>CM073126.1:38945650-40145650 GCA_037039145.1 Fundulus diaphanus
GTTTGAGGCCTAGTCCACACGTAACCTGATGTCTAGGATAACAGATACATTTGTATGCGTTTTGGCCTTTCATCCACACCAAAACACCCTTTTACATCACTCTCCATTCCGGCGCATCATCAGGGTCTGGCGCATCACAGTCTGCGACAAAACATGCTGTGCTGACGTCACATGTGCGACCATTGTTATAAGCTTGGCCATAGAATCGAGTAAAAAATGGAAGCCATCAGAGAGGTACGTTGGTGTTCTGTTTGACTGTTTACAATGTGTCTAATCAATATTAAACTGGAAAAATTCACTGACAATCTGCACCATTTCCTGTTTTCACCTCGGTAACGACACTTCAACGTAAAAGCATATATGGAACGTTATAAACATTTTAGTTGCTTGAGAGGATTTTTGCTTGTTTGTCTTTACAAGCCCAGCTGCTCCAATATGTTGAGGTAAAAAGGAGAAAGAGCACCTGGAGGTCAGCTGTTTTACACCAACTCCCTCCCAATAAAAAGGCACAATGCTGTTCAACGTCATCATTGTGTTGAAGGATTTGGACTGGCTGACATAGGCTTTAGCTTTCCGGTACACTGCCCCCTATATGTTTGGTATTTTTCAAACGACGCTCAGTGGGGTGTTAGTGCGGGTTTGTGTGGATGAAAACCTTTCTGAAAACGATCCCTGGTGTACAATATTTTAAAAAACGAGGTGGGGGAGATTGTTTTTAAAAAGACCCGGCTACGTGTGCACAAGGCCTCAGAGCAAAACGGACCTACCTGCAGCTTTATCCCAGCCTCTATTCTTGAATATGTCCATCTCACATTGTAGGCGCAATTTATACAACCACGCCATAAGCAGTTCAGGTCATAAGGGAATGAAATGCTCCAGCATTGCTTGATCCTGTTGCTTCTGCCTATACTGCATCATAAAATAATGCAATTATATACTATATGGTTTTAAATTATATGTTTAGCCTAAAAGACCTGAGTTTTCTCCCAGCATGAGTCTTTAAAATGATAGATACAGCGCCAGCTGCCAACTGTGCCCTGATCTTTCTCCTTGTGGCATATTTATAGAGGTTTTGAGTGAAGTTGTTCACTCTAAGTGCCACTGATTAATTTATACATTTATTATTATTATTTATTTTGTCACTGTTGCATTAAATAAATCTTGATATGTTTTGGTGTCTGGTGTCTTCTGTTTTTAGGAGGAGTAGACTTTAGAGGAGCTGTTGGAAGGCAGTTCTCCTCAGGCATGACTGATTCATCAAGCACTAAACAAGAAAAGACGGGAAAGTCGACTATGTTTGTACTAAATTATTTCACCGAGGCAATTGTCCTTGGACCCTACCAACTGTAGTCAGAGCAAATTGCAGTTTAAAGCAGTAAACAAATTAGAATGCAGACATCTAATTTGCGAGCAACGATGAGCAGACAAGCAGGAAATCCTTGAGCGATCTACTGCTACCTGCTGGCCTATTCATTTCAAGAAGAGAGGAGGACATAGTCTCTCTTACACATTCATGTGGGTTGATATTTCAATACCGCTTCTCTTTTCCTGCTAACAAACCATGAGGGGATTGGGTCTGAGACAGACTGTGATCCTCGATATGCAACCTGCTACTGCTCCTGGTCTTGCAGAGGTAATTTTGACATGGCTGGCAGACAGTTGAGATGATACAGATGCAAATGTGGGCCAGATGAGCCAAGAGGATTACTGTGCTCAAGAAAAATGGGAGAAAACAGGATATTCTTTCAAGGGTACACTGTAAAGATGGAAAAAGTTGATCTTGAACAGTTTTTTAAAGCAGCTATAGAACAATACTTTTTACCAAATGAGAAATGGATAACTATTCTTCTTACCCTAAAAAATAACTGCATTAACAAGTATTTCTAACTTGTAAACATTTTAAAATGTACTCCTCCCTACACACATAAACACAAAAAAAATTGCAAAACTTTCTACACATATATTTTTCAAATAAAAGCCATTTCCCACATAAAAAATATTGGAAATATATAATGAAAGTGAATTGAATTGTTGAATGAAGGAATGTCTTCTTCTGATGTCTTCTTCAGATGTTAGTGGATCAAACAGCCATTAGAAGGACAGTTTCTTAGTAATAGTACTACATCCCTGCAGCTGTAAATAATACATTTTATAATTCTAATGCCAGAAAAAAGCAGGGCTGTATTTGGTTCACGCTGGTCAGATCTAGGCAGTGCACTTTAAGCACAAAATCATTCCATACTTAATTTCCGGTTTGTTTTACAATGTGCATTTAACTTATTTTTCCACTGCATTATCTTGAAGAAGCAGAAAAAAAAACAGAAAATATGTCTTAAATTGTGTTGTTTCACAAATTATTGTTAAATCATTAAAATAAGATGGGAGGGAGGCAAGAAACTGGAGAACTTTAATAGATGCAGACATATTGCACATTGTTTTTTATTGAGCTTCATGTTGAGCAGGGTGCTGAAAAATTGAACATTCAATAGCAGTCTCAAGGCTGCACAAAGCACTATTGAAATGTGTTCATGTCTACAGCTGAGAATGAATCAAACGTCCCTGAACTGAAGTCATGGAGAGACGGCTCAGACTCATCAGCGTGGGCTTCGATTTAGCAAGGCCAGAGTCATTTTATCAGATTAGAGGAAAATCCGTAGCCGCATTTGCCTGTCTGCACAGAAGTCCAAACAAAAGTGGTTGCAGGGCCATATACAGGGTGATTATGCATTGAGAGACACAGTCAGTAATATAACAGGGTAATTACATGAGCCAGAAATACACAGCATGGAAACACATCATGGTGTGTTTGTGATAGTATTTTGTCTTATTGTTAAACACGCCTTCACTTGTTTCACTCTTCCAAGCTTTTCAGCAGAAGGATAAAACAGGAGATGAGACAGAGCTTTACCAAGCTCTCCAGTTTGAAAGGCTTCCTGGTCAATTCACCCCTTTGCCAAGTTGTACAGTACCTGTATCTCTTACCCACACATTGCCATTTCATCCCAGCCCACTTCTCTTTTGCAGTATTTAATCATCATTCTATAGTATTTTTTTTCTTAGTAGTCATCTGTTTGGATTAATTATGATGAATACAGGTGTTTTCTTGTAATCTAATTTAGTTGCATATTATTTGCAGAAAACATTGAATTAAATCTTGTTATCATTGCTATTTAAACAATCTGACTCTGATGATATCTGACAGATTATGACCTCTAATCAAACCAAAACAACCCTGAATGACCTCCTGCTAGTGGATATAGACTACTAGAATCATCCACTAGGCTTTAGGCCAACAGTTATGACCATGCTCCTAGTTTCAAACTATTTCTGGACCATTTTTCCTTGTGACTTTTTAAATTAACTTAAGAGGCTATAGTCATCAGCAAGGGCATCCCTTACTGGTCTGCGGACCATGCAGATCCCATGTACAACAATGTCAAAACTCAGTCTGTCACTGAGCAAGACCCTTGACCACAGATTGCCCCCCAGTGCGCCACTTGGTGTTGGCAGCACATGGGTCCCGAAGGGATGGGTTAAACGCAGAGACAAATTTCTCCTCCGTGGGACTTAAAAATGTCTTTGTTGTCACAGCAGGTACACAAAATCCTCTCGATGAATGTAAATTGACCCATAGGTGGTATGAGACATTCCCCAATTGACACCATCATTTTATACCCAGGAAAGTGTGGTACTAAAACTTCAAACAGTACCAAATGGCAAAGGGGCGAAATGAGCAGTGCCAGTTCAAAATGGTCTTCTTGTTTTAGAAAAGCAGCAATTCCTTAGGATCTAATCCTTACTCGCTGTTACCTGTTTGTTCCCTCTAAGCGTATGTTTGTTCTCTCTCCTCTTCCTCTTCCACCCCTGTTTTTCAGATTCATCCCAGGACCTAACAGAGAGCTCCCGGTAGCAGGACTGCACGCCAGGCTCTCCCCCTTTCTGAACGTTTTTCTCCTCCCGTTGAATAGACTAAAACTATTACATCCACGGCTACCGACTGGCTTACCTGGGACCACGGAGAGGATATCCATCCAGATAAAACAGCTTTGCTCACTTGGTGCCAAGGATTTAAAACCGCACTAATCCCCTGTTTGATCAATGAGCCCTGCGTCAGTGACTCTCTCTCCTCTTTGTCACGACTGTGGCCAGTTTCCAACCTACTCTCACTCTTGTTTCCTCGCCCTGGCTTTACCTGGAAGCCTGATACAACTTAGCAGGGCTCACTTAGAGGTTGCTAAAATATTTGAAGACAATCTCCTGGCCTGCCTAAAGGTGAACCAGTTGAGGAGTGCGCACAAAACTGAACACGAGAGACACACTACTGGAGGCACAGTCGACCCTCATTTTCTAGTATCTCTGCAGAAATCATTTGTGTTTGACTCGCTGATGGAGACGGATGCTATTTCTATGAATGGAAGAAAGGAGAGACTTTAAGCAACTGGACCTACAAATAATAAAAACTATCCTGGTCTGACTTTATGGCTCAAGCTTCATCCTCTATAAGGGACACTTTTGACTTTTATTGCTGGGCATGCCCAATGTAGATTCATGAGCACTACATTTATTTTATGTAAGATCATTTGTGTAAATAAACACATAAATACATAAAATACGCTGTAAGACGACCGATCCGAGAGGCTGATAAATGTATCATTCCAATAAAAGCACCCATGGTGGAACGTCAATCAATCCCCGAACATATTCAGAGGCTAAGGAACAGCTTTACAACTTGTGCTTGTGTTGGAAAAAGGCTGCAGAAGAATTGTGATAATGAGTCCTGGATACTTTTTGTCATTCAGCTACGCTTTTGGTTCGCACAGACAATGCTTCTAGTTTCTGTGAAGATAAGGAAAAACGATGTATAGACCTGCCTCACATACGAAAGCAGAGCTGACAACACCACTCGACCTTTTGGCCGAGACGCAGCAGGAACCTGGAGCAGCTGTGGATGAAATATGAGCATGATCATAAGAAACAGAAGTCATGTAGATCTCTCTCTCTCTCTGACGCAGGAGAGGGAGGATTTGCTTACAATGACAGTGAGAAAGTATAAGTCCCAATGGAGAAAAATAGCTATCCCCAAGTAGGTATAAGTCAGCCTTATGAGAAATAAAACTTGTTTTCTATACTGAAATGTTGTCTCCTATTTCTGCTATACTGTGAATGGTACCATGAAAGATGTGCCTCTTATGTTTGCTTGATATGTTATAATATGAGGGTGGAAGATCTTGTCAGAGTTTCATTTATATCATATGATAACATTGTGAGCAGAGTTTGCTGCTTGAGTAAACAAGCAATCAACATGGGTGCAAGGAGAGTATGAAAATGACTTCCGGCACACAACACAGTAGCGGCTGCCGCAGCCACAAACGAATCTACGATGCTTCATTTATACAATTCCCTTGGTGGCGGAGTGGATTTATCAAAACAGAACATTCAATTCATTCACGCAATTAGAATAAAGATTTTCAATATCGGGGCAGGCAAAATTCTAGATGATTTTCAATATCAGCCTCTTCTCTCAGCTGGTATTAGATCCGTCTCTTGTCCCCGTGGACGTGCCGGTGCACATTCATCATTTAGGAATGTGGCTAGTTTCATAGAGCACGGTGCCTCACTGAGCAGTCACAGAAGGTATGAAAGAGACAGACACATCAATCTCCCAGCGGCCTTGCCAGAATCATGAAGGAATATGCAAACTGTCGGTGAAAGAGCGAGATAGAGCTGATTTCCTTTTTTGGCTCCTCAGTGAGTCACCACCTTTGTTTTCATATGTTTTGTAGTATTTAACTTGACTTAAAGACAATGAGTTAAATGAGTTTCTGCTTGGGATGCACTGAGAAATTTCCTGGCTACCAGTCTAACCCAATTTTCAGCTTGACCTCAAAAGCTCAACAGTGCTTATCCTTACCTAAGCGCTACTGGGTCCTGCTAACACTTTTCAGCAAGGAAGTTGTTACTGAAGGGAAAAGTTAGCTTTTTTTTATCCATGGGATGTTTAAAATGAAGTCTGAGAAAGTACAACAGCTGTGAGAAGCTTCTCAAAATGAAACAATATTTTCTAAAGAGGCATATCAAGAGGCATATCCTAAATTGAAGAGACAGAGACTTTGGCAGGCATTATTCACTTATTCATAATTTTGTACTTCTGCAGTAGGGTTGGTATGGAAAGAAGCCATCTGTGTCAAGATGTTAGCTTGTACCTGCCTATGAAATGTTTGTTAGACTGTTGAACTGAATCGGAAACGAGACCAGGAGATGATGTGTTTTCATCCTTTTGAACCTTCAACCTTTCTATGGAAAATACTGTATTTGGAAATGATGGCAGTTTGTTGAAAATCTTAGACTTAAGATGGGCATAAATACACACAGACTGATGTTGAAGCCCTTTATACACTTTGCTGTCTCCGTTTACACAAGCCTCACTGTTAGCCACACACCTGTTCATATTTTAGGCTCACCCTCAGCTCAGAGATGCACGTTTAAACACCATCTGCTCCTCAGAAGAGATGGCGAGCCAAAAACAAAAAATATATATAATTTCTTAACAGAAAAGCAACACTTGTGCCTGATATATAAATTATCCACACGGGGGAACAAAGAAGATCTCAGCTCACTGTATTTCTTAAAAACAAGCATTCCTGTTCTTATGTTTCTTTACTCATGATCTGACATGTTTCTTTATCCACTTTGTGTTTGGCATTAACCTCTGACTTGAAGTATTATTGTCCTTATCAATGCATTCAGTCAAGGCAGTCACAAAGATCAGGGGGGCTCACAGAGATTCCTTGCAGACCCCATTGAGCAGGAATAAATGACAACATTTACGTCAAACAGGGTTTGGCATGGTACAGGCAGTAAAGGGGAGAAGTAGGCGTGTCTTATATCTCAAAGTGTGAAATGTGAACTCCACTTATGACAATTGCTATTATAAGATGCTGAAGACATTTTAAAATTTCACATCCTCACAGAATGCATTGTGGCTATATCTCTGTGGTATCAGTGTGCGCAACATTAACATTGTGAAGGACTCTTGGAATGCAATAATAGTTGGGAGGGAGTCTCACTGGAGTAGATGCCAACACCTAACATAGATCACAGTGGGAAATAGGTTAAAGGAGACTTTTTTGCTGACACAAGGAATACAGGAGTCAGGGAAATGTGGATTCAAATTCAAAAATACTTTATTGATCCCAAAGGGAAATTAAATGTTGTTGCAACTCATATTAATCCAAATTCTTCAAAGAGTTATTGTAGATATTGATGGCTGTTGGCAGGAAAGATACCTTGTAGCAATCTTTATTACAGCAAATTTGAAGAAGATGCTGACCTGTTTTCCCAAGACATTCTCATGAAGAGGATGGTCAGGCTTGTCCATTAGGGGTGGGTATTGCCAAAGAAGTCACGATTCGTTTCGAATCACGATTCACATGCCACGATCCGATTCTATCACGATGCATCACGATACTTGAATTATTGCGATGTATTGCGATGCATTGTGATATTTTCACTGAACACTGTTAGAAAGAAATACAGCCATTACCAGTGGCTGACTGGCTGTGTATGATCTGGATAGTGTCTTCAATTGATACATAACTGAAAGAAACTGAATTTATACATAGCTGTATTTATTGAAACAACTTTTGGAGGTATTGCCATGAAAACAAATATTACTATTACTGGAGTGGACACACTGACAAAAAGTGCTTAGGATTTATAAAACTTAAAATAACAAAATAAGGATAATCAGTGCTGTTTACATGGCCTCAGTGGTCCTTTAAACCAATGAAGTTGTATTCCACTTGTTTTTGGCTGATGTTCGCCAACCACTAATGCAATTATATTTATTCATTTTTTTAAATAGCGTACCGCGCACGTGACGTCACCATCATGTATGTAGGGCATACAGGTAGAGAACGCCCGTAGCAACCAGCTATTACACGCGCAACAGAAACAGTGATATGACCTACTTTATAGCCGTTAAACTTTCCCAAGACGATGTCCCAGGGGCACGGATTACTGGTCGCACTGTCGAAGAACACACCAACCTTCTGCTCAAACGATGGCTTGAGTGTCGAGGGCTTAAAAAGACCGTAAAACGGGCTGAGTCGATCGAACGGTAAGCTTTGTTGTTTTTTTCCTGCGCGGCGTTCATGGCGTCGTCGGCCGTTTTTTGTTTGTTTGTAATCACCGTCCAGGAATCGGTATATGTTAAATGTTTGTCTTATTTGAAATGTTTTTGAGTAAGCTATCCTGGTAGCAGGGTATCATGTTAGCGCCTGCTACCATGATAGCCTATATGCTATCATGGTAGCATTCATTATTAACATGTTGGCCACCAAAATAATCTTACCTGTTCACTACTTGATGTCGCTGGAATTGGGTCAGGATGTTCTTCGGTTGGGCCCTTTCCTCCGACAAAATGCTTGCTACATATGTAGGTGAATTTGGTAACTTTTTCCGGGTTGAACTGTTGTGTAGGCCGACCGCACCGGTGTACCCAGCGCACACATTTCTCCTTGGCAGTCTTGAAGAAAACATCCTTCATATGCGGCCGATCAGCGTACCTCGAGTTGCTGTTGCACGTTCCATAGCAACAATGTTTAAAAACCATGGTCTTAGATTTGGAAAAAGCAGTCGTTTACCGAGTAAAACCAAGGGTAACGCACGTCTCTTTTACAGCGAAACAGCGGCGGACTATGCAAGTTTGCCCTACTGCGTACCACGTGATGTGACGTCATCGTGACGTTACGTTTCTAAAAATAGCTAGCTCGTGGTACGCTATTAATAATCGATAGTAGATCGCAAAAATAAGAATCGCGATGCATCGTCATGACGATTATTTTGCACACCCCTATTGTCCATACCTTTCTTGCTTTTATAAAGAATCCTTCTTTGCATCATCATCTCCAGAGGTTCCACAGTCGTCCCTAGAACAGAACCAGCCTTCTTTATCAGGTTATTGAGCTTTTTTAGGTCCCTGGCTCTGATGCTGCTGCCACAACAGATGACGGCAGAGGAGATGACGCTCTCGACAACAGACTTATAGAAGATATGCAGCATCTTGCTGCAAACCTTGAAGGACCTTAGCTTCCTCAAGAAGAACAGTCTGCTCTGTCACTTCTTGTTGATGGCTTCACAGTTGCATCTCCGATCCAGTCTGTTGTCCAGATGGACACTGAGGTATTTATATTCCTGAAACATCTCCAATTCTTTTTCCATTATGGCAATAGGTTGAGATTAATCTCGACAGAGAATATTTACCCATTATGTCATATCATATCATATACCATTGAGGGCTTTTGTACTATTGTGTAGCCTTACTTCTTAGTTTGTTTGTTTTTACTTTTAAATTGGTAGTGAATCCCAGTTTTACTGTGACTTCACCCTCAGACAGTTTCTCCTATGTTCTCTGGCCTTAAGGAGAAACCGCTAATGGCTAAAATTAACGTTTGTAGGTTAACATAAACCGGTGGTCAGAAATCTGCCACCAATCTCAGATTGTTTCATCTCTAGTTTCACAGTGTGTATGACCATGTCACGGCCTGGGTTTTTTTCCTACAGATACCTGTTTGTCTGTATTTATTATACTGTTCTTCTGTGTGGATTTCAATGAATGCACCCACAATCTGTAAAACAGACATCTACCAAGTCTTACTGTGAAGATTATCCTCATATTCAGCACTCATGAGGGAAATTGTGAGTTTCGTCACTCTTCTTACATGGGTTCTAAGTGGTTTTTTGCTTAAAAAAGTCTGTAGGGATTAAATTTGAATATTTTTTAGTCTATTCTCTTCTATGCTCATTTTTGCACTTTCAAGAAACTGTAGAGTGGTGCAGTGGAGGAAGGTCCTGCTCCACATTTTACAGAGGCAAACCAAACACAGCACTTAAAAAAAGGGAGTATCTTGGCCTCCTCACTCTTTGCAGTGATGCAATCCAAAAAACAAAAAAAGAAAATCAAGACATTCATCAAATACTGCTGACCTCCCACTGAAACAGGTAGACAGTGTGTCCATATGTCACTGGAGAGCTAATCAACAGCTGGCAGCAAGGACAAGGCTTTCATATAGTCAAGGTGTACCGAAAATGCTGCTGTTTGTGACTGCTGTTTGTGAAACTCAAGAGGTTTGCTTTGTATTTAAATGCACAGATCATATAAAAAGAAAAAAAAAAGCACCTTCCACTGTTCCCTGACAGAAGTCTTTGTGCTTTGTGACATTCATGTTCCTTAATCATTTTAAATAACAACCTATAATTTGTGAAAAGGGCACACTTCTCACCTGTGGGGGCTTTGAAGCCTGTTATTATAGTCATTATGGCGCATGACTCACTGTGAATATATGCTTTACAAAGAACGTCCACTGTGGCTGGACAACCAAGAGCCTTCCAAAATCATTAATAAAACGAAGACTTGGTTTCAGTGATAGCTACTCTGTGACTTCAGGCATTATTACCATTTTCTGTGAAATGTAACTGTACTCCCTCAGACAGCTTTATGTTGGATTTGATTTAATCATTTTAATCCGTGCACATAAAAAAAAACAGAAGTCATAACTAACCCAGTAATGAGGAAGATCAGACTACTTACAAGAGTTTTTAGTGACAAAACTGTAAGTTGTTTCTGAGTAGATCAGTTGTGTAATACTTTAGGTTTGTGTAACGAAAAGAAAAAGAAACTAAAATAGACCTAAACTCTGCTGCAATGGGAAAAAAAAAGAAAATGAATTTCAAGTTCATAGAACCTGCAGTACAAAAACAATAACAACTTGTTCTTTTCAATGTCTGTGATAAATAACTCAGTATTTACTGAAAAATCTAATTCCTCAATGCCATATAAACATGGCAACTGTAAACCTTTAAAACTGAACAGTGTTATGCTGACACATAACCAAAAATGCAATTCTGCAGTCTACAAATATTGAATACAATTACAAAATGAATAAAATTCTGCCAATACAAATTAAGTGCACAGATGCTTAAACAGTTGTTTGAGATAGATGTTGCTGATAAAATAAAAGTTGGCTTTTGTGTTAAGTATATAAACAGTTCTTAAATAATGAAAATAATTTAGGAGGTGGAATTACAAACATTCAAATTCACAGCATTTTGCACCCAAGTACACCTTTGCTTCCCTATGTGTTTTCTCCTCCATAGAAAGGCCCATTTTACAATAAATTGTTTCACTTTAGATTTTTTTTCCTTTGTTAACTTGTTCTAGTTTGTCACAGAGCAATTACACCATGTTTATTCATCTCATTTAACATTGAAGTAGTTTCCCACTTCAATTCTAAATCACCAACATATCTGTGGACACAGACAAGCATGTTTACTGTTGTTTTTTAGTCCAACATAACTTAGCCATGTATCAAATCATTATTAAACTGATCTTACCTTGATTTTTTTCCATACTTGCAACAGTTCTGGATGTCTTTATTTTTCTTGGCTGTTGGCATGTTTCTGAGACTCCATTGGTGTTTTGCAGTGGCAAAATGTTTGTCAATTGATGACTTACATTTGCGTTCGACCACAATATTGCTTGGGGAACAAAATAATTTACCACCGCTTTCATGTAGTGTATGGGGAAATTGTAGAGCACGGTCCTTAGCTGTTATTTTTGTTGGCAAATTTTACATATTTTTCTAACACAAGTTAACATGCCCACTAGTAGAAACAGGAAGTGAACTTCCTCACGTTCACACAACGTGAGTACGGACTTGCGTTCTCGTCAAGTCCGGTCTTGGCGAGAACACAGGAAGATCGGACTTGACAAGAACGCGAGCACGTAGCACGTATGGTGTATTGGAACAGAAGCGTACTTGTGACGTCATGAGACGCACAGTTCTTTAGCATTTCTTTAACATTCAAAACTATTTATATACTACACCACAATAAATCTTATTGAAATTTTTTTAAAACAACATTTTTAATTTCTAAAAAGCCTAAAAATTATCTTGCCGCGGTGCATTCTGGGAAAGCGGTCAGTCTGAAGAACGCACAAGTCTGCTCTGATGCATGCTCGATAAAGAGGGCGGGGCGGGAACAACATCCGGGGATGTGGTGCGTTCTCAGCAATTGGAACAGTGCTCGGGCTGAGGCTGATGACGTGTCACGAGCACACGAGCACAAGAGACCGCTCAAGAATGCATATTGAGAAACGGCCAACGTTCATTTCCTAACCACTGACACCACACGTGACATCACAAGAAAAAGTGTTGCAATTAGTCAAATTTGCACTAAAGCTGCGGTGATTGGATAAAATTGCAGAGCATGCATAAATTGCAGGGATTGGCTGAATTTATATTAATAGTTGCGATCACAACATCGCAAATTCTTGGAGGGACTGTATAGTTAGAACATTTCAGATGCAGTCAGATTCTCCAGAGTCCTGCTAATGACTTGATTATTTGACTCAGTTGTGTAGAAGCAGAGACACATATAAAAGAGACAGGACATCAGACATGGAGGACTGGAGTTGAAGATCCCTGGTTTAAACAATGGTCTCAAACTAAAGTCCTCCAGGGTCCTGCAACTTTTAGATGCATCTGTGCTTCAGCACACCTGACCCCAATAAGACCATGCAAGTGACGTAGTTCAGCCATTTGATTCAGGTGTGTTAGGCCAAGAACTGATCACTGGCCCTTAAGGATGCAATTTGGAGACATCTGGTTCAAATAATCTTACAAAATAATCTATCTTATTTTGTACCAAAAAGTATACTCAAGTAAGAGAAGCACTACTACAAGAATAATAAGAGGATTTTTTTTAGTCAAGTAAAAGTAAAAAGTAGCTATCCGGGAAATGACTCAGGTAAAGGTAAAAAAGTATTTGGTAGAAAGACAAGACAAGTTCTGGTATTTTAAAGACTAAAATAAGAAAAGATGCAAGAAATAACAGATTCATGCAGAAGAAACACTTTAATTAGTTTTTAGCTTTTTTTTCAGAAGATTACTCAAGTTAATGTAAGTAATTACTACCCACCTTTGCCAATGATCATTTACCATTTTGGCAAAGCAATATTTCCCTAATAGTACATCATAATACTGAAAACTAAAACTTTATGACCAAATTCAAATGACACTGTAAGCTGGATACAAAGTCTGCTCATAACATTATTTGAAAACAAAGGCAACCCCTCTCTCCTTGTGAGGCGATAAAAGGTTTTCTTAATTCTTAATTCATTCTGCTAGTTCTGCCAGTTCTAAAATGTTCTGCTGCTTCTTACTGATTTTTTATCAGCGGCTCTCTCTGTACCAGCTGGGTCACCTCTCCCTCCTTTGACCGGAGTTACAAGCTCGCTGTGTGTAGCGCAGCGGGAGCTGGTCATTTATAGCACTTGAACTAGTTGCTTAGTTCATTGCCCAAATAAGAGACTTCACTGTCTAAAAGAAGCCCACTAAACCGCAGCCTGCGACTCATGAAATGTACAAGAGCCAGAAGTCGCTTATAATGAGCAAACTTAGTAATAACTTAGTCGATGCCAGTGGTGTTTCATTGGGCTGCGTAAATCTGTTCATCTTACCGCCAGAACAAGAACAGAGCTGCAAAACGGCCTCCAGGTCGGCGTAGAGAGTTGCCAGTGTGTTTTTTTGGCCAGAGATCAATCGTCTCATAACGCCTTAGATTACCACCGCAGCAACTGAGTAGAGGATATATTAAAGGAAAAATATAACTTAGGGAGTTGAGCACGTAGAGCATCAAGCTCGGTGTTACATATAAAACAGTTTGATGCAAAGGCTTCTTGCCACTGAGCAGTTTATAGTTTGACACCGAAAACTGAGATCTGAGTGTACCTGTCTGTGCGGAGTCCGTGCAGAGTCTGCGCATACTCAATTCTGACTCTGCGCAGACACAAGTATGTGAGGGCCTTTAATATGTCTAGCTCTCCCTTATCTTTCATGGCTGCACTCAGTGTGTAATGTGTTTTATGTTATTATTGTGACATTCATCTGAAATCAAGACAAACTGCTGCTATCCAGGCCATTTGGAGTCTCTTTGTTCATTCAGAGATCCAAGCTCCCTGGCTTTGTTTCCACGTTGGAAAACTGAAAAATCTCAATCCATCGTTCTTTTTCCTGAAGCGATCATGTGAAAGAGTATGGCAGTTAATGACACAGCATGTTTGCCCTATATTTGTAATATTCTAGGTTCTGTTTTGGTTTGTTTACTCTCCTGCCTTAGGTTCTCTGGCTGCTTTGAGTTTTGTCTTGTCTAGGTTCCTGTTTAGCTTGTTTACAGTTAGTTTATCCTGTTTGGGTCATCCGTGTTAGTCTTAGCTTTATCTTCTGTTTTAGTTTTATACTTCGGGGTTGTTTTGTTTCTTATCAGGTCTGGTGTAGTTTGTTTCTGTCCACTTGTCCTCTCAGCTTTTTAGGTTTGGTTTCTGATCTGTTCTTGTTTTGAGCCTCAGCACTGATGTCTGGTCTAATTACTTATTCTGCACACCTGCCTAACTCCACCCCTGCTGCAATCACCTCTCACTGGTTTCACCTGCCTCCACCTCCATATAAACTGTTGGGACCAGACATCAGTGCCAGGTCGTCTTGTCATGTTTTTGGGTGTGTCAATCCTGATCTGATGTTTGTTTTTAGAATTTTGACCTAGTTTTCCCCCTTCCAGAGAACCTGAGCTATTCTGTCATGTTACCAGTCAGTTTCTGTTCCTATGAAGTTCTGGATGTTTTTTTATTAGTCTTTTTGATTCTTTAGTCCTTTTTGCATTGCTCTGCTTTTTGTTTAATAAATCCCTTTTTTAAGAACCTCTGCTGGTCTGGCTGAATTCTGGGTCCGCTGCCGTGATTCATTACAGTACGACCTGGCCAGTTTTTGGACCCATCGCCAGATCAGTAAGTTTATTTATTTTTTGCCTTTTTCCCGCTCTGCTTTTAAGTGTTTACATAAGTCTGCAGCATTCAGAGGGCCCTGTTCCCTGCAGAGCTGTAATGAAGGGAGCATTTGAGGGTTCTAGGCTGGTGCTCTGCCCTCCCGGGTATGGACCCAGACGTCACCTCCTTGGCAGCAACACTCCCCCGCAGCGGTGCCATCCAGACCCGGATTTTTTTCTGGAGGTCAGCGCGGAGGTGGTGCAGGAGCGTCGTCCTGACCTTTTCCCGGAGCCGACCCCGTATCCTTTTCCTGATACTGAGGCACAGGGATCGCCGCGGGGCCAGGCGGCTCCATCCCGTCAGGAGGGATCAGCATCCCCGCAGTCTTCACTGTCCGGCTGCCGGAAGAGAAGACGACGGATTGTCTGCAACTCCTCCAGCAGTGGTCCCAGTCAGCGGTCAGACGGACCAGTCCAGCCACGTTCTGCTGTTGCGTCTCAGTTCCTGTCAGCAGCCTCCATGGCCCCTACTGCCACTTCCTGTCCAGCGGTTCAGTTTCCTCCACCTTCCGGCCCTGAGACGTCTACTGCTCCTCCTAGTGGGGTCCCAGATGCCGACTACAAGGCATTGGAGGACAAAATAAGAACTTTTGCCCCATAATTAAACGCCTCAGGGAGGCTCTTCACTGCCGTTATTCGGCTAAATTGGAGACAAAATTAAAGGAGGTGGAGGGGCACTACAGGTCCGCCCTCCAGGCTTTCTATAGCCCAGCACCTGTCCCTGAGGTTCAGGCCGACGCCTCGGCATCAGCACCCGTCCCTGAGGGCCCGCCTCTGCCCAAGTCCCGAGAGGGGGCCCAGGAGGGCCCGCCTCTGCCCAAGTCCCGAGAGGGGGCCCAGGAGGGCCCGCCTCTGCCCAAGTCCCGAGAGGGGGCCCAGGAGGGCCCGCCTCTGCCCAAGTCCCGAGAGGGGGCCCAGGAGGGCCCGCCTCTGCCCAAGTCCCGAGAGGGGGCCCAGGAGGACCCGCCTCTGCCCAAGTCCCGAGAGGGGGTCCAGGAGGGCCCTGCTCCGTCGCCGGCCGCCGAAAGCCCTGCTCCGGCCGCCGAAAGCCCTGCTCCGTCGCCGGTCGCCGAAAGTCCTGCTCTGCTTTCTGATGCAGGGTTTTCCTGTAGAGACTCTGCCAAAACGAGGTCGCCCTCCATGACGGCCGCACAGAGTTTGGCTGGTTCGCCCTTTTAGGGTTGTTTTCTGTTTGGAGTTGTGTTTTTGACCTCATTAACAGCTTTCTGTTTCAGACGTTGGCCCTCCATCCTGGAACCCCCTCCACCCAGTCTGTCTTGTTTTCTTTGGACTCCTGTAGACGTTGGAGGGTGTCTGGAATCCGCCCTTGAGGGAGGGGCTCTGTAATATTCTAGGTTCTGTTTTGGTTTGTTTACTCTCCTGCCTTAGGTTCTCTGGCTGCTTTGAGTTTTGTCTTGCCTAGGTTCCTGTTTAGCTTGTTTACAGTTAGTTTATCCTGTTTGGGTCATCCGTGTTAGTCTTAGCTTTATCTTCTGTTTTAGTTTTATACTTCGGGGTTGTTTTGTTTCTTATCAGGTCTGGTGTAGTTTGTTTCTGTCCACTTGTCCTCTCAGCTTTTTAGGTTTGGTTTCTGATCTGTTCTTGTTTTGAGCCTCAGCACTGATGTCTGGTCTAATTACTTACTCTGCACACCTGCCTAACTCTACCCCTGCTGCAATCACCTCTCACCGGTTTCACCTGCCTCCACGTCCATATATACTGTTGAGACCAGACATCAGTGCCAGGTCGTCTTGTTGGTCTTGTCATGTTTTTGGGTGAGTCAATCCTGATCTGATGTTTGTTTTTGGAATTTTGACCTAGTTTTTCCCCCTTCCAGAGAACCTGAGCTATTCTGTCATGTTACCAGTCAGTTTCTGTTCCTATGAAGTTCTGGATGTTTTTTATTAGTCTTTTTGATTCTTTAGTTCTTTTTGCATTGCTCTGCTTTTTGTTTAATAAATCCCTTTTTTAAGAACCTCTGCTGGTCTGGCTGAATTCTGGGTCCGCTGCCGTGATTCATTACAATATTTTTAACTTTGAAAAAAAACAACTGAATACGAAACAAAGGCTGCTGTGCAAATAAAAGCAGAAATGCCCGATTTCCCACAATGCAGTTCAGTTGTTATGTCACCCTTTCAAGCCCCATTCAGGTATATCAATAAAGTCATACACTGAGTCCATGAATAATTGATATATGTATATTTCCAGTCTTATTCAAATGATCAAATAGAACAATATATTAAATTACATAATTTAATATGGAGTAATGTATTTTGGGGAATTTGTGTCACCGTTAGTCTTCTACGGCAGGGATGCCGTATACATTCTAAATCGTGTTTTAATCAGGAAAATAAAATAAAAAAAGTTAAAGTACGAGCTGATAGGAGGGGGAAGAATCAAAGAGCAGAGTAAGGGAGAAGATGGAATAAGAAAGGAGACAGAATGCTGGGTGGGGGCCCAGCTAAGATGATCCTGTCCCTGGCAAGGTTTTCAGTGGGCTTGATTGAGATTTGTTTAATATATTATACTATGTGATAACCTTTGGTCCCTGATGAGCTTGGACCTGGACTCTTTTCAATTTGCATACCGTCCAGGGATGGGGGTGAAAGACACTGTAATCAACATGCTTCAAGGGGCTTTTTCACACACGGAAAAAACAAAATGCAACTGTGAGGGTCATGTTTTTTTACTTATCCAGTTCTGTCAACACATCCAGCTTTCATCGCTGAGGAGAATGATGAAGGATGTGGGAGTTGATAGTTCTGTCGCAGCAAGGACCTCCGACTACCTCATGGTCAGACCACATTATGTGAGGTTTCAGAACTGTGTGGTAGACGTGGTAATCTACAGCACAGGGGCTCCTCGGGGATGTATCATCTTGTCTTTCCTCTTTACCCTCCACACCTTGGAGTTTAGACACAATAATCTAAAGTCCAGGGTGTGGTAGAGCACCCATTGTACTCTACGACACCTTGGAGTCAACGACACCATGGGTGATCTGACCAGCTCACTCAGCAGGAGGCTGAAGGTGCCACAGTGCAGGAACAGGTGCTTCAGAACATCTTTCCTCCAATCAGAAATAAGACTACAATAAAAACCTAATAAATGTACAATACTGCCAAAACATCCGTTTCACCTCATTTACACAAAATCTCTTCTTTCTGTATTATACATGTCCATATTTGCTTTAGCAGTTTCAGATAGTAGGTATAGAAAGTTTTAAGCTGTTTTGCTCATAGGGCCAGAGGAGGCGCAGTCATACCCAGTGTATTGACTAGAAGCATGTGACTTCTGCTCTTTTGACCTTATTATGAAAAACTGATCTTGGATCATGGGGAAGGAACAATGCTCTTAACAGTTTCCTAATCTGTTATCAAACTATGTTGTCGCAGAGCACCTGCGTGTTCCATGACAAGCCAAGCTATTTTTTCTAAACACCCGTCTTATAAAAGGCTCTGTGGGCTCTATTGAACAGAGCAGTCTCATACTCTGTATATGACTGTTCTCACTTACTGCAAGTCACAGGTGTCAAAGTCCAGTCCTCAAGGGCCGGTGTCCTGCAACTTTTAGATGTGTCCCTGGTCCGACACGCCTGAGTAAAATAATCAGGTAATTAGCAGGACTCTGAAGAACCGGATTGCATATTGAGGAGCTAATTGTGCCATTTGACTCAGGCGTGTGGGTCCAGGGACACATCTAAAAGTTGCAGGACACCGGTCCTCGAGGACTGGAGCTTGACACCCCTGCTGCAAGTTCATTAAACACTGAGTGTTCTAATCTTTGATAATTGTCTTCGTCTAGGTGATATCTTCCCACAACAATAGTAATGTTTCCATCCATCCATCCATTTTCTGATACGCTTATCCCCGTTGGGGTCGCGAGAATAGTAATGCTTCTTTTTTTCTTTATTTTTGTTTTCACTTTTTGCATTATTTGTTCTGATTAATAAATTCCTTTAAATTATTATTCTAGGTGTGCACCCTTTACTCCGTCTGTCGATGTGACAATTATGTTTCTCCTTGAAAGATGAATAAATTCTTATCTTATTTTAGTCTTATTATAAACATAAAACTTATTTTAAGTCTGATCACATTGTTGTATAATTCAAAATGGTGGTCTGTGATGAGACTCCTTGTAGTCTCTTCTCAAACAGTGTAACAATTTTGGATTGAGTATTTGTATTTAGATTGAGTATAAAATATCCCAACTCCTGTTCTTACATGAGCCCAACATTTGGGTCAAAGAAATATTCTGGCAGTTTGTTGTGCATGTTGCCTGAAACAAATGAATCCACATTCTGATTAGCATCACAATGCTACTCAGTCATACTCTCCTCACCCAAATTACTCGCCAGTCAGCCATAATGATTATGTATTTCTCTGCTGCTTAAAACAAATACACCTGTTTTTTTCCACAATGCAATACACAGCAATCTGAAATCCATCATTTCTACATGAATGCCCAAGTGTTGAGCATGACATGTAGCATCCCACCAGGGGGTTCCGTCTTGTTACAGAACCAGCTCCCACAGAGTTTTCATAGTTCACGCTCCAACATTGAAAAGAGAGCATTTTTAAAAGCAGCTACTTCAAAACCGTGAATCAATTGTTCAATTCAAGATTGACCAATTTTCTTGAGAAAGGTAAACTTGCTCCAAAAATGTTTTCTTTTTTTTTACTTTCAGAGCAAATGAACTGCAACTGGATTTGAAAATCAGTCAAAATCAAACAGATAGGGGATGTGTTAGATCATCACCAGATCTACCTTTTGTCTCCTTAGCAGGTGTGAACATTCTGCTGATGTCAGAGCAGGATCAGACAATTAACATTTTTTTTCCCTCATCTCATGTGTGAAAACCAAGATGTGCTTTTATTAGTGTTTTCACTCAACGGTTGCAAACATCACAGTGCAAATACTTGCCACATTTTCGAATGCCAAACAGCTTTTGTTGGATGGTAGCCGCGACCAATCTTCAACTTTGTAGCTCAACCCACAAATGCATTTTCTATCATGTTCTGGCCCAGCTGACTGAGAAGACCCTCTCACACTGGCACTGTACAATCAAAATGATCTTCTAGCAGCAATCAGTATCATCCATTCATCTCTTCTCCTGCCTTTATATACTCCAGCTCTTCAGTCAGTCGGGGCCAGCTTATTGAAAACCACTGAGTGAGTACATGTCCAGTGTTCCTTGCCTGCCTTACTAAGTTCTTGATCAGTTCATGTTATCTAGATTTCCTTGTCTCGTCTTGCCCTCGGTTGGACACCTCGCCGGCTTCTGATTTTCTGGACACTGACCTGGACTGTTCATGACCACGAACCTAGCCAAGCTCCATCGGCTCTGCCTGCAACCTGCCTGTCAATACCTGCTGTGAGCATCCAGTCTCTGTTTCCAGTTGTTTTATTAATAAATCTTTTAGAGTGCAACACCATGTCTGGGTCAAATATCTGGTTCTCTCCTCTGTCTGGGCATAATATTTTCTTTACAAATGTGCCACCATTTGGGCGTAGCTGCATAAGTAGAGCACACAACCCATGTTTTGAGGCCTCAGTACTAAATGCGGATGTCCTGGGCTGTGGACCCTTGCCGCATGCCTTTCCTCTTCTCTTTCTCATACTGTCAGCTCACTATCAATCAAAGGCCACAAGTGGCAAATAAATATCAAAAAATGACAGAAACATTGTTAAAACAAAGGAATAATTAAACAAACACAAATTTGTTTCTTCTACTACTAGAGTTTGTTGGTTTATATATTTGTTCCTTCTCTCAATAAGTCAGATATCCCCATTACAAAATCACAAAATATCACCTTTTCATTCACTGTTATACAGAAAATAACTTTAATCTGGGCAGCTAACAGTAAGAAAATAAATAAGCAGTGTGCAGTTCCTATAATACGGCAACTGATTGCACGTTGCTTTTTTGAACAGAGGTCAGATGAAATGTTGTGTTTGTCCAGATGTGTGTAAAGGTCAGGGAAATAACCTGGCCTTCAGGCCATAGACAAAGCCGGCGCCGTTAGACCAAATCCTGCCCACACATTCAGTTTATTGCAATGAAATTACCTTGGGTATAGATAACAGAGGGGAAAGCTACATCATTTATCTTGTCTACACACTGCCTGGAAACTTTTGTTACATTGTTTGGTTTAGGCGGTTTAATTTAGACTGCGTATGTCACGAAATTCTTGAGTTTCTGTGTAATCTACTGTTTGTCTGCATGGTCATATTTCACTAATTAGAAATACTTAAATGCAAACTATGAGGTGTTTACTGCGACTCCTGATTAGTGCGTCAATTCAAAGAATTGTGGGAGGATTATGTATCAAAACGCTGTTTTTTACAGGGTAGTATATACACTGTTGATCATACCTGTGTTTTCTTCATAGCTATATGATTTTGCAACAGTAGCCATACATTTTTGATTTCTACATGGCAATACAGTAAAACAATAACAATGCGGGTGGAAGGTAGAACATTTATTCTGTAAGTCTGAAACCTACTGAAGTGCCAGCAAAAGTATTCTGGAATGTTTTGTCCATGTCACATTACATCCACAAGCTTCAGTGTATTTTAGTGGGAATTTAAGTGATCAACCAATGCAAAGTAGGATTTTTAAAATGTGTACATATAAAAATGAGAAAAGTTTGATGTATTTTATATGGGAGTCAATTACTTTTGCCTTTTTCCACAAATGTGGCTCCAAGTCTTTTAGAGCATGTCTCCACTGTGTACTTTAACCAGTCCAACGACCCCAAAATGCTTTACACAACAATCCGTCATTCACACATTCACATCCTGACAGTGGTGAGCTATGTTAGTAGCCACATCTGTCCTGGTCAGACTGACAGAAGCGAGGCTGCCATACATCGGCACCACCAGGCCCTCTGACCACCGCCAGCAGGCAATCCGGGAGAAGTGTCATGTACAAGGACACAACGACTGAGACGGTCATAACAGGTGATGTTTAGGGTCAATGTCCTTCTCGGTGGTAAAGCCCAATTCTACTCTCAGGTCTTTGCAGTCTTAAAGGGGACATATGATGCTTTTTAATTCTTCCTTTCACATCATTCAGTTGTGGTCTATATAAAGTGGAAAAGCAATATTTTGGTCTGCATTTCGGAATATGATGGGGGAGGGTATAATGAGCAACTGAACATTTTGACTTAGCCACTTGTGGCCTCAAAATCCTTCAGTCTGGACTACAAAATTGCTCTGAGAAAAAAAATGGGGGGTTCATGAAATTGGAGAGCTGGAAGTCCACGACCTTGTTTAACAGCTCCACAGCAAACACCAATGTAATTGTTCAAAAAAAATGTAACAGAAAACAGAGAAAACTGAACGGCTTAAAAAATATGACCAAAAAAAAAAAAAAAGAAGAATAAAAGAATGTCTCTGCAACACCTGGATAGACTGCATTCAAGTTTTCTGCACTCCTTGAGACTCCAAATACAAAACAAATGTATTTGAGGGCTAAAA
This sequence comes from Fundulus diaphanus, assembly GCA_037039145.1. Taxonomy (NCBI): domain Eukaryota; kingdom Metazoa; phylum Chordata; class Actinopteri; order Cyprinodontiformes; family Fundulidae; genus Fundulus; species Fundulus diaphanus. The sequence goes on from CM073126.1 coordinate 38,968,013, forward strand.
TAGATGGATCTCTCCCCTTTAAACAAGTTTTCTTCCAGGATATTATGTTAACATAATTTTTTCTAACTTTTCTGTACCTAATAGAGAAAAGTCTCCCCACATCATGATGCTGCCACCACCATGTTTAAAGATGGAGATGGTGGGTTCGGGGTATTTTGCATTGTTGTTGTTTTTTTTTTTGGGGGGGGGGGGGTTGGGGGGGGAGGTTGTTGTTGTTTTTAACACAAGCTAATTTGCATGTAGGTCAGAAAGTACAGTTTTGATCTCATTTGAGCAGAACAACTTTTGCACAGGTTTAGTATGAGCACTTGTGGCAAACCACAAAACAAAACGTCCTATGGCTTTCTTTTATGAAGGATTATTTTCTACTCAAATAAAATAATCCTTCATAAGGATTATTTGTAGAGTGCATAATTTACTGACACATTTTTTTTCTACCTGAGCTGGAAATCAATGCAGCTCCGCCCGAGTTACCATGGGCCCTTTGGAGGCTTTTGTGGTTAATGCTCTCCTTGCCCAATGAGTCGGTTAAACTGTCAGCCATATTTTGGCAGGTTTGCCACTGTGCCATACTCATTACATTTGTTGTGATGGATTTAAACAATTCTCAGTCAGATTCTAAAGGTGGTTTGACAATAAAACCCTGCTTTAAAGTTCCCCGCGGCCCAATCGCGGACCTGTTTGTTGTGTTCTTTGGTCTTTATATTACTGTTCACTTATGTTCTCCAACACTTCTCGTAAGCCTTTACAGAACAGCTTTATTTTTACTGAGATTATATCTCACATATGTGGGCTATGCCTATCCAAGCAGTTGGTTGCACTGGGATTTATTTGGGGGAAATTGATAAATGGTAAAAGTTGAAGGGGTTCACACTTTTATCAGTCATTACCAGTGTTTTCAATAAAATCTAAATGATTAACACCTTCCAAACCTTTTGTACTGGGCGGAAAACAAAGATGAAAAGACCAAAGGATAACAATGCCGTTAACCTTTTCTCTTTAACCTGGGTTAGGCTCCTAATTAGTTAAATTCCACTATGATCATTGCTAGTTCACTTCAAGATGGTGGTCGTTGAGCTTCACTGCACATCAGTTCCCTGTGTGTAAATGCAGAGGCGGAACAGGAGTTTAATGTCAAAGTGCTGAGAAAGTGACAAGGCCAAAATGACACTATGTAGGCAAGGAGAATGCCAACATGGCACTTAAACCAACAACACTGTTGTCATTCAATACATTCATCAATGCCATCATGCTGTGCACAAGCATTCACTGCTGTCACACTGAGCTGACTCTGTTTGGTCTTCCTCTGTGTCCTCTATATTATCCCTCTGCTTTTTCCGTTTTTTGCATCTCACAAAAAAGAAGCAGCAAGGACCTAATCTTTTCTCTGATAATATGGCCCCATGAAGGTTCATGTTCAGGTCTTGCCCAATGCTAACCTTTGAAAAACTAAAGAGTATAAGTGTTTTTATTCTTCAGCTCCACATTAAAGAAAAAATAAACTCAATGAGTTCAAACGCAAACACATTTCTTTAAACTCACATCTGACCACCTCAAAATACACTGCATACAATGGGTATTCACTCATGAACATAAATGAATTGGGTATTTTAAAGATACATTCTAATCATATTTTCTGGGTGGAATGGTTTTACACAACTTTCCTAATATTAATTGCTTAAATGTCCCCTAATGTGATTCTACACTCTCTTTAGTCAATATCAAGCTTCTGGTATATTTCTGACAGGACCATTGACAGCTCATCAGAATTGGTAGAGCTCCTTTAAATTTATATTTGTTGGTTTTCTGGGACACACGACTTTTAAGCATAAACTCTAAACTAGGAAGCTTACCGTTAGCCAGGTTTGTCCATTTCTAAACAGGTTTTGTTGTGTTTTTTTGAAACATTGTCCTACAGAAACATCCAATTGTGTCCAAGTGCAGTATCAGCTACCTGACCATAACTTGTTAAGAACTTGAACACCCATTGTTCTACCAAAGGTCAAGTCCATCATAAACTATGAGCTGCAAGAACGCCAGCCCCACTGTCCAAAAAGTAGTGAGTTTGACATTAACATGAGCTATCCCATGAGCTTTACTACTGTCCCTGGTATGCAAACGACATACACAAGGGCAAACAGAAGAGACGGGGCTTTGGACAAGGAAGAGACAAAGCCACCCTGGAGGGCTAAAGCATGCCTCATTTAGATTCAACACAACCATTCCTCCAAGGCACATGACATCCAGGTTCCAATTCCTACAGTCTGTATAATGTCAAGAACCCAAACAGGCAAACCTTGAAAAGACAATTGCATGTTACCTGCGCTCACGTTGCATTTTTTATCAGATCCCTGAAAGCTGAATTTTCAGTAAATTACCATAAAGTGCTGCCTGTGCCGAAAAAGCATATACTTCACAGCTGCTTACCCTGTTTAGCAGAATCACCTGAACCCCCCCCCCCCACCACCACCCCAAACGGCCATAAACCTCACATGCATACCTCTATCGATGTGGCCGATATAGTACATCTTGTTGCTGCACCAGAATATTAACACACTCATGGCACAGGAATCAATTTGGATGTCATTCCCACAACAGTCTCTGGATATAGCTGTATGGGGTATTTTCTATTTCGTTTTACATTCACCACCTTGTTTTTCCCAAAAGCCATCAGCCCAAATAGAAAAGTGTCTGCTTCTCAAGGCGATGTCCATTGATCCACACTGGAAGTGAGACACTACAGCCTGAGCCTTCAGCACAATGTATTTTCTTAGTCATCACCCACAGAAGAGTGTGTCAGATATAATGCATCAAGCTGTAACATATGGTTCAACAACTCTAATATATTAGTGTACTGTTTGATAAAGTAATGTAAATAAATGTTTTAACATTAACTATATTAAGTTACAGCCATTTATGTCCACAGGTTAGAATAACATTAAGTGTGTTTGATGTACTGCATAACAAATAACAAAAATGACACTTCAGAATGCTTGGTAAATATTGAAAGAGGGCTTTACAGAGGATGTCATTACTGTTCGCTCAGAGGTGAAGTGAAGCCAAATATGTTGGTGCAAAACGAGATTTATTCAGAGATCAGGAGTGTGATTGTTACTGGATCCTTTAAGCCAGAGCCTCTCTGAGTACCATCACAGAGGGATGTGTACTGACCAGTATTTTTCCCGAGGTCCAGGACTACAGATGTGCAGGGTAGGCATTTTGTGATTTGAATAAAAATAGAGAGAAAATGGTTGACAGCACCAAAAAGTGAAATATTGCAAAGACCTGAAAAAAGACAGTGTCTGATTTGATCGAGAGCTTTTATAGGAAACCAGTTTTTTAATCTGAATGAGATAGTTTATGATAAAGGGTTAGTACCAGAAATCACTCTTTGGATTAAACAGGAGAACGTCAGGTGGAACACGAAACCTCAGCAAAGGAGTATTAAGAAAACCAGTTATAGCCAGAGGAGCAGCCTTAGCATAGAGTCTTGATGTGATTTAAAGGCGGCCTAAATGAGCCCATGACTGAGAAAAAAGAAGAAGAAAGAAAAGAAAAATATATTAAAATATTTTTGAAATAAGTGAAAATTGTTAATGGGTAATGTCTTTTGCTGACATGGCAACACTTTACATAACAGATAGAGCTAGAGAAGTATATGAAGGTTCTTTTGTTCCAAAAGGATTTGTGCATTGTAAGCATTAATTTGAAGTTGTAGAGGGAGTTAAATTCTAAGTTTTGTATTTGTAGAATTTAAAAAAGAAAAATCACAAGTACAATTTTTTTTTACACCTGTTCAAATTTTAAGTACAAGTACACAAATTGTGTTCTGTGAGTTGCACATCAAAAACCTCTTACATTCTCAGTTTTGCTCCAAATGGTCCAGAACTATTGTTGCAAAACTATTTGTGCATTGCAACTTTGGTGTTTTGTAATTGTAGATCCTTTTTATGTGCAACTCACAGAACACAATTTGTGTACTTGTACTCAAGAATTTGAAGAGGTGTAACTTTATTTTGTACTTGTGACAGATTAAAAAAAATCTACAATTACAAAACACCAAAGTTACAATGCACAAATAGTTTTGCAACAATAGTTCTGGAGATCCCATGGCACAACCATGCTTCTGGCACAAAGCGTGGCGCTCCCGCACCACTTCCACATTCAGTGGAACACCTCAGAATCATGACACGGACACTAACAATCACAACGAAATGTTTGGAGAAATCAAAAAAAGATTAGCCAGTCCATCCTGAAGAACAGAAGATGAATAGCATGTTTGAGCATACATAAAAAACAAGTGAAGTATATGATTTTTTTTGTGGTAGCTGTTTCGCTACAGAGTTGTCTCACTGAATTTTGATTGGATCTGCTTTGTATCAAAATATACAGTGGGATATTTCTCAAAATCTCAGAATCTTTAACTTCTCTTCCCAATAGACAACACAGTCATTCAGGTTTTAGGTGTCTATCAGGGTTAGTGGGTAGGTTGAGCTAGTTTGAGTTAGTGGGTATGGGACTTGGAAATGTTTTTGGGCCCACTTTAGTTTCACTTAGGTGATAAGCGTTGACAGACATGTATAACTAAACCACTAATGATCAATTTGTGTATCATACTCCTTAACACGTATTACATAATTCTCTAAATATATTTATGCCAAAACTAAAACATTTTCCTACTAACAAATGTCTATTAATCATAATTACTGTTTTGGCCCAAACAAGTAAACAGTTAAACAAGCGTCTACGGTATCTAGCTACTGCTCTGTTGTACAACAGACTGAAGCTAACAGCCTCCTCGTCTATTTAAAACTGTCGTTACAAGAGTCTGTGAAAAGTTGTAGGGCACAACTATTTTTTTCTGTGTGAGCTAACACCAAGGTTAACTCCCCGCTGTATTCTCCATCTGCTGGCAAACAGCAGTTACACTGTGTGCACAAGCCAATAATACCTGCAAGTGACGCACAATCGTCATGATGCAAGGTGACAAATTCAGGAGAGGCACTAAAAATGTGGGGAGCAATTACATTTTCCCCCGCAGCATATGTTCATCAAGAAACAATTAGAGTACTCCATCTCTGCTCTTACTCAGGTTTGTTGACTTGATTGCAGTTGTAAAACAGCTCCAGTAAGAGTATGTGACATTTAAAAACTGACAATAAGCTACTATAAAAACGCAGTTTAATCCAGTTCTGCTGTTGTTTTTGACTGTCTAATAAAACACTTATGGTCTCATTAATTGTGGCAACACAAGTAGGTACCACACACACACACACGCAATGTGTGTGTCTGTGTCAAGGATGTTATGAAACCAGTCCTACAGCTGTTACCCATATGCTTTAGTAAAATCAACACAATTTATTTCAGACATTGTTTGGTCCTTGTCATGGTCATTTTTATATCTTAGTCTGTTCTAAATTGTTATTAATCAGGAGGAAATGTATCTTTCCAAAAACAAAGCTTCCTCTCATGATTACATGAGGCATAAGGCAATTGATCAGAGATCATTGAGTGTGTCTATGTGTATTTTACTTCTTTTTTCCTCTTTATTCCCTTGCTTAGCCCAATCCCCCCGTCATGCAGTTACATTGAGCTGTATGTGAGAACATTGTATGGATTTCAGGAAGATTTTGAAACACTGAGACGACCAGGGCAGAATGGAGTGGCCACATTTCACTATTAACAATCTTCTGCTGTCATTTCAAACCAAGCTAATGTTCTTATGGGTTCCAGAGGATTTTCTAGTTTGAACATTATCTACAGAACCGCTGCATGACCTGCGACTTCCACCAGAGATGTAGACGAGCTGATAATGAACCTGGTCCCACCAGCTACCCTACCTTGCTTGCCCTGCTGTACAGTATTATCCAGACTTGGATATTTTAGATTTTTAACAACTGTTCTCAGGACTGTGCATATCTTCACTGCGCAATATTAGAATATTGCAAAGGCTGTTCATAACTAAACAGCAAAACGACTTCAAACAGTTGGATGGAGACTCACGGGCCTTGACGAACACATCTGACTGGGATGATAGTGATGACAGTTTCCAGAATGCTAGCAGTTAAATAACAAGTTGGAAGCAATATCACAATACAATAACATTTTCTGACTAAATAAGTAATCACATAAAACAAAAATTTATCTAAAAGATATGCAAAGAGTACAATGATACAATTCTGTTGTCAGTGTCTAATGCAAAATTCTTTTGTCAAGTTGGAATGTCGTATTTTACCAGTAGCTGATAAAAATCGTATTTAGGGTTAACTATCGAATATATTTTGTAATAAAGAGGCTCGCCCTAAACAATGACCCTAGAGACAAATTAGGCTATGGCCTATACCATCGCCATCATTCCAGAGACACCACAGGAAAAAGTAAGAAAAAAAATATTATACTAAGCAGTCAGAAAAGATAGAAGTTAATCATGTTGAGTAAAGCAGTTTGAGCTCAGGCTGCTTACATAGAACACATACTGATGAATCACTAAAGGGGATGCAAACACAGCACATTTACTTGGCAAACATAGACGGAAACCGGTAAGACAGAAAAACTCAAAGCGGAATAAAAGCAGATTCCTAAAGTTCTGAAGACAGTCACTGTCACCGCTTGCATCAGCCTCGGTGTTCACAGCAGTATCCATCATGGTTTTTGAGTCAAACTCTGGGTCAGACATAAAAAACTGTAACTTGAATGCTTCAATGTGAAAATATTTCAAAAGCTTGCGCTTGTCTGCCACCGCATTTGCTAGTGTTTGGTTTTAACAGTTTTGCTGTTTATTAAATTCTGAAGTGGAAATCAATCAAACTGTGTTTTCAGTATCAAGGCATGTTTTTTGTGAAAAGGAAAAGCCATAATTGATAGTATCTTCCAATGTGAAGCATCTAACCACAAACTACCTTTCCCAAAAAACAGCACCACTGTATTGTAGAGGAATATCCCCTGACTATGCACGCATTTCATTTCACAAAACACCGCCAGTCTGTTTCCCTCAAGTGGTCAGAGGAAAACTATTTAAAGGTGCTCCATGTATGAAAAACTTGGTAAATGAATGTCTGGACTGTTTCATTGATTAAATTCTCCCAGGACTCGGAGGCTAAGTGTGTGCACTCAGCCAAATAATCTCTTTTTAATTTCAGCACCTCCAGAATTGCTTTCAAAACACAAATAATGACAGAAGCAGAAAAGCACTGTAAACCTGTCTGTGGGCTGATACGAAACACGTTGATTGTTTCATCATTTTTTCAAAGCCTGATATAGTTTTGTCCCGCAGCAGGAGCAAAATAAGACATCTTCATAGAGATTTGTTTTCCTGCATACTGGTGTTTCCTAAATTAGATTTCAAAGACCATTGTACATATTTTAACAGCATATTTTCACCGTTAATACCTAATAGAGTATGTTCATCACAGTATTAATGGGTCCTGTTTTATGAGTTTGTATCATGTCAAGAAAGGTGTTCCACTGCACTAAAAAAAAGCCGATTTGCTCAATAATCAAATAATGAATTATTTAAACTTTTCGCAACAAGAATTAAAAGAAAGAAGACAGTGCTCTCTGAACCACTCCCCCTAACTACATTACACAAATACCACCTGCCTATATTAAATAAAATCCATTTAAACACTCCTGATTGCACAAATTATTTGTGTAGCGAGGTTGAAAGAGTTAGGAGTCAAAGGCGGCATAATTAAACGAGACGATTTTGAAACCTAATACAAGATGTAATTAAGGAAATTAATAAGGTGTCAGCCCCCTTTCACTGGGTGATCTTCCTGATGATTAATCACAGCCTAGGCTAATTTGATTTATGACAAGGAAAGGGATGACTTTTTAAGTCAGTTAGGAGGGCTCAAGTCGACAGCATATGACATTAATAAAACATGAATAGTGGGGGCTCAGAGAGGAACAAAAATCTACTTGTAATCCTCTTGAAAGATCAGATTAAAGGAGACTTTGGATAGATAGCCTTGTGACAAGGCCTCCAACAGCAATCTAATTAAAATGATTGTATTATTGTTATCTCTAAATAGTTGAAATCAATATGCTCATAAAGGGCACAGGTTTGGGCCGGAGTGTTTCTTGTATTGTAGTCAAGCTATAATCCACCCACACTGACGAAGTATTCTGTTGCAGGCAAATGGGAGAAGGACATTAACTACTGCATGGGAAGTGAGTACTGTATAACTCACTTCCCATGGGGAAGACTATTTCCTTGCTCATGAGTATCAGCACACATCTGCTTCACTGAGGTCATCTTTATGTAAGAGAAGACAACTTTACACACCAAGCAGACTAAAGTATAAAGAAACGTTGAAGAAGGTAGCTCACCAAGAGTAGATCAGACAATCTGGCGTAGAAAGCAAATCACGCTGGTCTTATAGCAGCGCCATGCAAAATTGTTCACCTTCCTTGGCATTTATCATTTGTTGTCTCCCAACCTGGAATTAAAATGAATTATTTGATAGCTTGCATCATTTAATTTACAATGTATACATACACCTTTACAAATGTATAGTTTCTTTATTGTAAGGCAATAAACAAATAGGACACAATTACAGAAACTTTTTGCTTGCCCAACTACCCCTTCTTAAAGTCAGTATTTTTACTACTTATTTATTTTCATTTCTCTTCACGAATTTAGACTATTTTGTGTGGATTTATTATATAAAATAAGATTAAAAACATTTCAATTGCAGGTTAGAATGTAAAAAGAAAAAAACTGCTAAAAAGACAAGTGGAGGGAATACTTTTACAAGTCACTGTATATACAGCTGTTGTTAAAGAGGCCAAGAAAACAAATTTCATTTTTCTGAAGTTTTGGGGGCAAAATATGATCTATTGTGCACTGAGGAGGCCATGTTAATGTCAAAACTGAATACCAAAGGACCTGCTCAGGGGCAGTCAGCTTAATTGCTTCGCTCAAAAACGGTCAGATCAGGAAACGAGTTGTCTTTTTACGTAGGTTGTCTTTCTACGTATTTGTATTCTCCAATAAGAGCACACCATTAAGCAAAGAGCCTTCCCCTCCTCCCCCCACCTGATCCACTGGCTGACTTGAGAGAAGGAAGGAGGAGCAGTGAGCAGCCAGCAGCCTCCCTGTATCGGCTGAAACAGGAGGCAGTCACCGCTGAAGCCGCGGAGTGCAACATTCCAATATTCAACCTCAAATTAACTTCACAGCAGTTACTAAAAAGGGGAGCTTAAATGTCCGAGGGTGCTCTAAAAGGAAGTTTCCACTCACTTGCGAAAAACGAGAGAATCACAGAAGAGTTTTATGAGGACCTTACTGAAGACTTTTCTATGGAGGAATTCAAGTCGGAGTTTTCCAACAAAACGGATAAAAAAATAAAAAAGGTTCTGTACGACCAGGGAAGGTAGCGAACACACTGCTGTCATGACCTGCAAGTCTATTTAATTTCTAAATGCTGTCAAATGTAAGGAAGGTGTGTTTGTAACTGGAAAAACCCAGTTGACTGATGACCACCGTGACTGTCACTGTGACTTCTGGCAGACAGCAGGATAATGTAACTGTGTCGCCGGTATGCTGGCAGTGTACTAGGCAACTGGCTCCAAGCTTCATAAGTGCAGCCGCTGTAAACTCCCGCACCGCGCCGCGGTCTATGTGGCTATATGTTGGTCATACTGTGTTCAACCGCGCTGCCAGTTTAAAGCTTTTGGTCAACATAGCTGCAGCATTGGCTGACCAAAAACTTTAAACTGTCCAATAACCTGCAAAACAAACACTTGAACCAGCCATAAAACCATTATGGATTTGCAACGGAGTATTGCGCCGAGAACAGAAGTTGTAGATGGAGGGGGAAGATGTGTGTGTGTGTGTGTGTGGGGGGGGGGGGGGGGGATAATCTGTCACACCTGAATTTCCCCACTGTGGGAAAACAAAGGTATTTCTATTCTACTCTACACTGAAAACTACACAATTGCATCTCTGCCGCCGATACTGTGAGTACCCCCTTTTCCAAATAGAAAAGCGCTTTTTCTTCATTTCACAAGGCTAGAGGGTACAGAGAGATGCATGTTTGGCCATTCCTCTTTGCACACTCTCTGTAGTCCTGGACCCTCGCTGATAACTCACCCTATCCACCGCCGTAGAGCTAAACAGTGCATGTTTTTAAGCTTGAGATGTTACTGCAGGAAATGCTTTGTTTCATCCGCGACTTCCAAGCAATCAGTTGACTTTTAGATAGTGTTGGATTTAAAAAAAAAGGTGTAGTTTGTGAGAGCACAAACTACACCTCTGCGTTGAGGATTTTATGAAAGTTTTGTTGTTCAGTTGCACAAGAGCCCCCTCTCCCTTCAGCCCATTGCACATGATAAAGTGCATATGACACCCCAAAGAGAAGGCTATGATCATAAATGAGCATGCATGTTTTGAACAATAGAGCAATAACAATAAGCAAATATCGATTTAGGTCGCATGTCATACTGAACACAACATGAGTCCTCTGCTGACTTCCTAGACCAACATACTCCATCTCCCTTTACAAGACTAGAATAACACCTTTGTGTTTCTCAGGAGACGTGTTGTCCACAATATGTCTCGATTTCATGCAGATTGTTTTCAACCTTCCTCGTCATCCTGTTTATTTATTTTATGCTTAAGCTTTTACTTATACTGATTAAACTTGTTAAGACCAATAATTTCAAGAATCAGTTCTTAACATAAAATTACATTAAAGCACAACTGGTAAAACAGCACAAAGAAAGATCAGCTTGTGTCCAGACCTTTAAGAAGTTTAAGTCATTCTAAATGTTTTAACTGTTTCTTTGACTGTAAATGTTTGGATATTTAGAGAAGTAGTTTGTTTCTTTGGTAATTACCTGAGTTATGCAGATTAACTTAAACGGCATGTTCTCTTGTCTTTCCCACTTGAGGACGGCTAAGAGAAAGAAACCTCTGTGTCACTTTGTATTCCCTCCTCCCACCCAGATAAAAAAAACTTAATTACAGATTAAAAGTTCATACAAAATGTTTCAGTTACGTCAGCTTTTTAGCAGTTTGACTGGAGTACAAATAAATGTAAATCACAATAATTTATGTATGAGAGCCTCCCTGTGCACTGAATGAACATTAGATTTGATGTATTTCCGAAATCTTCTACCTGAACCTTCTTATGCTGCTGCATTAAAAGATTATTTGTTTTGCGATTGATTGAACATATTAATTCAGGATGCAGAATGGAAAGCAGATATGATGGGTGTGGTTCTTCATATACTTTGCTTTTATAACGTGAAAATCTTAATGCTTCCTCTGGGGATCACGTAACAATATTCTTTGGGCTCGTTTAAAATGTTATACGTGGCAATATAACATTATACAAGAAAATATTTATATAGACTTGCGCATTGAAATCAAACAAAAAGATGTCTAAACTTTGTGCAGTGCTGCAAAACATTACTTTATGAACACAACAATAAATCTCTGCAGGTGTCTGCATATTTTAGTGCCATAGCTGACAAGGAACAATTTATCACATGTATGAGCATCATGGCCTCTCAAAACAGAATATCTTGTTTAATTTGGTTCCTCCAGCAAGTTCAAACAGTAAAAATAAAACCTGCCCACTTTCCCAGCCAATTCGTAAACTGGGATTTCTGAACAGATTAGGAGTGATTTACCAGTGAAAGCAAAGCAAATATACTGACTATTTCCAGTTTAAACATTGGATTCAAAAATTCATTAAAACTCAGTTGATCCAGTGGTCATGTTTGAGATTAAATTTTTGTCAAGCTTTTTTAACTACCCACTCAGTGTGGGCAGCTCAGAAATGCAAGAAATAAATCTGAATCCATTGAAAAACGATGGCTAAAGTCATTAAAAAGAGGCAGACAATACTAGCTGTCTGGACTGTACATGATGATAAAACAGTATAAACCAGTACACACATTTCCTAAGAAATGAACAAAGCTGTGGGTGGAGGAGGTCAAGCTGAATCATAGTGTACAGTATGTGAGGAGGTGTAAATAGCAGTCGGGAGATCTGGACGAGTTGTGCCAGTCGCGCCCCGCCAGGTGTAATAGAGGTGTCAATTTTCCGCTCACAACACACAGATGTGTCACAGGGGTCTTTCATGAGAAGACTATGTACCTTAGTTTGAGGGCGATCTGCAGCATCAGTCAACCAAAGTCCCAGCTTCAACATTTACCCCGAGCAAACTGCGAGGTATGTCTTCCAAATGAAAGTCAATACACCCATTGACGAACTGGAAGACACACAGTCATGACTCAGTCTACAGCCCCCAACAACTTCCTGCAGTGATGCAAAAGATGAGCTGGCAGACACTAAAAGGTCACAATATGTAATTTTAGAGCAGAGGAAAACTCAGACGCTTCAAATAAGGCTCCGCGTTTTGAATTATGGCCCCTCATGATTTTAGCGGTGCATCAAGATGAAAGGTCAAATAAGAAAGATCTCATAAAACATCCGATCTAATGGCATTCTGAAAATGTGTGGTAAAACTAGGTCTGTATAACTGTTGCTAATAAGCCATTTTCATGCAACTGTAACAATATTGTTGCTGCTCTTTGATGAGAAAAATGCAAGCACTGTTAAAACTCGTTAAAGTGTTTTAATTGCAAGGTAAGAAAAATCTTGTGAAGCAACTTGTAATGATAATTACTGATTAGCGGAGCTCTGCTTATTAAAGCTGAAACTCACTAAGTGTAAATCTCAGATATAAAACAACAATTAATTTTCTGAATCTTGTCTCAGTACGTATACATGTATATGAGAGCAGCTATTTACCTACTCAACACAAACACAGACAGCAGGGTTTTTTCTCTTATGTTTTGATGTCAAGTTTTACTTTTACTGTTTCTGTTCAGTTAGGATTCACAAACATATTCCTATTCGCAAAATGTCATAAGGAGTTAGATAATGTTTTAGCAATATTTTCATTACTTTCTTCTTATTCGGATGTTTATATGCACCAACTTTGCTATAGCTTTAAACCTATTGGGGCATAAACATAACCCAGATGATGACAAGTCACAGCTTTGTAAAGTCCAGGGGTCCGTTCTTCGTACGTCACTAACTCAGTTAGCTGGATTTGATTGTTGACGATTTGGCATGATCTTGGATCGTTTGGTTCTTCGAAACTCATCCTGGACTTGCTGTCATAGCAACATGTGCGCAAACTTAAACCTGCTCGCGAGCAGGCTTATTTCATGTAAACAGGATTAGATCGCAGCTTCATAAGCGGAGAATATAGGGAAGTCTGTAGTAGCCATGTGTTGTCCATTTTTACGACAGCAACCTGTTGCGGAAGGTGCAAGAATAATTTGCAGAGCTTTTCGAATTAATCGCGTATTGCGCAATAGACAGGATCCTTTAGTGCAACGCGACAGTGTAATTGTAGAGAGATTTTTCTTGGTGGCTGTTATAAACAGACAAACATCATTTAACAGTGGCTTTTTTTGGGGGGGCGTGCTCGTGGCGTAGCAGGTAGCGCGACCCATGTTTGGAGGCCTTTAGTCCTCGACGCGGACGACCCGGGATCAAATCCTTTGCCGCATGTCTCTCCCCCTCTTCCACCCCCTTCCTGTCAGTCCACTGTCAATAAAAGCGAGCCACTAGAGCTGCAAAAAAAATAAATAAATAAAAAAAATTAATTAACAGTGGCTTTTAAGAAGAGGAGTTAGAAGTTAGAAGTGGTGTTAGAGCAAAAAATAGAAAATATTGAAGCTATTTGTATGATGGTTTGCTTTTTATTTTTATCATATTCAGTAAGATTTGTTCAGGCCATTTTATTGTGAAGTTTAGTTTTACTTTGAAAGGCTTGCTTCCTGTCGAGCCGTATATTATATTAGAAAAAAACTATGGATGGATTATCTAAACACGGAGCAATACAGTTTTTTACCGTGTCAGCTGTGTATGACTTGGAAAAGGAAAAACGTTTTGTTTTTTTTGTTAAAATTCCCAGTTTGCACGCGTCCTTTACTTCCAGTGTCTAAGGAATGACACCGATATTGGATCTGTTGCCATAACAAGTGTCTTTTTAAAATACAGTATAATAATTAAAGGCTACCATTTTGTCGAATATTCTTGTACTTCACTTTTACTTGTCCCCATGTTCTAGTGGGTCCCGTGGAGGCTTTGACATAAAAGAACAAAGTAAATGTGGCATTTTTTTAAAAATCTACCTTGGACAGCACTTACGCATTTAATTTGTCCGCTACTTTTTGCCAGCCTCTCTCCTGGCTTTAGCAGACTTTGAGGTGTTCCCTGTCGTTTTAATTAATGACTCAAATTCGGCATAACCTTCCATTAAAAGCTCTTGTTCTGCTTGGGAGAAAGACTGTGGGCGTTCTTTGGCCATGCTGAACAGCCAATAGCAGCGTTGCTGATCAATGTTTCTACTATCGACACATTTCCCCTTTTAAACAAACACATGAACGTGCAGTTATCTCAGATAACTCAATCCAGCCATACTAATCATAAACAACAGGTGTGTTCGAAGAACCCAATTAGCCGGATCATGATTAGAGCGATGAAATCATCTTGGATGTGTCATTTGATCTTGGATGTTTTAAGCAAGTATGAAGAATGGGCCCCTGATGGCAAATTCACATGATTTGAATTAAAGGAACAATAAGCAAAGTTTCACCAATAGGGGTGCTGTTGAGCACTGTCTATAGACCAAAACATGATGTGTGGCAAGCCACGCCTCTCTCTACATCCAAAGTCTAAGCACCAGGGGTCCGTTCTTCGTACGTCGCTAACTCAGTTAGCTGGATTTGATTGTTGACGATTTGGCATGATCTTGGATTGTTTGGTTCTTCGAAACTCATTCTGGACTTGCTGTCATAGCAACATGTGCGCCATCTTAAACCTGCTCGCGAGCAGGCTTATTTCATGTAAACAGGATTAGATCGCAGCTGTATAAATGGAGGAGATAGGGATATCCAGCCAGTGCACTTGGACCACCTAGTGGCAGAGGACGGGACAGAATTGTGGAACACCATTTTTTAATGCTTAATAAAAGACGTAACAAATAATGCTTAGTTCCTGTCTTTTTATTTAAACAATTCTTTATAAAGAAAAGCCAGCAAGTCATCTTTTGCCTGCAATAAGAGAGTTATGTAAAGTCAGCAATACTACTGTCAAATGGTGTATTAGAACTTACTCTGAAGGTCCTTTTTGAAGCAACTCGATCTCTAGTGCAATTCTTCTCTTTTTCAAGTTTTGGAGTTCAATTTCTCCTCTTAAAGGCATACTATGCAACATTTTTCAGTTAATTAATGTGTTCCATACCGTTTTGGATGATTAAATGAGTCATTTCAGGTTGAACAAAGATTTTCTCGGCCGCCCTGGAGGTCTGTGGGGGAAATACCGCACTTGCAATGCAAGAGCCCTCGGCCCGCACACAGAAGTCTCGCTTTACGGCGAGAACTCCATGTATTTTTGCCCTGCCAAACAATATATGCACGCGCGAAAGCAACAACAAAGAACCGCGTGTTAACGTCAAATAAACATGCAAGCATATCGAGTTTTATTATTATTATTATTATTATTATTTGTTTGTTTTTTTTATGTTGGCGAGACACTACCGCGGTGGCCGCGGCGAGGCGGTGGCTGCGGCTTGGCGAGGCGGCGGCGGCTTGGCTAGGCGGCGGCGGTAGCGTCTCGCCAACATTAAAAAAAAAATAAATAATAATAATAATAAAACTGGCGAGGCGGCGGCAAAAGATGAGCTGGTGGCTATCTTGGTGAGGCGGCCGCAGCGGCGGGAAGCTTGATGTTCATACCTTCACTGTGTTAGTCATTGTTTGTACTGCCGTTTTTTCCATTTTTCGTTGCGTTCGCCTGTCTGCTAAGCTCAAAACAACCGCGCCTGGCTTGACGGAGAAACCAGAACAGCTGAGCATCTTTACGACAGTGCACTTTTACTTTGGCCCTCTGGGGGGAGCCTCGCTGGAAAATCAAAAATTAAATACCTTTAATTTGTGTTTTTTTCCGGACAAAATACATTTTTTTTGTTGAAGATGCCGTTTATATAACGAACGGATGGCACCCTGTGTCATTTTGGGGAAAAAAGGGTGAAACATGCCTCATGCAACAAAAGTAAAAATAACCCGTTTTTTTCAGCCTTCTTATAGGCTGTTATAAACAGACAAATACATCATTTAACAGTGGCTTTAAAAAAGAGGAAGAAGTTGCTTTTTAAAATACAGTATAATAATTAAAGGCTACCATTTTGTAGAATATTCTTGTACTTCACTTTTTTCCCCATGTTCTAGTGGCTCCCGTGGAGGCTCTGACATAAAATAACAAAGTAAATATGAAATTATTTGAGGTGTTCCCTGTCGTTTTAATTAATGACTCAAATTCGGCATAACCTTCCAAGCTCTTGTTCTGCTTGGGAGAAAAACTGTGGGCGTTCTTTGGCCATGCTGAACAGCCAATAGCAGCGTTGCTGATCATTGTTTCTACTATCGATACATTTCCCCTTTTAAACAAATGCATGAACGCGCAGGTTTCTCAGATAACTCAATCCAGTGATACTAATCATAAACAACAGGTGTGTTCGAAGAACCCAATTAGCCGGATCATGATTAGCCGGATGAAGTCATCTCGGATTTCTCATTTGATCTTGGATGTTTTAAGCAACGTACGAAGAACGGACCCCTGATTGTCTGCAGGTGAACACGCCTACCATTTAAAGGAGAGGGAGGGGCTAAACCCTGAGTGGCAGCTGTTTGCATGCATGCGCTGCCGGCCCAGCTTTGTAAACAAGACACTGGGAACAACACAGAGAGATAATAAACAGGAGGGAAGAGATAATCATAAATAGAATAAGAACCGGTCACAGTTTTTTAAATGGGACTCTTTTTAAGATGGGGAAACATCTTACTGATTTTTGTAGTTGGTGTGATAATTTAGAAACAATGGAACACGTTTTTATTAGTTGTAGAAAATATGTAAATCAAAGAATATTATTAAAAGCAGAATTAGGTGTTAATGGGGCATTGGAATTTGAGAATGTGGTTGAAAAGTTAAATAGTATTAAGGGAAAGAAGAAGAGTTTTAGTTTTTAAAAAAATACTGGGATCATGATGAGGATTTGAAGGAGATATATTAGGATCCAATAGATGGCAGTAATGCAACCACAATGTATGCAAGCTGCTGTTAAAACCTAAAGAAGAAGAAGAAGAACACCCCTAAAAATGGCCTAAATATGCCACTGGTCTTCACTATGTATCTGCAAAGTAGAGAGTCATAAAAATAAGGAAAAGCTATTGAATGACAAAGGTGAGTCCAAACGTTTGTGATAGAAAAAGTCACGTGTTAAATTTTTGTATGTTACAGTTTAACTTTGATTGGGTTGATAAGGTGACGGGCAGTGCTCACCAATTGTGGCATTATAATCGTTTTTCAAACAGCTTGTTTTTAGACACCAACAAAATATTTAGTTATTGCTAATTAACAGCTGGATATTTTATTTGTTTGCTTATGTGTTAGTTTTTTAGCACTTGGACTGTTTCTAAAAGCAGTAGAGACCCAAATGGAAGTACAAAAACGGGCAAGTGAATTTTTCGTAGTAGTCAACTTTAAGCATTTTTCGAGTTTGGTGAAAAAATTATTTAAAACCCCAAAAGCCACTTTAAAAGCACTGGGTGAGTTAAATATAGACCCCAAGCTCATTCAGTCGATAAAATAATTGAATTAAGAGTTTTGGAACCCGCATCATGGGAAGTACTTCCACAAAACACAACTTCAATACACACAAACTTTAGTGTTGTTTTTCTTTTTTGCATAATTGCAATGCAAATTAATAAACTTAGGCTGTAAATTAGATTTGCATTAGAGAACAGATTGTTGGGATTTACCATATTTGCATAAATTAATCAGCCAGCAGCACAACAGTACTACAAAACTGCAGCTGCGAGTTTACAAACAGGTGCTATTGGAATTAATTTGTACTGTTATGAAACATGAATAAGATTTATTGAAACATTAAATGGTTGACTATAATATTAAGGGGGAGTATCAGATCAGTCTGTTAAAGTAGGAGATATGTTAGCCGATCAAATCATTGTACTCAAATAGTGACAAAATATCCAATGTGCATGTTGCAGACTTTGCATCCAGTATGGGTGAGAGAGGGAAAACTTCTAAAGAGAAGAACCTGAAGAAAAAACTAAAAGGAGAAAAAATAAATGATGATTGTAAAAATAAAGAAAAAATAAGTGCTTTTTCAGATTTTTCTAAAGAGTTTAGACAACATTTGCTCCAAAACAATATTCCACAATTGGGCAGAGCATACCTGAACTGGATAATTCTACCACAAATAGATTTTTTATTGCACAATTTGAATAGAATGTAATAGAATGAAATTGCCTTTATTGTCATTGTACAAACGAAATTGGAGTGCAACTCCCTTTGGTGCAAAATTACAAAGAGCATAAAAAGCGATACTTGCATAAAATAAAAACAATAATATACACAAATATATACACAGTAACAGCGTGAGTCAGTGCAGGTGCAAGTCAAGATTGTAGACATGAGATGAAGGAGTTAATTTCACTTGGTGTATTGGTTATTGTGCAGAAATGGCTCATTTATTGCACATGAGCAATATGATCAGTATATGTATGATTCAGGGGGACAGGTTAATTTGGTTTTGTGATTATTGGCTACAGTCATAGCTCTTGGAAAGAAGCAATCCCTCAGTCTATTTGTCCTTGTTTTATGTGACCTGTTACCGTCGGCACGATGGTAACAGGTCAAACAGGTAGTTATAGGGGTGGGAGGTGTCCTTGATGATATTGACAACTCTGCTGAGGTAGCATGAGTTGGCAATGTTCTCCAGGCTGGCCAGATAGGATTCAGTGATCTTCTGGGCTGTGTTGATGACCCTCTGCACCGCTCTCCTGTCTGCTGCTAAGCACCCCATGTACCATACTGTGATGCAGTACACCAAGGGGCTTTCTATGGTGGCTCTGTAGAAGGTCACCAGCAGCCTCCCTCCAGGTTGTTCCTCCTGAGCACTCTCAGGAAGTGAAGGACTGTGGATCCATCCATCCAGTTTCTACAGCCCCTTAATAACATTCAGGGACACAGGGGAAACTGGAGCCTCTTACTGGTACAACCTGAACAGCTCATCAGTCCATCACAGGGCCAACACAGAGACCCACAGCACAGAAACTGTCCACACATACACACTCAAACCTAAGGCCACATAACACATTTAACATTCGAACAGACGAGTTAGATCAATAGTCTTACATGACAAGAAACCCTAAATTGACCCTTTACAATTATTTTCTAATTATATTCTTAGACAAACAAATCTGTTGGAAAAAACTAATCAATCTTCTTTGACTACACTTCGTTAATTACTACGTCTTGTACTTGCTGTTGCAAATGTTGCCCTTTTATCCTTCAGTATTCAGCACTTTTGTTTTTTATTTGTGCATCTTCCTCTGCATCCAATATTTTGATCATAGTCACACATATAGTGTCCTACGATGCCTCAAGCTCTCTCAAGAACTCCATATTTTACACACCTTACATCATGCAGAGACACAAATCAGCCCAACCCACTGGAGAGTTCGACAAGGACAATTGTTCGCTTGTTTGACATCTGTCTAGGCAGCTGAACATGCAGACAGTCTAATCTCTTGGGCCTGTTTCCTGCATTTATTGTCCAGTGGGCAACGTCGTTTCACACAGGCAGAAGTGTGCAAGACCAATAATGAGGATATAGTTTGTGACTTTCCCTGTGGACATTATATTTCCTAACAGAGTCTAATGAGCAGTTAAACTTCCCGTGGTTATGGCCTATGGTCTGCCTGTTCACAACCTGCCAAGCATCCAACAACCAATTAAAAACAAGCGTTATCGATTGGCTTCAAATTTAAAACGTATTTACAGGGATTTTATGTGATAGTTAGACATAAAGTGGTGCATAATTGGAAAGGAAAATACGTTTTCCAAATTTTAAAATAAATAAAAATCTGAAAAGTGTGACTTTATTTTAATTCCACCTCCCTAAATCGATGCATTGAAGAAGCACCTTTTGACCTTTCATTTCAATTGCAGCGGCAATTCTTCTTTGCAAATCAAGAGAGAGGTTTTTTGCCACCTCCAGACTAAACTAAGCAAAATTAGATGTGAAGCATCAGTTAGCACGAAATTTCAAGATTTGCTATAAATTCTGGTCTGGATGTCTAGGGTCATTTTCATTATGGTACGTGAACCTCTGCTGCAGTCTCATGTCTTTTACAGCATGCTACAGGTTTTCTTCCAAGATTGCTTCAATTTTAGCAACATCCACCTCCCATCAATTCTAAGCAGCTTCCCTGTCATTGCTGGAGAAAATCAGCCCAGGATGATGCTCCTGCCACCATGTTTTACCCTGGGGATGATACATTATGTATCTCACAAGACATGTATTTTGCATGTGGGTCAAAAAGATTCATGTTGTTCTTATCTGTCGAGAAAATAGTCTTTTTTTAAACAATATTTGTTTCTTGCCGCTCTACCAAAACAGTTGGTATTTTGGAGCTATTATTCATCTTGTCAACAGATTATCCCACCTGAGCTTTTGATCTATGCAACTGTTCCAGAGTTACCATATGCTCCTTGGCTCCTCCTCTGATTGATGCTCACCTTTAGGAAAATGGTCATGTCATGGTAGGTTTGCTGTTGTGCCACCCACTATGTGCCTAAGAAATCAGTCTAAAATACCATCTTTAAAGAATTTCAAGAATTAAAGTTTTCAAATCATAACTGGACATGGAAAAACAGGTACATAGAAGGTCTCTAAGAAATCAATTCAAAATCAACTGGAACCAACTTCCTGAAAGGCTAAGATGTGAAGAAACTGCACACTCTTTTAAGATAGAGGACTGTTTACTGCAGTTTACCCATAAAGGCCAAATATTTTGCCTTATCATTTCTGTCATGTCTCAGCTTTTTATTTGGGTAAACATGGAGCTTAGACATAAATTCAACTTGGAAAACTCACCTGCATTCCCTGACTGTCTCTTCATGCGCCTGTGATCCAGCCATTCTGCATCAAGTCCTCTTCTTACCTCAGCCAATCATCTTGCAAGGCTTTGCTTATGAAGCTTTCTATTCATGGTTTTCCTGCTCTTCAGCTGAGCTTCGACCCATCTCCACCCCATCTCCTCCTTTGCGCTCCCTGGCTCCTCCTGGCTCCTCCTGGCTCTCTTCTCTCCTCCGGCCTCCACCACCGGTGTCCGGACCCCAGGGGGAAGACTTCACCAATCCTAATCCTAAAATTAACATCCAAGCTCATAGCCATTCGCAGCTTTCACGTCTTCTGCCAGAGTCTGAGCATCAAAGAACTCTTACTGATTCATATCAATACATCTGTCTAATTGCCTCTTCTCTGTGTGAGTTGAATTGTTTCAACGTTTCTTTCTGTGATTATGTCTCACAATTTTGTTTTTCTGATGTTTTAGGTTTTTAATATTTTTGTATATTTTTGCATATTTAGTATTTTTTATGTCTATGGTTGTTGCTTTTTTTATTCTTCTTTTATCCCCATTAAAGCTCTTCAAATTTGTGTATAAAGGCTGCTCTTTAAAGTAGCACCGTGTAACTTTTAGCCACTAGGGGTACAACCTGTAAAGTCTAGGTTTAGTGCTTCTTCAAACTCGGAACATTGTTTTTCAAACTTGCACATGATCGGACCTGTCTGTAGTGTTCCTTGGTTTTCATGATGCTGTTTGCTCACCAATGTTCACTAAAACACCTCTGAAGCCTTCACAGAACAGTTGGATTTATGCTGACATTATGTTGCACATATATTATACATATACTATTTACTAATTAGGTGAATTCTGACGATGAT
This sequence comes from Fundulus diaphanus, assembly GCA_037039145.1. Taxonomy (NCBI): domain Eukaryota; kingdom Metazoa; phylum Chordata; class Actinopteri; order Cyprinodontiformes; family Fundulidae; genus Fundulus; species Fundulus diaphanus. Next base: position 38,989,858 of record CM073126.1, read on the forward strand.
TGGTTGCACTGGGTATTTTAAACCCTGTGCACAAAACAATAACTCATTAAAAACAGGATTGTTTTTATGTTTCTATTAACACAGCTACATTGAAATATTTTATTTGCAATCTCCGTGCACAACACACTAGTAGAAACATTAGAGACAGTGTAATTTCCCTGCCATGCCACTAATTTCTACTGATTGCAATCATATTACCAATGTGCCAGGTCTTCCCAATACACAAAGGTTGTGTTTTTCCTGTGTCTGGTTTGAAATCATGCTGTTGTTAGAAAAAACGTGGGCCATTTGGTGTACACAAACCATAGAAACACAGGATCACGTTTCTGTTTTAACCAAAAAACATTATAAAGGGGCCTGAATGCGTATGCATGCAGACACTTTTCAGATGTATATTTGTTAAAAGGAGCATGTAAAACATTGACTATTGTTCTTCCACTTCACAATTATTTCCAACTGTGTTGGTTCATCTTATTCTTAGTAAAATACATGGAAGTTTGTCATTGAGTTGGGACAAAATGTATTAAGTTTCAAGAGGTGTGAAAACTTTTACAAGGTACTATGTATGCCACTTCAGTCTTGATATTTAAAGGTACCACCAGCAATAATTGGATTGTCTCAGTCTTCACGACAACAGCAACAACAAAAATCAGCTGTATGAAACATTCATGCTTTTCATCTGAAAGACCAAGGGGCTAAGATGACTTACCTGCAGACAGTGATGACTTTGTCTCCCACAGTCCTGAAAAACGTGCTTTGAATCTAATGGACACTGAAGTCCCTCCCCCAAGGCGTCTCGCTGATGAACGCTTCCTTCACTTTGGCAGGAACCTCATCAACAATTTTTATAAGGTGGAAGCGTGGACTCACTGATGTGCGGTGCCCTCTTCCCTCTCTACGGGTGTGTCTGTCATTGTTTCCTCAGGATACATATGTGAACAGATTGGACAGCATGATTTTCCTCAACAAAACTTTAACATCGCCCATGTTCTGGGCTTATTTATCACAGCCAGGCAATATCCAAAGGCAGTATTCTCATTTCAATTGTTTTTCAGAAAAAATATCAATCCTAGCCGTTTATGCAAAAGTAGTTGTTTTGACAGAATTTAGGCATGCCAGCAGTCAGTAGTATGGACAGGTTCGTTGACCATGCTTTCTCATTTCAGGCTCAGGAGAATATATGCTCTGATGTTGTAACAACAAGCACCAATGTTCTCCTCGTTCAGCTTTGTTCTGCCTCTGTCGTCTCTCATCACTGAATGGCTGATTGTATCAATTCAGTAATACGCTATTAGCCGATGATTGCGCTCTCAATGCTCCTTTTGTTACAGTAAGTGTATTAATTATTGCACGCGTAATTATCAGCCCATTGTTGCTCTGTAATTAGGCTGTCGCTAATGAATTTTAAGAACTTTGCCCCATCCAAAGTAATTGATTCCTCTGACTCTCGCTTACATCTTTAACTGAAAACTTTTGCGGCTTCCGCTGCCACGGGATCTGAACATGCACTTGTTCTGCTTCCTCTTTCAGTTCGAGCTCATCTCTCACATCCAGTGACCTGAAAATCTTGCCAGGTTGCAACAGCCTGACAGGGAGCTTCATTTAAGTCAGGATTGCAGTTTGTCATAATCCCCTAGGGCACTAATGAGTGGTAGTCATATTCATTGGAGACACATAAAAGAATCACTCCGGAGTTTCAGTTCAGCTGATATTATTAACAATTTTCTCCATGTAATGGCCATTGGTTGACTCTAATGTGCTGTGTGATTTTCCCTAGAGATTCTCATTAGGATTCTGTGACAAATGAAAGCGAGCTCTGATCCAGACTTTATAGACTTTATAGTGAGCTCCTCGCTCCGCTACTTTAACTGTCTGCCTGCATGTTTCTGCGATGGCCCTGGTTTGAAGGAGCCTCCCTAGAAGAGCATAGTTCTTCATAATGAGCATGGGTACCGCCGGTTAGGGAAATGAAGCAGATGTTTAATTTTCTTTTTCTCCTCTCCTCAGTAGATTGACTTATATATATAACACCCAAATCAAAGCTTTGCACAGACATGTTTTTCTCTCTTTTGCACAATTTCAAGTGCAAATCAAAGTCATTTTTAAAGAGGACACCTCTGCACATTCACTATATATAATGATCAGGCATAGCAATATGACCACATTTGTGTCGGGCCCTTTTTGGCCACCTAAACAGCATTGATCCGTTTTGAGATGGACATCCACAAGGCCCCTGAGGGTGTGCTGTGACACCTGCCATTGCGTATTAGTAGCAGATTCATTAAGTCTTATGACTTGTGAAGTTGGGCCACCATCAACTGGACTTGTTTGTCCAGCTCTTCCCACAGCTTTTTTTGGGTCAAAAGACAGTTTTAAGAAGTTCCAGTAAGCACACACCTTGGCATTTGTGCTCCTAGTTCTTTTCAGTCATTTGTTGGGTCCTAAGCTGTCGTGCAGGTTCATCTCCTGTTTTTACTTCTTTTATTTTCTTGCCACCATGTTAGCTGCGTACATTTTTATTTTATCAAACTCATATTGGTCCTCCATAACCTCAGCTTATGACAACGGGCGGATCATCCTTCTGAAATCAGCCAATGCCATGAGGGAATACCATTTCCATCAAAGGGTGTACAAGATCTGCAACCGTGCTTTGTAGGTGGTGCGGATGGCAGGACCCAAGGATTTCTAGCAGATCATTGCCCAAAATAATACCACTGCCTACACTTGCTTGACCTTTCCCCATAGGGCACCATGGTGCCATACCTTCCCCAGGTATGCAGTGCACACACACCTGGTCATTCATTTGATGAAGTCATGGGCGTGCCTGTAGGGCAGAGGTAGCAGGCGCAACCCATATTTTGAGGCCTTAGTCCTCGACATGGCTGTCCCAGGTTCAACTCCGGGCTATGGACCTTAGTAACATGTCTTCCCCCTCGGTGCCCACAGTGTTCAGATTTTACTCAGCCTACTTTCATTAAAAGGCCGACAGTGCCACAAAATAAAAAAAATTAAAAACATGGTTCATCAGATTAAGCCACCTTCTGCCACTGTTTTGGGATCTGGCTTTGCACTGTGGGTTTGGTCTGTGGTGGACAGCAGTCAGCATGGACACTGTAATTGCTCTGCAGCCCTGAGCATAGACTGAAAACTTGTAAGCACTTTTAATAGATAGTGGCCGCTGAAGATCAGGCACACCCTACATGATGAATCAGTTGTCTACACATTAGAGTTTGGCTCCTGTCAAAATCAATCAAATCCTTACACTTGCACATAGTCCAGCTTGGACCCCCCAACTTAAACGACAAAGTTCTCTTGCTAACTTTAAATATCTAATCTACTTTTGATGCATTTTTTCAATTACCCTTTAGGGACAAATAAAGGGGTTTAAACAGAAAAAAGTTAATATATCCCACCCACACACAGGTGCTGTTTTTTTGTTTATTCAGTCATATTGTTATACTTTATGTTTGTGTATACATTACAGACTCAATAACATTCATTTGACCGATGCTTTGCAATTGTTTGTCCATTTCTGCTAAAATGCTTTACTCTCTGTTCTGTGTATGCAGCATTAGCACCATTAAAGGGCCATGACTGAGATGCCCATGTCATGTAACACCTAAAGACAGTCAAAGGTCAAGTTGAGAAGGAACAGAAGGGCCACAGATGGAGCTGCAGAGGATGGCCCTATTCTGCCCCTGTGCTGTCATATCACCCGACACCAAGCCCCAACTATGCCCAACCATACCACACCCTGGAGGTCCAGGCCAACGGTGTTCAGATGCAATGACACACTGTAGTGTGCACGCACTCATGACTCCACACATGTATGTTGCACGCAGTGCCATTCACACACATGCTGAGATGATTAATAATTGGGGAGCAGCTTGTATTTAAATCAGATTCCAAGGAATTTAAATGGAAGTGTGCTGCAAGTTTCCACGGTGACCCCCCTCAGGCGCGATGGCGAGCTAAAAGAGAGCAGGTGGTGGGATTCTAGATAGCACGACATCTCTCTCTTTCATAATGTCAAGCCTCTGGCTCTCTGCCACTGGTACATGCTTTGAACTTTTATACAGATTTTCTCCTGACATTTTTGTGTGACCTGGAAGGTTATCCTTATTTTAATTTAACAACTTTAAGACATTTTGTCTCAACAGTAAAATGGCTTTTTAAATACAATAAGGAAGCTTTATTATGCTGATCATATGCCTGATTGAAAAATATAAATTCTAAGAATTTCTAGTAAAAAAAGATTTTTGCGGCAATGATCAACAAAAAGAAATTTTTACACGTATTTATTCCTACAGAGTGAACGGGAGGGTTGGTGCCTAGTGGTCGACATGTGGGGTATACCATGGAAAGATAAGAAATATGTTATTAAACTGTGAGAGGAAGCTGGAGTACCAGGAGAAAATTCAGGCATGGAGAGAACACGCAAGCCCCACTAATAAAGGCCCCAGGTAGGCTTTGAACCCATGCAACCACTGCCCCATCGTTTAGCCTTCAATAAGGACAGTAAATATGTTTCCCTTCAAATAATTTAAAACATGCTTGAATATGTTCCAGGAAAATATCTTCTGACCTGAGATTCAGGCAATACGCAGCAGCATAACACATTAAAATGTCCCCAGGCTGGCTATGCACAATTCAGTCTAACAAATGTACTTCTAGCTGCAATAGAGGTCACTGAGAGTGGTACAACCCTCCTGACAAAAATAAATCTGGATAACTAACACCACTGATAAAGTTTTGAGTCACGGCTGACATATGAAATTTGGAACGTTGAAATCCTTGGAAATCATTTTTCTTGCTACACTTCAGGCAAAACAACATTTAGCATCATTAGAACTCAACAATCAGCTGAACTGAATGTCATTAAAGGAGAAGTCCGGTCAAAATCAGAATTCAAACTGCTGAAAGTACTTTAAATATAAAACTACTACATACTGTGCAAAAAATTATAAGTTTTTTTAATTAATAATAATTCTCATTTAATCATGTTTATGTGGAGGAATCCATCTTGGTCAAGAATAGTACTGTCACCTCCCATTTTTTTACGTCACTCGGCGGACCCGCTGTTGAGCAAGTTTCAACGCTCTGTTTGTCACAGCGCACTATTTTCCAAGATCAAACTCAGTCGGGTCCTACAGTATATATCTATACACGCGTGTGTGTGTGTGTGTGTGTGTGTGTGTGTGTGTGTGTGTGCGCTCCGCGCAGCACGGCTCTGCATCTAACAGACGGGGTTTCAGTTTCAGTTTGCAGCAGAGCGCGCACACACACACAGACACACAGCGGAGGAGAGATCGCTGAAGTGACTTAAGTTAGCTGATTATTATAGTATAAGTATTAAAATATAAGAGCATTCCAGCACATGCTGGGCTGATCACGGCTTTGCACCGGCGCTGCAGCTGACCGCGCACACACACACACACACACACACACACACACACACACACACAGCGGAGGAGAGATCGCTGAAGTGACTGTGTTGAAATAAGCAATGTTTTTTCCTCTTTTACCAGTTGTGTTGGAACATCCGATGGCCATGCACGTGGGCATTGTTGCTTCAGCAATAGCTCTTGGGAATGTCAGTGGTGAAGTCCTCTGGAAATCCGAAATAATTATTGATGATCGCAGCTGTGTAGAACGGCTCCTATTGACTTTGCATGGAAAGCGGAGAGAAATGCTGTCGCCGCTTCCGCTCTTCCACGTCGCAGGATGTGATGTCAAACGCCCCTTACTGTCATGTCAGCCCCCATACACAGTGATTCAGACGACAATTTATGTTTTTATTTTCTTATTGATTAAAGATAAGTTCATTAAATAACCACAAATGTATTAGTTATAGCTAATGATACCCTGATTTTTCCTTGTTGACCGGACTTCCCCTTTAAAGCGATAGTCAGAAATCCTGAAGTGAGATTGTGTTTAAAGATATAGGCAGTTAGACAACTTATTCATTATAAATCCAGGATCATCAGATAACAGACATATGAACAGTTTTCAGTGCGATTTTCTCTCAGGAAATCATTTGGTGGTGCACTGCCTCCCAAGGACCGCGGAACCGGTAGGGCCGCGGCCCTACCTACTTTTGATGATCAAGCCCCCCCCCCGCGAAAAGCGTGTCTATTCCCCGCCGCAACCAACCACCCCCGCTCGGCCGCGTTTGTCTCTCCCCCCCCGCTCGGCCGCGTTTGTCCGCTCGTCCGCGTTTGTCTCTCTCCACCCCCCCCCCCCCCCCCCCCCCCCCCCCGCTGGCATCTCCATGCGCCCGACCAACTTGAAATGCGTTCCGCGGTCCATGCTGCCTCCCACCTCAACTCCCCACGTACATAACCATTGGTTTCTTCGGGAAAAACCAGCCAATACAAACATGAGTTAGAGTGGCTCATGTTACCCTGAGCTACCTCTATAGTTGTGCTGTGATAGGCTTAGGCTGCTGGAGGACATCAGGGTCTAATTTTCTCACTCTACTGATTTCTACTGTTCTCCAGTTTTGCATTGTATTACATTGAAATGACTGTCGTCATTTCAGCTTTTAACTTTTTGCTCTCTCTCTTTTTCTTCATAGTAGGCACACCTGGTCTGATGTTCTGTTAACTGTGACATCATCCAAGGAAGACCGATCACCCGCTATTACCATCTAATGTAGAACAGATTACTGGATCAATGTGTGCTTCTGTGCTTTTTTGTCTCTCTTGTTGTGTCTCTGCTCTGTCTTCTGTAACCCCCAGTCGGTCGAGGCAGATGACTGTTCATACTGAGCCCGGTTCTGCCGGAGGTTTTTCCTTCCCGCTAACGGGTGGTTTTTCTTTCCACTGTCTCTTCATGCTTGCTCAGTATGAGGGATTGCTGCAAAGCCATGGACAATGCAGACGACTCTTCCTGTAGCTCTACGCTTCTCCAGGAGTGAATGCTGCTTGTCGGGACTTTGAAGCAATCAACTGGTTCCCTTATATAGGAAATTTTTGACCAATCTGTATAATCTGGCTGATTTTGACTTTGTAAAGTGCCTCGAGATGACATGTTTAATGAATTGGCGCTATATAAATAAAATTTATTGAATTGAATTGATGACAGTTTAAAGGTTCCCAAAGTAGGGTACACATGAACTGCAGTTATGTGTTTACTATTGGACTTAAAAAGAGTACAAATGTGTTTTTGGTCTCTGCCACCCTCTGACTAGCTCTTGGCCTCAGCATCCGAAACCAACTATCTGGGTTTATATTATCTACTGCAGCATGGCACAAATTGCTTATAATACAATCTCACTTAAAAAAGCCTAAATTATCATCTTGATGGTATCTGATGGTGTCTGCCTCTCATGAGGCCCTTCGGTTTGACCTTTTTTTCCTGAGGATGTGTGTGACTGGAGGTTGTGTATTCAATTCCACCTTTCTTCCCTGTCACATGTCAAAGTGGGCAAGGCCCTTATCCTCAGATTTAGTGAAGTTTTTTTATTTTTTGTTTTGATTGTAAGTGGATAAATATGGCAGTTGTGTAAAAGCACTTTTAACTGGAAAGTATGACCAGAAAATCACTATTTCAGTTAAGTCTGTTTGCTACAAACATTTTCACAAAGAAGGGAAGCATTTTACTTATCAATTATATAAATTATATTTTAGGTGTTTCCTAGACTGGAAAATAAAAGTTTTAAAGACAAAACTAAAAATTGTTTCAATTAATATATTTCATTTTGAGGGAAGATTAACACTGATGGTTGACTAATCATATGGAGCCAGTGCATCCATCTTTTTAAAATGTGGTGGACTACATGTGTTAAGAGGATTTATTAGGACATTAGCTGAAAACACGCACCAGGATTACTAAGTCTAAATCTGGTAAATCTGGAGTCCAAAATCTCTGCATACTAGCAGAGCGTCTTGCATACAAGGGCACAGCCGCAAGTATGCCCAACAAGGCCTATTGAAAGAAACAGGGGCACAAAAATCTTTTTACTCTCAATGACTGTTTATGAAGTCAAAAAGAATTCAAACAGCCTGCATATCGTGCCTCAGAAAAGTGTGTATGTCCCTTAAACATTTTAACACTTTGTCATGCTACTGCCACTCATTTTAATGTTCTTATATTTGTGACAGAGCAGCACATAATTATGAAAGAAGGAAAAGTATATGAGGTTGGACGGTTGGGCAACTTCCAAGGGTTAACACTGGGAAGGGCTATATTTAATATGGGGCCGCTCCTGTCCATTCCCCACAGCCCATCTCACCCCGGTTCAAGATTTGGTAGTAAAGGAGAAACAATTATCAGAAGCAAACATTTTAAAATATGCATATTTATTTCATTTGGAATTCCAAAGAGACAAAGAAAAACTTACAAGCTTAGTTTCAGTATGTTACCGACGTCCTTCTCCTGTAAGCTCTTTGTCTACCCTCATCTTCACAAACCCATCTTTTATCAGACTGACCAGCCCCTCCCGATTAGTCTGGGGGTTGTGGGCGCAGACATTAAGACTCCAGGTCCTATCTGCTCCAAAAACAAGGAGACCATTCTCTCGAGAGTCTTCATGAAGTAAGGCTGATTTAGCACCCAGATGTCCTATCAGGGGGTCAACCCAGATGACCTCAAGAACCATAAAATAGCTTTCAGACCTTAAAACAAACACCCTGTGAGCTGTGTGTTTTCTTTTCCCTCAGAGGGGAGACCCCCACTTTCTCCCAAGACACAGTTTAGAGACCAAAAAGTACCTCTTATTATTTTCCATAAAATTGCTTGATTAACATAACAAATAATCATATTTTCCATAACAGAAGACTGGGCTATTCTATCATATGAATGACCCTTGGTCTAAACCAGTCCATGATAGCTCTGACTCAAAGTTTAGTTTTTTCGAGGGTTTTTTTTTCTGAAAGCTGAATTGTCATACCAGTCTCAGATCTTTTGTAGTCACCAACAGATTTTCTTCCTGGATTGCTCTGTATCCCCCCCCCCCTTCATTTTTTCATCAGCTCTAACATCTTCCCTCCCTCTGCTAAAAAAAAGCATCGCTGCATCACGATGTTGCCATCATCAAGCTTGACCATAAGGATGAGGAGTTTGGAATATTAGCATTATGCCACACACAGTGTTTTGCATGTAGGTGAAAACCTAGGCCTCGTTGCTGCTTTTTTTTAAAAAATGCTTAGTTAGGCAAGGCAAGGCAAATTTATTTATAAAGCACATTTCAGTACAGAGACAATGCAAACAGTGTTGCCAACTTAGCGACTTTTCAGACCCCTCTAGCGACTCTTTTTCAAAAAAGCAACTAGCGACAAATCTAGCGACTTTTCTGGTGTCACTGGCGACTTTTGGAGACTCTGACATGAAAGCACGTATCGTTCCTACTCTTGTCCTCCAGCGGCAGGTGCTGCCGTGGGGCGCCTCTCCCGTACCAACCCCGTTCTCCCGGTCCCGCAGGAGTCCCTCTCAGCGCTGCAGTCAGAGCCACGCACAGCATGTTTACCCTCAGCGTCCAGACTGCAAATGGCAAGGGGATGAACATTATTTCTATGGGCAGAGCGCGAACACACCGCGGGATGCGTGTGTCTAAAAACTTCTACCATGAAGCTTCTACTAATACAGAGATAGAAATATAAACAGAAAATGTGCACTTGCAATTTTTTTTCTTATTTCAATCTGAGGAGCTTTTTTTTTTTTTTTTTTCGCTAACGCCTGCCGCGGGGGCGAGAATTGGATTCTGTTGCTGGGAGGAGACCATGCAGGATCGCCTCCCACCCCTGCTAGCGTTATTATTATTATTAGCTGGCTACGATGCATTAACTCCATCCTGTACATCCAATATGGACTGAAGCTGTCTGGTGAGGCTTGTTACGAGCACCAGCTGCCTGATCATGTTTTGCAGCTTTTTTGGCACACCAGCTGCTTACTCATGTCAGCTCCCTCAGTTGTTGAACCTGCCATAGAGAGCCTTGACCAACATGACGATGAAACACTCTTTCTGTGAACAAGCACAGCCTGTGTGTGTGGAGGGAAATCTTATTAGTTTAAAAAAATAATAATAATTACCATTATTTGCTCACATTGCGATTGATTATTTGTAGTCTTTTTTTTGTTTCATTTAGATTGTTAATGTTAATGTAATGTAAAAAAATGTATGGTTCAAAATGTGCATGTTTTACCGTGAATTGTAGGCTCCTTAGTGGACCACAAGGGAAAAAAGAAAAAGTAAAAAATAAAGTTGAAAAAAAAAGTTTGAACAAAAAAGTTGTTCATTTTGCCAGTCCCAAGCCCAGGTAAAGGAGGAAGGTTAGTATTGTAATAAAATAAACATTAATGGACAGAAAAAAGTAGCTCTATTTAATTTGAGTGTTTTTACTCACTTTTCGTCTCGCTCTAACGACGTTATTTCTCCCACAGCGTCAATAACATGCACATCACATCACGTGGCAGATTATGCAAATTAGGTGATGACGTCATTCAGCGACTTTTAGCACAGCCAATAGCTACTTTCCTTACTGAGGAGTTGGCAACACTGAATGCAAAGTGCTTTACATGATTAAAATACAGGGGGGGGGGGAACAGAAAGTAGGAATAAAATGTAGAAACAAAATAGAACATGGAAAAATAGAAACTAAAAGCGAGCATTAAAAACAGTTGGACTACAAAGTTGAACTAATGATGTTTCAGTAAAAACAGTTTAACTAGAACAGTCGAAGGCAATCCTAAACAAATGTGTTTTTAATCTTGATTTAAAGGAACTCAGGCTTTCCGCACTTTTACAGTTTTCTGGAAATTTGTTCCAGATCAGTGGAGCATAGGAACTAAATACTGCTTCTCCGTGTTTGGTTCTGGTTCTAGGTCTGCAGAGCAGGCTGGAGCTAGACGACCTGAGTGGTCTGGAGGGTTGATACACTGATAACAAGTCTGTGATGTATTTAGGTGCTAAGCCATTCAGGGATTTATAAACTAACAAAAGTATTTTAAAGTCTATTCTCTGAGATACAGGGAGCCAGTGTAAGGACTTTAGAACTGGGGTGAAGTGCTCTACTTTCTTAGTCCTAGTGAGGACGCGGGCAGCAGCGTTCTGGATCAGCTGCAGCTGTCTGATACACTTTTTAGGAAGACCTGTGAAAACACCGTTGCAGTAATCAATTCTACTAAAAATAAACGCATGGATTAGTTTTTCCAGATCCTGCTGAGTCCTTTAATCCTGGAAATGTTCTTCAGGTGATAGAAGGCCAACCTTGTAATTGTCTTTAGATGCTTTTGGAGGTTCAGGTCTGAGTCCATCACTTCACCCAGATTTCGGGCCTGATCAGTGGTTTCTAGCTGAAGCGACTGATGCTGTGTGCTAACCTTTGATCTCTCCTCTATTGGTCCAAAAATTATTACTTCAGTTTTGTTTTTATACAATTGAAGTAAATTTTGGCACATCCATGCATTGATTTCTTCTAGGCATTTTCTCAGTGCTTGAACTGGTCCATAGTCACCTGGTGACATGGTGATGTAAAGCTGTGTGTCGTCTGCATAGTTATGGTAGCTGATGTTGTTGATTTTTATGATCTGAGCTAGAGGGAGCATGTAGATATTCAAGAGGAGGGGACCCAGGATAGACCTTTGGGGAACCCCACATGTAATTTTTGTCGTCTGGGATGTAAAGTTACCAACTGACACAAAAAAGTCCCTTTCCTTTAAGTAGGATTTAAACCAATAGAGAGCTGTACCCGAAAGGCCGACCCAGTTTTCCAGGCATTCTAACAGAATGGAGTGATCGACAGTATCGAATGCTGCACTGACGTCCAATAGTACCAGCACGGTGGTTCTTCCACAGTCTGTATTTATATGGATGTCATTAAACACCTTGATAAGGGCGGTCTCTGTACTGTGGTGAGCACGGAAGCCAGACTGGAAAACGTCAAAGCGGCTGGTCGTTGATAAGAAGGTGTTTAATTGTTGAAACACAGCTTTTTCAATAATCTTACTGATAAAGGGGAGGTTTGAGATGGGCCTGTAGTTCTGGAGTAGTAGTTTGTCTAAATTGTTCTTTTTCAGCAGTGGTTTGATAATTGCTGTTTTTAGGGACTGCGGGAAAACACCTGACAGAAGGAACTTGTTTATTATCTGAGTCAAATCAGACACTATGACAGGCAAAACTTTCTTAAAGAAAGCTGTGGGGAGAACATCAAGGCAGCTGGAGGAGGAACTTAGCTGCTGAATGATCTGCTCTAAGTTTTTGTGGTTTATTTGGCTGAATTGCGACATTTTTTCAAGATAAGTTTCAGTTGGATACAGCTTTGGTTCTGGAGTTGATATGGATGTACAGACTGATCCTCTAATCTTTAGGATTTTTTTCAGTAAAGAAGTTAGCAAATTCATTACAGGCCCTGGTGGAGTGGAGTTCAGAAGCCACGGACACAGGAGGATTTGTTAACCTGTCGACTGTGGCAAATAAGGCACAAGCATTATTAATGTTTTTGTTGATGATCTCAGAGAAGAAAGATTCTCTTGCATTTTTCAGTTGTAAGTTATATCTGTAAAGTCTCTCTTTATAGATGTCATAGTGAACCTGGAGTCTCGTCTTTCTCCACTTTTGTTCAGCTTTTCGACACTCCCTTTTTTCACTTCTAACTGCTAAAGCACGTTTCTTCCCAGAAACAACCTTCACTTTAACTGGAGCAATGCAGTCAATGATGTCTGAGACTTCAGAATGAAAGTTATCTACTAGCTCATCTATTGAGTTGCAGCCCAAGGTACAAGTAGCAGAGTAAGCTTGAATAAAAGTTTCCATGGCATTGTCCTTAAAGGTGCGTTTTCTTATGATGTCCGTTTGGCTAAATGAGTCACTGGAAATTATGCTTTCAAAGGTAACAGAAAAGTGATCAGATAGGGCAACATCAGTTACATTGACCTTAGAAATCTTTAGACCTTTAGTGATGATCAAGTCTAAAATATGTCCCTGTTTGTGCGTTGGCTTGTTTAACATGCTGAGTTAAACCAAAGTTTCTGAGTGTGTCACACAGTTCTTTTGCACTTCTGTCTTCAGGGTTGTCAACGTGAAACGTTGTGTGATGCTTGTGGCTAGTTTTTTACCCAGGTGTAGAAGCCACTCAGAGACCGCAGCAAAGGACACAGAGATGGACCTCTTGGATAAGAAATACTCAGGAATCCAAGAGTTTAAGAATAGATCAGAAAATAGGTTATCCAGGGTAGAACCTTTTTTCACTAATGTTCTCTAAGAAATCTTTGAGTCCTTCACAGAAGAACTGAATTTATAGTCAGACCAAATTACATGCAGGTGGACTCTAGTTAAACATTAAGTACATTTAGACATGCCTCATGATTCATATTGGACAACAATACTTAACCAAAATCCTTTATATTTCACTTCACAATTGCGCACTACATTGTATTGGTTTATTATACAAAATTCTAACAAAATACTATAAAGTTTGTGGTTGTGGTGTGACAAAATACTTTTGCAAGACACTGAAGTACTGGTGTCTCAGCATGGATTGGTTTTAATTATATTACTGGCCCTAATCTTCCAGAAAGACATTTTTTTTCAAAAGTGGAGTGGAGCCATAAATAGTCAATCAGTGTAACGACTGAATTCCTCAGCATGTTGCTGATAGATCACGGTGGCACTGGCAGTACTGTTTCTGTTAGAAGTAGCTATGATTTACAGATCAAGCAGGTGACGCCATCAGAACTGGTGGGGGCTTTGACAGGGCTGTACTAAATCACACCTCAGACTAAATGGGAGTAGGTCTTGATAATGTTCTGATGTAAAATGATCAGCAGTGCCTAGCCTTGATTAGCAGTGACAGCCTGACAACACGGGTGCTGCGACAGCAAAAGCTGCGTTAAGATGTGTGAAGGGGAAGACAGTGAAGACATTCAGTAAGAGTGATAGGAAAGGGAGAGGCAGAGGTGGAAAAAGTGTGAGAAGTGACAGGGATGGGTCTTATAATGAGGATCTTAATCAATGAGAGGGAAGTGGGAATCAGGCTGACTGGGAGAGATGCCTTGTAGAAAATACAAACATCCATTACAACAGGAAACATAATCAATGTGCCCTTTTTAAAGAACCAGCTGGCAAACAATGAGACATTCAGCTGGGCTTGATAATGCCACCAAATAATTTCCCCCTACACATCCTTCATTCTTTTTTTCATGCCTTTCCCCTCTTTGCCCATCTCATACACCCTCACTGTGACAATATGTCATGCAATGGATATAATTGCAATAATGCAATTTGGTTTGGAGGCGGATTGAGAGCATAATTTGACTCAACCCCGACAAAGTGACAGGCTAATGATTTAGCATGGCCACTGGCTATTGTGAGAAGCGAGCACTTTCCCCGCTACTGAGCTAATTTCACTGATGATGGTCTTAGTGCGTTGCCTTTGTGTCGACACAAAGAGACCGCATGGCCATGAGGCGGACAGCTAGATGATGCAACCCACCCACCCATTGCCAAACAAACACATGTTTCTTGTCTGGAAGAAGCCTCCCGCTTTTCTCAATAAAGTCAACGCAATAAATGGAATAGATCTGAGGCAAAGCTCAACCAGCAGCACCACAAATTCCAAAGAAGGGCTTATTCCTGTTTCTCCGGGCTGTGGAGCTCTTTAGGCGACAAAAGATCTGAAAGGAGAAGGATTGCATCAGCATCGTTACCAGAGATAATTATGAAAGTCGTATGTTGACGCAAGGTCAGGGAAACAACTGCTGTCTGTTGGGTGCAGGAGAAAAACGTTTTGGTTTAATATTCTCCATGTTTGTATATTTTTTGACATATCCTTACAACAGCAGATAATGTAAAATGTAAGTGATATACATCTACAGTGCCTTCCAAACTTATTCATATCTCTTGAACTGTTCTGGATTTATTTATGGTACAACCACAAACTTGAATGTATTTTATTGCGATGTTATGTGCTATACCAAGATAAACTAGTGTAAAATTGTAAAGTGGGAAGACCCTAAATATACCGTCACAGCCACAGCCACAGCCACAGTCATGTGAAAAAAGCCTATGACAGCCTATAATTTTTTAAAGCATATCTGGACACATGGATATTTACAGTAATATCACTTTTACCAAGTAATAGTCAAATAACATTCTTGGTTGGGGTTCCAAATGATTAATTCTGATTTTTAATTTGAATTTCTATATTTATAATTAAAACCATGACTGCACAAAAAGTGCAAACAAAAAGGAATCTCAACAGAATGAGAAGTTATCTTTTTCGCAGTAACTTAGGCAAAGCTGCTTTCGCCCATGCTTTTCGCTGTGAAACGTCACGTTTGATACTTGCCTAGTTTTACACTAGGACTTAAAGATATTTTCTCTGACTTAGAAAAAAGTATAGCACAGGCAAAATTGCCAGGCTTGTTCTTCTGGCGAGACATGATGTGAATGTGAAGTGTGCAAAGTCAGAAGACGCTGCAAAACAGCGTGCGTCTGTGTGTGTGTGTAGGCAGAGTAAGAACATGGCTTGAATCCAAGCTTCGGAGTTTATTTATATCGGCTTATTTCTATGAGCCCTGCAGCTGGTTAAGATGAAAGGGTTGCCCCAGCATGTAAGGCATGTATGTATGTTTTCTCTATGTGTGTGAATGAGAGTTAGTGATGATTTTCATCCAGGTAAAATGGGTAACGTAATCCTGCATCAGTTGCTTTGTGAGATTTTGTGCCACAGGCAGAGGAAATGAAATGTTTTGTAATAACTCTGCTGCACTCTACCCTTTTACCATTCTTTTGTTCCACTTTTATCTTTCTATCTCCCTCTTTTATTTCACTTCCAATTTTCTTTTGTAATTTATCCTTTTTTCTCTCTCAGTGTATTTCTTGCCCTCGGCAGTCATCTGCTTTAGTTTCTTTATGGCTCTACTGTTGTCAGGCATTGGCACGAGGCTTGTCCATCATTTTCCAGAGGAGTATTATAAAAAGTACAGGTGGAAATGGGAAACTATACCTTGGATGTACAGAATCCCCTCAGCTCGGCTATGTGTGGACTACAGGAATGAGAGTAACATTTATAAAGGTTGGCAACAGGAAAGCATTACACTTTCTCAACGCCCTTCGCTCAGCCTCAGCTCGAATCAATGCTCCAAAACTCCTCTAAAGCCAGATCCTCTTACATTCCATCAATTATTCAACCTGACTCTTTTGTACAACCATTCCTGTTTACAAGGACTGCTTGGCCAATTGTAAATGTTTGCGTGCCCGCTGAGGCCTCCCATCACCCAGCGACCGCTAGCGTTGATTACACAGTGATTTACCTTGATTAGGCCATCCCCCACCACTCGCATCTGTGCTGACGGTACATCTGTCCACCTGGCTGGGAGAAAGCTGTAGAGGCAGCACACCCCCAGCGTGGAGAGGGGAATGAGAGACACCAGCCTCACTGCCTGTGGACCTTGTCATCTGGGCTGAGGGCATAGCATCTGGCTGCCAGTCCCAGCAGATGTGCATATACATGCTTATGAGTCTCTGCAAATATCAGTGTGAATAGAAGTCAGCTCAGCTTAAGAGAGACTGGTTGACATTTGCGAATTTACACATTTATGAATAAAAAAAGGTTTTACTCTTTTGTGTAACTTCTATATTGCCAAAGTACTGGGTGACCTGTCCGGATATTTACATGTATGTCTTCCATTTACTTCCATGGCTAGAGATGCATAAAATGAAGTACCTAGGCATGCAGACTGTTTCTACAAATATTTGTGAACGAATAGGTTGTTTTTAGGAGCTTTGTGTGTTCCATCACAATACAGTTTTGGGGTGCCACCTGCAGTGAAAATCTTAACAACAAAATATTTCACATTCAACTTCCTAATTGTTTCAAATTGGAAACAATTGGGAATAACCACAACTGAAAACCAGTGGCAGGCCTGTCACAATGCAGGGTCGGTGCCAATGGCTCCAGAGCTCCAACTTCTTGTGATCTTCACATCAGCTCAAGAAAAATTGGGTATAAAGTTTCATGGAATGTGTTTTCATCCGCTGCTTTCAACTCTTACAACTCTCTAAGTTAAATACAAAATATTGGAAGCAGTCGTGTAAAGTATGCCGCCACAGGACTGTAGTGGTGAGCAGTTTTCTGGGTTGAATCACACTTCTCTGTGTAGCAATCCAATGCCCCTTGTAACTGAAGGAGTTGTAAAGATCCAAAGCTCAGGTGAGAGAATTCGTTGAGAGTACAGTTTCTATTTGTGTACTCGACAAATTTGTTCTTGTTGAACAGTTGTAAGAGCAAAGACAATGCTAAAAGAAAGCCTTAGGAAATCTGGTCTAAAGCTTGCAACAAGCCATGTAGGGGAAACGATAAACATCTAGATGAAATTGCTCTGGTTGGATGAGCCTAAAATTAAACTTTCTGGTACACAGGCGACACGTTGTTTTTGGCAGAAAATGAATACAGCACCTCATCCTGAAAACACAGTCAGTACAGTAAAAACATGGTGGTGACAGTGTCGTGTTTCGGCAATGTGGCAGGATGGTGTAAAGTGAAGACAGCCGAGCACAGCACCTCGCTGCATCTTCAGGTCAGCAGAGGCTTTCCTCAAGTATCCCCAGCTGTGCGAAAAGCAGCCTTTGTCATCCACCGGCCCGTACCATGGAGCTTCCTGGAGCAGCTAAAGCAAGCACCGTCGCTCTGCCACATTGTCAGGCCGTGCAGAGGCTTTTCCCAGAGCGCCTGGAGCTAAAACGAATGCACATTAAAGGGGACATATTATGCTTTTAACTTCTTCCGTTTGACATTTTAATCATTCAGTTGTGTTCTATATAGAGCGGAACGGCAAAGCTTTTGTCTGAACTTCTCATTTATTTAGCTTCACGGGCCCTCAGAACAGGCATGTCCTGAGGTCTGTCTGAGAGCAACTTGTTTTGGTGCGGTCTCTTTAAATCTAAAGGAGGCACTTCACACCCTGCCCCCCTCCAGGTTGCAGAGCGTTCCACACCTGCCTGTTTGGCCATATTTATAGCATGTTGGGGGATGGTATAATAACAGGGCAATACTTGACAGACCAAGGGTTACTTGATTAAATATTAGATAACCTAAATGCATTTAAATACACAATAGCTTCAGTGGTACAGTTCCAGTTGTTTAAGTTTGTCCCACCTTACATACCACATTGAAACTTTTAATGCTTTTGCTCAGTATGTGGTATATTTCTTGTTCTGCTAGGGCAGTGGTTGACATTAGAGTGACTCTGGAATAAAGTTCAAACTGAGCTTGGAAATGGAAAAGCTGGCAATAAGTGTGAGGCAAGCATCAACCAGATTTGTCTTCAGAATAATTCTGAAAATTCCCATTTAGCTCACAGTTTGCTATTTTAAGCTACACCAACAAGGTCTTTCTCGAAAGGAAGAAAGAGTGGAAAGATTCCCAGTAAAGCAGATGTGACAGCAAGGTGAATAAAGAAGTTTAGCTTTATTTTATAGCACAGAAATGTAGAAACAGCCATCTCCATACGTGTAGTTGTGAGACCCAGCAGCAGGCACAGAAAACACAAAAGAAATGGTTTCTATGTGTTTCATCCTCCCATTTATAGAAGCATCAGTCTCCCTCTCTTTCTACCTCACCTGCCAGGGAAATTTATGAGGATACCAATTCTCCACCCAGTGTTTCAGACAACAGACATTTCTCAGGAAAACAAACCATTAATATAGTTAGGATGTAGGGACTAGTGCATTTGGACAACTAATTATGAACAACGCATATAAATGTAGCCTCTGCAGTCATTGGTTTAAGCACTGCAGCACTTGCTCGTAGCCTATTTATCTGTCTGGGATAAATAGGGCCTGAAAGTTCGGCTCCAGTGTGTTGTTAGAGAGCTGGGCTTGTGAGTCAAATATTGTGACAGTAAGAATAATGGAATTTTCACAAGTTTGGATTGGACTTTAAAGGACATTGTTACCAGATATTTACCACCTCAGCATCTCACACTCACAGGTCGAACACAGCGCTTTGCCTTCTACAGTCAGTGAGCACTGTTTGTCCCCTGTTACCACTGCAACTCATCATATTGTCATGTGGATATGTGTGTAATTTTCAGGCGTCACTTGGCTAAATTAAATGTGTCACTTTGGTAGCATGCTTTTATATTATTCAACATTACACAACGGAGGTATTGAGTATTAGAATATATATTGGTGTGGTGCTGTGTACATTATCAGTCAAACTAAAAGAGTAACATTGCATGTAAATGTAAATTGCATGCCAGGTAGAAAACATTACAAATAGTCTTCAACACCATATTTGAACAAACAGGATTGCAAGACACAAAAATATCACTGTAACAAATACAGCGGCATCAGGAAGTATACGTTTTGTGCATTTGTTATATCACGACCTTTTCGAAATATATATTTGAGCACTTTTCTATGAAAATTACACACATTACCCATGATGACAATGTTAAAAAATGTTTCCAGAAATTTTAGTGACATCGTGAAAGTGTGAACATATAAACAATAGATTTATAAGAATATACATTCTTTGCTCAAAATTAAGCTTAGATGTGTTTGGCTTCTATTGATCATCATTTATTTGCTTCTGCAACTACACCGGAGTCGCCTTACACAATTTTCAGTTGCTTGAATATGATTTGAATTTGAACATACTTAACTATATAAAAGGTCTCAAAATTGACTGTACATATCAAAGCAAAAACCAAGCAATGAAATCAACAATATTGTCTGTAGACCTCCTTGATCCCATTATGCCAAGGCACAGATCTAGCGAAGCACACAAAAATAATCATAACTATGGTCTTTATTATTTTGGAAAGAGAAGTTTGGAACCACCTGTACCCTCCCTATATTTGGCTACCGAATCAAACTAAGCAAGGCCTTCGTCAGAGAGGTGACCAAAGACCTAGTGTTCACAAGGGTAGAGCTCTAATTAGCTACCAGAACTAATTAGAGCTTCTAGGAGAACCCTAGAAGGTAAACCACTGCTAACTGTCTCCACCACGTATGCATTCATGGTAAAGCGACCAGACTGAAGCCACTCCTAACTAAAAAGTACATGATAGCCTGATTGAATTTGTTCAAAGAGCAACTGAAAGGTGCATAGTGCAAGTTTTGAAGTTAAATAAATGTATATTTCTTTCCAATACATGCCCTTAAGCTGGGGGTACACTGTACGAGTTTTTGCCCTATTCGGGCCGATTCTTCAGTCGTGCGAGCATTTTTTGAATCGGGACAAATTTCAGCTTGATCGTAGAGGGGGGGAGGAGGGGCGACTGGCTTCTCACGACTACCTCCCGATCAGGAATCGGACGGTCGGTGAAAATCAAACATGTTTGAAATTCAGTCGGCCGTCGTGAGGTTTTCATGAGCGCATCCTGCTGTTCAAGCAGAGCTACGAGGGGGCGCCCTCCCCTCCTCTCCGTCCCCGCCAGGGGAGGGAGGGGAGCAGGCGACCCCGAAGCGACCTCCGCCCGGCCCGGGACCTGCGGGACCCAGACGTCGGCTCACGGGGGGGGGGGGGGGGGGGGGGGGTTGGGAAAGGGCGAGGGTTCCGGTCCGCGCTGGCCGTCTGTTTCCGTACGCCTCTGCTCGCGGGGGGTGCGGGCCGGGCGGTCTGCCGTGCCGCGCGGCCGGCGTCTCGTCTTTCTCCCTCGGCTCCCTCAGCGCGGTGCGGCGGTCGAGGCCCTGGCCGTCCTCCCTTGCGCCGGGGGTACCCAACTCTCCCCCCTCTTCCGGAGGGGGCACGACGTACAGTGTGAGCAGTCCGGTCGCGTCGGAGCGTCGCGCTGCACAGATCGTGAGCGGTGAACTTTTAAACCCCGCGGTTCCGTCGCACAGTTTGAGATGTATACAAGTACCACGACTGAAAAACTCATACAGTGTACGCCCGGCTTTACAATTGACCAACATATAAAATTAGTTAACCTGTATTTACCGCTGTTGCCTCTATAGGCTGGATTAGTCAGTTTATGAGAGAGAGAAAGAGAGAGAGAGAGAGTGGCGTTTCCTCTGCACGTGCACAACAAAAAAGTTAAAAAAAAAACATGACCTGGATGACTGAGAATCTTCACCAGCACTGGTGTTCATTTCAACTTGTCGCCAGAGGGGGCAGACTTCTGCAAAAGTCCAGGAGTTTACGCTATGCTCCTTTAAAGATTGTGAGACATGGAGAAATAAACCACTCAGATTTGATGAAACAAAATAGAACTTTATGTCCCGTACTCTAATCTTCTTACGTGTGAAGAATTAATGGGAACTGCTGATCACCTGGCTAACACCAAGCCTTATGTGAAGCATGGTGACGGCAGCACAATGCTGCAAGAATGTTGTTCTAAAGCAGGAACTGGGCAAGTAGTCTGCATGGAAAGTAAAATTACAGATAGATCAATCAGATAGAGAGTCATTTTTCAAGAAAAGCAACTCCAGAACGCTCTAAAACTCAGACTAGGTGGAGGATTTATCTTCAGAGAGGAAAATGACCTGAAGCACAAGGCCAAGATAACAGAGAGGTGGCTTCAGGAGCCATCTCTAGCCTCTTTTACAAAACATTGCTGTCATAACCCTGCAAAGACGAGCTGCCTCTTAGTACCTTCTGGCCATTCACAAATCACAAGGGGAAACGGTCGCACAGCTGTGAGCGTTTAGAAATTATGACACCGACAATGTGGGATGCGAAAAGGTTTAGTGTTCAATGCATTAAATCTCTGAACTCTCCTCTAACCATTCTTTTAAGAGCAATACTGTCGGATAAACTCAACGAGGCTATCCTGCTGTTGACTGAGCAAATGCATCAAAATGCAGTTACATAGCTCACCTTTGTACTCTTCATGTCAGAAAAGATTTCTGAACTGGCTGGATGGCTGGTGGCACGAACTACACACCACCACTTAGCTCACTCCCTCGACCTGCAAAGCCAGCTCATCACTATGCAGATCGGCTAATGCTGGGCAGTGACTTCCTTGCTTGATGAGTATGGGCCATAATAGAGTTGGGAAAACCTGAATATCCCCCACATCAGTCCCTTTTATAGAGCATACGGAAATGCAAAAACGGCACCTTAATCCTGGCTTGAAGCGTGTCGTAAAAGGGACTTTTGAAAGGCCCAACCAGACCCTGGACATAAATCTAGTTGAACTTCTCTGGAAAGACCTAGAAACGGCTGTGTAGAGCTACTGCCCATCCAGCCAGACCGAGTTTCAGAGAAGAACAGGGAAAATAGAGAAACAAGCTTGTAGACAGATGCCCAAAAACACTGAGACTAATTGCCGCCAAAGGTGCTCCAACAAAATATTAAACCATGGTTGTGTGTATACTTTTAGAACATTGAATTTAGAAGCTTTTGGAAATAAATTAAAAAGACTGCACATTTTTAACATCGGCTCAACATCTGCCTTGTTATCCTGGAACACTGTGTGATGACCTTTGAGAAAAGAAACACTTAAATCCACTGTACAATAATTCTGTGCCATGAATGTGGAAAAAATGAAAGGGGTGTAAATACTTTCTGATGGCACTGTGTGTTTCTAAATGATGCGAGAGTGATGAACGCCAGTTCATATGCCGATAATGTTGTTACCGAAGCTCACACTCTAGGGCCCCTTTTTATCAGTGCTGCTCACATTGCCAGCGACACACACATTGCCAACGCTGCCAGGCTACGGCCATGCTAATGTAACCCGTTAGTCTAACAAAGGCTCAGGTCAATGGAGCCTCCAGTGGCTAATTGCTTTACAGAGATAAGTGAATTTGACGACGCAGCAAGGAGCGGCTCAGCGAGAGGAAGCAGCAACAGAGAAGATGCTAATGAATCCTTCGTTCACTCCACCGTCAATATCAGTCTGTTGCAGGCCCGCCACTGAATGAATATTAAAGACACTTTTGATTGTTTTTCTGGTTTTTTTTGTTTGTTTGTTTGTTTCTTGCTTTCATTGAATTTTAATGGGCTGTGTAGGGGTGTTTTTGACACGTATTTTATGCTGGGTAATAGACAGGTGCTAATACAATTAATTCCCACGCCATCATTTTATAAGGCAAACCAACTGTGGTTGCCAGTATAACTATAAGGCCAAGTCGTTCCATTCTAAAGTGCTGCTTTGTAGGCAAAGCGAACTTGTGGTCCCAAGAGGGCAATAAAAGACATGAATGTAAGAAGAACTGGTAGAAAATAAATGGGTTTAAAAGGCTTTTGGAAACACATTTGTTTGGATTGATCATGACCTGGATGAATGAGAATCTTCACGAGCATGCTGTAAAAAAAATAAAACGACTTGGCTCAAGTTGATTTTCCCCAGCTGCTGTGAGTGACAGCAATATGTTGAGTAACTGGCATCCAGCTCTCTAATCATTTTTTCTTCATCAGCTAATCTCCACCTGACATTTATTAAATCAGTGTCAGTTTCTGACAACCCGAGCTGGATATGTTTTTTCTACCATGACCAACCTCTCCTTTTTCCCCCTGGAAGCTGACTGAAGTTGTCACACACCTCTCTAACCCTAATACCCTCACTACATCTGAAGATTACTTTTCCTACAGAACACGAATCCTAAAATTGTATTTGCTGGATTTGGTTGCATGCTTAAACAAATCGGACTAGACAAAAGATGACGTATAAGCTGAGCGAGGTTCATTCCTTGCTCTCCTGATGATCTTTGCAGATTGAGCAACTTTCACACAATTGTATTATTTGAGACATTTGGAGGGAAAATACTCTGCACATTCCTGCTCTCTCAGACATTATTGCTCCATAATACGCTATAAACACTGTAACCCCTAACTCACCTAGGTAGCTCATTCTCGCTCCGTTTCCCACTCGCACTCTGACTGGCTGTTGTCTCATTAGGTTCGTCCATGCTGTTTTTTTGCCACCATGACTCCTGCCTTCTAAATCCCACCAGCTGCTAACAAGTAGAGATAAAAGCATGCTGTCTCCAAGCCATGTTTGAAGTTAATCCCCAGCAGAAACGCTGCAGACACACCTGTAACCTGTTTCAGATAAATAAAAGTTATTTTTACAGTGCCTTGCTATAGTATTCATGCCCCTTGAACTTTTATACACTTTGTCATGCTACAGCCACAAACGTCAATGAATTTGATTAAAATTCTGTGCAATGTAACAACACGAAGTAACACATAATTCTGAAATTGAATGAAAATGAAACATAGTTTTCAACATTTTGTGGTGTGAAGCCCTTACTCTGATCCTAGTGGATACAATTAAATGCATTGCCAACAGAAGTCACCTAGTGGGTAAATGGAGTCCATCCGTGTGTAATTTATTGGTATTATTGAGGCTGTTGTTTGGGGATCTTTGAGGTCTTTTGGGGAACATTAGTTCCTGGAGACCTGGAGACATTAAAAAACAATTTGTGGCAGAAAACGTAATACCTCCCACTGGGCACACCTTCCACACAGTTAAACATGGTGGTGGCAGCATTATGCTGTTGGGATGCTTTTAATCACCAGGAACGATGAACCTGGTCAGAACTGATGGGAAAAGGGATGGAGCCAAGTCCAGGGCTGTCCTGTTAAAGGCAGCAAAAGACTTTAGATGGAGGAAGAAGTTCACCTTTCAGCAGGACAACATGCCTCAAGACATAACCACAGTGGCAATGGAATAGTTTAGATTTATGTGTTAGTCTTTTAATGTTCACAGATGCTCTCCTTTTAATCTGACCGACTTTGCAAAGAGGAACTGGCAAAACGTTTCAGGCAATGTCTGTGCAACTTTGGCCCGAAAGTCCTGTGCTGAATACGTATGAATACTTTCCAGATTTTCTGAAAACAGTGTGTAATTTTGTAAACTACTTTGTGTTGTTTAATCGCATGAAAGTCCAACAAAATACATTGTAGACCTTGGTTGTCATGTGACTGCATGTAAAAGACTAACTTTAAGAGGAATGAATGCTTTTATATCGTATTTTAAATAAAAACATTTCATCTATTTATAGTTCATGTTACAAACTGATTCCTATTCATGTAGCAAACGTCTTACCTTCAGTATTTTAGAAGCTAGTTGCCAATTGTGCTAAAAGCAGAGAATCAAGACATCAGTTTATCTTTGTTCTCAGAACTGAGTTTGTAATGAATTATTCGATACACGCAAAATGTCTGCAAGCTGCAAAGCTACAACAGACCTTCTCTCCACCCCTGAACACACAGATGTTGAGCCGCTTCAAAAGACATTTTGCTAAAGAACACTTAGAAAACATTTTTCTAAACTGAAACATGTTTAGAAAAATGGGTGATCTGAAGGGAAGAATACAAGATGACTTTGTGACATTCTTTGCCCCAGTTAAAGTTATTAAAAGTATCACCAAAAAGTAAAACTTTCTTGTACATTAAAGTGGTTCCCGTGGTTGGGCGGTATCATTTCACAAAGGTGACCAGGGGCAGTTATGTAAAATATAACAAAGCGTGTGTTTCTTTAATGTTTCTAATATATTTTAAGAGAAACCCCATAGTGAAATGATAGGCTTGTAAAAACTCACAGTTTGTGCTTTGGTGTTATTTTCATACAAGGCATTGGTGACAATATACAAATGATTGGATATTCATGAGTATTGACTAAATCTGCACGATATGTGCCATTTCATTAAAGGTGGACGTAATAATAGGAACACATAGAGTTCTTTAAAGCTCAGCTGGCTCCCTTTTTTTAAAGAAACTGCCAACGACAGAGCATTTGGCTGCTCCGCAGTGGCAAGCCAGCGCATACAGAGAAGACGAATGCATGTACGCCCTGCAGATTTTTGTGCTTAAAATATAGTGACCTAAGAGAAGATGTGTATCCCTAGCTGGCATATGTCTTTTTTTTAACACAGTTGAAACCAAGGATCGAGCTGCAGCTCACACCCCAACCACCGTGCAAAACAGTCCTCAAATATGGATTATGCTGCAGAGAGCAGTGTAGAACAGTGGAAGTGAGGCAATTGGCTCATCTACAGAAAAAAATAAATGTTTGGATGTGGACTGTCCATGATGACTCAGGAATTAGGTTCATTAAAGGTTGTAATTCTTGCAAACCTAAAACAGAAGCAGTCTAATAGGGGCTTTGCATCAACTTCACCTTCTGATGCTACTTCTTACACACACAGGTTTTGCTCATTGAAATAGAAAAAAACTTCAAAAAGGTAATGTATTTTAATAGTTGAATTCAAAAAGGGAAAGTCATAGATTACACACAGTATTTCTGTGGTTTATTTCTGTAAATTTTGATGACAATGCTTAAAAAGATACAGACAATGAAAACCCAAAACTTAATGTAGAAGAAAACGTGAATATTTCATTAGACCAATAAAAGCAGTATCCTAACACAGAAATGTTACTTTATAGTAATGTTTATGGTCCACAAAGTCCTGGGGAAGACTACGGACTTGGCTGTAGTCCAGCAGTAGACAGTCATTCATACCCTCCACATGGAGAGTAAGTCACAAAAGATTGCTAAAGGAGATGACTGTTTACATAAAGGCTATATCCAAGCATATTGACAGAAAGTTTGGTGGAAGGAAAAAATGTGGTTGAAAAAGTTGCAACTGGGATAACTTTCACATGGAGAGGATTGTGAGTAGGAGATTTAGATGTAGAAGATAATGAAACATACACTAAGCCAAGCAATGCAGATGAGCTTAGCTTTGTTCTTAAAGCAACCTGAGCCACAGAACCTTGTCATGTTATGTTGA
This sequence comes from Fundulus diaphanus, assembly GCA_037039145.1. NCBI lineage: Eukaryota > Metazoa > Chordata > Actinopteri > Cyprinodontiformes > Fundulidae > Fundulus > Fundulus diaphanus. Next base: position 39,016,490 of record CM073126.1, read on the forward strand.
TTCATATAAAAGGAGCCTAAGCCAAGTACTGAGTACATGGATAGACACATTTTTCCATAGGCCAACATTTCTGCTTTAAATACACTTTTCATCGGTCTCATATGATATACACATTTTTTTTTTTTGTTAATCTGAATTTTGTGTTTTCACTAACTGATAAATGTCAAAATTAACAGGGATAAATATGTATGTAATATATATATATATATATATATATATATATATATATATATATATATATATATATATATAATCCATTGCATTTGCTTGTGCACAAATGCTGCTGCAGAATCTCATTGTTTTTTTCCTTCTCAAAATAGCCTATTGTTGCTGAGACAGTGCTCAAAGAAAGAGGGCAGTGTGGTGTGACTGGCCTAACAGCAACACTGCACCGTAAGCCTAAAAATATTCCGTGTCAGTGTTCCCAGGAGAAGACCAGCGCTATCCAGGCCTCTCAGTAATGAGAGAGTGGAGCCGCCTGCCACTGGTAGCCATGCCGTCCCCGAGCTCCCTCTGGCTCAGAGCTCAGCACTGGAGCTGGAGAGTCAGCGGCTCAGCTCCCAAACATTTATCATAGCTCACAAGGCAGCGTGTCTGAAAAGCAGAGGCTCTCAGCCACAGAGGAGCTGGACCTAGAAGGCTAACCCCGGGCATGCTGACCCGACACATTCACATATCAGAGAGGCAGACTTGATACCGTGTGAGAAAGATTTGGATACACGTCCAGGAGAGAAAATGTCCTTTCAAAAACCGTGACAGTGGAAAAAAAAAAAAAAAGGCTGCATTCTAGTTCAAGCAAGAAAACTGTGGTGCAGTGTGTGGAACAAAACTTTTTCTTTTTTTTTAGCAGCGCTATCATCACTTTGTCAGTGTGTTAGAGGAGAGGAGGATCAGAGAGGGACTGACTGAGGAGACAGAAAAGTGTGACGGCTGCTTGCTGTGCGACAGTGCTGTACTGCAGTAAGGATCAAGTCCTGTAGAGGGGAAAATAAGCAGGTTTGTCAAGCTGACATTATCTGCAGCAATTATTTCTGTAAACCACACGGGAGCATTGATCAGACACAGCTCTAGATAAACTCAATGGAAAAGGTTGGGCACAAAAAAGATAAATCTACCGATAAAGGTGGCAACAAAACCCTACTAATTTTACTAGCTTGTGTTTTTCGCTCAAGCTCAAGAGCAATATAACAATAAATCTTTCATTTAAAGGTCTGTTGGCCTCCTTAAAAACACATAGCATAAAAAAAGGCCACGACTGACCACAGCAGATCAAATAGACGTGCAGGGCCTTGCAAAAGTATTCATGACCCTTGAGCTTCTTACTTTGATTACAATCACAGACATTATTATATTATACGGGGATTTTTCTGTGATAGACAAACACAAAGTAAGGCAGAATTGTTAAGCTGATGGAAAATGATACATGGATTTTAAATTTTTCAGTAGATGAAAATCTGAAACAATGGCTTACAATACCCTTTAATAAAATCCAGTGCATCCAACTGACCTGCGTGTAGTTTAGTGTAAATATAAATCCAGCTTTCTGTGAAGGCTGCCTAGTTTTTTCAGACAACATTAATGAACAAAGAGCATCATGAAGACCCATGAATGCAGCAAACAGGTGAGGGAAAGCTTAAATCTGGGTTAGACTAGAAAACGGTATCCTAAACTCTAAAAACACGTTCCATCCCCCAGAAATGGAAAGTATACGGCACATGTTCAGAACAACCAAGATATGGATGTCCAACTAAACTGACCGACTGGGCAATAAAGGCATTAGTCAGAAATCACAGCTCATGATAACTCTGGAGGAGCTGCAGGGAGCCACAGATCAGGTGGGAGAATCTGTTGTTGCGACAACTCTTAGTTGTGCAATTCACAAATCTGGCCTTTATAAAAGTGACAAGAACAACACTGCAGTTAAAGTTTAGCGTGATTCTGATGGGGATATGACGAACGTGTGGAAGAATGCTCTCAGACAAGAGAACACACTACTGTTTGAAAAGAAGTGGTCAGAAGAGACCAATCTGGCCTAAATAAAACACCAGGTTTCATGGAGAAATAACCCTGAACACTCTATCGTCATGATGAAACATGGTCTTGGCACTATCATGCTGTGGAGCGGACTTTCTTCAACAGAGACACGAAAGCAGTGGAAGACTTGATACTGTGATGGAGGCTGATCACACCGAACAAAATAACCCGATGCGAATGCAAATCTATGGCTGACTAATGTTCTTAAACACTTTCCATGAAAAGAAGTATGGACAAAATCTGTCTTTTTCTAAACCTTCAGAGCTGCTGGAGACTTGCACCTTCAAAAGCAGCAAAAGATGGTTATAAAAAGTATTTATTTGTGGGAGCATATACAACCGTCCAACACACGCTTTAGATTTTCATGAGTAAAATATCTTTGAGCGAATGTCATTGTTTTCTTCCAATAAACAACTCTGTACTACTCTGTGTTGGATCATTGCAGTCAATCAAACTAAAACACATAGCTTTGTGGTTTCAATGCGACAAAATGTGATCATGTTCAAGAAGCATTAATACTTTTGCAAGACACTACAGCTAGGAAAATCGGTTTTATTCAGTTGTAAGAACAATGTAGACAAATCATTCTCTTTGTTTAAACATTTATGGGCCTCCTTAAAAACGGTTGTTGTAATAAAAAAAAATGCCACAGGCTTGACGTAGCAGATCAAGGAGTCAAAACTCTGAGGGATGAGCTCATAAATGTGTCTGGGCCAAATAAAATAAAGAAATAGATAAGACACAGTTTGCCAGTTCATACTTTCCCAAGCTGTAAGTAAGTTAAAGCCACGTGAGTGCGGGCTGTTTTTAAACAAATAACTACTCAGATTTAATGCTTAACGAGATGCATATTTATCTACAGTACTTTGAATGTCAGACAGTTTATAAAATGCTCACCTTCAATTTCATTTGAGAGCCACAAAAGATGTGCCGTGTATTGAACAACAAAACATCCCCCAAACGGTTTCGACGGGTGCAAATATCCTACATGAATTTTTAATACTGCGTTATGGTTCTACTGCAATCGCCCTAATTAGAGCTGCAAAACAATGAGAGCGGTGGTGACATGACCCACCGGAGCATTCTGATGCTAATTTGCTTTATGCCAGTTATGAGCTTTTATCTCTTTCATCGTTCCCACCGTTTCCAGCAGAGGTTTTAAGAGTTTGGCAACGCTGTCCGCACATCCTTGACTTCCTGTCGCACTCTTGCACCAAAATGCTTGGCTGGAATAGAGTTTCAAATACTGCATCGGCGGTTGAGATCAACCGCTTTGTGACAATCCACACTGTCCACTGCAGAGAATAAGAATAACTTTGTTGTCCACGTGTGACCCTGACTGCAGTGCTTTAGCTTCAGTAAATGGTTCGGTAAATTTGCTGGATGTTTGGCTCCGCATGGTTTCGATGAGAAGGTTTTATCCATTTGTTTTGTGACAGATATCCCGACAGCAGTCCTCTCCTGGATATTCCCAATCGGGCCGTGAATATGTGTGAGTCATCCGCCGTCTCCGCGTGGAGCGCTTCAGGTTTCCTTTTGTCTCAGTGGCTCGCCCGCTATCGTGTAACCTGAAAAGAGAAGCGGAGCACGAGACAGCGAGAATAAGTGTCTCATAAACAAACAATACCTTGCAAAAATATTAAGACTCTTTGAATGTTTTCACTTTTTTTTTCATTACAGCCACACACATCAGTTAGTTTCTGGGTATTTCTTTTTTTCTGAGGCAGATGGGTACACGACTTTCAAATAAATATCTCAAAAGTGTGTTATGCATTTCTATACACCCCATCTGAGTCAAAACCTTGTTGTCTCATATTTCACATTTGAAGGTTGTTGTTTTTTTACAGGGCAGCTTTGCATGTCCAGAGATTTGCCCGTTCTTTTTCTACAAAATAATGAAGCTCGGTCAGAGAGAGATCTTCTATGAAAATCAGATTTCTTGACAGTCTTGACAAAGATTCTCAACTGTACTGACAAGTGGACTTGGACTTGGTCATTCTAACACATAAATGTGCTTTGCCCTAAACCATGTTGCTATTTGTATGTTTAGGCTTGTTGTCATACAGAAAGATTAATCTCCATCGCCGCTCTTAAGTGGTTTGCAAGCTCTAACAGGTCTTGCTCTGCATTTAGCTCCTCCATCTTCCCTTCAAACTATGACCAGCTTCCATGTCTCTGCTGAAGAAAAGCATCTCTGTAGCATAATGCTGCTTCCGTCTTGGTTCCAGGTGTAAAGGATGTGTTCCTGCTGTCATTTTCACCCACTCACATTAGTTGCATGTAGGCAAAAAAGTAGATTTTTTTTCTCTATCTATCCAGAGGCCTGCATGTAGGCCTTTCAACCAAAACCCTTGTTCCTTGTTTGCTGTGTCCCCTACATGGCCTTTGACCGATTGCAAACGGGACTTCTTATGGATCTCCTTTAACATTTAATCAGCCTTTCCTCTTTCTCATAAAGGCAACATTAGTTGAATAATAGTCGTCCTGTGAACACATTCTCTGTCTTGAACTACTCTGCTCCCCCAGAGTTATAATGGGCCTCCTGCCTGCTTCTAATTTAAGCTGTCCTCGGCTGAACTGCCACTTTAAGTGGATGACCAAGTCAGGTCTGCAGATGTGTGACACTGATTCAATTTTCAGAAGATTGGCAGAGCTCTGTGAAATGTTCAAAGTTAGAATTTGTTATTAAATCCAAGCCTGCTCTGAGCCTCTCCACAACTTTATCTCTGAACCTGTCTGCTGTGCTCTTTGATCTTCATGATGCTATTTGTTCACTGAAAATGATATTTGTAATGGGACGAAAGGTGTAAAGGTTTAAGGAGTATGTATACTTTTGTTAGGCACTGTATGGTGATATATCTTCACTCAGGTCAAACCATTTTCTCTCCTGTTTGTTTTCTGACAGCAGAGAGCAACAGTGGCTCAGTAGCAAAAGCTAAATTCCCCATGTTTTCGAGCTGTAATGGCTTGTTTACAGTCTAGCAGTGGGCTGAAGGCATATAACTGGAGATGTAAAGACCTTTCCATCTCCAAACCAAATCTCGTGTGCATTTAAAATGAACTGACATGCTGACAAATTAGAAACCGGTTCTCATGTTCCAATCCCGAGAATGCTATAAAAGTTGGACTGTAATATTAGATGTAGGAAACATTATATGTGAAATCCGACTTTGCTTTCTCTTGTTGAACCGTACAGTATTGCACTACCAAGGCAGCCTATGCATCTTTCTGCAGCACACCAACGCTGTGTGGGAGAGAAAAGGAGACGGACAGATACAGATCATCACTGCAAATAAGATGCTGAGGTGGTGGAAAGAGGTCATGGGTAGAAAATGAGAAGCCGTATAAAGACGAAAGCCACAGAGTGCAGTTGCCAGGGAATCCATGTGTTGTTGCAGCTATTTTCCTTGACATCTGCCACTAAAGTCTCCAAGTAACGGCTCCCTGGTCCCAAAGCACCTTGTAAATGCACAATTAATGCAGTCAGCTGACCAGCTAGTCAGTCTACGAGGAACAAATCAAAGGGGGGAAAAAATAAGGGATAAAATGAAAAGACAACATGCAACAGGACGAGGATAATTGCACCTATCACTCCCAGAGTTAGTGTTAGACTCAGGGTCATTAATTGTGCTGCCAATGACTGAGCTCAGAAGCGCATCGGCTCCTCAGTCTACCCAGCTCACCAATTTAATTATGACTCTTAATTGTACAGCCTCTGTGGAAGGCTCCCGCCATAATGCATTCTAATGAATACGACAGATGTTGGGCTGCTGTGCCATCTCTGGAGCAATTACTCTCACGGCGCCTGCGCCGCTTTCTCCCTCCAACTGTTTCTCTTTTTATATTTCACCTGTAAATAAAAGCACCTGCTCAGTCCCATGTCTCTCTCTCACACACACACACACACACACACACACACACACACAGGCTAAGACAAGCACACACAGGCACACATCTACGGCTTCGTATTAACTTTTACACTTCAACTACTTACAAAGGGCCATGAAGGACACATTTAAAGAAATGTATCTAATCTGAATGGCATTTGTTTACTCTCTACCATACACTGGTTGTACGAGTTACACTCAAAGTTATAACATGATTCCCACTAAGGGGCCTGCTTGTTCAGGTACGGTGTATTCTCTTTGCAATTTTAATAGCGTTTTAAAGGCGGATTAATTATGCCTGTGACAAGCCAAACATTTGTTTACATTATCCTTAATATCTTGCTTGCCTTACGAGAACAGTTTCACTCGCAGCCTTTTTAAGTAAGAAAATTGACGTTGACATGAAGTGGAAAACCTTCCCTGGAGCTGATAAGAGCGCAAAACGCAAAAAAAAAGAGAGAAATGTACCAAATTAAAGCTCAAAGTCCGTCTGATCTGCATTGAATCTTTGTTGATCCATTTCCTGTTGCACACTGATAAAGTTGCATCCTTTGTTGTTGCCATGAATGAAAAGACACTGAAATCCCTTTTAATGAGGTAGGCAAAAGTTTTTGTAACTGTATGGAGCCAGGAGCAATGCAGTACTGCCCTCCTCCTTACACCCTGCGACTCTATTGTATTAGCATTACAACCATGCAAGTAGCGTGTCAGTGTGTTCATGTCCATCACACTTATACCGACCATGTAGGAAATCATGACCTCTGACAGGTAAATAGCTAACACTGTTCATCATGGCGCCTGTTAGTGTGTGACATGGCAGCAAGTGGACAACATTGTGTCCTCAGCGTTGATCTGTTAATAAAAAAAAAATATGGGTTGAAGAGAGTTTGACAAGGACCAAATTGTGATGGCTAGACAACTGACTCAGAGCTTCCCCAAAACTGCTGGTCGTATGGGATGTTTTCACTCTGCAGTTGTCAGCGTCTATCAAAAGATGTGTACATCAAGAGAAAAGGTTGGTCCGGTCCAACAGATACGCTGCTGTAGCACAAAGTTAATGCCGGTTCCGACAGAAAGGTGTCAGAAAACACAGTGCTTCATAGTTTGCTGTGTAACGGGCTGTTGACCAGCCAGGGTGCCATGAGGGTCATAATAGTTTACCTGATCTATGTGTAACTTCATATATTGAATGAGAACTTTTACGGTAACATTAAAAAAAAGCCTGAATGACAGATAGTACACAAGCACATTTATACTGATCACTGGACTGAATGGTTCCGATTTATGTAACTCATTTAGTATAAACATTATTCAAAACTTTTTTTGATTCTGATTCTGATTGCAATGTCTTAATAAGAGGCAATACCTGCAAGTAAGTAAGGCGGTAATTCTGTAAAAATATATAGAATTGGAAGTGCTGTTCATGCTTTAATGCTGCATGCTATATTATTGTTGGGAAGTTTCCATCTTGGTCCTTTTGAGTCAGATAACCTGTGTCAATTTACTTAATCAATGCAACTCTGGATAAGCTGAACCTTCTTTGCGTTGGACAGTTGAGTCCAAACGTTTTGAGACTGACCGAAACATTGTTTTTCATCAACTTTTCTGTTTCTGAGTTGTCACTTGGTGAGATGTTGTGAGATGTTTCTGTGGTATCCTGCATTTCAATAATAAACATTTCAGAAGGGGAAAAGGATTTTATGTTAAAATACATGCAATCTAAAGTGTTGATTGGCTCTGAGGGAAATTAAGTTCCTGGTAGTTTACTGCTCATGGAACAGAAATTTCACTTTTATGACAGTGGTCCCATAGGGCTCATGATAGCTATCACTTTTTCTTCTCCAGACAGTCTTTTTTCCACATGTTCCTAAAATTTCGGTCTGCTGTTTGTGTATCCGGTCACAGTGCCCTGGCCAAAAATAAGAGTAGCATTTTGATACCAGATGTCTGAGCTTCTGCAAAACATGAATTGGAGCCAAAAATTCTCCAAGAAGTGACGGATTGTCTGTAATTATGAAGCGGTTTTCCTTCCACTGCCCTGAAGAAGATGGCATTGAAACTGCAGCTCGATCTGCTTGCCTGACACGTGCACCAGTCCAAGAAGACGCTCACCCCAGCCACTAGACCAACAACAGCGTCTTCTCTATTCTTTAGACCTGCTAAACTGAACATACTCTCCTGTTCATCAAAACGCTTAACACTAAGAGGTTGTGTTTGGGATGAGAAAATTAGTTTAGGGGTGGAAAAAAAAAATCTAAAGATATTGTATTTTTTTGTTCTTTGATTTGCTTGCGCTGCTTATTTGCCTGAGAGCTAACAGACCACTGAACCAGATTACATTTGCATTGGGTTTTGCTTTAAAGTTGTAACAAACTTTAATTGAGTGAGTGGTTTAAACACTGCTGGTCCAGTAATTTGAGCTTCATGCGTTTCCCCTTCCTCTCCTTTCGCTGAGCCGCATAAAAATATGTCAACTCATACTTATAAACATGCTAAATTGTGTCTCCATTATCCTAGCTGCTGATGGTAAAGCTAAAGCTCTACTAATGCTAAGACAGTAGCAACCATATGTTCAAACGCAAGCTCAGGCGGAGGGGCCTTCTCTGTAGCTGGTCCTAAACTCTGGAATGATCTGTCATTGTACATAAGGCAGGCATCCTCCCAGGTCCTCAACACAATGTTTTTCTCTTCCCTTTGATAATTAGTAGGGTGTTGGTTTTGTCTCAAGTTCTATAAAAAGTTCAGAGTGACCTGTGCGGGATTGTCCCGCTATTTTCACTGTTGACTCGCTGTCCTAACAGACTGAAACAATGTCCCACATTTGACTGGGTCAGATTTGGAAAAGTCACAAAATTATTCCACATGCTCTTTTCTGAAACACATTAAAAGTTTAAAAACGTTTTTTTCTAATAAGCTTTAAAAAGTGTTGATCTTTAAAAGCTACTTAAGTTTTTTTCTGATAAATTTAGAACAATTCTATTAAACGTTTTTTAAAGTTTAACATCCCATCCATCGATTTTCTATACCCGCTTTTCCATGCAGGTGTTACGTCAAGCCGTATCTAATGGGGAAACAGCACAATGTAACACAGGGTTGTTGAGTCTGGTTGTGGGCGGCACTGCGGCCATGGTGGCAGTATTAGTTTGTGGGTGTGTGCATGCTGAGCACAGAGGGTGAGCAATTTTCTGTTAAACATTAATATAACGCTATCTGGAGTACCGTTGCATAGCAGATGAAATACAGCTGTCCAAGTTAGTGTCTGTTTTAATAAGCTGGTGAGATGGAGCAATAAAGACTACACGGTAAGTATTGATTTGACCCGTCTTCAATACACCCGTGTCTTATCCTGCTGCAGTTTTTGGTTGGAAGTTAAAATGTTACACAACGCAATAGTTACTGTGATGGCCAGTTAACACAACATTAAGAATCCATTGTCCAAAATGCTAATCATTGCTATTTCAGTAAACCATTTTTGAAACTTTCTTTGGATAATATAGTGTTTTGTTTTCCCTTCTGCTTTGCATTGTTAACTGGTTGGTTGAACACCCAGCAGCTATTGTTTTTGTCAGAGTTCTCTGTATTTGCCTGCTCTAACTCTGCTCCTCAGGTGTGTCTAGTTGGTTGTGGGGGCGTGGTCCACACGCCCCCACAATGTTCTGGATGCACTCACCTGTCTTGACGTTCCGTCCTAGAAGGTTCACCAGTATCACAAGGCTCAGATTCTGCTCTGGCGCTCCCCCTCTTACTCACTGGAGGTTAGCCAGCTGGGCTCGAGGTCCCCTACCCGGATACTGGCGTTCCCACTTCAACTCTGGTTAATCCATCTGTCACTCGACCCAGCGGAGGCTAGCTCTGGATCCCTCGTCAGCCGCTGCTGCTGCCCTCCAGCCACTAGCCATCTACTCCATCTAGAGCAGGCTCACAGGGTCTCCCCGACACTCACTCCTTCCCGGTTAGGTCCGCCCGGCTAATGGGTAAGCATAGCATGTTCTGACTGGTACTGGATTCTAGCCATCGATCTAACTACTCCGTTCTCTTGCAGTCTCCTCCACCTCGACGTTCAGACCTCGCAGCTGCAGTCATTATTTTGTCTTTTGTATTTGCACATTTCCTAATAAACTGTTTAAATCTATCTGCTGTCACCTGGTCGTATCTGCATGTGGGCAAGACATCTGAAAACCATGACAGAAGAAGACTCTGGCCAAGCAACCACAGCAGATGCGTTCGGGTGGCAGATAGCTGCTCAGCAGGAGCAGCTGCACTCTCTGGGGTTGGCTGTAAATTCCACCCAGGAACAGCTCCAGATAGTAGCAGCGCAGCTTAGCCAACTAACCCACACCATAACTTCCGTGTTCTCGCAGCCCGTCAATCAAGCGCCAGTCACCCCGCCTTCTGCAGATCCGCAGGTTAGTCCTCAGCCGCCTCCCCCCGAAAGCTCATCACCGAGTCCGGAGAAGTTCTCTGGTGAGAGCGGGGATTGTGGTGGATTTCTATTCCAATGTAAACTAGTGTTTAACCGTTCACCTCAGACTTTTCCCTCGGATCAGATTAAAATATCCTATATTCTTTGTCTTTTGTCCGGTAAAGCCCTTAGATGGGCGGAGTCCCGTTTCCCTGACTGTCAGTCATTTGGTTGTTCCTTCCAGGATTTTGTCACCGAGTTTAAGACGTTTTTTTCTGCTGAATTAGATCCTGTCCAGCAGTCTCGTAATCTGTTATCTTTGAAACAGCGCGGACGCCGCGTATCTGATTTCACGGTGGAATTCCGTATTTAGGCGCTGTCGCGGGTTGGGATTCCAAGCCGTTAAAGGCAGTATTTTTTCAGGCTCTAGACGAGGCCCTAAAGGATGAATTAGCACGGGTTGAGGAACCTAGTGCTTTTGAAGATTTCGTTGCCTTAGCAATTCGTTTAGATACCCGGTTGCGAAGCCAGAACCGGGCCCTTACGGATAAGATCTCGCGGACCGGTGGATCATCTGTGTCTCGCAGTAAGTCACCGCGACCGGCTGATACCTCGCCGCCACCTCCGGAGCCTATGCAGATAGGTAGAGTTTATTTAACTCAAGAAGATCGACAACAGTGTTTTTCAGCTAATCTGTGTCTTTATTGTGGCAGTGAAGGATACTTCGTTAAGAACTGCACCGTGCGACCAAAAGAGCGAGTCCGCTGCCTGTAATGGGGAAGTCGGCGGACGAGATTAGTTGTAGACCCCATAGTTCTGTTAGGAAGTTTCCTGATTCCCGGTTCTGTGTAACCGTTATTTTGCTTTTTGACCATGATGGTCTGGAGGTTTCTGCCCTAGTGGATTCTGGTTCAGATTTTAACCTAATCGATCAGCAGTTAGTTACTCAGCTCCGTGTCCCGATCGTGAGACTTCCTAAACCGTTAGAGGTTTCGGCTTTAGATGGTCAGAGTTTGACCCGAATTGCTCATCAGACTAAACCCCTCGAGGTTATTGTATCAGGAAATCACCGGGAGCAATTGTCCCTTTTTGTGTTTCCTTTAAAACGTTCCTCGGTTGTGCTAGGCGTGTCGTGGTTAACAGTTCACAACCCTGTGATTAATTGGGCCGAGTCCCGGCTCGAGTCGTGGTCTCCTGCTTGTCACACACGGTGTTTGCATTCAGGCCGTCCGGTTTCTCGCTCCCCAGTTTCACCATCCTCCCTGGAGGAGGTTATTGATCTCTCTCGTGTTCTGCAGGAGTACCACAATCTCAAGTTGGTTTTTAGTAAGGATCAGGCCAGTTCACTCCCGCCTCATCGCCCCTATGACTGCGCCATTGACTTACTGCCTGGAGCTCCGTTACCAGTCAGCCGCCTCTATAACATCTCGAGGTCTGAACGTCAAGCGCTTGAGAAATACATTAGCGAGTCGCTATCGGCGGGTCTGATCCGTCCATCTTCTTCCCCTTTGGGTGCCGGCTTCTTCTTTTTCGGTAAGAAGGATGGTTCCTTGAGACCTTGTATTGATTATCGGGGGCTAAATCAGATCACCGTAAAGAACAAGTACCCCCTTCCGTTACTTTCATCGGCTCTTGAACGAGTCCAGAACGCGAGCATCTTTACTAAGCTCGATCTTCGCAATGCTTACCATTTAGTTCGGGTGAGGCAAGGAGATGAATGGAAGACAGCTTTTAATGCCTTTTGGATTATGTAACGCCCCAGTTGTGTTCCAGGCTTTAGTGAATGACGTCCTTCTGGACTTTTTGAATGTTTTTGTTTTTGTATACCTGGACGACATTCTTATTTATTCCAGCAACCCCGAACAACACAGACAGCACGTTCGTCTCGTGCTTCAGCGGCTTTTAGAAAACCGCCTATTTGCTAAGGCCGAAAAATGTGACTTTCACCAGTCATCTGTCTCTTTCCTGGGGTTGATTTTAGAGGGAGGTCAGGTTAAGTCAGACCCAGAAAAGATAAGGGCTGTAGTGGAGTGGCCCATCCCCGAGTCCAGAAAGCAACTTCAGAGGTTTCTAGGTTTCGCCAATTTCTATCGTCGGTTTATCAGAAATTACAGCCAAATAGCATCTCCCCTACACGCTCTTACCTCCACCAAGGTTCCGTTTGCCTGGGGACCTGAAGCAGAGGCCGCTTTTGAGTTGCTTAAATCTCGATTTTCCCAGGCACCCATCCTTGTACATCCTAACCCCCACAAACAGTTTACTTTAGAGATTGATGCCTCCAATACTGGAGTAGGCGCTGTTTTGTCCCAGCTCTCCGAGAAAGATACTAAGCTCCACCCTTGTGCCTTTTTCTCTCGGCGCTTGTCGCCTGCCGAGCGTAATTATAATGTTGGGGATCGTGAACTACTGGCTATAAAGCTAGCTTTGGAGGAGTGGCGGCACTGGCTCGAGGGGTCCGAGCAGCCCATCATCATTTGGACTGATCATAAGTACCTCTCCTACCTACAGTCTGCTCGCTGCCTTAACTCCCGACAGGCCCGCTGGTCATTATTCTTCTCCCGTTTCAACCTCTCTATCACCTACAGACCCGGATCCAGAAACATTAAACCGGACGCTTTGTCTCGCCTGGTCGTATCTGCATGTGGGCAAGACATCTGAAAACCATGACAGTTTTTGGTTAGTTTTTAAAGCTAAATTGGTTTCATTCCAAACTCCTTAAAACAAACGCTGGATCTTAAACGTACTAATTCAGACTAATCTAATTGATCAAGGCATCTTTGTATTAGTTACTGGTTTCATTTCTTTCTTGTTTGTCCCCCGTAATTTATTAGTTTTCCAAATTCTTTTAATTTAACCATAGTAGTTTATTTGAATGTTACTAGCCTAGTTAAAGAGTTTATTGACTAAAGCAATTTAACTTGAAGTGGAAGTATTTTACTAATAAATTAGAAGTTTGTGTTTATTCTGTATGCGTGCATCGGTCTTGCTGTTTGAGAACACCTGTACCTTATACCTTATGCACCTTTCCTCCTTTTGGCACTTTTCTTTTTGTTTGTTAAGCCGATGTGTGACAAGTAAATTTCTCCACTGTGAGATCAATAAAGCCCTATCTTATCTTATCTGTGTGTGAAATCACTCCTTCACACCTCACCAGGCAGGTATTCATAGAACAATAACTGGCAGACACTGAGAGCTGATAATCAGGTGGTGCCCCAACTTGGTAACTTTGAATAAAATTCCTTATTTTTATTGACATTTGCCCTTGGCACTATTCACAGCCAAACCAAATTGATAGTTGCGCAACAAATTCTTCTTACCTTGGTGGTTTTGACTTTGTTGCCAGTGCTACATGACCAGCCTGTCAGGTCGGGCAGGACTTTGCACTCCTCTCCATCCATACAGGGCTGCATGTGACACCACCACTTCTGGGCGACAATAGAGGCTGGAGCACAAACAGGACATTTCAAGAGATATGATATGGAAAGAAACACAATAGATAACATGAAGCGGAAAACTGAATACTTAGATTCTGTGGAAGCAAAAATTAGCTAAAAATGGCTTAAATAGTATCAGGAGTAATGGCATGCTGTTTTAGTACAAGTGTCAGGAATAAACAATCCCGAGTTTGTTGTCAAGTTTCTCCTGCAGGATCAGCTCCAAAGATAGCACTTGTGGCCAACAGCAGATATGTGCAAAGCTTATTATTTCTGTCAAGTCAGGGGAAGTCCTTTTCTTTTCTTTTCTTTTTTCTTTTTACCAAAGGTCAGCAGGAAATCTTGTATGGAATTATTCATGCAAAAGAGTATTAATATAAATACAAAGATCAGCAAAAATCTGACAAAATATTTAACTGTATACCAGAGTAAATTACCTCGTCAGTACTGCCTATTTCTATAGATGTGTGACTTTACATGAATGTGTCATTGCACTCAAAGGTAATACAAGCCTCCATTTATAATGCCTTTGATTCTGGTAAAATGGAAAAAAGAAAAAAGAAAATACAGGGCACAAAAAGACAAAACAACAATTTTTATTCCCATTGTGTAAAATAGAGAACAAAGAAACTAGATTATCATATGCTATCAGAGCTGACTGCTTTCTTCAAATTAAAAGAAAATAACCCTAATAATGATTAGGATTTATTATATGTTGTCTACAGCACAAAATAACTCTTTGGAACAACTCTTTTGCTTGCAGTGTAGTGATGGGCTAAATTGGAAAAGTGATGGAGAGGGTTCAGTTAATGAGAACAAAATTGTGTTAAAAATTAGTCATACTTATTCATTTTGATTTGCATTTTGTAATGAAATGTAAAGTTTTGATAATTATTTGATAATGTAGTTGAAAGTGCCAAACAATGCCTTATTTTTGGGTTCATTGACAGAATGCTGTTGAGCTCCACCTGCTTGTGTCAATCTTGGTGAGCCCTGTTGTTCCTAACCAACAGTGTTGGAACAACAGTGTTGTAGAGAGCTACTTGACAAATCTGTAGATCCATTGTTGTCCTTCAGTCAGTATTTAAATGTTCTGAATGACTGAAGTAATTTGAAGGAGGAGAAAGTCACACCTTGTTGTTTCTTGGCTCCACCTTTAACAGAAATGTAGACCTGAGCATGTGACATATGGTGCATCTCAAATATTTACACAGTTCTGTTAAAGTTAAGTGATTTTTGTGAGACACTTGATAAATCATTTAAAAACGGTTTCAACGTTTGCTATGGCCTGCATCCAGTGTAATTCTACTGGGAAAAACAAATGTGTCATGAAATGAAATACAACCTGGTTCTCCTTAAGTTTCGCTGAAGCTACACTTGGTTTAATTTCTCCGTACGCGGATAACATCAAATGCAATGAATCTGGTCAGCCAGAAACACAGTTAAGCTGTCCTGCTACAATCATCCTCATGCTTCCATATAAAGGACAGGGAAGCTGTTCAGAGCTGATAGGAAGGTGGATGCCGCTAATTACAGGGCAATTCTGGAAGAGGTTAGAGGCTGCAAAAGACATGAGACTGGTTCGGAGGTTCACCATCCAGCAGTAGAACAACCTGTAAAACATAGCCAAAGCTACAGTGGTTGAAGTATGAAGTCTGTGGTCGTAACATAGGAAACTTTGTGTTGTTTGAAAGGTATGAGCACTTGTAAGACACCGAAACCTTGTTTCATCACCTGACCTTCTTTAGACACTGTGTCTTATCCTTTGAGATCAGCCTGCATTGATCAGTACTTTTACTAAATGGAGTCCTGTAACTTCTGTTACATAAACAGTGTCTTTGTGTGTGCTACAAATGAGTCGTGTTACCAGAGCCCTGCTGTAGTTGCTAAATGAAATCTGAGAGCTCCACTCAACATGGTGAGTGGAGCTCCCAGTGCATGCAGGAAACTAAAATCTTGTTAGATCTATATTTAATCTGGAAGTAAAGCCCAAAGATTTTCACTGTCTTAGAAACTGACATTTAAATCTTCCAGATCATTAGACCCGCTCTGTAGACAGCAGACAGTTTGACAACTGAGAATAACTCAATTGCTTCTCACTGAGCTCACCATCCATCCGTTCTCCTGTCTCAAAAGCGGCGTAAGAGAAGGTTAAAGCAGCATACCTGTTTCTGCAATGGCTTAACATTAAGCTGCCACTCTGATACTGTTTAGAAAGAAATGTTTGATACCCTGCGTCTATTGTTCGCAGCTAAGGAGGCAGAAAAGCTGCCATTGTTCGAAAAAATGGCTTCCTTGCATAGGAACATGGTGAAATCCTTTCAAGCATCATGTAAGAAGAAAAAAAAAACAGAGTGACTAAAAGAAAGAGTTGGAGGGAGGGAGACCAGGCAAAATAATAGGTTTTCACCAGTATATTGTCTTTGTAGTGTGGAAAATAGCTGCAAAGGGGACTCCAGGAGGCAGAGAGGAAAGTTGAGATGGAAAAAGACCAGCTGAGGATTACTACCAGGGAGTTTAGCAGCAAAAGGAGATTTTTTTTTTTGTTAAAAGAAAAAGCAGCACAGAAGATGACAGAAACAATTTTAAGTAGAGGGGGAAAAAAGTGAGACAAAAAAAAAAGCTAACTTGATAAATTTCAAAAACAAAACAAAAAACTCACACAGCTTTCACGGAGCATAATACTGAGCCCACTACTAAGATGCATGGGCTTAGGAACTGTAGTAGCTTCTATGCATGTAGCGTCTGTGTAATGCTTGTTAATGTGGCCATTACTGCATCAAAAACGCTGCTACAATGCTGTGCTAACAGACACAGTTTTTGAGGGTGATTGTAGAGTTGGTGTTCGCTGTACCTTATCTCATTGTGCTATCAGGAGAACGGGACACATGGACACACACAAACACCAATAAAACAATGGGCTGGGTAACCCACATGTGATAATCCAGATGTTGGACAGCGTCCAGAGGCAGGTAAAAACAGGTCAATTGTAACACAATTACACAGGTGATGATAGCGCCACACAGTAGCATCAGTTGTACATTTTCTTAACAGTACAGAGCTGTCTCGCAATCAGCAGTGACTGCTTCTGTTTTCAGGACCTGAGGGTGGCGAAGAGATCAGTTAAGTTAATTTTCTGCAACTCGTTGCTCACTGTGGCCAAGAGAATGAAAAATGGAAAGGAGTGGGCAGCTACATGATGCGTGATCTCACAGATATCACAGATGTAAGACACCATTCAGAGACATGTATCAACAGGTCAAAGACCACAGATGTCATCAACTCTGGATCCATTTTTCCAATTATTGGTGGATAGAGAAGGCCGATGGTGATTTGGGTCACAAAAAAGCTGAAAGGCTTTCAAGGCAATGTCTTTATTTGTACTGTTAATACAGCAAGGGGGTTTTCACTGCATGACTATATTAAAGGAACAGCTAGTTCTGCAAATTTAATGTTTTTCAGCCACTTGCTGAAATGTTCTATAAAATTACTGAAACTCTTTATATTCTTTGTCACCTACAGAACAACAATGTCATTGTCAGTAATTCTTTGTTTGGTTATCACATTGTAAATTCTTATTTAATCGAGATCAGATCTACCCTCCCAAAAACAATCTTGAAAGCGGATGTGCTTCTGATTACATCAACAAAGGTAAAATGTCAGGATCCCCAGGGGGCTATAAATATTCACACCCCTGCAGTCTGCCTGTTACACCCCGATTCTGTTCATCTGTTCTGTTCATGTTGTTTGGTCAGCCTGTTCTACAATTATGTTAATTATATATTTGGGTATTTGTTAGATTGTTTCCTGTTTAGTTAGTTATGTTTTGTTATGTTAGCAGTCCTGCTAGATCCTTATTTCATTATTGCCTTTCTTTCGCTTGGTTCTGTTCTGTTATTTATATTATTAGTGTATTCTGGTTATGATAGATTTAGTTAGCTTATGGCCTCTATTATTTCCATAGTTCTGATACTTCTGAGTTTAATTAAGATTATTTGCTGGCCTGGCCCATTACATCATTCACCATTTAGATTATGTTCTCCTACTCCTGCCAGTTCATTTCCTTTCCTTTCATGCAAATGATTGTTTCACTTTCTTCACCTGTGCCCAATTATCCACCCATTCATTCTCTCTGTCTCTTCCAGACACTTTGTCAGGTCCTCTGTCTTCCTTGGTCATGTTAACCTGCTCTGGTCGTATCTCTGTCGTGATCCTGATTCTCATGATTCTGTGACCTGCATTCATCATTTTATTATCATCAGCTTCATCATGTGACTTGTCTGCGTACTGGTCCAACCACAACAAACCTGGCATAAAAGACCATTGAGATCCTTTAAGTACATTCCTTTTTATTTTCCCTCTTTATTCGCATTTATCATATTACTTATTGACAGGTGTTCACTTGTATTCTGTGCGACTGCAACAAAACATTGGAGCTAAATGTGAGAAAACCTGAGGCAACTCAGTAATATAAGGTTACAATAAATCACATGGAAGTGCTTTGTGAGGAGGACCAGAAAAGACTGAACTGACAAGATTTCAATCTCAAAATATTATTAAACCATCATTTTAAGCCAAGACAGCGGCTTATGATAAACATATGGTCTTTGTAAAGCATTGTGATGATCTTAAAGTTATTTGGGATGATTCTTAAGTTAGTAACCATGCATGCATCTGTAGAAAAGCCTATACAATCAGCATTATTCCAGTCAAAGCAGAAAAACTGCAGTAAAACAGTAAAAATTGTAAAACAGCAGTATTATTACAATCCTAACTATGAAGCCCCTGCACAAAAAACAACAACAACAAATAATCAGAGGGAAAAATTCAACCAGAATATTAACCAAATCTGTAGAAGTGGAAGTTCTGAAGGCCGTTGTTGCCATTTGCTTTAGCTTCACCTTCTACAATAGTATCCATGATGTTTTGGGATCAAACTAGGGTTCAGACACATAATGATGGTGTTGCAATATAAATGTTTTAGAATCTGTTGTACAGTTAGGATTGGAATATTAATAATAATCTTAATTAATAATTAACATTGATTAACTGAAAACCACCATAGATGTAACTGTATTATCAGATAGTTGAACAAAAGAGGGACAATATAAGCACAGACCTTCAGACAGTAATCACCTTTCACAAAATGAGCATAAATTGCATTTTATAGTGTGTTAATGTATTAACTAAACAGTTGAACTGTGCAGTTTATATTAATGAGAAAATAAACTTTTAATCTACTCTAAACTACTCACTAAACTTCTGAAATAATGAAATAACAAAAAATAGAATCCAAAACTGATCAGTTGGTTGCTGGTGAGCAGACAGAAATGATTTATGAAACTAAATATTTATGGACAAGTGGGCAAAGATAATGAACTTGCAGTGAGCTGGAGGATAAATCACTAATGAGCAATGAATAAAATAGACACCAGTCGTATACGTACTATGTTTGATTGTTCATAAGATGGGATGTGTCAGCGCGTAGCACAGTCATATTGTCATAGTTATCGTTTGAAGAACATTAGCCATAGTGGCTAAAAGACCAATGAAGAAATGTCGACTATTGTTTAACGTTTCATCTTCAGTTGAACAGTGTGGCACGGCTTGAAACAGAGACAAAGATTTTGCAATAAAATGTGACTTTAAAACGCATTCTGAGGTTCAGGTTGGCTGTATTTATAGGTTTAATAATAGCTTGTGGGCGAGCGTCCATGTTTTTTCCTGCTGTCCGGCAAGAGGGAAACTGGAACGCAAAACAGTGGGAATGATGTAACCTGCAACTTGCTGGTTTCGAGCAGCAATGTATAACCTTGGTCAGTGACGTCAAAGTCACAATGAATACTGGGAGGCATAGTGTGTCAGTCTTTTCTAGTGAGATGTAAGGATAAAAGAATGACGTCCGTCCAACAGAGTCCATGTTGAAATCTGTTCAGTCCACCATATCTTTTACTAATGCCAGCTGCTCAGCTCAATTTTATGCCTCTTGTGATGTCATTGACCTAGTTTAACACAAAGCAAAAAAATAATAATAATCTTTGACATAACCACCCAGCTGTGTTTTGTATTGTCATATACATTTAACAAAAATACACACCGGACAGCATCTTTACAATATTCCCCATAGTTGGAGAAGGAGATTTTTCACATACGTCTCATCATGCACCAACAAGCCTTAACACAAAGACAGACTCCTTCCAAAACTAAACTCTCTAATCAACACTTGGTGTGTTTACTTAAAGTTTTGTTTCATCTGTATGAAAGCTAGTGCCTACAAACAACACAGAATGATCTTCTGAAAGTCTCTACCAGACTTATGCTTTGCCAAGCAAAGCAGTATCTATTTCACTGCCAACTTCACAGTCATCGTGTGAGGTTGTTTGATAATGAATCCAGCACATAGCCACATTTAAAACAAGAAAATGTAGTTTTCTTATTTTAACAAATAAATAATAACTACCAAGTGCTGGCCTTGATAAAGACATTTTTGCAAATGCTAAGCTGCTGTTGCTACAATAATATGAAGCAGGACAAGGTGTTTGCCAATGTTTCTTACATCTGTATGCTAAGAACACATTTTCTGGATTCTCTTAAAAATTTGTGAAATGGTACCTCCACTCAACAAACTCATCTCATCTCTACCCATTAGTTAAAAAAAATAATGACTTTTCTTTTTTAAGAATGCAAAAGCATTTAAACGTTTTATTTTAGTGTTTTTTTTATTTATGTTCCCTCACTTTTTTCATCCTTTAGCACTCTGAGATTTTAAAATCAAGAATGAAGAAGCTTTATTGTCATTATGCGTTAACATGCTGACATGTTTTTACGAGGCAGATGTAAAGTGCATTCTAAGTTTTAAGAAAAGAATAAGTGAATTTCACAAGATTTTGCAAATAAGTGTTGCCCATTTTTGCATTTGGCCTCTAAGAGGGTTTCTCTCAGGACTGCCCTGTATTTAGCTCCATTCATCTTCCTATAAACTCTGACAAGCTTCTGCTTCCCTTGCAGAAGAAAGTATTTTTTACAGCTCAATGCTGCCACCACCATGCCACCATGCTGTCCAGACTGTACCCTGTCTCTCACTCAATGATACCCCCAATGCGTGACTAGGTGCCAGGTCAATATGTTTTACTATGAAATGTTCAAACCTTTGAATATTGGTTCATACTGTAAACTTCTCCAAAGCGTTCTCTCTGGCCTGTCTGCTGTGTTACCTGGTCTTCTCAAAGCTCTTTGTTTCTCAATGTTCTTTAACAAACCTCTGAGGCCATTACTGAACAATTCCATTTATACTGAGAGGAGATCCCACACAGATGGATTATATTCACAAAATGAACGTAATCTGAAACAAGTTGGTTTCACTGGATTGTATTTATTGCTATTATGGAAAAGGGGACTCATTTTTTTTTTAAAAAGCACGCTACACTTTTCAGATATTTATTTCTGAAAGAATGAAATATATATATTTTATTTGAAATACTTTTGTGAGGGAGTGTCGCTCATTACTGGCTGAAATAACCTTTCGAAAGATGGAAAAATATTCATAAAAAGTCATGATTTCGATCCAATTTTAAATGTGCAATGTCTCACTTTGTTGGATTAATCTCTCCTTGTACATTTGCACCATGGCAGTCAATAAGTCAAAGTGAAAATGAGTAAAATTCCCAAAATAAAACCCTGGAGAAAAGAGGATAACACACGGAGCACCTCTCAGCCTTTTGACTATAATTGCATCATTCTCATTAAGAGCCTGCATTGATATTCACGAAAGGTGCCTATGCAAATGAAAGAGATTTACAGCTCAGGCATACATTTCCTCGCACCCACTCTTAGCTCATTACAATAGTGGCTCTGTTTTAAGTTATCTACAAAACTTTTCCAGCTAGAGAGCAGCTCGGGGTGAAAGCGTCTAGACGGCACCTTGCTCCGGGTGCAGGTGATTAGGCGAGACAAGGGACTGAGGCTATGTTATTCCCCAGGTTCCTGCCTATTCTCCAGGGTTCCCCTAAATAAGGTCAACGACAGCTCCCTGCCACAAGGCCGCCTGCAGCTCTGCCTCTTCTCCGACTGACGACGACACGTCAATCTCGTACAAGCTTTAACATTGTAACTCATTGCTGGTTGCTCCCTTTTTGAATGCAGTTTTTTTTCTAGAACATGCTCCTGTTCTGATAGAGCATTCAACCTTAAAAGGTGCGCATCACTCCTTGCTGTCTGGCCTTCACTGTCATTGTAATGTGTGTGACATCAAGTGGACAAAGAGGAAACTGCAGCCGCAGCTTGGAAACACGCAGAATGTTAAGTGAGCTACGGCTTCCTTCGGTTTAAATATAATGCCAATTAACACGTTGAGAGCGCCACCTTTCTTTCTCACAGGGGCTGATTGTGTTTGTTATTTCTTTTTTGGCAAAACACGTGCATTCAAAAACCACAGAGACCTGATGTATACCATATGTGTGCTAAACAATTACCAAGATGTGAAGCAAGTGAATACACAGGAGGAGAGAAACAAAAATGCGCCTACGTCTGTTCTATCTGCTCATGCAGCACCTTGTCCAAGTTAACAACTAAATCCAGTTGAGAATCTGCAGCAAGACTTCAAAGGGGATTTTCATGGATGCTCTTCATCCATACAAAGCATTTATTAAGCTTATTTTACGAAACAAAATAAGCAAACATGCCAGTCTCTAGATGCAGGAATGTGGTGGAGACCTAACCCAAAGGTCTTGAGGGAGTGCCACGAGTCACGCTCCTTCCACTTCACGGTTTCGTGCTGCGCTTTCCCCGGTAAGTAGATTGAACTGTGTGGTTGCGCCGCCACAAAATGTGGCAAATTTTCTGACGCTGAAGCTTTTTTTCTAAACCAGCAGCAAAGTTACTCTAACAAATGTGTGGAAAATCTGTCGTCAACTTTCAACACTTTCATCTAAAGTTAGTTTTTTTTCCCCAAGTCAAATGATGAATAATAAGAACAAAATGCTTGAGATAACTTAAAATGCCTTGATGGGAAGCAGTGCACAGTCTCTACAGTCAAGCAGATGCCTTTTGGAGTGTTTCCCCGTCAATGCTTAACAAAGGCATAGCCGTTCACTGCAGTAACATGGACCATAAACTACAACGAGCAATTCTCTTCTGAGTCCACATTCAGCTGCTTGGTTTTATTTGTGGGTAAATGCCGCGACGCCTGAGTATCAAGCGTAAGGTGTGATAAATATTCACACGCCTTTACACTCAGGTCATTATTATTTAAAGGCAAATAGTTTATTTTGAAAACAGACACACACAAACCCACTGTGGCAGAGGATGGACCCAGAGGTATGAACGCCCCAAGGCTTTGTTCCACTCAGTGATCTTGTAGTACAGAACAAGCTGGTGACCGGTATCCATCTTTTTCGGCGCTGATTTAATAACACGCTGCATCGCTGTAGCCCATATTCACGCCGGCACGCACTCAGATATGCATAACGGGAAAAGCCAAGTGAAAGGAGTATTATGAAAAACTGTCAGAAGAAGATTGGACAGCAGCACACCCTCACACGAATGGAAGGGGAAAAAATGACAAAAAGGGGAAAAGTGATAAACAACAGCTGGTTGATACGTGAAGGAAGGCTCAACGAAATCTTGTGAAACACGTCTGTCACAGACGGAACTAAATCCATTGTGTTTAGGTATTGTGGTGTGCCATGAAAGTTAGATATGAGGAGGACTCTTCATATTTGAGTTACAAAATTAAAATCCTGCTCATACGGTGTTTGCCAAACTCTAGTTGTATAACCCTCCCTTTTGCCAACAGGAGTAGACAGTGGCGGTTTTAGATCAAATTTACCAAGGGGGCCAGGGTGGAGCTAGTGTTTTGGTTCATGGAAGCACAGGAAAAAAAGACTGAAACAATAAAACATAGAAAACTGTAAAACAGGGAAATGTTTCATTATTGAATATATATTAAGTGAGCCACAGGGCCAAAAAGTCACTTGCAGCTCTGCAGACCCCAGATCTAGCAGATGAAAACTGTGATCCCAGCTCAATACACCTGAAGCTAAAACTGCAACACCTTAATTTTCTAATCATTGTTAAAGTAAAACTGTAAAGAAAAAAATAATGAAATTGGTCCAAGAGACCAATCAGTTAGGGTTCTGTGGCAGCGTACATTATCATAAAAAAAGGATTTAATATTATGTGTTCAGTACAGGGGCCAGTTCTAAACACGCAGTGGCCCCTGTAGGTCCCTGTCTAGAACCGAACCATGGAAGTAGTCTTCTAAAAGGCAGGAGCATACAGAGAGAGGGAGTTGTCCCTCATGCTCTTTCCCTTCAGTTCACCCTACATGCATTCTACAGGGTCTAGGCCTGCGGACTGACAAGGAGGATTGTTATGTCCAGGAATCTCTTTGCGTTTATTTAGCCACACGTTTGGCATCAGCATGTTGCTGAGAGACCCCCTTAATGACCCGTTTTCAGTTTACTGCTAGAGTCCATCAGGTTTTTATTTAAAATTTACTGGTAAGACTTTGTGACGGCATCCTCTCTAACAAGGTTCCCAGGGCCTCTGTAACAGGGCCACACAGATCCTCTTCCATAATCATTACTTGAGGGCCTTAGATGTTTTTCCACACATTCACCCTTTGGTTCACACTAAGCCTATCTGGCGTGTGTATTGCAGGCAAGCTTAACCCTAGGGCACTTTCACACCAGATCCGTTTGGTCCACTTTGAATAGTTTAACACTTGGGCAGGTGTGAAATCTCCCTGGCATCTGTGTAACCACAGCAGCATGTCCCCCACTCTGCTGTCTTTTTCTGTAGACCTGCTTTTGTCTCCTGTTTACAGAGCAACACGCTGGACGCTTTGCTGCCTCGTCTGCTCCTGGACAGTTTTTGTGCTAGCACTCCAAACAGGCAGCTGTTATAGATGCCTGACTTGTCCGGGCGGTCCGGTGAACTTTCAAAGGGGAAATCCTGAAAGTGAACCAAACCAAAGGAAAGTATGACGTTTTCCCCGCCCAACTGAAACAGGTCCCTCCATACACACTTAGCCTCATCTGAGAAAATTATAAGGTTACAGGCAAAGTTAATGGTACACTACGCAGTGGTTTGTCAGTGATAGTAGGCCAGAAAATACTTTTTCTAGCATACAGCCAGTTGGGATGTAGATTTTGATGGTTGCCATCGAGACTTGGTGAGCTTTGGTGCTTTAATTTACATCCGTTACCATCCAGCTTACTGTGGGTGGCAGCAAGACAAACACAGCTCTTTGTCCAGCTTTTCATAGGCACTTGTGTCAGATTATAATTATTTATGCATTGCTGAAATGCTATGTTTTCTGGTTTTTCCTAACTTAAAGTGGCTGTGTTACATCATTTTAAACCCTAGGGAAACTAAAACTAATATTAGCATAGTATTATTACTCCAATAATGACAATTATTTTAATGGCAATTATTTTAGTAAATCAATTAATTATCATTGTGAAAATTGTTTCCCCACTGACTTAATGTACGCTAAAGAAAAGTGGCATTTTTCAGTGAAAGATATAAGCAAGATTTATTTTAGGGACTTTTATACATGGTAAGGCAATGCAAGTTTATTTATATAGCAATTTCAGTAACAAGACGATTCAAAGTATTTCCACAATTTCCTATCAATATTTATGAGTGCAGGACTTTGACTGCTACTGAATGTCTTAATATCATATAAACGACCTCTACATTTTTCTAAGAGGTAAAAATTTGGAAGTATTTTAGTGTGTGTTATAATTGTATTTTTCTCAAACTTTCGACATCAAGATTTATGCTTTTTCACATAAATTGGATGTTGCATTGCCTTAAAAATGTGATAGTTCTTCAACATCTCAGCACTGCTTCTAGTCTGAGAGTGAAAAAGGACAGAAAAATCAGGTTTCAAGAGTGTTGTTATGAAAAAAGCACCAGACAGCAGTCAGCCGTAGACGGGTTTACTCATTTTTCAGACATCATCAATAATGTAGCTCCATTTACACTGTGGCTTTTTCCACAATGAGTGCCTACTGAGCCGGGATTGTGTTGTTCCATCAGTTGTTGAGCCTTTGAAATAAAATAAAAACAAGAGCCTAACAAGCGTGGAGGAGTGTTTGTGTGCTTTAGAATAAAAGGATGAGGCAAGATCTTGTTACCCCAGACTCAAAGGTCAAACGTGAATCACAGCATAAGTCCTGCTGAGCCCTGGATCTGGAAGTGAGAGGCGGTGAGTGCCAAGGATGAGATGCAGGCGAGAGAACAGGAGGAAGTGTGCTGATTCTGTGTAAGATTTGGGAATCAGTGGAAAAAAGTCATTAAAACCATCAAAACAAATTTATCACTGACTGAGGCTCAGCCAATTGGTAAACCTATTAGCCTGTCATCAGTGTCGTTTCTTCCTTTTAGCAAAGCCTTGGCTTTGAACAAACAAAAGCAAGGCTCCAGGGCAATGACTATTCTGAGAGGTTACCGGAGTTTCACGCAATTCCTTATTCCTCCTGACTTTCATTACCCAGCCAATCATCTTTTCCATGGTTGCCTGATTTTATCATTATCAAGCAACAGTTCCCATCTAGGAACTCATCAAAAAGGTTAAAAAAACAAATCTACTCCTTTATTGCCTGAAAACAGTGCTGAAATGAAGCAGCAGGTATGATTGTTGGGAAGTCATTTCAGAGGGGAAAGCTCCTCCTACTGGTCACATGAGGCAATAGCAACATCGTGACTAAACAAGAGTTTACTATTCATTTAGGGAAACGGATTATATAGATTAACACAGACTGATGATGTTTGGAGGCCTTTATTTCTGCTTCTATGTATTATATGTATTTTAAAACCTCCAGTTAATAAAAGCACAGAATTTAATATTATAATATTGGATCAGATCAATAAAAAAGCAACGTCTTTCATGCAGAAATGGGGGCTTGATAAAAAGTATGTTTAATATCGGCTTTTGGGTTGTTGTTTTTCTCAAAAGGTTCTTTTAATTTGACAAACAAGCCTCTTGAAAATGCATATTCTAATTCATTGAATATGACTATGTGTGTACAGTATTATTATTATTATTTGTAAAAGCAATATTTATGTTACTTTAACTACATGTAAAAAAGAGATGCAGATGATATGTACTTAGGTCAACACATTTTATAAAACAGATTTAAAAACAAATGCTTTATTTATCATGAAGAACAAAAACTTTCCAATTTTTTTGATTAAAATTGGTGGCTTTAATTAATTCTCATTTGCATAGGTCAAACAATGGTCATGATTCTCCTTTCTCATGGGAAATCACAAAACCAAACGACAGAAAATCTGATAGAGTCACTCTAGTGGGAGCTTTGAATTAGTTTCTATCCTCTCCAGCTGACCTTAACAGTTTGAATAACCCCTGCGCTTTGGCGGGTCACCGGCTCTACTCTAGACCGAGGCAACCATGTATCTTCCTCTGGCAGGGGGGCTAACACAGCGCGATTTGATCACGTTGGCTGTGTGTGTGTGTGTGTGTGTGTGTGTGTGTGTGTGTGTGTGTGTGTGTGTGTGTGTGTGTGTGTGTGTGTGTGTGTTGTTGATTTCTGCAGAGTGTCTCCAGATGATAGGGGTCAGTGACACTGTTTGCTTCTTGCCAAGAAGGAGCTCATGGAGCGGACATGCAGGTTTAACAGCAGTCTACTGAAGCCACCAAGACCAAGTCTGTCTGTCTGTCAGTTCCACAGCCAACATTGTGTACCTTAACATGTAGAGACAAGGACATGGTTATAGCTGTATGTTTGCATGGACTTTGTTAACTTAATAGTGTTGATGATTTCAGTACTTTAGTCTAAATATAATCAAATTGTTACTCATAGAAGAGCAAGACAAAAGCAATAGCCCCCTTTTCAATTAAAACCCCTGGCTTTGGTTTCCTACGGTGAACCAAAGTCTGGGGCTTTTGGGGTTTTGTGTTTCCATTAGCTTGGGGCCATTTATGTAAAACAGCCCCATTGACATATGGGAGGTTGTGAGAAAAAACTGTAGTACCACTCTGGTCCATTGAGTGGCGGCAAGAAGACAACGGTCAAACAGATAAATGCCGAGAAATTGTATCCATATCCTGCAACTCATGCTGCCACTCATCCGGACTCCGGAGAATCAGGAGGACAACGTGCAACTGATGGCGTTACATCCTTAGCCTCTTTTACACATCCCTCACCCCCAACGGCATAAAAATCCAGCCAAGATTTTCATATTTGACATCTGTTATCAACACGCTGGTGGACACCAGCTGTGAGGGAAGCCGTCAAGCTGAAGAAGGAGTCCTATCGGGCTTTTTTGGCCTGTGGGACTCCCGAAGCAGCTGATGTGTACCGGCAGTCGAAGCGGCAGGCGGCTCGACTGGTCGCCGAGGCAAAAACTCGGGCGTGGGAGGAGTTCGGAGAGGCCATGGAGAAAGACTTCCGTACGGCTTCGAAGCGATTCTGGTCCACTATCCGGCGTCTCGGGAGGGGGAAGCGGTGCAGTACCAACACTGTTTATAGTGGGGGTTGTGTGCTGCTGACCTCGACCCAGGACGTCGTGAGTCGGTGGGCGGAATACTTCGAAGACCTCCTTAATCCCACCAACACGTCTTCCATTGCGGTAGGAGAGCCTGGGGACTCTGGGTCGGGTTCTCCCATATCTGGTGCTGAGGTCGCCGAGGTTGTTAAAAAGCTCCTTGGATGAGATTCGCCCTGAGTACCTTAAGGCTCTGGATGTTGTGAGGCTGTGTTGGTTAACACGGCTCTGCAGCATTGCGTGGACATCGGGGGCAGTTCCCTTGGATTGGCAAACTGGGGTGGTGGTCCCCCTATTTAAAAAGGGGGACCGGAGGGTGTGTATTCCAACTACAGAGGAGGATTCCTTAAGAGGAACTACTCTTAAGCCTCCCTGGTAAGGTCTATTCCGGGGTTCTGGAAAGGAGGGTCCGTCGGATAGTCGAATCTCGGATTCAGGAAGAGCAGTGTGGTTTTCGTCCTGGCCGTGGAACACTGGATCAGCTCTACACCCTCAGCAGGATCCTGGAGGGGGCATGGGAGTTTGCCCAACCAGTCTACAAGTGTTTTGTGGATCTGGAGAAGGCATTCGACCGTGTCCCTCGGGGGGTCCTGTAGGGGGTACTCCGGGAGTATGGAGTACCGGGCCCTTTAATAAGGGCTGTCAGGTCTCTGTATGACCGGTGTCAGAGTCTGGTGCGCATAGCCGGCAGTAAGTCGGACTCGTTTCCGGTGAGAGTTGGACTCCGCCAAGGTTGCCCTTTGTCACCGATTCTGTTCATAACTTTTATGGACAGAATTTCTAGGCACAGCCAAGGTGTTGAGGGGATCCGTTTTGGTGGCCTTAGGATTGCGTCTCTGCTATTCGCGGATGACGTGGTCCTATTGGCTTCATCAGGGCGTGATCTACAGACTTTTCAGCAATGACAAACAGATCCAGTCTGCGGGAAATCATAGACTGTCTGGCCGAGTAATTACACAGCAGCAGCAGTGGTAACAGTGCAGCCTCCCAGGCAGAGCCAGCCTTTCAGCGGATTTCTGCTGCTCCCGACAAGTCCGAGCAGAATTAAAATTGGCTCATAATCCTGATGCACTGACTGCACAGATGAAGTTTGGAGGTGCAATTTCTCCCCTAAAAACATCTTAAAACAACTTTGTTTGTGTGTCCTGTCTGGCAATGTGGCAATAATAATTGTTGTCTTAATGCCAAAAAGAGCCCAACAGATTTTACTTTCACAAGCGGAGCCTTACTACTTTTGCCATAGTGCTCCGCTTGATTTATATATGCAAGAAGCTTTATTATAAGCTATGCAGGGAATGTTTCATGTTAAACGGACTCTGAAACAAGAAGGAAGAAGAGAAAAAAAGGAGAAAATGTGAAAGAGAAAGAGGACAGAAAAGGGAGAGAACAATACAACATCCTCAGTCTGCTACTTCACCTGCAAAGAGAGATGCACCAGTATTTTCCGCCTTAAACTCCAATACAGCAACGTGATTGGCCCGAACCGTTTTTGGTTTGGACAGATACAGATGAAACCAGAGCGGTACAAGCTAGATTATCGTGTTTGTGAATTTACAAATAATTGATCTTGCAAATCTGTCAGAATATTAATAAACCAGAAGTAAGACAAAAAAAGGAAAGACAGCAATTTAGAATTGAACATTGACAATAAGTTCCTTAAAGACCCTGCTGTATTAGCAGAAGAGCTTAATTCATTCTTCTTAGGTTCAGTACAAATAATAGCTGCAGGCTATTACTTTACATCTGAGGAATTCCATGATCCAACATCAAATGATCAAAGTTTTGTATTGAAACAAATCTCTGAGAAAAACATTCTAAAAATCATGGATGCAATAAAAAATTCCAAAGCAAAGGATTATTTTGGCTTTGATGCAGGGTTTCTTAAATTTCACAAAACGCGTTATTAAAACCAATTACCCATTTAATCAATCTATCTATGAAACACTCCATTGGGTCACAGACTTCAAAGATGGCCACTGTGACTCCAATTTTTAAGTGTGGTTAATAAAAGTAATATGATTAATTATAGACCAATTAGTATGTTACCAGTATTTTCAAAGGTGCTTGAAAAATGGGTTGCGTAACAGTTAATTAGGCATCTTGAAAGTTGGCTGACTCCTTTACACCTCATACAATTTGGGTTTTGTGCCTACCATTCTACAGAAATTGCAATAACACTATTTATAGAGACAGTAAAAAGTAGGTTGGATAGAACTAATTTTGTAGGAGCAGTCTTCTTAGACTTTAGAAAAGATATTGATGTTGTAAATCATAGTGTACTTCTTTCAAAGCTACATTATTTTAATTTTTCTCTAGCAGGCCATTATATGGATAGCCTCATACTTGTCTAACCGAAAACAAGTTACTGTGGTAAATGGAGTAACATCATCCCTTGCAAACTGTCCACTAAGGCTGCCACTGGAACTCATGGGGAAACAGGCAGACTTGTGCAGCACGCAGACAAAGGCAACGTTTATCTGAAGAGTCTAGCTGGCTGAGCACACAGGAACTGGTAGAGGAAGGGCACATCTCAAAAGACGAGATGAGATCAGAAGAGAAGAGTTTTCAGGCAGGGATGAGTTGGCTGAAGCAGGTGACCAGAGTTGACAGTAATTACTGGCAGCAGGTGGAGTTGATCTGGGCTAATTGACTGGTGGCTAAGCTGACTGGATAGTGGCTGGTGGCTGAGAGGTGACAGGCTGAAAAGTCCAGAGACGTTCAAAGCAAAACAAACAAAAACCTAAATCATGACACTTGTCTTAATTTTCAGTTCACTGCAGATGGGAATTAGTACTCTTATTGGACAACATGGAGTGAGCACAATTTTGGAAAAAAAAGACCATAGAATACCATAAATAGCACAGAGAAGCATAGGTGAGAAGCACAAACGCAAGCTTTACCGGACAAATACGTTTACTACGTGATTTTAGTTCTCCACAGAGTTGCAAATAGTCTAATACAACTATCTATAGAACAATTAATTGTGCATCCAGTTGTCACAGAAGTCAATGCTTGGGTCTAGAAGTCAGTTGAGTGGAGTGTGTTGCAAAACCTGTGGGATTTACAAATTGTTGTGTTCAGTATTCAAGCTAACTATTCAGGCAACCAGGGGCCCGTTCTTCGTACGTCGCTAACTCAGTTAGCTGGATTTGATTGTTGACGATTTGGCATGATCTTGGATTGTTTGGTTCTTCAAAACTCATCCTGGACTTGCTGTCATAGCAACATGTGCGCAAACTTAAGCCTGCTCGCAAGCAGGTTTATTTCATGTAAACAGGATTAGATCGCAGGGTTATAAGGGGAGGAGATGGGAAGTCTGTCGTAGCCATGTCCATTTTTACGACAGCAACCTATTGCGGAAGGTGCAAGAATAATTCACAGACCTTTTCAAATTAATCACGCATTGCAAGACAGACAGGATCCTTTAGCGCAGCGCGACAGTGTAATTGTGGAGAGATATCGTTTTTCTCGTGAGGCTGTTATTTACATAATTAATTTGTTGGAACCACACATTAAGTGTTCTTTTGTCACATGGAAGTTTTGTGTTCTCGTGCAGCAGACATTATCTATGGTCAAGGGCCAGTGCAGTAATAATCTGTTCTATCAATAAATACATAGTTGTTTCTGTTTTTATTTTTATATTTTTGTTTTGATGTGAAATTCTGAAGAGGTCACCAGTCCATCACAGAAAAACATAACCATTCGCATACCCAGGGTTAATTTAGCATCTCCAATTAAATTTATCTGCATGTTTTTGGGCAATAAGAGGAAGCCAGAGAACCCAGAGACAACACACACATGCACAGGAAAGCATGCAAACACTGAACAGAAAGCCCCGGTTGGGATTTGAGCCCAAGACCATGTTGTAGCCCTAAACTTTTCATTCCATGTTCTTATTTTATTTTCAGTTTTGTACATTCCAGTATCAAATTCCTGTCAGACAAGATTTGATTGTACTATACACTGATACATTGATTGTATTATACAACTGTTGCACACTCTGGTATCCTGAGTAAAAAATAAATCAAACAAAATAATAAAACTTCTTTTAAACTGCAGTTAAAACATGCAATACCCTGCTTTACAAAAAGGCAGAAAACTTAAATAGCAGAGCTGCCATTACCTGCCTGATCATTACTTTCCATTCCATGTTTAAAATCCCCCTGGGACACAATTAATGTGTACTATATCTGCACAGGTTTAGAGGAACTGTATTATAAAAGCTAAAACATCCTTTGAAGGAACCCAGGAGTTATTAATGTCATTTCAATCAGCTTTTAATGTTGTTTAATGTTTTTAAGAGGTGCCATTGAGTCATAAGTACCAGTATAAGTGTAAGTATGATCTGCCTACAGCAGAACCTATTTATTGCTAGTATTGCAAAGAAATATTGTTTTAGACAACATATTTAATGTATTTATGTCAGGCAAGAGTCATGGAGGACTGCAGCCTTGTACAAAGGTGGGTAATACGAAATAACAAATTAAGGATGCAATGGAAATTCCAAGCATAACTCCAAAACATGAGGTCAGGCCAGGCTTAAAGCTGTAGTTGGTATACTTTTTATTATACTGGGTAAAATCATCCTTCCATCCTAAAACTAGTTAATACATTATGTATTGAAAAAAGGAGGTTAAAAAAATCAATCTCTTTGGGAGCTGCAGGCTTGTAAAAACTCAATTACTGCTCTTCACACCAAAGAGCAGGGATTTGTCACAGTTTTGTTCCTGCTCCCATTCCTCTCGGCCCCTCAAGTTCTGGGGGTATCACCTTATTTGTTGGTTGTTCCACATGCCAGTTGTTCTGACGCCCTCATATAACACCAGTGTGTGTGTGCTTGTTTCTTATTAGTTTCCACTTGCTGGCTCTGCATGCACACTTAAAGTGTTTATGTATCCAGTTAGCTTAGATGTAAACTTAGTTGTTAGCTTAGCGGTTAGCTTCGGTGTTAGCCATTCGTTATAGCTCCGCAGCTCTCACCGTATACTTTGAACATGGCTGAGAGTGACGAGAAGCAAACCGCGTTCATGCTTATGAAAAGAAGAGGATGGCCCCAGTGGAAAGAAATAAGACCAGAGTGGATTTGGGAGATTTTTTTCACGGAATTCCCCTGAAGAGTGAAAGAGCAAGTTAAGACGGTCTTGTGAATGTGCAGTTATTAAAAGAGGGACTTGGAAAAACTTCCGGAAAAATCGCTGACACAAGATTTAATGAAAAGAAAGAAGTATGATGCACGTAATAAAAGATGACAGTAACCAACAAGATGCAACTTTAGCTTGTGAAACAGCAAGCGTGTGACCCATGGCATGATGATTAGAACCTGGTGTACAGGAAGAGAAAAAAAACACAAAACAAATTAAAAAACTGACAACGAAACTGATGAAACATGAGTGAAAATCCTGAAACGAGAGCAGCAAAACACAAAACTTTTCAGAAATTCAAACTCCATTAGAGCAATTGCAACATCAATCAAGCAAGATGATTAGACACATTTATATCTTTTGCTAGATTAATCAGTGCCTCAGTTATTGCAAAACAACATCCCAAACAAGCATTCAAAACTAGAATTTTGAATTCTGGCTAAGTTTCAAGGTTCACAAGTGGAGAAATAAAACATCATGTTAAGACCTTTAACCTGTCACACAGTCCTGTTTGAATATTCATTGAATATTGAATATTGACAGAAGACTCAAATAATGTTGTGTATAAATGCTGTTGCAAAAAACATTTATACAGTGTGTAAGCTAATAAGATGCTTTCTAAAGGTTCTAGATGTCCAGTTAAAGTAGAGCTATTAGATGACCAAATACTGAAACCCAATTTGAATATGTCTGCGCATGGATTTCAATCAAGCATGGTTTTCATTCAAGCGTGAATAGTATTCACTTGTCTGTCTAAGGACAAATATGAACTTGAGTGATCTCCCAGTAATATCCCATCCCAGTCCATATGTTGACCTAACCTTTACATCTATAATAGCTTCTGCTCTTCTGGGAATGCCTTCAACAACATTTAGGAGAATATCTCTGCTAATTCATTCAAAAGGTGTTCTGTTGGGTTGAGGTGCGGGCAAGTCCAGTTTCTCCACTTTCCTCTCATTTAGCCATGTGTATTGGTGCACAGGAATTTTGGAATAGGAAGGGATCATCCCCAAACAGTTCAAATAAAATTGCCCAGAGTATCTCAGTATGCTGCACCATTAATGCTTCCTTTCTGTGGAAATAAGGGGTAGAACCCAACTCCTGAGAAAAAAGCCCAGCACCATTACCTTTCTGCAGCAAAGTTTGATTCATTGCAGTCAGGCAAAAGCTGTTCCCCTGACAACTGCCAATCCCAGACTGGTGCAGTGGATTACCAGACATAGAGCAATGATTTTTCATTTGAATGGAAAAGTCTCCACTGCTAGAGTTCAGTAGAAGAATGCTTTACAGCCCTGCATCTGCCTTTTACGTTGTACTTGGTGACATAGGTCTTGACTCCAGATGCTTAGCCATGGAAACCCACGATGTCTCTACACACTCCCCTCTAGCTATTCAGAAGGCCACATGGAGTTTTGATTATTCACACTATTCACCTAAGCATCACTTACTCTGTTATTGTATGTGTAATTTGCATTTGTACAAAAAATAAAGCCTGAATCCTAAAATACATTTCAAAGAATCTCTGCTCAACAACTGTCTAGTTCAGACTTGACGAATCAAGGCATTTTGATTTTGAACTATAAAAGATCAAATACTCTAGATATCTTGGAAAAGCTGCCTTTTAACATAGCCCTTTAGTTTAGCACCAAACCTTCATGTTATGAACTCCAACAAAACACAGCCATATCTCTGACATTGGTCACCACTGTTGTTTTCATCAACAATGACAATGAAGAATTGATTTTGTTGACGCCCTTTTTTTTCCATGACGATAACAATACGATGACAAGATAAACATGGGTCATTGATGACTAAAACATGACGCAATGTGTGTGAATTTTTGCTAATGAGAATAGACAAAAATTTTAGAGGGTGGTCTGTCAGACGTACAAAATGCATAACCTTTCTGCCAAGTAAGTAGCATCAATGCTGCTTCATCCTATCCTTGCTTGGTCACACCCACCCTGAGTCTACTAACTCATTGATGGAACATGACGGCCACAGTACGTTCTACAAATGAGCTTGGTGTTTGAAAATGGCAAAAGGATCTATGAAAATAACTTAAATATGATCCATTCAAAAGAAAAACTGAATGCATTTTGGTTTTAGGCGGCAAATGTGGGCACAAATTAAAAACTGGGGAAACTGCTCACCATGCTCATATTCTCTCAAAGGTAAGTTACTATGAATCATGTTAAAATAGAATATACATTGTTACTCGACAATCAGGTTTGTGATAAATTTCACAGTAAGCTTAAAGTGATCCATATTACTCCTGGTGCAGATGGTCTGCTAACTCCATGCTAACGCCAGATAATGTCAGCTCATATACCTGTTACTAATGTGTGTTGGGAATGCAGGTGTAGATAGATAGATAGATAGATAGATAGATAGATAGATAGATAGATAGATAGATAGATAGATAGATAGATAGATAGATAGATAGATAGATAGATAGATAGATAGATAGATAGATAGATAGATAGATAGATAGATAGATAGATAGATAGATAGATAGATAGATAGATAGATAGATAGATAGATAGATAGATAGATAGATAGATAGATAGATAGATAGATAGATAGATAGATAGATAGATAGATAGATAGATAGATAGATAGATAGATAGATAGATAGATAGATAGATAGATAGATAGATAGATAGATAGATAGATAGATAGATAGATAGATAGATAGATAGATAGATAGATAGATGTGTGTTTTTAAGACGAGATACTTATGATTGTGTATGGAAAATACACCTTTTTGTATATAGAAATGACAAAATGTGACAAAAACTAGAAAACACCTTAATAGGAACTAAAATGGGTACCAAAAACAACAATGTTGCTCACACTGTACCACACTGGATCCCCATCGACAGAACATGCAAAATAGCAATGGAGAAGTCATCTTGTGGTGCAACTGACAAAGCCAGAGTCCTTTTTATTTGTTTGTTGGAGCTTTTGTGTGATGGAAAATAGTGCTACCCCATTACAGAAGGGTATCTAGTGCAGGGAGCCATATCTTTCACCTCAAAAGCTGCCACTGGTTTCAATTACAACAAATGGTTGAGTGGATAAAGTTCAAGGCTTTGGAAGTGATGCTTGAGGAAGATAACACAGTGATTCAACCATTCATATGAACATCAGCACACACATTTACCTTCCACACAGGAGGGTCTGGCTCTGGTCGTCCCGGCAACCTGCCCCGGGAAGCAGGAGCACTTGACGGTTTGAGAGCGCTCTTCAATCTTATTCTTGTTGCAGCAGCGATGAATGGCCACCACCTCACACGTGCCCTGTTTCACCTGATACGACACTGTAAAATACAGAAACAACAAGGTAGAAATATATAAGCTTTACAAAAGTCTGCTGGTGGATTGTTGCAACAAATAACCAAGTTTAAGTTCTAATCATTACTGGTTATAAATATGAGATGCTGAGCAGCTGCTTTTCTGAGGATTAAATGAATCTGTTGACGTTTTTTATGGATATTCAATCTCCTTGGTTTATTCCAGGCTAAGTCTTTTATTCTTAAATAAACAGGTTTTAGCGATGCTTTTATTCTCAGCAGCGTGGCCTCATTAACTTCACCACAAAGGCACCTCTGGTTTTGTTGCTGCGTGCAAAAAGAGAACATAGCAGCATTAGATAACGGGGAGGAAAATAGTATTTTCATTTGAGTCCTTCTTAGACAAAGTGAACAAACTGAAGCAAAAGGAGCCACACATCACTGGGGGAACGCTGCAACTAAGAAGCCCGCTAACAATAAAAGAACCCTCCCTGGAAACCATGAATGTTTTTTTGTGTTTATCTGTGTTTGTTTTCCTCAAATAAAAGGGTGTTCGTATGGAATTTGAGTATTTATTCTGAGGACCACTACCTTTTTAAAAGACATAATAAACACATTGTCTTACCTCTTGTGATAGTTCCCATGCTTCCCCCAAGGACTTTGATCTAGTTGCAGTTGTGCTCATAAGTTTACATACTGTGGCAGATTATATTATCGTTTTAGATTTTTTTGTGAAAGTATGAATGTTATGAAGGGTTGGGTAGAGACATTTACTTTAAAATACTATTCTTATAATAATAATAATTTTTTTTATCGTAGTAACAGCAGATAGAAATGTACATACCCAGGGGTTCATTTCACTAAGGTAGAAGGGACCAAGAGCAGCTAAATCATGTCAAGTTCAAGTAATCCTGCCAAGGGCATGCTCTCAGCCTTCTTTATAAGACGATGAGGTTGAGCACAAATTAACTGGTGCTGATGTTGATAAAAAAACTTTACTTATTTACTTAACTTTAGTTAAGTTATGCTTTATTTATTCTATTTATAGGGTGCTAATTAACTATTGTTTTAAATTTGAAGTTCTCAATGTAGATAAATTATAACCTGATCTGTTAACTTCTTGTAAGGGTAAAATCTATGTAAAAAATCCCTCTATTCTCCCTCTAAAATGTCACTCAGAATGTATAAATGATATCACTTTGCGTTCCTTGACATTATCTAGTAACACACATGCTCTCTGGTGGTGGTAGGGTCCAACAGTCAAGGAGGCCTACCTGCATATCCTTCAACCTCACTACAAAGCAATGGAGAGCAGTTAGACTAACTCTAAAACCTGTCTGGCCAAAATTATACAACGTAAAGTTCAAGCCTTGTGTGATAAATTCTAAAATTATTCATTCTCCTGAGGTATTTAGATTTAAGGGGATCTTTTAATTTGACCAACTCCTTATTTGTTTCTGCCTGGAAATAATATTTACATTTTGGAGTGGCCAAGTCATCGTCCTGACTTGAATCTGACAGAGAAACAATGGAGGAAGCTAAAGATTTGGGTTATGGCATGACGGCTAACCAGTGGCAAAAACTTGGAGCTCATCGCCTAAGATAAACTGCCAAAAACCAGCGGAGATGTGCAACACATGCAACAAGCTGGTCAACAAACAGAAGAAGGCTTTCATGCTTTAATGCCAATGAAGAGTTTTTGATTGAATATGAGAAGTCCATCAGGAAGTAAACGTCGAAATGGAACTGCATCACCAATGTGACTTGAAAATCCTTTAAAAAAAGGGATATGTAAATAGGCTTATGTTTAATATTAATGTTTGGAACTAGATAGTCTAGGTGTTGAGGTTGTTTCATTCAGCGTATTTAACAGTTGACTTCCCCAGAGGAAGAGGCTTCAATGCCCGCTATTTGCGTTCACTGTTGGGTAAAATGTTCAGTGAATCTAATCTTAGCTTATGGCTTCGGAATGCTT
This sequence comes from Fundulus diaphanus, assembly GCA_037039145.1. Lineage (NCBI taxonomy): Eukaryota > Metazoa > Chordata > Actinopteri > Cyprinodontiformes > Fundulidae > Fundulus > Fundulus diaphanus. The sequence goes on from CM073126.1 coordinate 39,055,175, forward strand.
TGCAGCTGCCTTATCTTCCCTCGCAAAGCTTGTTTTGTAACTCCTAAGAGTTGCAGGCGCCTTTCTGCGAACACAGCAAACCCTTCTGGTGACATTACTAGCTACCTATAAGCCTCTTTACACCTCTGGAAAAACCTTGCTTATACTGTGCCATGAGCTCAGATTTCATTTATGTACGTGACTTTACACAGACGGTGAAACTTTCCACATTCAGCTGAATGAGCACACACACACAAAAAGTGCTTCGGAACACACACAAAAACAAGCATCTCGCGAGTGCACGTACACAAACGCACGCACGTACACACACACACACACACACACACACACACACACACACACACACACACACACACACACACACACACTGTTGAGGGATCTATTTCTGCAGGCCATGGCCCCTCTCATCCTTTCTGATTTAAAGTTTGTTTGTTCTTCTCTCCAGAGAGCCCCATCAATGATCCCTGGCTCTCTGAGGGCACCCCCCTCCACTATCATCCCTCCACTTTCATTTCCCTCACTCCTCTGTCTCGGACTCTCCTGAGGCTGGAGCAGCTGCCAGATTGCCCCACACACACTCTTGCACACATGAAGGCTCCATCCAGTGATACAAATCAAGCCAAAAAAAAAAAAAAAAAAAAAAGTGTACACAACTTGAGAGCACAACAACTATGAGTACAACTATAATTGCATCAGTAATAGGCACAATTAAAGCTCAGAGTAACAATGTGAAAAAAATGAAAGCCTAAATCAAGCCCAATCAGCTTCCCTTGTTTATTCTGTCATTATAATTGCTCCAAATTCAAATTTAATTTCTCCGCTGTCACAGAACTTTAGCTGGCAAAAACTCTCTGCTACTCCCCGTCTGAAAAAAAACACACACACACACAGCCTGTTAGTAAAAAACAAAGAAGAGCAGAGGCAGAGTCAACCAGGTGGAGGAAGAAGGTGTCACAGCCAGCAGCGAGAACAAAGAGCAGCTCATCTTTAGCTCCAGTAATGAGGTCAGAAGGTGCTCGGGTCTTCTCTAATGATTTCCTGAATCCGACCAGGGATGGAGCGCTTTATATTTGAAGGGACAGCTCAGAATTTTAAAAGTTAGGTTAGGTTATAAGCAGTTAATGCAGAGGGATAAATAAGTATTGAACACATTGATGCATATCTAATGGCGCTGTTAGCATGAAATCTGACCTAGATGTCAATAATAACCCAAGTGATCAACATAAAAAGAAATTAAAACAAAATAAGTCTTTAAATTATTTTAACATGTAATAAAGTGGAATACCACAGTGAATAAATAATGAACGTGTGAAGCCTTGATCCTGGGAAAAAAAGGGTAGTGAAAGCCAAGGAACCGTCTGAAATCATCAGTATTTAAAAAGTAATCCTGCCCTCGATTAGTGCAAATATATCAACTGGTTTAGTGTTTAGTAACTGTTTTTACTCAATTCACTTCAAAGCCTTAATTGGCATTGTACATGTGTACAACAAATATTAATGCATAGCCTGTAGCTCATTAAAAAAAACATTGAAAAAACAGTAATAATAAAAAACATTAAGTTTTAAACATTTTAAACATGGTATACACGAGGTGCAACATAAAGTGCAGAGTGCAATGCTCTACCTTAGATATGCCTGATTGAAGGTATATTATTGTTGGCTCATAAGTTCAATGGCAGTTGGATAGACGCTTGGTAAAAATCTGGAGTTGCGGGTCCTGCTGGATCTATGACACCGTCCTGATGGCAGCAACTCACCAAATGTCCTGGATGGGAACAATCCTCTATGATTTTCTTTGTTCGGTGCTGGCATCGGACATCATAATTCTCATAATCAGAACATTAAATTGTTATTCATGCATCTATTTTTTTTTCAGATTGCTGTAACTCCTCATTCATCTGCCTAACCAGAGCATAACTGGAACGTTGTGCAGAATGCAGCTGCAAAACTTTTTACCAAATCAAAGTTTTCTCACGTCTCTCCAGGACTCGTCCGGCTGTAATGGCTCCTTGTCTACTTAAGAGTACACTTCAACATTTTGGTTCTCCCTTATAGGGTTTTAAATGGTCAAGAACTGGCATAAGTCCTGGAACTTGTGTCCAGGTCCCTAAGGTCATGTAACCAAGCCCGGCTTGTTGTGTCACATAAGAGGCAGAAAACTAAAGGTGACAGGGTCTTCTGAGCAGTACTAAGAACTCTCACCCCTTTAGTTCAAGGTCTGTGAAAGATTTTTAAAATGCAACTAAAAACTCATCTTTTTACAATAGCTTTTATTTACTACCTGCATATTCTTATGTTTACTGTTTTTAGTTTCCTTCTGTCCAACACTTTGTGATCTTGACTGGTGCTATATAAATAAAGTTTTACTGACTTACTCAGCTGTTACTGACTGTATATTAAAAGGTTTCTCATTTCTAAACAATAGCACAAAAAAGAATGAAAATGAGTAAAAGGAAAGAACTCTCTCAAGACCATCACAACACATGAGCAGTGTGTTTGCCGGGGGAAAGAACATGATTTCACCACAAACCAGCCACGACCACGTTATTTGCAAGATTTCTGACAGGTTATGTAGGAGAGTTGTCCAAAAACCAACAACCACTCACAGAGAGCTTTTGGAGGACCTAAAATCATCAGGTGGATTTTGTCAATGAAAATAATCAGCATTCCCCTAAACCCTAGTAGTCTTTATGTACACTCACTGCACAAGATTCCACTGCTGAAAAAAAAACATGTCACGTCTCATTTGAAGTTTGTTGCCAAAATTTGGACATTTCCAAAAATACACTGAGAGTATGGAAGTTAGTGATTATTCATACTTGAAATGTACCCGAGAAGTCGTGGGCCTACAACGCTTCCTCCAAAATGCATGCTGAGAATTAATGCAGAATAAAAATCACTTTATCAGTATTTGCATGACCTACTAAGACGATTTTGAGTTTGGAGTTATTTTCAGATAGCCATGTTCACTTTGGTCTTGGTCATTCTCAGACTTATCCTGCAGGATCGACTATAATCTGACTTAACACTATACGGACACACCAAAACAATTATCCACTGGGATTCAGATATTTACTGCTCATAATCTTTAAACAGAACCACATTTTCTGTTAAAGCAAGATGTTCCTCTCAAGTGTGAAAGTGTTTTATGATGTGCGAACAGCAGATGGATAAAACCATGGCATACTTTTATTTATGCATAATTTAAAATCTGCCAACAGTTTGCACCCTAATTAAAATCCCCAACAAATAATCTATTAATGATAGTAAAGTAAATAAAGGCAGGTGTACGATATGAAAACAACCCACATGCTTCTTTTAAGAAAAAAGGGTTTCTGTTACTTAGGGACAAGAGCAAGAAGAGAGGGAGAGAGTTTGTGTGTCCATTGGGTTTCCTTAAGAGGTACAGATGCACCTTAATGAAAATAAAGAAAAATAAAAACAGTCCAAGGTGAACTTCAGGCAAATACTATAACAAGGCTGTGTTTAATAGCCAGTTTACAAAGGACAAAAATACTGCTTCATTTCTGTATCTGGCTCAAGAACTTAACCTCTAAATTATATCCAAGTATTAACTGTCAGGTTTGGGCTCATGACGCAGAGACGCCGGGTTTTTAATTTAGTAGTAATCTTATTTTTGACGACAGGATGTTCTTTGCTTTTGCAAACATGGATGACCTTTTTTTTTCTAAAAGTACAGGCCTACATTCAGGATTGAAAATAGATCTATACATATGTGAGAAAGCCCAGTAGGGCAAAATAAATCAGCTGTTCTTAGATAAACTCATGTAGACCGACGCTGCCTGTTTTCTGTTCAGTAGGTTCTCCGTAGGTTCCTCATTAAAGAATCCTCATTACGATCTTTGACAGCTGGCATTTTGTCAGCTTACAGCGGAAAGGTTTTGCAGCAAATAATCAAAAGGTCAAAATGCAATACATCAGTTTTAAATATAAGTTATAATATTAAGCAAATTGGTCAATGTATCCAACAATTGATGTGCTTACTGTAGCATTTTGCCATTGTTATGATTTATACCACTAAGAATCCATGATGTTCAATCAATAAGCAATAACCTATTTGAAAAAGGAAATAATAACTTCTACAGCGAAAAACATTTTAAATTATTTTAACACTGTGACCTATGAAGTATTGTAAACTCATTGCCTGGGGTGGCTTATATTGTATTTAACAAGTAAAACTTGATATTTTCACTGCTAAGCTAATAAGACAGAGAATCTTCACATTGCGATCATCTTATCCGTAATGACAAGGTTTCTTGAGCTAAAAATGTTCCTGTAATTGTGTAGGATGTGACTCCAGATATCTGTGGTTGTCCTACTGTTGGAGATTTTAACTTAGCCTCACCCCCAGAAAGCCTTACAGCTACTAGTTAAAAAGATCTCTGGCCATTTCTGGAACACTTTATCATAGGCCCTAATACTAACTTTCTTGATCCAACGATTCCAGGTTTTCCTAAACAATTCGTAGTGTCATGTGACCAGCTCTGCATGCTATGTCCAACATAAGAGAGCAGCTCAAACTTTAGTTTTTCCATTTTCAAGCAAAGCGCTAAGTTAATAAAGTTTTACACTTACACAATAACTAACTGGCCAGCGCTTTTTGTCTGCACTGTCCGCACAACTGAAATCACACGTGGTAGAGTTAGCCTAAAACTTCGGTGAACTGCTCAGGATAAAGACTGCAGGACACACGACTTCACTGAAACTGTACGTGTCAACACAAGCCAATAGGTCCTAAAGCATTTGTCAAGCATTTCCCCTTTAACAAACGTGTACTAATTTGGGCTTTTTTCACATTTGAACGTTTCAAACCTTCAGGCAAGTTTTGAAATTCTGCACAAAAAAATCAGACTTAATAAAAAAACAGAGTTTTAAAAATATGATCTCATTTACACAGCTACCCACTGCACAGTGGGACAGTGGTTAGTGCTGTTGCCTTGCAGCAAGAAGGTTCTGGGTTCAAATCCAACCCTGGGTCTTTCTGCATGGAGTTTGCATGTTCTCCCTGTGCATCCGTGGGCTTCCTCCCACAGTCCAAATACATGACTGTTAGGTTAATTGGCCTCTCTAAATTGACCTTAGGTGTGAGTGTGTGCATGAATGGTTGTTTGTCCTGTCTGTCTATGTGTTGCCCTGCCTCTCGCCCAGTGAACGCTGGAGATAGGCACCAGCAACCCCTGTGACCCCATGAGGGACTAAGCAGGTTAAAAAATGGATGGATCAACATGAGAGAAGAAAGCCTTTTGAACAAACCCGGTCCACCTGTACCTGCTTGATAAAAGCAAGAATTTTGTTCCCTATAAGAAAATCCTAAAGTAGCCATCGTCCTGTCTGGCCCATTTGGCAGCACAACAGAAGGTCTACCTCTAAATAGTTAAAAAAATAAAAAGGTACAGGCTTTGGCATGGCCTAGTCAAAGTCTAGACATGAATGAGCTTGAGTGACCGTAAATGGACTGTTTATGATAAGTGAACAATTCTGCAAAGAGTGGGCAAAAATCCCTCCACATTGACATAAGCCCCATTTACACTAGCCTTGTTAAACCGATCCATGCCGAGCTCGGTCCGAGCTTGGATCAGTTAACCAAGCCGAGCTTGGTTCTGACCGTTTATACATCACGCTATCTCGGTTCCTTGGTTTCCTCGCCTCCTAGTGATGATCTGCGGTACTACTGCTCTCTGGGATTGAAGGAGGAAATCAAGCAAATCAGAATAGCAGCGCCCGTAACATTGAGGAAGTTATGTTTGGTTATATTTCGTTGTTTGCGGAGAGTCAGGCGAAGACGGCAACTTTTGGTAAATTTACTTGACAGAGTCGGCTTTTGGGAAGTGGATAAGACAAACGAACGTCTAATAAGGATTTACAGACGCAGGAAACAACGACAAACGCTGAGGATCATCACACTGCTAAGCAGAATCATCACTGGAAATCGTGTGTCACGGTAGGGAAGCTAATATTTTTATGAATGTCTGAAATGTCAGCTGGCTGTGAGGAGATGACACGGTCTGCTCATGCGCTCTTTGTTATCTGAGAACCAAGCTGAAAAACCGGGCCGAGCCCACACATGGAACTGGTCTGCATTTAGCGCGGTCCGGTTGGGTCTGACTCGGTTCAGTTCAGTTTGCGTTCCATTTACACTCGATAGTTATCTCGGTTACCGAGCTGGGACTGGTCTCGGCACGGTTAAAAAGGGGTAGTGTAAACGGGGTAATTCGTCGTTAGGTTTGGGGGACAATTATTTTTTAACAAAAGGCCAAACATTTTTGGGAAAGCTTTAAATCCCATTTAAAAACAGCTTTTTTTTATTTACTCAGATTATCGCTGTCTGACATTAAATTTCTTTGCTTATCTGCATGTTATGCATTCTGCCCTGTCTTTCCTGTCATCTGTTGTTTTTTTGTTTGCTTCTCTGAAGGGGGGGGGGGGGCACTGGCTGTTTGCCACCCTCTGCTCTACTCCACTCAGCTAATTAGAGTGAGCGGCTACACCTGACTCTCCTAATCGCCTTCATTCCTCTCACCTGTGATCCTGCCCATATATACCTGCGTCTCGCTCCCAGATTGAGCAGCCTACTGTCAGCATTGCTGACTCCTGCGCCACTCTGGACATTAACCTGCCAACACCAAGCTTTTGTTTTACTTTTAAATAAACCTTTTAGGCGCGACACAGACTCGGGCTTGAATATCGGCTTCTCTGTGGTCGGTGCATTACAATGGAGCAAAACCAGAAGAAATCGGAGGCAGTGCTGTTCATGTCAAATTGGACGTATATCAGCAAAAGGTCTTTTCCTGACTCAGACGTGTAGTGGGGATAAAACATCCTGACTGAGAGAATCCTATTTTATGTTAAATGTCACCATGCTAGCAAATTAGCACTGATGCATAACTGCATCAGCGTGTTCGATTGTGCAGACGTAGAAAAAAAACAGCTTTTGTATATTGTGACTTTGCTTTAAAAGGAGTGAGTCTAGCTGGTTTTGTATAAAATGTGTGTGTGTGTGTGTGTGTGTGTGTGTATGCATTAAAGATAAATCATCAGTGAGAGTGAAAAGTCTTGCACCTAGTTAAAACCAATGTTGGGGCGGGGTGGAGACCAAGAAATGTGAATTATAATACTAGAAATAGTGCTGAGTCTTAACGATGAACCCCCACAGCTCTACCTTCCATATCAACGCCCTGCTTACTCTCACCCCTCGTCTACTAAAGATTTATGGGTTAAGCATTCAGCTCCCAGCTATATACACAAGCTAACAGTGTGTCGAATGTCTCAGTGTTGCCTTTAAAGCATTCTGTTATGGCCATATCAGTGTAATAGAGCCCTACACGCTGAGATGAAAAGACTTCTCAAGCATGGCTAAATGCTTCTATTCCTGCAGCGGGCTGTGGGGAGGGAGGTGGGGGTGTAACAATAGCCGGGCATTCAGAGCGCCTTGAACTGATGGGTTAGTCAGGCGACTGATGTATTCTGACAGACACAGACAAGCAGGAGAATTGTACAATTTATCAAAAAGGCTATGTCTTTCCCCCTGTCAATTCCTGACAGGCATGTCTGTGGCTGAGAAAAGGGCAGGTATCAAGCAGCTCTGTCTGAGGTCATGGAATCAGAATCTAGGAGGTGATGCGGTTTACATCTCTGCAGGAACACACAGAGTAGCTCCGGTAGAGCGAGATTTCAAAAAACCTGTTGTGCCAATCAGCATGAAAACATGTCAAACTTGCTGCAAGTTCTGCACACTGTTGCTACAAATCAGCTGTCCTCAACATGTCATCCTTTCTGTTTTCACTAGCCGTCTTTAACCCCTAATACCTTTCTCCTGCTTGCTCCATTTACCCCTCACCTGATCCGACACAGTCCATCAATCCTCCCGACACTATCAGTGTTTTACAGGCCTGCATTAGGCCTCCCCCTGATTCCTGCTAATTATCATTACAGACTGCAGGTAGCACCCACTGCTGCTGCACAAGATACATCTTAGTTAAATTAGGCTCACTTGACCTTGTTAGCGTTGCATTTTTTCCTCACAAAAAGCCAGAAGGGGAGGGTACCAAACGTCCAGGCGGTGAACATCAAATGACTGGAATGCCAGCTGGAGTGCTGACTTTACCACAAACAAAATTTTGCATAAGAAATGCACAAATATGAAGTTAAATTATCATTCTAAAAGCTGAACTGGCAACTTGTGTGCCTCCAAGAAACCGTGCCGGGTCAGAAATAGAGCATTTCCACATACAGCACCATCTTGCTAATTTTGTAAAGGAGTTTAGTTTGTCAAGCAGTGAAAAGAGCTGCCGTGGACTTATTGGGAGCCCTGGTAAAGATATGGAAAGCCCATTCTACTGAATGCCTCTTTTATTATTATAGTCTCACACTGAAATGTTTAGAAAAATGTAGCCTTTAATATAAGCTTTGATGTGGGAACATTTATTCGGTGGAACTAAAAATCCCACATCAAGACGCTTTGTTTTTTCTTTTACAAAATCCAACAGTGCCACAGTTGCTGTCGCTCCTGCTGTTAATCATTTGTATAGCCCCTTTTTGTAAATGGGGCAGAATTTCATCTGAATTTCCCCCGGGTCGGAGCGTGCGGAAAGACGGATGTTTGACCATTTCTCTTTACGCAAATGCTCTTGTCCTCTCTAACGCGTTTTTCCCTTTAGCTCAGGCCCACAGTTTTTCCCAGAATCACCCAAAGATGTCACCATGGAAGAAGGTTCACTTTGTGTCAGGTGAGCTATTTCTGCGCTGATCTGGCAAAAAGAAAAAAAAAAAGTTTGTCGATCATTACCTTTTACTTTTCTGGAAGATCATTAACTAGACCAAAACGAATTTGGCCTGTTGTGAGCTCCAGCAGGTCCTCTGAGGCACTAAGAGCATTCCTCCAGTTAATGCTCCAGGTGGCTCTGATGTGAAAAAGCACCACATGTCCCGCGTTAAGCACGGTAGGAGCCCTGTGAAGCTGCGGCCTTGTTTTTTAATGCAAAGCTAGTACACAGTCCAGCTAAAATCCCTGGAGAGATTGGAGAACTCTGCCAGTTTATGTTGGAACCTGGCTGACAGCAAGGGGACCCCACAAATCAGTTCACATTTACATCTGAAGGTTGCCATGGAAATCTCCTACCAGCAATATGCCTCTCTTGACACCATCCTCCCCACTGTGTGCGGTGTCATGAAAAACGTGGGTCTTTGTTCAGCTATGGTGGCCATTGTCCAAGTGACAGTGGTCCGCTGCGTCATGACTTATTTATAAACCCGGGGAATCAGAAAGCCATTTAGAGCTAACTAGAAGTTTCCATAACTCGGATCAAGTCAAACATTAAAATTATGGATTTACAAAAAGTTTCAGTCACATTCACTGTATAGGACGTTGAATTTTCATTTGCACAAGATTATGCTGCTGCAATAAAAGATCAGTTCATTAGAAGAAATTTTATCTTTAGTGGGGTTGGCAAAAACACTGTGGAGGTTGGTATGTATGCACTGCATTTTTAAAAATTCTTACTTTCTTCTTTGTTCTAAGATAGTTGTTGCTTTAGGGTTCATCAATCAATCAATATTTATTTGTAGAGCAGTTTTTGCACACAGTGAAGGCAAAGTGCTTTGCAGGAGATAAAAAGCTGCGTTTCCAGTCATCTGCAAAGTTTTGTTCTATTTCAGTGAGCATTGGCCTTTAAAAACAGTAAAGGGAATAAATGTAATCCACTATTTATGCTAAATGTTTCACCTTACAGGTTGTATCTGATCCTATTCAATATTGGCATGACAAAAGGACTATGAACAGATGCAAAGACAAATATAAAAAGTAAAAAATAAACAGTTTCCAGGCACTTTGTCCATCACCTGCCTTGTTCTTCAATGCTTGTGTTAACGAGGAGCAGTAACACTTCAAAGTCAAAGTATCTTTATTAGTCTCACTTAGAAGAAATTTATCTTGGATGCAAGGAACTCACTTTAGGATGAGGAAATTGTAAACAAGGAGCTAAAGATCCATCAATTCCCCAGTGTGGATTTATTTATTGGTTGATATTTTTGTAAAACTTTCGATTTGCAATGAGAACAACAACGAGATGATGAAATAAAAAATGTGCTGCTCATGCATCTTTTCAGGGTATTTTTTGACCTACAGAGCCACCGTGTGGCAGATCGAGGTGCAACACCCACATTGATCATCTGTGTTCCAGCGATCAGCCAACAAACACAGCAGCAAAACTGGTCAAATCCCCTGCAAATGTATCTGGCAGCAATAATATTCACCCAATTATTTTTCAACCTCAAACCACATTATGTGCGCATTATTGATATTCACAGCTGACAGGTCTTAAGCCTCCACCAATTAGAGTAAACCATCAAATAAAAAAAGCAGCAGTCCGTTTGTGTGCGAGATATCTTGTTTCTCAGCGAGTGTGAAATGGGAAGGGGGCAGGGGATGATGCTGACCTTCACAATCCACAGAGTCTGTAATTAGTCGTGTCCCTGCCGTAAGCAGGCAGCCTCCTTTCTTCACTTAAAAGGAAACGAATACAATCGCGCGTCGAAAAGACTGGATGCTGGTAGCATTTCTGCGACACGTAAAGGTCACCCAGCGTAACACGAGCAGTTAGAGGGGAGAAACTGAGACACAATTAAGGAAACTGTCGTAATTAAGAGCGGGGGAGGGGGGGACTTGGGAGGTTTCAGCAAACATGTTGCCGTGACTCAGCAGAAATGTCCCCGTGGTCGTCCACACAGAAATAATAAGGAAACAGATTTAGCCTTTAAGGCCTGCGTGTGGTGGACTGCCATGTCTCTGTAGGTCTGAAGTTGAGCCGAAAGCTTTCCATTTCCAGATGACAGATTGGGCAGGGCTGGGCGAGATGTTAAATGCTTGGGGTATTGTTTTTAAAACCCTGCTTTAAACTTCACACCTTTCTCCCTGATCGGTCTGCGGTGTTTCTTGGTCTTGGTGATGTTGTTTCCCTTGACAAACCCCGGGGCCCTTCACAGATCGGCCGTACTTATATGAGATTAAATCACGTGCAGGTGGACTACTGCAGGGCAATTTAACTGGACTGATTTAGTGTATCAGAGGACGGGGGTGGATCTCCCGCCTTTTACATTTTCATTTGTAACTGTTGAAAACGACGAGTCCTTCTCCTTTCACTTCGCAATTACACACTGCATTGTGTGCCTCGATCACATCAAATCCCGATAGAATAACCTGAGGTTTGTGGTTCTGTTGGGACTCAGCGTGAAAAAGGTTAACCGAATACTCTTGAAGGGCTCTATACATGCAGACTAACGGTTAAAGGCTCTGATGACTGGATGATAAACACTGGGAGTTCAGGGCCTTTGCTACTTGTGAGAGACACTCAATCTTATGTTAACACTGAAGTAGTGAGAGTCCTTGAGAACAGCGTTGGCTCTAAAATGCTGCACATCCACACTGTGAAGAGACGAGATCTCACCCATACAGTTTGTGTTGACAGTGTCTGACAGCTTAAGTGCTATGTGTATCTGTGTTGGCCGTATCACTCAAACAGTTTCTTCTTCCTTTTCTTTTTTCTTTTTTTGCAACCAAGCTAAATACGAGTCCTTGTCTAGGTTACATTCTGTCAGAGTGAAGAAAAGAGGAAAACATCTCCACTTGGATCCCTCGCCCCTCATGATGCAGTGCAGCCCACTCTGCGTCAGGCTCAGGGAGCATGTGTTGTACCTCTGAAATGACAGTGTAATTAACCTCTCGCTGCGGTGGAGGGGGGATTCAGAGCAAGACCCCGTGTACCTGTTGGTCCCCGATGATTACGGTTGCCGGCGGACGCTGGGTCAACCCAGGGCATCACCAAGGCAACGAGGAAGGCCACCTGCCAAGGCCAAGCTGACCTTCCCCTCAGCTTCATCCTACAGAGAGGGGGGGCAAAGAGGGAGAAAAGAGAGGAGGGCAAATTCAGGAAGAGCCTGAAAAACAACCAACAATTGCAGCTTTCTGAACAAACAATGTAAGAGGTGAGCTGGTAAAGGTCAAAGGAAGAAAAATACTAATTTAAAAACAGCCCTGACCCGAGGAAACCATTTTCCCAGCTCCTACAACCACAGTTGTTGTCTGAGTATCTACAGCTTAACCGTCAGCAGCAGCGTCTCTGTGCGGTTTCATGTAAATTCACGTTGGGGTAAAATCTACACCATATTGTTTAAAAAAAATGAGCGAGAAAAATAACTGCGGTCATTATGAGTCATTGGAAAACCGGAAAAGTATTTTAGCCCAGTCAGTCGGACGATGCGGTAATGATCAATGATCAATAGTTCAAGAGTAATGAATGAAAAGATTTCCCTCTTTTCAAGTAGTAATCCCTACATTTTAGGGTTATGCGTTGCTCTCCGTAAAAATAAAAAAAACTATCCACACTCCCTGAACTTTTACTTAATTTATTACATTAAAACTACAAACATCAATGCATTTTATTGGAACTGATAGATCCACACAATGTAGTGCATGATTTGGAGACATCAGATTTTCAAAAAAATAAAATAAATTAATAAAGTTCAGAGTGTGGTTTGAATTGTGAGCTATTGTGCAAAGAAGAATGGAGAAAAATGGAAACAGTAGTCAAAAGCTACAGCTGTGATTCAATTAAAGGTGAATTTTACATGGTTTTAATGCTGAACACACAGACATGCCACACTGTTCAAGCTTTAATCTGTGGAAAACCTTACACTGCTTTGTGTTGGCCTATCGCATAAAATCCCAACAAATTGCGATGGGTGTTAAAAGGTTAAATCCTGTATTATTCCATAACGGTGGGTCTACAGGTGTGAGTTAGACCAACCAGTCAAAGGAGATAAACATGAATAAGCTCACCCTAAGTTTATTTTCAACACCATGTTTGCAGAGGAATCACACGTGTTCGGAGACAAAGCTGATCAACGTGAACATGTGTCAGAGCTTCCCACGACGTCTTCTCACCTGTCTGGCGTCTGTCTTCCGCTGTGCAGGTTCCTCACGGGGTAAAGCTCATGACGGCTCTTCCTCGTCTTAAACAGAACAACCCTCTGGAGAAAGGAAAGCACAAAGACGCCCTGTCAGAGACACCAGTCGGTCCTGAGGCTTCGCCATGGCCTTCGGTGGCCTTGCACCGGGGTCTGCTCACGCATAGGCAAGCACGCTCGCATGTGTGTTCACACACATGCAGAGGCACGCAGAGGGTTGAAGATGTGAAGGCCTAGATTCTGTCAGATCCATTGTTTACAATGGGTTCACCTACCCCCAGGCTAAGTGTGATCCCCGCTCTAAACATCACATGAGGCCCCCCTCGACCCCTCGCAAACAGTCCCGCTGTCTGTCACACACGCAGAGAGAGAGAGAGAGAGAGAGAGAGAGAGAGAGAGAGAGAGAGAGAGAGAGAGATGGACACATAAAACAACATGCATAATAAACTAAAAATCGAACTGATTCCAAAATATGTGTACATAAAAGGGAAACAGCAGAGGGGCCTATTAGCTGAAACATTTAACAGCTGATCAAATATGCCATAGAAGCAAGTTATGACACACACACACACACACACACACACACACACTAAATTTGCTCAGTGTTTGCAAGGTAAATTCAAAGCCTGTCACAGGACAGCAGGAGAGACTCTTCCTAATTACAGCTGAGTGACAGCCTCTGATGCAAGTGTGCGTTCACACACACACACACACACACACACACACACACACACACACACACACACACACACACACACACACACACACACAAGGTAAATTACCATCCTGCTATAATAGAGCGTCAACACACCTCTCTCTTTGCAAAGAGAAAAACTCTGCAGCCTTCACAGAAAGACAACAGAATCACATTAATAGCAAAATGTTCTCCGCTCCTCAAACCTTCATTATTCATCAAATTTCATTGATATGCAACCCAGTCCGCCAATATGCTGAGGAACTTCTCCGAAAGGCTCAAGCTCCGGCCACGACTCATTTCTCCTCGAACATTGATGTAGCGCCACTGCCCCCTGGTGGGGGAAGATGTGACAGCAAGCACCAGAAATTTGCAAGGTGGTGTACAGGAACCCGTTTTGAACAGGAGAAACTAACATGGCAATGAAATAATACTCCTCGGAAGCTCCAATGCAGCAAGGTCAACAAATAGGAGACAGAAGGCTCACATAAATACTGTTGGGACCAGAAGATATCATTTTGGGAAGGGGTAGGAGGGGGCTGGCACATCACCCAGGTATAGGTAAGGGATTGCACTAACTATGATTCCCACATTCCTACAGAACTCAGAATATCCACAAATTCACAGCTTTTGAGGTTCCTCTTCGAAGTGTAAACTGGTGTATTTGCGTGTAATAATGTGATTCCAGTACAGTATGTGTAAGTATGCAAGGTGCATGTGCTCTGAGAAGTGATTAAGCATGCTGCGTGGCTGCACAGAGGCCTATTTCTTATTCCCTTTTCAAAAGCTGAGCCAGGGCATGCATTTTTATCAGCTTTGTTCTGTGATATACGCATTAGAGGAGCATAGCCGTGCGTGCAGGCATGCGTGCGTGTGTGTGTGTGCGTGTGTGTGTGTATGTGTGTGTAGATGCTGCTCATTCAGACCGCAGGGAGAAAATGTCCCATTACAGGGAGCAATATTGTAACCTTTACAGAGTCTTAAGCTAAAAAGGAAACATAGAAAACAATGTGTGCTCTCATTCTGGGAGACATACACACAGTGTTGTACAAAAGTCAGAACAGGCCCAAGTAATAAGTGAACTAAGCTGCCCGTTTGGGCTTCCAACCCTACCGGGATCGGTCAGCTGGTGATGCTCCTTGAGATGCTTGATATTTAAAATGGAAAATGTGAATCAGTGACGTCAGACTGCGGAGACCCCAACTGCACAAGTAAGAACAAACTACTTGAGGGTTTAATTGTGTTCTCTGACTACAAATGAAATACTTACAAACAAGTAATTTATATCTTGAAACATTAATATGTGAGAGCAGGTTTCCTCATTAAAAAAAAAAAACTAGATAATAGATAATTAAAATTATTTGCTCACATCCCTCACCCCCAATGTAGTAACTCTACAGTACTCCACACTAATTTAATTTTCAGCATAATAGAGTAATTAATCCTTTATAATAAAGTTGCTTGCAGTTTTGTGTGGCGAAATATTAAAGCAATAATAGTATCTCTGCCACCCACCTGTTTGACTGAAACACAATTTCGTTCTTTTTTTTTGTGTCGGGGGGGGGGGGGGTCTCCACCGTCTGCTTCTTAGCTGTCATCTTGGCAGACATAGGAGAACCAGGGAGGACACAGCGTGGGAGAAACAGAGCTCATGTAGCAGCAACACAAGGAGGATACAGCTAGAACACAGCCAGGGTAGCGAGAGGCACACAGGGTGCCGGCTCGCATGACAGCCTCAACCAGTCTCTGTTTTGAACATTCCTGAGCTGTTCGCATTATGCGTTATGCAAAAATTAGTATTAGGATGGTTGTATTCAGAGGTCCCGCCGTATGTCAACCCTGAGAATTGCATTGGCTTTCCCCAAAATAATCTGGTTTTACTCTTTAAAAGACCTTAATGCTTTTAGATCATTTCCAGCCTGTAATCAGCCAGGAAAGGTAATTCTGGTTGAGCTGTGGTGTCTGGTTTTAGTTGGAAGGCCCCTGAGTCTATGGCCCCACAAAGCCTTGATCAAGCCTTCCCTGACCAAAATGTAAGTTTGGATGGTTTGATGTTAAAAGAAACAAAGCAGAGTGTTTTGTTTTGTTTTGTTTTTTTTGGGGGGGGGGAGCTCAGATGACCTGACTAATTCTAGCAGCAGAGAAGAACCTCCCATAACCCAGCAAACAGAGCACAAATATGCTCAAGATTATCTGAGCACATCAAGTCTCACCCCATCTAAAATTATCCCTCCTGCAACATCACCCTCTCCGTCTCTTCTCACCGCGCGTCTCAGAGGGCTGAGAGGCTGAGCTGTGTCATTTCTCCGAGTAATCACGCAGGACTGACACGTTGGCTCATTGGCATGCACCCAGGCAGGTCTACCTCCTCCACAAATATACATCCGTGTGCCCCGCATCCGAACCACATCTTCCGCCAGGGCCCCCCCCCCTCCCACCCATCACCACCAACATCACAAAACAGACACACGCACACATGAATTTGCTAAATTACTCCACCGGATACAGACTCTGACCTCATCTGCCGCATCAGAAAACTGGTTTGCTAAACACTTTCTGTGTGATGTGGCTGTCACTGGCTCTCCGCCGTTTGTCAGTCACACAGATTATATCATCTGTCGGGACAGGGCAGGACAGGAAGCTGCTGTTCAGCTGCACTGTTAGCAACAGGAAGCCTGTCATTATTGGATAACCTTAGTGGCACCGGGCTTTTGTAAACATTTTTATTTGGATTTTAAGCCTATTGTCACACAGCTCTGTAAATTAGATGGCGCCCCGTCCAGACAGTCTCAAACACAAGAGCTTGGATTTTGAAATGTTTATTTTGAATAAAAATTATTTTGAAAAATGTGGTTGCTATTTTTCCGTCGCTTATTTTCAACCCACTGGTAACACTGACACCCTAACCCTAAGCCCATCTTATCGATCAGTTGACTGGTTTGTTTCTTTATGTCAATTAATTTCGTATACCTGGCCAGGGTGCACCTTGCCTCTCGCCCAATGAGAGCAGCTCCCCTGCAACCCTGCATGTAAAATTGGGGAGGGATGGATGGATGGTCACATGTTTGGGCAAAATATTTAGGTAAATACAAAATGTTAAAATCATGGATGCTCAATAATGCATGTTTTAAAGTATAAAATCAAGTCATCTTTGGTGTATATGTACCTAAAACCAGGATTTTTGAGACTATAGGGTTGTTTAAAAGAGCCCTCAGGAGGATCAAGAGGTTTTTGTGTTTGTCTTAATTGGATCTAAACCATAAAGTCCACCATGTTAACATACTAAAAAATAAATAAAAAATCCTGAAAAAGTGTCATAGCCTTTGATTTCGCTGTTCTGCTTAAAGAATATCAAAGAAAAAAATTAGGAGAAGGAGAAAAAGATAAAGAAAAAGAGCAGAGCAACGGAAAAACAATTTGAAAAAGGGGGGAAAGTGTTTAATCCTAACCTTGCAGCATATCAAGCGTAAATCCTCCTTATCGCTATCTGAGCTCAGCAAGAGCACATACAGTTTGATTTCTACTAGGAATGCTCCTCATTGAGTAACCATTTCACCTCAACAGCGTTCTGAGAATCAAAATAGAATTTAAATCTGTTTCAGTGAAATAAAGCAGAAGACCACACTCAGATAAAGAACTCTGGTTCTATTACGGCGCATACGTGTGGAAAAAGAAAGGATGTGAATAAGTCTGAGGACCACACAAGCATTTGCTGTGCCCAGACACAACCCAAGCAGACACAAAAAAAAAATCCTATCAGTGTAAAACAATGTGTGTCTCCCTAAGGCGGAAAGATATTGAAAATGAAACGGGCAAAAGCACAAAGCTCAGTGGGATCTCAAGTGAAGCGTTGCAGATTTCCACCGATATGCACAGTATTAACATTCAGTCGGGGTGTGTAATGTGCGGCTTCTTGCCCGCTCCCAAGCGCACAGCCATTACAGCATGTTGCTCCTTGCTGTTTCGTTTGGGTCGCTGGGCGCAGAGAGCGGGTCCGTGCAAATATAGACATGCACTAAATTGCACAGACTCAATTTACAAACTCGGATGCCATGGTATTCCTGAGGCATGGCTCTTTGCATTTATCGGCCCTTTTAATGGTCCGATTGCTGTTTTCTCTTGCTCAAGTCCTCCTTGGTGTTTACACTTTCCATTCCTGCAGATTCTCCTCGCCACTTTATCGATGCAACGATAAATTGCAGCTTTCTCTGTAACAGCTACTTCTGATCTTATTTGAATATATTTTTCATCTTGTGAAAAAAAGAAAGACCGAAAACACTGTATTTCACAAACACATAATTCCTTTGATTGCAGCGACAAAGGTGTGAAAGCTCAGAGGCAAATACCACAATACCGGCGCCCGCTCTCTGCAGCTGCGTCCATTCTGATAAAACCACAAGCTAATAAGTGAAAGCTATAGCGGTTTGCTGAAATGGCCTGACAGGGGGAAAGGCTAGGAAGGAGAGTTGTGAGTGAATGTTTGAATTCAGGACCATTACCTGGTTGTGGTATTGACTGTAGAGTTCAGAGAATGGCCTTGCCACTAAGGTACCATTACAGCTCAATTGATCTGGCTGCACTTAAGTCTAAATCCCTCCTTGTTGCACAACCCATCGTTTCAGGATCCGGTGACCAAGAAATACGTGTGTTTTTGGATTTAGAAAAACATGTAACGTAATTTTTCAAAATTTCTTTTTGCCTCCACGTCCAGTTCTCTTCTTACTTTCATAAAAAGACCTCTATCCTTTGTCTTTTGTCAGCATTGCATCTCTTGTCTTTCTCTTGCTTTTTTTTTTTACTTTTTGAGATGAAAGACCAAAATGTTCCAATTGGTGTTTTACATTTCAAAGCATTCCTAGGAGCACAGATTTACTGTTGCAGCTGTTAATCCTGAAGAGTCCCACACTAAATATACTAATTTCAACAAGCAGCCCAACGCCGAATGTGACGTATTCTGCATGAGTAGTGCCCTGGGCAAAACCCTTGTTTGGCACCTCCACACGTAAACACAGATACACTCATTTCTTAGACAATACCCATTCTTCAAGAATAAAGGAAAAATACATTTATTACAAAACTCACCAGAAATATTAAGAATTACAAAAAAACTAATATCTGACAAAGGAGAAACAAGTAAAGTTAAACGGATGACTGTGACCAGGAAAACTGTACATATATATATATATATATATATGTGTGTGTGTGTGTGTGTGTGTGTGTGTGTTCACTACAAAATTGCCTAATACAAGGTTGACCAGCAAACCTAATGTGCTTTTCGTGCTTATGTCATTCTAATGTGATAAAGTTGACAAGAAAGCTTAATAAAACACTTTTTCTATTTTGTTAAATCGATTAAGAGCTTTGTAAATCTCAAATTGTGTTTTAAAGGCTTTAAAGGTGTTTTAGCTCAGAATTATTTGATTAAAGTTGACCAGCACCAATACTGAAGATTTTGAAATAGAGATGGTCAAAATTCTTTAAAACACACTGAAATAGCATTTGAATGGAGCCCCAACTTAGAAAGTGCAAATCAGTCACCAACATCACCGTCATCAGCATCCAAGATGTGCAAATGTGAAGAAAAAACATTGTTTTTATTTCTTTTTTGTGCCCCACCACCATCCACCCCATAGATCTTGCAGCCCTGGGAAGAGAGCCCCATACGTCATATCAAACCCTATCACTGCAGCCAAAGACCCAACCTGTTTTATGGTTGGGCTGATTGTATTTTCAACATTATCACATTACAAAGAAGCCTACTGGGTTGAATTACTTGGTTCTTTAGTTAGAGTTAAAATGTGGAGAGGAACTTTCTTGTTTTATGAGAACAAAACAAGTGCAGAAATGTATTAACCTAATAAACATCATCTAGAATATGCATGTGCGGAGAGGGGCCACTTCCTGGTTTCTGTCATTTAAAACCCTCATCCAGCTCGGGTCGACATTTAGCAGCAAGCCCTCCTCAGCGCTGCTGACAGTCACCGGCACGGTCCAAGCCCGTAAATCTGCTGCATTCTAATAAAGCATTAAAAGGCCATTAAAAGTCAGTGTCCCCGAGCGCCGGAAGATGGATGGAAAGGTGAAATGGAAACGAGACACTTTAAGATGACAGCGCACACCTGCTCACAATTCACCAGCTTTCCCTGTCCTTTCTCTTCAAAACAATCTGCAATATTCATTCTTTATTCTCCTGTTGTCCCTCTTTTTTTCCATCTTTGCCAACTGAAACTCACTTTTTCTATTTAAAAAGCACATTATTATGATCTAGAATGGTGTGATGCCATTTTTATGGAGTGTTCTGCGATGTAAGTAAACTCGCGGTCTTAGACAGAGTGATTCACTGGGATCTCTGCACACTTTTACTCACACCATCATTCTTTTCACAGTCTGGTTGTGTTTGTCTCCAGCTCTAAAGCAACAATACCATGTAGATTCGGATGTAGGGAAAACCAGACATGTTCACAGAGGCAAGAGCAGCGTTTTAGGTAATTGTTTTCCTTCTCAATATTTTCCCTCGATGAATCTGTTCCTTTGACCGGTTCCCATAATGTCTGCATTTTGTTTACACTCCAAAACCGGATAAGGATAAAAATTAGAACGAGTATAGAAAAATTAACCAGCACAAGGAAGATTGCATAACCTGGCCTGTTAATAAAAAAAAAATTCCACACAACCAGCAAGTGTTTCCTTCCAGAAATGGCTGAAATATCGAAATCAACCAATTTTCCCTTCATTAGCTCAGATCAATGATCATCTGGTCAAACAAGGAAAATCTGACATTTTCCTGTTGATTAAATCCATCAAAACTCATATTTTTATGTGTAGAAATGACTCAACCACTCACATGACACACATTATAGATATGATTAAATATCAGACAATGGTTATGGACACACGTTTTGATCTTAATCTTGCCATTCCTTCCTTTTCTGTTGGATCCAAAACTACCACCTCTATCAAGAAACGTGCAGCTCATTTGTTTCTCTGTTATTTGCTATAGTCATAATTTGTGAAATAGTGAATCAGCATCTCTGTGTATGAGCTCTTACTGAGCTCTTCAGCCATGAAGCCAGAACAGCGGACCAGTTGCTTGACTGTGAGTCACCTGAGGACGTCGGTCACCGTGTACATCGTGGTTCCTTTGACCCGGTTGAAAAAGTTCACATCATTACTCTGAGGCCGAGACCAAACAGCGAGGGCTAGTTTGGTCTTTGATCATATCCTAATGCAGGTAAACCAGCTGCTTCGCCCAACCATCCCCTCCCACATGCTTCATGTATTTGCCTTTATGCTCATTTGTAAACATGCATTGATCAGGCTTTTCCTTGCTGACACCAATTTCTGGCACTGATTCAGATTTTTTATTTTTTATTTTTTTTACAGACTACCACAAAGAAGAGATGAAACGTGCTTCAGCTGCTATGACCGGAGTAGTCATTTCAGATCCAGGAACAACAAAATGATCCTTATGCACGCATTATAAAAAACTATGTCCACAACCTTTATTTGTCTTTACTGAAATTGTCACAGAGTACCTGCTCTCGCTTGTTCCATTTATAGACTAAAAATGCTGGGAATTCTTGAATATAACGCAGTTATTAACTTGCCAAACATGGTCAGAGTGAAAAATGAGAAAATTGCTGGATTCCAGTCACTGGCCGATCAATTTGTGCATTTCTAATGATTAGAACTCCCCAATTTACTTTCTTTGTAACCAGATAAATTTACTCAGAGATTTTTCTTCGTCTTAAAAGAGCAGTTGTGTGGTTAGTCCAATGAAAATGAGTTTTGGTTAATGAGAAGAAATAAAAAGGGTAAAGTGAAGGAATCAAACTTAGACTCATAAATAGAAGTGATGGTGACCGCAAACAGGGCAGACAGAACAAGGAGGTGGACAGAAGAAAAAAGAGAGAAGTCAGGAGAATAGAGAGAGACAGAGAGAGAGAGAGAGAGAGTAGAGAAGGGAGAGGAAGCTTGATCAATTGTTCATTTTACAAAGTCACTGAGACGTGTCAGCAGTGTCAATAAGTGAATTAATTTGTCTGTGAGTCTGCAGAGCATGACACCATCACTCTGCTCCCCTCAGACAAGCAGGGCCTCTAACCCTCTGTCACATGCTCACTAAAAGCAATTCCAAACAGGGATTATGCACAAATATCCCAAACAAATCTGTTGACACTGAATAAGTTTCAGACAATTATCCCAGATGTGACGGTTCTAATCCAAAAGGTAACGATTTTCTTTATTGGGAGGGTTAGAACGTTGGTAGGAAAGTGAACATAATGCCAAGAGTTGTAACTGGATCTTTCATGTTATGCAAAAAAACGATGAATAAAACACATTCGTACAGAAATGTTTGGTACATAGCAGGGATATAGATTTGTAGCATTTTGTGCATGAGTAGAAATTCTTCAATAGAACGCATTCAAGCTTAAAAAGCACCAATCAATTGGCCAGAGTTTGAAATCGGCCAATTTTCCTTTTATGGACTTTGATCAATGATTGGCAGGGTGAAAACTGAAAAGTTACGAAAACTTCAAATTCAAACCCTCTTTAATCAATAAACAATTCAGCTAACAACATTTAGCCTGATGCACTTTGCTTTGAGTTTCATAAGCAAGGGACAGCTGATTCGATGCATAAACGTGCGAATAATATGGACTAAGATTCAATATGTCTCAAAACTACTATCTCTCTCAAAGAACCGGCTGCTAATGTTCACTCTTCCGTGTGTTATAGTCCTTTGAATTAAAAAAAAATCTGAATCGATCAGATTCAGATTCAGCTTCAGCAGGTCAGGAAGCTGAAACAAGCTGTGTAAGTAGCCAAGCAGACTTGATTTTCCCGAGTAACAGAAGCTTAGCATCTAACCAGTAAGGGAAAATGTCGACCCTTGGAGGAAACCAAAGCGCAGCCATATGGGAATGTTTCACATTCAGAGCTTTTCCTTAAATTCCCCCAAAATTGCATTCCTCCAAGTCTGTAAAGTCGTATTTTAGGCAACTAAACCTACACTGATTTTCTTCAACTAAAACTAGACAAAACCTTTTATTTAAAGTTAAATTACAAGGTGCCATTAAAATTTACCCCGCATTTGGTGTAATTTTTTTTTTTCTTCTTTCTCGCTATTTGCTTCCACAGACAACAACCATCCATCAGAGCAGCCATCCTTGGGGGAGGCTATTGTCAGCCTGTGACTGACATCAGTCAGCCATGAAGAGGGACCCTCAGCCGGTGTTTTCATTACAAAGCCATCACCTCCAGCACAAACAGACACCAGCACACACATTTACACACTCTCGCTCACTGCTCTGACAGATTTCAGTTCAGCCCTGACTAACCACACTCCTCCTTGTCGAGGCATCACTCTTACACACTCATTCACTCCTGCTCTCCATTCAGACCCTGCCCTGGCTCTCTTTCTTCTCTTTATTCTGTTTACATCATCTCTGCCTCTCCCTCTCGTTTCCCCGCTTCTACAGCCTGCATCCCACGGGGTTAAAGACGCTTGTCGTCCTCATTTTTTATTTCATTTTAGTTTCTTTTTTCAGGATGCCGGTGAAGACAGCCCTGGACTCTGAGTTTCCTCCGATCTTTACATCGGATCCATGTGGGCACACCATGATGGGAGCGTCTCGTGATCCAGCGAACACTTTGTGCCGTCACCAGTGGTTACGGGCACACGTGCCGGCTGCCGAAGGGGAAGAGAACGACACACATGCAGACGTTTGCACAAAAGCTCAAGTTGGAGGCGGCAGATTGCATCCAAGGTGATAGATGGATCACGGTGGGAAGGAACTGTGCCTGCTCAATTACAATCATTACTATCACTTAGGGAGATTTGTCATGGTCAAAGTAAGGTAGAGGTACGGGGGAACATCACCTTGAGGCATGAGAAGAGGCGTTATTTTCCCCTTTTTTGTTTTGTTTTGTTAGACCCTCAAAACTCCCTTCAGGCCGAAAACTTCCACCAGATGTTTGGTAAAAAACCTTCCTCACTAGTGTCCGATTAATGCGTTAAACACATTTCTGCTCACCCTAATTTGGTTCAAAAACCTTTGAATGCCTGTCACAGTCTCCTCAAGCAGAGGCCATGGGGAAGTGTGTATGCGTGCGTTGTGTGTGTGTGTGTGTGTGTGTGTGTGTGTGTGTGTGTGTGTGTGTGTGTGTGTGTGTGTGTGTGAGCTCAGTCAGTCTGGATGGTGTCTGGACGGCGTTTCGCTGCCAAACGTGGGAAAACAAGGCCCTGCTGTGGCTGACTTACTGACTGGGGATGGATGGAGGGAAAGTGAACAGACTGACACTCTGCTGTGAAGAGGCATAATGAAAACTCTACTGTTTGGACCCGCCGGAACCAGCTCCAACAGCCTGATTGATGTGCAGAAGGAAAACTTCAACGGATCGTGAACAAATTTGCTGACTGGAACTTTTATTGTGTTTGAAAGTCTAGTCAATAACGATTTGATCTTCTTTTCATGGCCATGTGCAGTGATGTATGTAAACAATCTTCCACTTCTTGTACTTGTGTCCTGATTCTGGGTCAAGCTCTGCTGATAAGGATCCATTCTGACCACGGGGGCCCTGCAGTCAGTGGATCCAGTCCAAACCGCCACACACTCTTTCTCACCCCCAGTCACAACCTCCGTCCAGTTGTGGTTTTGTCCGTGACATGAGACAAATTCACACCGCTCTCACGCTCATTGATCTACGTTGCCCCTTTCCTCCATTAGAGTAATGGATCTCCTGTTTTTAGAAGACGTGCCAGTCCCGTTTGTCTTTTGTTTCTCTGACCCTGCTTTGGCAAAGATGAGCGATATTTTACCCTGTGCTTCAGTGACATGACTTCATGCTCTGAATCAATGCCCGGACACTGTCACTTCTAAATCACAGGCCTTTGATCCATCTCTGTTTCCACGCCACGGCAGAGTCGCTCCTCTTCCGCTTTGCACTGATTCCCGTCAATCTGTTAGGTGTGTAGGTGATCCCCAATCTGTCACCCTGATGTCACTTCATCATTCACACGTGCTTCATACCTACATATATGCCGGGTGCATTATGCAGGCAAAGCCTTGTCATTTACAAGTAACCAAATCTAGTGTGCACGCGAGATCTTTATCTCTCTCCCCCGCTACATCTCTCACACATCTTCCTGTTTCTCCGGCTCATTTTCTCTCGCCTCCCTTGCTCCGCTTTCTCCTCCACGCAGCCGTCCGTTCTCCCAGTTCGGGCTGTTTTCATACACAGTCACACATGCACACGATCCATTCTCTCTCCTCATTGAAAGCCGGTCATGCCAAACCCCTGTTAGGCGACATGTAAAGCAGAATAGGCTCCAGAGTATCTGTGAAGATTTATTTGATATGGGTAACGTGGCTTTCTCCCTGGGTGGAAGGCCTGTGGAGTGGCCGCAATGACCTAAAAAACGGACAATTTGATATTTTTAAACGTTCATACGACAGACATGAGTTCGCATCCAGTATGGCTGCTGTGCATATAAATTGTTGTGAACCATGGAGATGTACAACCTCTATAAATGAAAATGTTTCTTTGGTTTTTGAATGCATATAAGGAGAGAAACATATTGGTAATATTGCTGATAGTAGTTATCATCACAATAGCAAGTCATAAAAAGACACTTTGGACCATGATAGATTGAAACAAGTGCAAAGTATTGACTGGCTCAACTTGGGACAAATTGTCCAGACCCTCCTTAATTTTTTTGTTCTTAAACATCCATGTAGATCAATTGTCAGAACAATATTTTTTTTTTAGTTTGTCAAAATTAAGATGTGTTTTATAATTAAAAGTCATTATGTTGTTTGGTTTTTGCATTTTATATCCCTCAGGGGGGTGGAGGGCGTGTCTTTGGGTGTGTTGTTGGGGGGTGGGGGGTGGACAGAAGGAGATGCTAGCCCAGGTCTTCATTTACACAAGAGATGCCACTGCTTGGGTATCAAATTAGAGTGAGCCTTAGGAGTAATTGTCTGAATATTCTTGTACTTATATAGGTGTGTGTGTGTGTGTGAGTGTGTGTGTGTATGTGTGACAGGTTGGAGAAAGAGTAATCTCCCCGGGATTAAGAGTGCTGCTCCCGTGTTAATGTGACTGTCAATGAGAATTAAGTCCGAGGACAGATCCTCTTCAACCGCCCTCTCCTATCCTTTTTCCCCGCTCCCCTGTCCACCCTAATAATAGTGGTTTCAGCGGAGTGCCAGGGCAGAGTTAAAAAATAAGAAAAACACACACACACACACACAACGACGGGGAAATAATTACATTGTCTCAAATACAGTACAAATTGCAGAGCCGAAAGATGTAAGCGGGAGAGCGGGGGTTGGAAACAAGGACGGCTAACAATTACAACACGATAGGGGTTGGGTCTCATTACTGCGGCCATTAACATGCAGCGAGTAATTTTCGCCTCTCCCCTTTAAGTGTGTGTGTGTGTGTGTGTGTGTGTGTGTGTGTGTGTGTGTGTGTGTGTGTGTGTGTGTGTGTGTGTGTGTGTGTGTGTGTGTGAGAGAGAGAGAGAGAGAGAGAGAGAGAGAGAGAGAGAGAGAGAGAGAGAGAGAGAGAGAGAGAGAGAGAGAGAGAGAGAGAGAGAGAGAGAGAGATGCCTCTGTGTGTGCGTCCTACAGAGAGTTCCTGCGCCACACCTCTCACACCACCTCAACGCGCACGATATGCTCCGAGAAGCCGGCAACTCCTGGTTTTTGTTTATATGTCATTTTTAGATCTAAAAAGATTGGCCGAGCCCCTGGCATCTTCTCTCCCGCCCCAGTCGGCCACAGTCCACGCAAAGCCATGTAAGAAAATTGCCCGGTCAGCTAAGATCGCTGTCGGAACCGCTCCTTTAACCTCTCCCAGTCATGAAACGCTGCATCAATCTCGTCCCCGTCTGCCGTAGTTTGCGCCACAGACGCTGGAGGAAACTGGCTGGGTGTTTTAAAATGAACTCCTTGTGTGATTTATTTACGCATGGGAAACGCGTATTATAAGATTATCAATCGAGAGCAAATAACTGTAAAGTGGCATCATCCAGTCATCTGTTATCACTCATCCTTTCATCGCTTGGAGACTCGCTGACTCCAACCTTGTGCCATGATCCTATTGACAGGGCGCTGTGAAAAGAGACGGGTAGTTAGGCTGAATGTGAGGGGTGGAAAAACACCTTACCCGGATCTACAATCTCGAAGGCATGATCTGTGCGAACTGTACAGGATCCAAGTGAGAGAAGTGGAGCACTTATTCACTTCGCTGCTTCAACTTCCAGACTTAATGGAGTCAGTTCTTCCAAGCCTCTTGTCCCGATCCCACACAGTGCTGAGAATGCTTACTGCTGCGCCGGAGAAACAGCACAGGGGAGCAATAGCGACTGGCTCTGGATTGCCATGATCTCACGGAGTCCCATGCCAAGACCAGAGAGCGCAGAAAAGTCTCCAGAAGTGCGTAATTCCCCCCGATGCGAGCTCCGGCTCCAAACAAGTTCCTCCACTCCCACCTTCCCACCAAGCCGGTGTTGGAGTCCGTCACGGAGATGCTCTGCGGTCGCCGGAGAGATGCTGATGATGAGAGTGATGGGGTGGAGGGCTGCAGGAGTGATACTCTGATGCGCTCCCGTCGCTCCTCCCGAGCGGGGGTCGATTGGACATGAGGAACGCGATGCGAGCCCGTCCTCCCCGATTCCGAACACGTGCAACAGCGCCCGCCCAGTTCACCCGGCTCCGCTGCGCACCCCGCTTCTTCTCCCTCACTGATGTCATGTAGTTTACAGAGCTGCCTGGACTATAGTAGGTCCACGTAGAAATCTAACAGATTACAGCCTTTTAGACGGCAACGAGCCAATCTTTACTGAATGACCTGAAGTAAGTTTTTCTTTTTATCTCAAGGTTCCCAAAGCAAGGATTTGATTTAATCCAAGAAAGATTAAAATGATTACGCAAATGTCTCCATATATGAGTAAAGTTTGAAACACGTACAAAATTAAAAATCCCAAAATGTTTCGATTAATAAGTATCCATTTATTAATACGTTATTTAAAAAAATACATCCAAACAGTTAAAGTGGTGCAGCACATGACAAATTAATTTTATCTTTCAGCCTTACCCACCAAAGTCAAAGGTTGGGGCTGGCACTCCTGTAGTCAAGGTAACTGGACTGATGTGAATTCATGGTTCAGTAATGGGAATTTTTATTAAAAACTCCATCAGAGACCCATTGTCAGTTTTCTGGTAGATTGTTATTTCAAATTCCTGGCATTTCAGAATAGTGGATTATGCCATGTCCTCTACTGAAACAGGCCCACAGCATTACAGATCATTCACCATACGTAACAGTGGCCATGAAGAGCTTTTCCACATGTTCATCCCATGTTTCACACCAAGCTAGGAGCTCTTGTCACTCATATATATATATATATATATATATATATATATATATATATATATATATATATATATATATATATATATATATATATATAGTAAAGTGCACAGTTCCAATGAATCTCCCAGCAATTTTCTGTTTACGTTTGTGATGGTAGCAGAGAAAAGGCTTTTCTCAGAGAGTTCCCAGTCTGACATTCAACAAGAAAGCCAACTGAACTGCGTGTGTGTGTGTGTGTGTGTGTGTGTGTGTGTGGGGGGGGGGGGGGGGGGGGTCGCGAAGGTCGCCTAGCAGACATGAGTTTGCATCCAGTATGGCTGCTGTGTATATAAATTGTTGTGAACCATGGAGATGTACAACCTCTATACATGAAAATGTTTCTTTGGTTGTTGAATGCATATACGGACAGAAACATATTGGTAATATTGCTTATAGTAGTTATCATCCCAATAGCAAATCCTCATAGTTTTCTGACTAGCAATCGCAGCAGGTTCTATTTAGGTGTGGCATCATTCGCACACCCGAGCTCTGACTTCTGATACAAATTAAAGCTGGCATTATGGAGAGGGTCAACTAATCAGACTTTAGAGTCTATACTTGTCTGACCACAGTGGCTGTTAAGATTATTACATTGTGGACTTTAAAAAAAAAACAAGAAACACCAACATCTAATCACTTCCAGTTGGGATTAATTATCTAATTATCTAAACTATTGACCAATTTATATTATTATGAATTACTCCAACCATATCTTTCCACCTATTATTACATATATAGATAATCATATGATTTGTTACATTCTTTGCTTTAAATATAAACCTGAATAATATCATTGACATAAAAGGTGACATAAAAGCAGTTGAAAAACCACAAATTGATCATTTAGACCTTTTCCTTTTGCTTTTAGGTTTCCCCTGATAAAAAGCCCCTTTTCTTATCTGCTATTGTTTTTCTTCACACAAATGCAGGAAGAACAGGTGTGACGGTCCACTCATCAGCAACTTATATTGTGTGTGTCTAAGTGCATGTGAATCTGCTGGGGTGATAGCCGATGGACAGCCGTGCACAGCTCTGGGGCCCCTCAGTCAAATAATAGCCTGCCCAGCATCTTTGCTGCGGTCGTGTTCCAGGTCACGCACTGGTATCAACACTTAGAGCGACGCGGGGATGATGTAAGCCAACCCCCTTCCCATCTCTGAACCATGATGAACCAAGATGTTAAACAGAATTTAATCACCGCAGCTTCTCCGTTGCGCGCCAAGAGACAGCCTATCAATTATCCCATCCCAGAATATTCCAGCGTGTTGATGGCGATTGATTGTTCTGCGCTGTATTTGCAGTCATTAAGGCTTAGAGGAGATCGATGTCCACTAACGACCCGAGGTGAGGGGTATCCGATACGTTCGGATGTCTCCCTTTCGCTCTTGTTGCCAGGACTGCCATGGCCGTGCGATGCCTCCTTCTGTCAAAGGTACGTTGGTTTTTTGGGCGCAAAAATGAACGTCTGCAACTAATTTAAAGCAATAAGAGGCACGCAACACATGCTTAGATGAGACATATGGGATAACAACACTGTTTTAGCTCCTAAGCGCCTTTGGACCAAGTGTGCCACCTGCGAACAGAAAGAAAAAGTGCAGCGGTGTTGTATTCAGCAGATTAATCTTTGCTCGGATCTATAATGAATCGATCTGTCTGGCTTTGAACTGGGAGTAGATGAGGCGCTGATGTAGGTGTGCTAGAAGTGAGGTACTCTGTAAGACCCAAGTGTAGAAATTCCGGAGGCAGCATTTAACTGAAAGGGTGGCCCAGATTCAGCACCACGGACAGCTCCCGAACCTGGCTGGGCTTTTCCTTTGCTCTTAATAAAAGTTTTTTGCACAGATTCCCAAACAGACAACCCGCTGTCGAAAAAAAAAAAATAAGAGGGGAGGAACGAATGTTAATGCCCAGTCTGCCCAACAAGCTGCAGAACAGAGCATGTATGTCCCAGTGGGGATCAGGGGGAGGGGGTGGGTGGGGGCTTTTATCTTAAAGCCAGGCAGCTAATGGAGGCAACAGCCTACAGCACTTATCTCCTCATCAGATGGCCCAGATCGCATCAGTGAAAACTGCATCAAACACTTTTTTGGACGCAGATGAACAATGCCAAATTTAATTTACTCTTTTTATACCTACCCCATTATGCATATAGTTGTTTGCCGAGGCATCAGTTTCATCAAAATGATGATCAGTCCCTTTCATGTGTTTAAGCTCTAAACAAAATGGCGCGTAAGTGTCGTGGCAAAGCTTACATTATGCAGGCTAAAGTTTGTCCTGTTGAGTCGTGTAATACGGAGCGAAGGTACAGGATCCCATCTGGAGGAATCCTCTCACCCCACAGGAGAAAGTCATCAGAGAAAAATCAGCTTTAAAACTACAGGAATACTTTTCCCTCTAAGATCAATAATTCCTGCATTAACCTTCCTGTTCGTCTGCATTGTGGATGAATGGAAAAGTGGACAAAGTAAGATGTATGGATTGTAATAGAATTAGACTGAATCCCTTTCCCTAAGGTTACCCCTAACTTTAGCCTTGATCCCTTTGCTCTTAAGTAAAGTTAAAATATCCCACTGAGAAATGTCACACCCCTTTAAAAATCTGATATCACCACGGATTCCCTGTACGTAAACATATATGACTTAAAATACCCATGTGTGCTGTGTAAACGGCTATCAATTCTTGAGCAGACATTACTTTTATGCTTCTCAAGGGAGAAATAAAAATATATTAAATGAACTCTCATAAACATAAAGCCTACTTTAACATGCTGGAAATGCATTTAGACTTCTTTTGGGAGTGTATTAGAAGCATACTAAGAAACAAATATACTACATCATATGAAGTGGTTCCAAAATAGCTGTTTTTAAGTATGCTAACCTTGAAATATACTTGAGGTGTAGGATGTTTTAGTCTAACTGTAAGTATGCTTGATTGTGGCATAATCGAATATGCTTAGGTCATTTGTTTCCACCATGGGAATACATCAAAATCAACATCAATGTTTCATTTATCTTTCTGCTATTGTAACAACATACGTTTAACAGATATACAATCTTTTTTCCTCACTGCTTTGTTCCTTGTTGAGAAGAACTGACAAATGATATCAAACAAAACACATCCATAGTTATCAATCAACATATAACAATTGTTGTGCTGGTAACATTTGTTAAACTGAGAAATATTCCATTGCTTACATTTTTACGCTCACGTTAAAATCGATTCAGCAATATTGAAACACTTCAAACTGGACACCATGGAAGTTATTGTGCCACTAAACACATTTTCACTGAACAAATATTTACATTCAGAGGGTATTTGCAAGCACATTCTCAAATACCCCTGAAAATTCTTAATTTTAAAGTGCAGGAAGCCATTCTATTTAACCCTAACCCTGAAAAGTCAGTGTAGAGGGAGGAAATATTCTCCTAGAGTTTTATCTTTGTGGATAACTTACATTGTGATGAACAAAAAAACTGATGAAAAGGGCAAATACAAATAACCCTAAGGTCACTTTTATGCAGTAGAATTCAGACAAGATGTTAGAAATAATAAACCATTTACCCTGGGTTAGATCATGCTTGAAAACCAAACTCATTCCTCGTTTAAAAGCGTGCCCTGAACGGAGTAAGTCGCAGGACAACACACAATATGGCCTCCTTATCCGCCACATGACTACATTTCACAAACTTTAGAAGGCAAATATCTATAGGACATGGAGCTGAGGCCTGAGGCAGAGAACGTCAGTCCTGTTTGTTCGGATGAGAGAGTGTAGGAGCAGCATCACTAATTGCGCTTGTGCGCGCGTCTCTGGCCGCAGGCGCAGAGCCGCGCGCACGCTCTCAGGAGCAGGACCGCACGGAAAATCCGAAAGCCTCATACCTTTGTGAATAGATGCCATGGTTTTACCTCCTCGCTTTATTTTGGCGCTGAAGTCAACTCGAACCGGCATACTGAGCGCATAAATATCTGGTTCCTCGCGTTTATCATCATTTACGAGGTCTGAGCAGGGCCAGAAAATAGTATCCCAGCCAGACGGGCTTGGTGTCTGCAAATTGTCAAAAAAAAGTCTAGCCACAACATCGGCAAAGAGCGCACAAGAGACCTGCAGCAGAAACTGGCAATACAAAAGAGAATGCAACAGAGCAAACATCGCCTATTCGGTTGCATCTGTGAATTATTTTTGACCCTGGCGCCTCTGTTGTACTAAAACAGCCAGGAGGGCATCCAGAGCGCCGGACGGACAAAAATATTGCCTCATGTGTGGTCTTACACTGCCCCCATGTGGCCTCAACTTGTCACTGTTGAATCAAGCAGCTTTTTGAGGTTATCCAGATTTATTATCGTGACAGTCAAAACGGAGAGAGTGCCCTTTTCCAAAGAGCCTCTTTTAGACCTGAGCTCTCTAAAATAATGAAAGCAGCAGCAAAGAGACGTATAGCATCAGCAGGAACCAAACAGACAGAAGCTCCAGTTTCCCCGCCCCGCAAGGTCAGCCGTCCAAAGATGATTGATGAAATTGAGATGAATTAACTCTCTGATGTGGCGAATGGCGGATAGAGAAATGCATGCTTCAGCATTCAGAGAGTTGTTTACTTTAAAAATATTACACTGTTTTTGAATTTGAAATCGTTGAAAAAGTTGAGCAAAAACATAACTAAAACGACACTTACAAGGGAAATTACTCTGTTTTGCCTTAGGCTGCATACAAGCTCTACTAAATTCTTGTTCAACTTCAATGCTGTCACAATCACATGTAACATCAATAGCATTCAGAGGGCTTTAAAAAAGATAACAGATGATAAGCAATCTCTTCACAATGTCACTATCTGGACAATGGGTTTTTCCTTTGGTAAAAAAAATGACAGGCTTTCACATAAAAACAGGCATTATAGAAAGCAAGTACAACAAAAGTTTAGATGGGGACTGTGACAAAAGTTAAAACAAAAATGTAAACAAGCGTAACAACAAAAGTTCAAAATCTCGTAAGTGTGTCTGAAGTGATAAACTTTAATAATACTAACTCCTGGTCTTTTTAAAACCAAGACATTAACACTGACGTTAAAAAAAAAAATCACTTCTCTCCAACCTGCAAAGTAGATGCACTAGTCCTCTGTCTTTAGTTTTTAGAGTTAAGGTAGTTGAGAAGAGAACGTCTGAACCACATGCGTTTAGTAAGTCAGGAGCAGTTGCAGCAATTAATCAGACCCAAATAACAAAAAGGAAATCTGAATGAAGACGGGGATGTGATACACATGCGGTGCCTTTCAAATGAATTCCAACCCCCCTGAAAATACACAAATTCATGCAACAGACAAACTTCAGTGGTATTATAATTTTATGGGATAAACCAACACAAAGTAGATCATAATTGTAAATTGGAAGGGAAATCAAGCATGGTTTTCAAATTTCTTTTCACAAATAAAAATCTGAGAAGTGTGGTATGCATTTGTAATTGACTCTGTTAATATTTTGAAAGAGCAACTTGCTTCAGTTCTCCTCAGCACTTTTGTCCAGATATTTGCTTTACCCCCACCCACCTCCAATTTTGCTTGGGGCAAACATGACTTCTTATGACTTTTCTACTAGTCTTTACTTCATGCTGTTCTTCCACAAAGGCCAGAAGTGTGGGACGCACAGCTAATAGCTGACCGGTCAACAGATTCCTCCAAATGATCGGTGAACGTCTGCTGCTACCCTAGAGTTACCAGGGACCTCTGAGTTGCTTCGCAGAATAATTGCTCCATTGCTTGAATAGCTTCTCCAAAACGTTGTCCCCGAACTGTCTGCTGTGATTCCTGGTCTTCATGATGCAGTTTGCTCACTAACGCTCTCAAACGGACCTCTGAGGCCCTCACAGAACCGCTGGACTCGTACTGAGATGAAATTACATCCAGGGCCAGTCGATTTACTAAGTGTGTTAATTCTTAAGAAAATTGAAGGACTGGGTATCATTTAGGAGTAAGAGATATTTATTTATTTATTTGTGATCGAAATGGATCCTTATCAACAGAGCTTGACCCAGCATCAGGATGTAAGTACTTTGAGTTGGTCTATCAAATAAAATCCCTATAGCATACAGTAAAGGGTGTGGTTGTAACTAGGGATGGGTATCGAAAACCGGTATCAAAACGGCTCCTGGGGCCACGCCGGACAGTCTACGTGGACCGACAAGCTTCAGCCTTATCGGTCCTCTTAACCTCTGGCTGTTGTTCGTCCGCTGCCTTCTCTTCATCTGAAACGTCTGGGTCGAACATGTGAGGCTCGAGACACAAATATTCTTCCTCCGACACATCAGAATCGTCACCTGGTAGAAATCGCTCGGTTGAAGTCGAAATTTCACTTTCAGACTTCTCGTCGTCGCGATCGCATGTAGTGCAGTAATCCACCATGTTGATATGAACGTTCACGGTGTGACGTTACGACTTCCGGGTTGGAGGGCGATTGAAATGTGGTCAGAATCTTTTCCGATTTTCTCTTATATGTGAAAATTTAAAAAAATAAATTTGGTGGTATATTTATTTGTTCATATTTTGCTATATATATATACGTAAAGTTAAGTCAAACTAACGGACGCTTCATAACCGTTTTTTTCAGGGGGACTCCAACCCAAACAACAGTGTTTGTCCGATCTTCTGCACCTTAAGAAACCAGCTGAGGGGACTGGTGGGAGGGACTAACGTTCTGATCATGTTCGCCTCGCTTACTTTCATCAGCACTGTTGCCAAGTATTTTGCAACTTTTCAGACCGCTCTAGTGACTATTTTATTCAAAAGCGACAGGCAATGGACCTAGCAATTTTGTTTCTGTGTTGTTTGAGACTTTGGCAACAAGTAAGAGCACAGATCGCTCTGAGTTTACCGTCTCTTCAGATAACGAGTGCAGCTGTGAGCCCCTCCCACTTTGACAGGTGGTCAGTCAGTCAGCGTCGCCGTGCTGAAGTCAAAGAGACGAGACTGACTCGTCTGTTTCCTCATTGAAAATGAGTCACGTGTTTTTAATAATTTTCTGTCTTGTCAGTGTTGATATTCCTCTCTCCTACAACATAATTTGTATTCAAGATATAGTGTTTGTTTATATACAAAGCTCTTTATAAGATGTTTTTTATTGCTCTGTTTCTATAAAATATTTATTTTGTACTTTTATTTTGTTTGCTTTTGTTCCAAATGTTTAACAAATAAACCAGTCATTATTTGTTTCTTTACCCTTTTGTTTGATTAAAAAAATAAGTATCGATAATGGTACCGATAAAATACCGGATCGATAAGGAGTATCGTTTAGACTAGTAGTGTCGATAAATCCTTAACGATACCCATCCGTAGTTGTGACGTGACAAAATGTGTAAATCTTCAAGGGGTGTGAACACTTTCACAAGGCCCTGCATGTGAAAACATACCTGAAGTGTTGTGCAGGTTTTTTCGTGGGGTGTTTATGCACTATAATTGTGTGGTTAAAAACTTAAAGTTACTGCAGGGGGAAGCGGTTCAACTCTACGCGAAGAGATGCAGCTCTGACGAAACTACCCTTGACACTCGGCTGGTTTATGCTGGCTGCACTCACAAACTGTACTGTGATTGTCAGCAGCTCTCGGGAGGCTCCCGTCAACATGACGCTGATCGAATCGGACGGGATGTCGCATGTGAAGGTGTGCCGAAACAGCTGCTCATTTACCAACTTTGACGACATGGAATGAAGTGGCTGCTGTGGAGGTAATGAAGAAACATGGGAGACGTCTTATTGCTCTCCAGCTGCTTCGACGGCACGCACCCTTTAACTGATCTGACACTAATAAGACTAGTAAAAGCTTCTCAGACGTCCGCTTTCTTTCATCGGGATCTACCAGAGCGGCCGACCAGTGGTGATGGAGATTTACCGGTCAGTGAGGTAACTTTTAATCTCCCATGCTCTCTTTATCATTCCAGTTGCAGATGTCTGTGCCGCCGCCTCCCCCAACACTCAGAGACACTTCAGAGTTCATCATGACGGATACTGCGCCGCCATTTGGGATGTTGCGTGACATAATCAGCTGCCTCCAGCACAATACGCATAAACTCCCCCACATCAAAGGAGTAGTTGGTAAACTTAGGGTGGTCCCCAAGTGTAGGATGATGGCCCTGGAAAATAAAAAGTATAGGAGAAGACATCTGCAGTGAAAGAAAACTTGATATAAAAGTATAACAGGGTGGATTTGCGTTTTCGACCTGCCAAAAAAGGCAAATCGGATCGTTTTTAGTGTTACACCTAGAAAGGCATTTCACTTCTAAAGTTTTCATACCTCTTGAGCTTTTCCACAATTTCGGATTTACCACCACACAATTCAATTTATTTTCCTGGGATATTATCTAACAGACCAACAAAAAGTAGTGCAAAATTATGAAGCAGGACAAAAGGTTAGGGTTTCAAGATCATTTACAAACAAAATCTGGGGAAGTTTGTCATGCATTTTTGTATATATTGCAAGATTAAGTTTTAAAGTGAACTTTAAATTTTCCCAACATGTTTTTTTTTTGTATAGCAGTGATATTAACGCCTTGGACCCAGCTAAAGATCCCACTTGAGGGTTTGGAGGGAGCGTAACATTAGGGTTATGGCAAGCAGGCCTTCCAACCTGAAAGACCTGGAGCTCAAGAAGGGTCTGATTGCTGTAAGGCCAACAAAGATTTTGTTCCCTCACTTTTTGAGGTATATATAGTTTTCAATAAACTATTTCTAATTAAAATCTAAATAAAACCACAAACATCTTTAAAAATGTATACTTTTTTTTGTTACATTCTTTTAGGATATTTTGAGAGATGCCTGTCTCATTTCCTATAAGAAACAAACATCCTGGTTGAACAAAAAGAATCTTAGATTTAAATCTGCCAGATGTATGGATAATGTTGGGCTTAACAGTAGTCATGCAATCTGCATATCTGGCCTCAATGGAAAAACGTAGAAAAATTGTTGAAAAAAGCCATAAACTATCTAAGCTTGCGCTGCACATTACTCTAAACAAATCACCCCCCTGCCAAAACATGGTGGTGGCAGCATTATGCTGTGAAGATCATTTTTACACAGGAACAGGGATGCTGATGGGATGATGGAAGGAGCTAAATACATCGTAATCCAGGAGGAAAACCTGCTAGACCCTGCATAAAACAGTCTAGATGTGTAAAGCCAGAGAGATGCACCGCTAAAGGTGGTCCAGCAAAGTTTTGACTCGGGAGCCGACTCTAACATTTTCAGATTATTTGATAAACATTTTAAAAACAATGTGTCGTTCTACTTTCAATTTTACAATTCTGCCCTACTTTGGGTTGGTCCATCACGTACGTTTCCCATATAACACATTGAAGCTTGTAGTTGTGACGTGACTAAATGTGAAACGGCTCAAGAGGCAAACTTTCTCAAGGCACTGTAGACGGACGTGTGATAAAAGCCAAATAAAGTCCCAGGGAACGCTCTCACCCGGATAACAGCTCATGAGGGAGTTTCCCTACCTTGTCCTGGGGGAGCACTTTGTCCGATTTCTGCCAAGTCACGTATCGAATACCCCGCAGGCGAGCCAAATCTCGATAGCAGCTCTCGTCCTGACAGTTGTACCTAAACAGGGACAGATGCAGACACTCGACTCGTGTTCTTTCCACCATGCCTCTCCCCTTCACTCAATCTTCCATTCTTCATCGCACATCTCCCATCATGCTCTACTCTCTCCTGCCATGCATAAATATCCACACACACACAAACACACAGCCTATGGGCTCTTTTTTTTTTTTTTTTTTTTTTTGCCAAGGGTTGCCAGGTGTGATGAGCGCCTGATTAATTAGGCGATATTTCACAGTCATACTCCATGTGATTGAAAGCTACTTTAAAAAGAGGACGCTGCCAGACTAGCTACTCCCCTCCCTGTCCTGAAGCCTCTCCCGGCGTTCAGTCCCACAGACTGTAAAACAAAGCAAAACGACACCCACAGCTCAAAGACGGTGGCCCAGTCGGGGAGGAAGAGGAGGTGCGTGAGCCCAGCGCCATGCATGCCTATAAAGATGTCCGAGTTGTGGGTGATTCTCAGCTGCTCCAGGAAGGGAACGTCCCTAAAAGAGACACAAGGATTTCCACATCTGTCTCCCTCACTGTCAAAAGCAAAGTCTGCGGCAAAAAACACTTTCGTTTATCGGTAAGCAATGCCTAGCAGCGCTCAGTAACTCACTTGTATTTGTAGTCCACCACGCTGACCTCCAGCAGAGGCACAGTCTTGAGGGCATTTACCAGCTGTAGGAACAACAGAGGGACGTGTTCTGTGAGCAACCACAGAGCAAACGGCCACTTCATAAATCACAAGCCTTTTTGGACTCGTACTGTTTTATAGCGACTAAGATTTTAAACGGGCCCTTAATGTAGGTGGGCAGCAAATCAATGGCAGAGGGATTGCTGGGAGTAGGGGGAGCAGAAGAGCTGCATAAGTAAAGGGAAGAGAAGGAAGCAGGGAGGCAACGAAGGAATAAAAAGGAGCTAGAAAGAAAGGGGGCAGAGGGCGGAGGTGAACTCACTTCCACTTGGTTTCGGATGCGTCTGTATTCTGTGCTGCGCGCCAGCAGGGTGACACGGACACGCCCCTCCTGAACACAGAGATGAACTCAATAATCCATCAACCGAGGCGTCAGGAGGCATTTCTAAAGCTAAAAGCAGTTGTCTTAATGAGCAACAGAGTGAGCGCAGTCTATACTGCCATCTTGTGTTCGTAATGGATATTTATACCTTCCACTACAACGTACCTATAATATCTGGATCCCAAAAGTGTTAAAATTCCAGGTTTTAGAAAAGAGACACCATGATAAATCATTTCATAACTGTTTACAAATATATGTGACATTGATTCTGTAACGCTAAAAATCAAACACTACAAATCTGTTTAGGATTTATTTTTAAAAAATAGACCAGAAAACACTGGTTGTTTATATGTGCACCTTTAAACCATTACTTGGTAAAAAGAATATTTTGATTCAATTTCAGTATTCAGTTTTCTTCAGAGTCTGCCATCAGTCCATGTCTTGCCTTCATAATATTTCCCTGCTCAGCCTTGAATAAGTTCTTCAAATTTGGATTGGTAGGAAGTCTCCTGTCCACACATGCCACAGATTCCCTGTTGAATTGAGTTCAGGATGAGATCATACACAAACTTTAATTTTCCTCTCTTCTGGTCATTCTTTTTGCTGATTTAGATGTATACATTGTAGACAGATGTGCTTGAACTCGCAATGATACTGAAAAGTCAAATACCTCTTATTCTTTCAACACACTTTTATTTGAAAATGCTATAATTTTCTAGACTCAAATTTCAAGATAGGCTTCTTGCATTTTGTCATCATTTGAGCATAAAATATCACTGTGGACCTTCTTAAATAGTAGTGGAGTCTTATCTGCTGGTCCAACAACAATGAAACAGTGTAATATTAGAATTGTTGCAATATTTTGAGGCTGGTATAAAGCCATTTAACTGCTACTGTAGATTCTGGACCAACTTTGATCCACTTTATTACAAAATCTAGACCTCTTGGACTTAACATTAATTTTGTGTCCCGGACTAAATGCAGATTCCTCAAAGCACAGTTGGAACTTTGGTGCCTTTATTTTTCCTGAAAGACTACTTAAAATAGAATCTTTAGTCCTTTGTTAGAAATTTTGGACCCAGTTTAGAAACCAAAGGTAGTTTAACCTCGATTTAATAAAAAGCAGGCAGTGATATGGCCTTTTTGCTTTTGAATGAGTTTTTGCTCAGTTCGTCCAAAAACAAATAATGATTGCTAAATTTTAAAATCCAAGTGTGATTTAGCAAATTAAAGGTGAAGCAAGCCAAATGAATAAAGTACATCTTTTTGTATATATGTTTATCATACATTTGTCATTTAGAAAACGGAAGGAGAAAAAAAATTAAGCAGTTTCTAAACCTAACTTTCTATTTTTGACATTTTTCCACACCTGGAAAACGACAAAAGCAAATTTCAAGGAGGAATTTTGAAAGGAACCAAAAGTTTGTATTTAGCAAACTTCTTTCCAGCATTTTCGGAGCAATATCCCTTGTTTTTAATGTTCCATATTTTGTGACTGCCTTCACTGTGCCACGGTGTGTATATATATATATATATATATATATATAGTAAATAGTTTTATATACTTCTCCCAACTGATACGTTTGTACAACGAGAACCTCTTGATTCTCTGTAACCAGTTCGCAAACTATAATTTTATATAAAGAATGAAAAAGGTAAATATCCTGCAAAATCCTACTTTAACAGCTAAATGTGGTTCCATGATAAACTGATTCACAATTACTGATGTCAAGTGTAAACTCAAGAAGACTGAATGCAGGGGCGTGCCCCATGTAGAGGCCTTAAGCCTGGTTTATGCTTGAGGCATCCACAAGGTCCACCTGACCATATTATAACATTTTGGCTTCCACACACCTAGGAGAATTTCTATCTACATGGACAATCCCACGCGGAAAAACACGGCAGACGAGCAAGCACTCCTGGAGGTTCGTCTCTGGCCCGTTGATCTTTGCTGCATGTCTTCCCTCTTCCTGTCAGTCTGCTTTCATTTTATAAGAGACCACTATTGCCACAAAAATTGCCACAAAAAAAAAGACTGAATGCAGAACATGAATCAAAAGGTGCTTGAACAAAGTATTAGTATAAGGGTGCTCTCATCACCAGTACGCAGGCGGGTTATTGCAGGTTTTGTTTGGTTCCTTCTAACAAACTGAGCTTTGACTTGAATTTTACAGAATGTATGTCACATTATGTGTGGAAAAACTTGAAGTAGTTTATCACAATCTCTCTTTTGTACATCAGAGAAACCTGGTATTTTAACAAAGGTGCGTAGACTTCATTGAGCCACTGAAACCAACCAGTATAGATCATTTCCTCACTAATTCAATCAATCAATCTGAAATATTTTGACAGAAATAACCAAATCATCACAGCTAACAGTAAACATGTAAAATACTTTCGGGGCAGACCTTATTTTTTGCCTTTCACCATGGGGAAAAACTTAGAAAAAGATGTCATCCAAATGAAAACAGAGTAAAGCAATTATGAATAGAGGAGATAAGAAGAAAGGGTGGTTACAGAGCATGAAGACAGAACAAAAGAGAAGACCAGCAGTTTGAGTAACTTCTTGATGCCGTTAATCTAGTGATGAAAGAAGAAGGTCCAGAAAGAGTTATGACCAGAGAGGTCTGTCCTTTCAGTTCCTGGTCTGGTATCAGCAATAGACCGACGTCTCACTTCAAAGACATTTGCCTTATTTTGTGCGACAGCTATGAATAACTTATGCGCTGCTACAAAGGATCTAGAAAGTTAACAGGATTTTCTGGTCATAAAGATATGATCACTTTAAATTGGACACCATGAAAAAAAATATAGTTCTGCAGGGCTATAGATCACAGGATGAATAGAGGATTGTGCCTCAACTGTGGAACCATGCATATAGCTGTGTAGTCTGTGCTCCTTCAACACTGCAGAACTAAAATCTTTTCCTGGTATTAATCACAGTAATGACAAGGTCAACAGAATCCAGCACTCCATATCATTAAAAGACAGTCAAGGTTTCAGCTGCAAAGATATTTTTTGGTATAAAGCCACACAAAATCATTCCTTAAAACAAAGTAACCCTAACAGATCTGAATATACAAACCTAGATATTCATGTCTGTACACACATGATCTTGCATGGACTTGGACAAAGGTTGATCATCAGTGCACCAGAAAACCAAGACTCAAGACGTTCAGAAAAGTATTTATTTAATGTTTGGAAATAGTCCTTGATTTATGACTGATTTATAATCTGGGTATGACTTTGACACAGCTGTAAGACAGCAGGAGGCGGCGAAGACTAACCCTAAACCCAAGGCTGCTTCAAAGTAAAATCCCTGTGATCATGGTAAATAAATCGATCCGTGCCACATGTGTTTTAACTGTGGGCCCTAACGAAAAAGACTGGACATTTAAAATGAGGTACATTTTTCACAAAGAACTCCATAAACATCCGTCCTACCTTTGGTCCCTTCTGCGGGATGTTAAGGCGATGCAGGACGTGCTGAGAGAACGCCCTAAACATCCCTTCGGAGTGGCAGTCGGTCACCTGCAATCAGCACAACACAGATCTCTTGACTCGCCTAAAATCCACCATCGCTATCCTCAACATCAACTATTTGAATCAATGTTCGCATAGTCCTGATAAAAGATATTCTTACGAAGGCTGCTTTTGAAGTAAACCGAAGACTCGTTACATCTAACCATGCAAATGTATTTAGCAACATATATTCCTGTTTGTGTGAAATGAATTTCACATGAGGCCACCCATTGGACCCAAGTCTTAGAATTTCATGCACATTCTCCTGCAGAGTATTTCTAAATGTGAACACATGAATAAAAACATGACATCTGCTGCAGGGGCAATCAGCTCCAGCATGAGGCTGACCCAGCAATATTTCACACCTCATGGCTGGAACTACATGACAACACATATTTATGTATGCTATCATCTTTATAGTGATCTCCTTGAAATTATCATTTAAATCACCCAAACACATGGCACCTGCTGATGTTGTGAATGTACCGCAGAAATATTTGACACAAAGTGCATGTTTTTGACTGAACCTAATAATCTTGTGCTTGTGCAGGAGACAAACCAATGAATAATAATAATAATAATGATCATCATTAAAGCGGAGAAAAAAAAAGAAGAAGAAATCCCAGCCAGTGCACAGATTTTGGTAAATATTATACATGAACTCAAACTGTGTGTGTTAGGTACATTTAGAGCTTGTGTGAGATCAACTGACACCAGTGGCGAGCAT
The DNA here is from genome assembly GCA_037039145.1 of Fundulus diaphanus. Classification (NCBI taxonomy): domain Eukaryota; kingdom Metazoa; phylum Chordata; class Actinopteri; order Cyprinodontiformes; family Fundulidae; genus Fundulus; species Fundulus diaphanus. Next base: position 39,098,106 of record CM073126.1, read on the forward strand.
TGACAATTATTACAAGTGCTTCATTGCACAAGCGATTGTAATCTGTGGAATAATTACAAATCTTCTAGGTCCTTTGAACATTTCCTCAGCTTCTGATCTAAAAACAAAACAAAACAGCCTTCTCTTAACAATTTGATGCACCGACCTGGCACCGCCACATCCATCCTGACCAATCTTATCACATCCAAAATTAAATGTGTAAAATGCAACAAATTTAAAATAAAATAAATATAAGTAGGCCTCAGTTCCGCCATGAGTGCAACGCTATAAGAAAAAGAGTCTGTCCCTTTAAGGACAACAAAGGCTACGTTCACACTGCAGGCCTTGATGCTCAATTCTGATTTTTTTGTGAAATCGGATTTATTTGCGTGTCCGTTCACATTTCCAAATATATGCGACTTGTATGTGATCTCCTGTATGAACTGCATTCATACACCTAAGTGTCCCGCATGCGCAATAGAGGACGCAATGACGTCATACGTAGCAAGCGTGCTCATTGTTTGCGGAAGTAAACAGGGATCGTAATGCTGCAGCGTATCTTGCGTTCTTTACGTTATTCTCCAACCGGAGCCAGCACATTACCAAGGCAATCTTTTTAAGAAGATCGAAAAGGAAGAGAGCCAAAGTTTAGTGATGTGAGCGGCTTTACTGATACGGACTTCATTTATAGTTTTCGAATGACAAAGGCAACCTTTATGTGCGTCTGAACGGATCTCTTTAGCGCTGTCACGTAAAAACACACATCTTCGGCGGCCATAGCAGCGAGTAAACGCCGTGGGGCTGTATTGTTACCGCACAATAGCCAACCTCTTTTTTTTTTTTTTTTTAGCCAACCTCTTTGGCATAGCCAGGTCCACCGTTAGTGACGTTTGTCAAGTATAAATGACGTGTAGGTCGGATGAATGCGACCTGGCCGTACAGACACAGGTCGCATTTGAAAAGATCAAATACGTATCGGATTCAGGACCACATATCCAAGCGACCTGGGTCGCATTTGAAAAAATCTGATCTGTGTTGTTCAGACTGTCATGAAAAGATCAGATCCAGGTCGCATATGGGCAAATAAATCGGAATTGGGTCACTTCAGGCTGCAGTGTGAACGTAGCCTAAGTTAATGTTCTGGAGCGGCCCATCACAGAGCCCCGATCTCAGTCCCAGAGAATATTTGTGCGCAGAGCTGAAAAGCATGGATGCCCAAATAGTTTGACCCAAGTGATGCAGTTTAAAAGACAATGGTACCATACAGAAGAAATGTATGTAAACTTGAGAAGAAAATCCAGGTTATGTCTTTGTGTATGTGAATATTTGGTTTCAGCTGTGTTCAAACATGAAGGGTGACTTACGAGAGGCGTGTTGTAGAAGAGACCATATCGCATTCTCGGAAGAAGGGAGAAGAAAGAGTCTTTAAAACACACCTATAGGGGTATGAACATCCATAAATCAGTCTATTATACTTATTACAGTGCACTAAATGCATGCACTGTGCTTTAATGCTTACACTATTTAGCAGTTTAAATGCTTTTAAACCTGCTAAAATGCTTTGGGGGATACATTTAAATATAAACTTGTTTGTCACTGTCCACACTTTCAGAGATAACTGATTTGCTAAGAAATATCAATTCTACTCGATTTAAATTCATGTAGAGTAGTTTTTTTTCTTACTAAATCTGTAGTTATTACATATTTATTTGCGTCATAATAACACACTTTAAGGTGTGGTATCACATTCCTGTATAAAAAGATTATTTTTAACTCTAATTTTTTGCAACTTTAACAGATCATCTTCACTCACAATCAGTAAACATGTGAAATGTACTTCTGGAATTTATTTATTTTTTTAAATCACAAAAGGAGCCCCGAAAACTTAGGCAACACTCACTCTTTTTGAGTCGTAGGTCTTCAGGTGGATGATGTCATACTCTGTGAAGGCCCTCCATGTTTCACTGAACAGATCACCATAGCCATAATAACTCTTGAATAAATAAAAACACATACAAAAGGAGAAGCAAAAACAGTCATAATCAAAGAAACAGAAACAACAAAAATAAAATCTAAACTTTATTCAGGATTCCCTCATATTGTTCATGTCCAAATTTATGCTCTAACAAACTCAGTGTTCCAGAGTTCTCAATTGTTGAATTACAAAGATTTTAAAAAACTCAATTATTTTGAATGTAATGTTGAAATTAGACTTTTCAGATTCCTTCATTCATAATGATGAATTCTTGTAGTATTTGTGCATTCACAAACACACAAGATTACATCTATACTGCAAAAACGGAACTAAAAATAAGGAACATTTTCTTGAAACGAGTGTATTTCTCCTTGATTTGAGCAGGTAAATAAGATGATCGGCCAATGGAGTGAGTATCTTTACCCCTAATATAAGACAATTAGATATACTGCACTTGAAATAAGAAGCTGGAGATGAGTTGTTCCTATTTTAAGTGAAAAAATCTTATTTCTTTGGCAGATTATCTTATTTACTTGCTCAAATCAAGGAAAAAGACACTAATTTCAAGAAAATGTTACTTATTTTTAATACGCTTTTTGCAGTTTTTTCCCGGTCCCGCCTCAACCGCTCGGGCCAGAACAAAAACACGGTTTGGGCCAATCACATTGCAGCATTATGATTTAAGGCGGGGCATACCAACTGTGACGGATGCACGTATAGCTGCTGCTATCACATCCGTTTTGTCAGAATCAACGATTTCTTCTTTGAAAGAAGAACAACAAGAAGTGCCTTGACTAGCTTGACATATCGTGGCAGCTGCTGCTCACATTATTTCATACCATGATTTGATTGGCTAAAAACAACCTTTGATAGGCGGGCACTAGGTGTGGCTTTACCCAATCAGCTCGGAAAGTTCAGCTGAATGTCCCTCCATTCCCTGAATGGATTCGATGGGAGCAGCCCCAGATTGATAATGTGCAGAACGTAGAGTGCTACACATTATCAATCTAGCTTGCCAGGTTAGAATCATGTATACATATTTTTAAAACTAATATTCTTCTTTTTATTCTTTCCCTAAAAAAGACACACATTAAACTGACAAAAACTCTTTAGCATTTATCATAGTGCATCAAAACCATTTATATTTTTACAGGACTAAAATGCCAATTCAATATTCCTGGACTTAATTGTTGTCATGTGTGCCAGCCAACACCAATAAGTGCTTCTCAACATTAAGAAGAACGGGGTACATTAGAAAAAGAAAAGATTAAACCCTCCTCCAGATGAAATGGTGATGAGAAGCCACTGGTACTCACCGTGTCCCACATGACAATATTGATATCTGAGCTAAAGGAGTTGTTGATGTGCTGAGAGATGTAGAGGTTGACAAAGTCACAGAAATGGTGGTACATGTTCACCCCTGTTAAAACAAGAAAAAAAAGACACACAATTATGGTTCATAATGGTTTTATCGTTTTAATAATGCGAGAAAAGATTTTTTTTTAATTCTGTTTGCCAAGAAAACAAAGAATAAACGACACTCTGGACTCTCAAGGTAAAGCAATGTTCCAGAAGCACTGACAAAACACCACTTTGATTGTACTTGTAAACATCTTAATTTAGTGTCCACTTTAAGCACACTAAACGCACACTGATGAAAAAGCTCACATCTTAGTATAGATACCTTATTAATTATAATTAAGTTGCATCTTTAGATAACTAGAGCTGAATTTATTCAATCGGTTAGTGACTTACCAGCATCAAGTTTCATGAAAACTGTTGGTTTTTCAATAATGATGTCACAGTGTCCATCCTCTATGGGATGGAAGTTCAGTTCTGAGTATGTTTGTAGTTCGGCGTACCTACAAAAAAACATTAGAAACTTTGTAAACAAAATAGAAAGTTAAAGATGAAAAGTCAGGATTACATGCAAAAGGGCAACATACTGCATTTGTGAAATAGAAGGGAAATGACCGAAAATGTAGCAGCATCATGCTGTGGAGATACTGGTCACCATTAATGGAAAGATGGACGGAGCTAAACATAGAGTGACCCTGATAGGACACCTGTTAGAAGCCACAAAAGACGTGAGACTGGCCAGAGGTTACCGATCCATTGTAGAGCCAAAGCTACAAAGCATGCATGTGTTAGAACGGCCCAACCTGAGATGCTGTGCGAAGGAAAAAGTATAAAAATGCACGTCCTAGATGTGCAAAGCTGGTAGAGACATCCCCTCTAACACAAACAGCTGTGGTTGGGATGAAAGCTCAATCATTCATTGGGGAGGGGGAGTCAAATAATTATTCATGCTACCCCCTTTTTTTATGTAAGAAAATTAAATTCCCTCCACTTCACAAATATGCAGTTCTTATACTGGTCTATCACCAAAAATTCTTCACATGGAATTTTAAGGTAAAGCTAAAAACCTGCGTTGTGCAAAGGCATAAGACATCTTTTCTAAACGCTTGAAAATACGAGGAAAGGCTCGCTGGCTTGAAGCCAAGAAAAAGGGAAAAGCATAAACTGAGGGGAAGAACATGACATTTACACTGCGCTTTGTGAGCAAAAGACAGCAGCGCGGATGTCTTGTTAAAACCACAAGCCGCTCAAGGTTTCAGGAAACTGCCGGTTCTCTGTTATGCGCGCTGTGAGTCATTGTGCTGAAGGCCCCTCCCCCTCCTTTGAAAAGCTCAGCAACGTGCTGGCTATAGTCTCTATGGAAAAGAGACTCTGCGACCGGGCCAGTGGCGCAATGGATAACGCGTCTGACTACGGATCAGAAGATTCTAGGTTCGACTCCTGGCTGGCTCGACTTTTTTTTTTTTGTGGATAATGTGTCTGACTGCAGATTAGAAGAGTCTAGGTCGACTCCTGGCTGGCTCTAGTCTCTTTTTTTGCGCAGACTTCCTCTTGTCTTTTACTTTTATGACTGAATGAACAGTTTTATCATTGAAAGCTATAAAACTAATGTAACTAAGTAAGACAAATAAAAAGAAAGAAATAACAACTTCTGAGGCTCTTGTAAACCGTTGGCACGAGAAACCAAACACTTAGTGAGAAGATTAGACAGCCAAACCGGCGCCTTAATATTTACAGCTTTATATGTCAGGACGAATATTTTGAAGTGAGTTCTGAACCCAACAGGAGAGCCAATGTAACAACTATAAAACAGGATTTATACTATCAACCTTGTGGACAGAATTTCTAGGTTGGGGAGGGTGTCCTGCCCCTAGTGGAGGAGTTCAAGTATCTTGGGGTCTTGTTCACGAATGAGGGGAAGATGGAGCGGGAGGTCGACAGGCGGATTGGTGCAGCGTCTGCTGTGAAGCGGGCGCTGTACCGATCCGTTGTGGTGAAGAGAGAGCTGAGCCAAAAGGCGAAGCTCTCGATTTACCGGTCGATCTACGTTCCTACCCTCATCTATGGTCACGAGCTTTGGGTCGTGACCGAAAGAACGAGATCCCGGATACAAGCGGCTGAAATGAGTTTTCTCCGTAGTGTGTCTGGGCTCTCCCTTAGAGATAGGGCGAGGAGCTCAGTCATCCGGGGAGGACTCAGAGTAGAGCCGCTGCTCCTCCACGTCGAGAGGAGCCAGTTGAGGTGGCTCGGGCATCTGGTCAGGATCCCTCCTGGACGCCTCCCTGGAGAGGTGTTCCGGGCACGTCCCACCGGGAGGAGGCTCAGAGGGAGACCCAGGACACGCTGGAGGGACTATGTCTCCCGGCTGGCCTGGGAACGCCTTGGGATTCCTCCTGAGGAGCTGGCCCAAGTGGCTGGGGAGAGGGACGTCTGGGCCTCCCTACTGAAGCTGCTACCCCCGCGACCCGACCCCGGATAAGCGGAAGACAACGGACGGACGGACGGACGGACCTTGTTTGAACACACTAATAACTTGGCCGCAGCATTCTGCATGACCTGTAAGTGTCTAAGGGGAAGTTTTGACTACTCTGGTGAACAAGTCATTACATTAGTCTAATGGAGAATAAATAAACGCATGAATGTGCGAATGTGTGAGTTCGACTGTGTGAGGTCACAAAGTTAGGTCAGAAACAAAAGTTAATCCCAGGTTGTCAAACACTAGGCTTTACGGATGTACAGAAGGAGGCAAATGCTAAGCTATTTCCGACGGGGCTATAATCATTGCAATGCGTTTGTGATTGTAAAACTCCAGCTTTCAACAGCAGTGACCTGACACACAACATTAAAAAAAAAGACAATAAGCAAGAAACTCGAGAAGGAGTTTGCTGTGATGCTTTGCAGTGCAGATGAACAAAGAAACAGTAAAATTATAAGCGTATGCTCATCTGAAGCCTGGTTATGCCGACAAAGGAATCGTACTGAGCTCATAGGACCGTATTTCATGTTTGGCAGCTTAAGAGGCAAACAGCTTTCAAAAATCAATCTTAGGCTACGTTCACACTGCAGGTCTTGATGCTCAATTCCGATTTTTTGCTGAAATCTGATTTTTTATTTTGATTTTTTAGGTGGCCGTTCATATTATTGTTAAATGCGGCTGCCATCATACTTCTGTCTGAAAAGTTCAAGACCACAAAGCGACCCATATGCACAGAGAACAGAATGAGACGTCACACAGCAGCATGCTGTTTATGGAAGATATGGCGAATGTAATTGTTTCTAGAAGTGTTCAGTAAAGTTTATTTAAAAAAATAAATAAATAAATAACTCAAAGAAAAACACAGATACCGGCCGGCATCGCTCCTTTCTAATATTAGAAAGTTGTTGCGCAATTGGGAGCCGACAATATTAAGACCACATCATAGCAAGACTAAATAAGGTGAGAAGAAAGCAGCACAGCTATTAACAACGGTCTTTTACGGAGCGCTAACTGCTAATGCTGTGTGTGGATGTGTAGTGAGAGCCAGGAGAGTGACGTGAAAGACGGATAAAATGCGACATGACCGTTCAGACTGTGGACGCGTTGAAAAAAAATCCGATACGTATCCAAATTAGTACCACATATTGAAGTGACACAAATCGGGTCAACACGGCGTGTGGCAGAAAGCAATCGGGACTTCTTATGGCTTCTTCTTCTGAGGACCAGATATGTTTAGGGCACAGCTAATGTCCTGTCATTAGCCTCTCTACCTGAGCCAATGATCTCTGCATGAGACTCTTGGCTGCTTCTCTGACTGGCCCGGCCTCCCAGTTTAGGTGATCAGCCGTGTCTTGGCATGTCTGCATTTGTGCCATTCTCTTTCCATCGTTGATTGATGGATCAAACAGTTCTGTGTGAGACGTTCAAGGCCTGTAATGTTGTTTTATAACCTAACCCTGCTTCAAACTGATCCACAACCATATCCCTGACCTGCCTTCTGTTTTCCAAATTTAGAAATTCAAAGGTTTGGTTACATATTCTTTTTTTTTACACTTCACAATAATACAGAACCTTGTGTTTTACAAAGAAAATCCCATAAAATAGATGAAAGGTTGTGGTTGCAGCCGAGCGTGGAAAAGATGAAGGGGTTTGCTTTATGTTTCAAGTCACTGTAAAACATTAACCGGTGAGAATACGACTTAGACGGGAACTGTACAGACCATGAAGACCAGGTCATGTCTAAAGTTCACTAAGTGTTTGAGTGTGGAGACGGACTTGCTCACCAAGACTGCAAAGGACTCTTGTGATCTCCTTCAGCAGCCAGAGCTCGCTTATTTAGCTGGCAGCGTCCACCAATCTCCCCCGTATGAATAAAGTCTTCGTCGTACCTGGAGCAGGAGGATGGTTGAGTTTCAAGTCACTTTTATTGGGGGAAGAAAAATAGATTTTTTTTTTATAGTGTATATCAGGCAACTCCACGGACCTCTCATGACTTCTACGTGGGTTACGCAAATCCAGGTAAAGATTTGTTGCCCTGCAGAATCTTGCATGGCTGCTGCATCTTAATGATGAGTCCTCCTAGCGAAATAAAGCAGGATAAAAGAATTAAATAAAGCACGTTGATTGGCTTGCATGAAGCAGCCATGAAAGTCTGAGAGGATTGTCTCTCAAGTTAACCTTCTCCATTATACTCTTGGGCCAGTTGTCTTTATATTTTTGTTGAACTGTGAGTCGGTTTTTTTGCACCTGTTGTTTTTTTTCTTTCCTGTTGACTCAGAAAGCCCATGAGAACTAAGGAAATGAGCAGACTTACCGGCTCGCTGGCCTTGCAGAGTGTTTTGAGTTCAGAGCGCCGCTCTTTGACGTAGCCAAAATCCGCCTGCTTCCAGAAAAGCTCCTGGGCTGCATCCAGCGAATGGGCCCTGACACATTTGAGATTCCGGCAGATCAGGGAAACCGCAGCCATAAAAGGTGGCAATGATACAGGCATGTGCAAGAGGAACATGTTTAGTTTGAAATAACAATGCAGAATGTATATGCAATTAGGTTAGGGCTCAAGATCATGTGTGATTTGGTCAAACGCATGGTGCCTGAATGATATTCTAGGAACGGTACCATCCGGAGTTAGCCTTGGTACAGACAGGATAACTGAAGCGTTTCTCTGCTTCGCAGTTTCTCTCGTAGCCCCAGCAGACTGACAGATTCTGCAAAGCATCCTGTTAGAAAGGAAACAGTGTTACTCCACGCTAGCTTATGCATCAATCTGCCAAGAGAGATAGAAAGTAGAGAAATTACAGGCGTTTACTGCTGCATTAGATCATTTTGTTCATTCACCTAAAGCTGGGGAGCGTGTAGTAACAAAGGACATATGAGCTGAAAGCATGAAGGTTGACTATTAGCTAATGTGTACCACAGCAGAAGGACTCTGTCAAAGTATAAACAAAAAGAAAAGAAAATGTACTATTTCCTGGAGCAGCAGACATTAAACTAAACATGTTATGAATAAAAACGATAAATAATGTGTACAAAGTGCATCTGAGCATTGTTATCAATACACAATATTTTTTTATAAATACGCAGCCGGGTCCCCCGGCGCCTACCTCGGTGCTCGGGGGAGGCAGATCTTTGGTTCTTCACATCCACTATTGAGCATTTTTCTTTTGGATAAATTTTACATACACAAGTGCACTCTCACAAACACCTACAGGTGCTGGGTTCCAGGTAATCAGTGCTCACTTCTATTCAGAATGCCCATCATTCATTTATTTATTTAAAGGTATACTATGCAACCGGGATTGATTTTCCAGCGAGGCTCCCCCCAGAGGGCGAAAGTAAAAGTGCAGTGTCGTAAATATGCTAAGCTGTTGTACTGGTTTCTCCGTCAAGCCAGGCGCGGTTGTTTTGAGTTTAGCAGACAGGCGAACGCAACGAATACAAAAGTCGAAAAAACGGCAGTACAAACAATGACTAACACAGTGAAAGTATGGCTCCTGCAGTTGCAAGTGCGGTATTTCCCCCACAGACCACCAGGGCGGCCAAGAAAACCTTTGTTCAACCTGAAATGACTCATCATTAATCATCCAAAACGGTATGGAACACATTAATTAACTGAAAAATGTTGCATAGTATGCCTTTAAATATTTATCTTCTCTCCGCTATCACAATATACATGTTAGTTTAAATAATACATATAATTCAGCAATAACATCAAGGTGTTACTTCATTGTATCTGTTATACTATATCTGTTGCTTGTGCTGTTCTTTTTACATATCTCTTTGCAGGTGATGAAGCAGACTGAAGCTGTTTTATCTTCTCTTTCTTTCACCTCTTTTCTTTTTTTTTCTCTTCTTGCTCTTCCTTTACTCTTCTACTTTCCCATTGTCCACATAATGTGATTACCTCCCGCATGAATCACAATAAAGCTATTTACATGCATGAATCAAGTGGAGCACTATGTCAAAAGCTGACTGCTCCACTTGTGAAAGCAAAATCCGTCGAGCTCTATTTGGCATTAAGACAACAATTCTTATGGCCACATTGCTAGACAGGACACTGGGAAAAAAATAAAATAAAAAAATACGCAGCCTTGCTTCGGCTTATTTAGGCTGTATTTAAAACGTTTTGGAAAAAACTTAATTAATGAATTGTACAAAAGAGATCCTTACACTGGAATATATCTTTTACAGCAAATAAAATTGCTGGTAAACTCATAAATGAACACCATCTGGTAAAGTGGTTAGCTAAAAAACGTGGTGCAGGAAAGGCGTACCTGAGACAAAGCACACAGTACATATCACTTTTAAGCATGAAAAGGTATTAGCCCGCTTACTGATTTCTTCTCGTGTTTGTCACTCGTTTTAGGTCATCAAACAAAATTTAATATCAGACAGAGATTACCTGAGTAAAAAAACAAATGATGATTTCATTTATTGAGGGGGAAATAAAGCCACCTTGGCCTTAAGGGGAGCTGTATTTTACTCTCTCGTTGAAATAAAATGAATAAACTGTGATGGGTCAAATATTTTTGTTCTGATTTCAAAAGCTACATCCAGGTGTAATTACTGACAGATATGTAAACCGAACCTGAATGACTGCATGAAGTAAACTTAAAAATCTCAAGAAAACAATACACAATACCCCAATCTAGTGATAGAAAAGAACAGTCATGAGAAATGAAGTCAGGCATATTTCAATCTGGAAAGGGTTACAACGCTTTTTCCCCAGGAAAACCCAGTGAGAACCGTTCCACACAAAAGGTAAAAAGAAGGACTAGTGGAGAAACTTCACTACTGAGATTACTCCAATGCCCCTTTTCCATTGCCGGCTCCAGCTCCACGCGGCTCTACTCTACTCGACACTTATTGTTTTTCCATCGCCCCGGTACCACAGGGGGTAGGGAACACCTCCTAGCTCAATCGCTGCTAAGCGAGCTAGCTTTTCAGCCATATTGAGCCATCTTAAGCTAGCAGGAATTGACTGGCAGCTATTACTGTTAAATTGTTGGATGTGCCCTGATATGACTGACCATACCCATGGCTAAGCAGCAGCCTGTTTACGTTATAGCTAGTCTCAGCGCCAAGTGAACCCGCAACAACTCAGAGCAACATATAAAACTGAGAGGCCTAGTCAAAGTCTGGATTTTGATTTAACTGATATACAGTGGCATGACTTTAAACAGGACATCCATACTCAAAAATCCTATAATGTTGGCTAATTAAAATACTATGAAGAACAGTGGGAAAACTTCCTTCAGCATAATGCAAAAGACTCAGTGCCAGTCAACACAAAGGATTGATGAAAGTTGCTGCCACCAATCGCTTTTTTCTCTCTTGTCTTCTCTCATTAAATGAAATCATCATTTAAAAACAGGTCATCTTTTTCCTGTTAAAAATTGATGATCTGAAACATTTAAGTGTGACAAAGAAGCAAAAACAAATAAATGAATCTTCTTCACAGCACTGTATCTTTTGTTGTCACAAAATCCACCAAGTTCATTAAAATACTCCTGAAGGAGGACTGAGAAAATTTTAACACCATAGTTAGAGTGGCATTTAACATGCATAAAACGATTCTTAATTTGCTAGTTCCTGCTGGAAAAATGGAAGACTAATACAGAGACAGAGTCCATATCTTACTTTAAAAGGGCAGAGTGGGTCCTGGCGACATAACTTGGCAACCTTCTTGTTGTTGCTGAGGAAGTAGGGTATGTGCTCCGGCGGCAAGGAGATCCTGCTGTAGTTGAGCAGGGGTGAAGCTGGTTTGTGGTTGCCGATCTCAGCCTTCACAATGCTGACCGCGACAGAGGAAATCACTGCGCCCAGCGCCACCAAGAGCAGCATAGTTAGGGTGACAGAGACATAAGAGACAGGCGCTTGTCTTCACAGCACTCTGTAGGAATAGAGAAGAGAAACTCAGCCTCGCACCTTGCGATCCTGGTTAGGAGAGCAACGCGCCACAGACCAAGAGCATGTGGGCACAGGCCGGCTTGTGGGAACGTGGCTCCAGGCGGATCTGATCTCCGCACAAGGACAGGTCTTGTTGATGCAGGAAATTACGCTGACCCTTTTCCGACTCTTGAAATGGAGCAATCCTAACAAAGACTTAACAAACGAGCTGGTAATACGTTGTGTAAAAAACACACAGACGGCTAAATCAGAAATGCAAAAGCCAGTTGCTCTATGACCCAATCTACTTAGTTAAAAGTCCAGCCTTTTGCATGTGCTTTTACAGCCTCGAGCCGATGAAACGTTTCCCTTCCAAAGTCAATGACCGATGGCTGAAAATTATAGTGTAACCTTTGGTAAAGCAGCGTGCTTATTGTGTTTCCCCACAATGGCTCTTAAACGGTTTCATATCTGAAGGAAGGGGAAAAAGTAGGAAACTGTTTATACTGCAGCTTGTTAAAACAATGGGTGGGAAAAGCTCACATGTTTAGCCTTAAGAGTAAGGAAGCCAGTGGTGGCGGATAACTGAGGACGTTGCCTCAAGTTTTATGATTTATTACTGCTCGGATGTTCTTGAGCAGGGCCACCTTTACAAGCCAAGATAACATGCGCCTTATTTACTAAACAGTGAGCATTTGGGGATTTTGCCATAAACAAAAGATGGTAGCGACATAATCCCCTTGCTGCTGTAAAAAGGTGATTCTAAACACAACTAATTCAGGGGGCTGGATACAATAAACACTTTTTAGATTTATCTTTTTTTTTCCCTTTTCTTTTTTTTCTTTTTTTCTTTTTTGAAAACCCACGCCAAATTTATTTTCTTTGCAGTCTATCACATTAAATTAAAATAAATAAATAAACCAAAAAATTCATTGAAGTCTCTGTTAATAACATGACAAAATATTCTAAATTGAAGTGTTATTAATACTATCTGGTGTATATCAGCTGCAGATAAGTGTCCGATGCATCCTTTTACTGTCATTTCTTCTGCATTGAATCTCAGAAAACAAGACTTTCTTATCAACACCTGGTCGCCGTTTATTTTACTTTTAGCAAGCTTTACGTCAACTCGTACCATTAAATAATAAAAACAAATAACTTAAAACTTTGCGAACAACATGGCGCATTCGGTTAGGCGTTGTTAAATGTAACTTACATTTAAATAACACAGTGATATTACCTGAGAGATTTCTTCGTCAGGAAGCATTAAAAATGGTGCAAAGCTCAAGCCATAAGGATGAACTGGCTAACGTCTAGCTCGGGTTCATAAACAAAGCGAGTTTAACGTGAAGTTCTGCCGTGCCGTGAATGCAACGCAGGAGCAGAGCAGGGCAGATTTAGTCCATCTCCGTGGCGCAGTCATTTCTGAAAGCGCAACTCGTTATTATCAGCGGTTATCTAAAGGTCTCTGGCACGGTTTTGGCTGAGATTCGCTTTACCTAAACACGCCGCCTGCTGTCCCTGGCTGAAGCAGCGATGATGCCGGTGGTCGCCATAACACCGGAAACCTTACACGTTAACAGGTTGTATTACGAGCCCCTGGCCACCAGATGGCGCCACGACCACGCGCTTGGAAGTCCTTCCCAGCCTGTTTGGCCTGCATCTGGGGTGTACATACTTTATGTCACCTAGGCCAAAATCGACAAGACAAAAGTTCTGATGGTTCAATCAAATAGAATTAAGAAATAGATTTAGAAAAAAGAGAAAGCAACTATGATTTAAAAGGAACGGGAATCTTAAAAAAAAAAAAAAACTGATGGAGCATTGTGTTTCTGTGAAAGGAATCAGCTTATGGAATAATCTGAACAAAGAAACCAAAGAATCACAATCAATATTCACATTTAATAGGACAATAAAAGCTGCTATGCTGAGTGAATGTGTCATTTATGCCTTATTATTAATAATCATGTGAAATTTTATGTTTTATGAATATACAGAAAATCAACATAAAGTGAAATGTATATTTCAGTTTTGGGGACATATTTAATTTCATTATTTTTTTGTTTTTATGCATATTTTGGTGTTTATTGTTTTCTTGTTGACAATTTTGTAATTTAAGTTTTTTGTAAATATATCGCTTTAGGTAAAGGGGGCAGATAACATGAGTATTCTACTTTCTGCTCCCTTTCATTCAGGACTTTAGAATGCTTGTTTTTATGTTTGTTTTGTTTGGACACAATGATTGAAATAAAAAAATCTAAACAAAAAAAAAAAGCAAACACAAAAAAATTGGATTTCCCCTCTTCGTGCTGATCAACAAACTAAACACGCAACACTTTAATTAAACAAATGAAGTAGTCCAATATTTTGTTGGAAAGCAAAGCATTGTAGATCCAATACTTAAAAGGCATTTTGTCTCTTTAAAAGTATCTAGTTTCACATTGTTTTGGACATGATAGAAAGAAAAAAATAGAAAACAAATGTGGTCTATTCTTAATAAGAATAGAATTTGCTGCTCCTTTGAAAATGCTTGCTATTTTTAGGAAAGTTTAATAAAGTAACAAAAAGATTTTGGTGAAACAAAGTCTGCTTTCTAGTAAAAGTCACTGGATTTATGTGGTCCTGTTTGTATGAAATTAAACAAATGGGAAATGTATATTTATTTAAAGACAAATGCTTTATGCTGTACCTTGTACCTACATGCTAGTAGCTGATGATCCTCAACCAGAATGAACATTTGTCTTTTTGATGTTATCTTGTATTCAGTGATAGCGGTCCAAGCATGTTCAGTGTTCAACATCAACCGTCTTTCCCCCAACATCTACCTTGTTGACTTTGTGGCCCCTTTTTTGAAATACAGAACAGAACATAACATCGACAACTCCTAGTTTATAATGTTTTTAAGTTATCTTAAATTATTACAAAAAAGTATTTATTTTTTTAATCCTGAAACAGGTAACGTATGATGGGGGGGGGGGGGGGGGGATCTGAATTGTAAATTGAAATAAAAAAAGGTGCCATCTAAAAATACAAATTTAATTTGAGCCTGGATACATCAGAAAATAGCAATGGAGTAACTTTCAAATGTTTTTATATGTGCCTTTTAATGGTTAAATAGATCAATCGAGTTGCCATTAAATGTGCAATCAGGTGTTGTTAAAATAGCATTTTCTTTACTAAATGTAATCTAAAGGTTTTATTTTTCTAAAATAATCTGAGAATACTCCACTGCTATGGATGCATTCATTTAAAGACATTTTACCCATCTTGGGATTGACATGAATTCTCTATAATCATGTATTTTTGAGTGAATGCAGTAATAAAAATGTAAAGATTTCATATAAAAGTTGATAACATTAGAATCAGGAGTGAGATTCTCTCCACCACCCAAATACATGTTTATTAATTTACATAAGTACACAGCTCAAAATCAAACCATCAGCACCTGTGATTTCCCTCAGGCCTACACCACGTGTTGTGATTTTTTTACAATGTTAGGAGTACCAACATTTCTCTATACAATAGTTCAATTTTAATATATACCTCTACAACCTTTCTGCATATGCATGGACAAAATAGGACAATGTGTATAGTGTAAATAAATCTGTGCCCCATCATACAGTGAAAAACTCTACAACAATAAGTCAAAGGTCCGATCGTGAGCGATGCATTAATCAACAACTGTGACTATCCTTCATGGTTATTCAGTAAAATTCATTCATGAATCCCTCCTCACTTTAATTACGTTTATAACAACTGAAGTAAAATGTTGGGTGAGATTTCTTAAAATTCACAGTTATTAACTTAAAATATTTCCTCTTCGTTGACATACGAATGCATTTGTGGCAAACATGAACTGATTTATGCCCAAAAATGGGGGGGAAAAAAGTAAGTGAAACTACTTTATTTCTGATTCTTCAATAATTCATCAATCTGGGTTTTATACATATTTTTGACATCTTCAAGATCCAGTCTCAGTTCCTCTGCTTCCTCAGCCTTTTCTCCATACATCTGCAGGATGGTGTTGTGCCTCTGCTCCAGATCCTAGAATCCCCAGAGACACAAATCAAGTTTCCTACTGCTTCCCAACAGGTCCATTAAAGCATAGACTAGTACTTAGAGTGCACAAAGTTGCTGTTTCACGCTTTATTCAATGATCGCATTGCATTATTAATGCTTGTACCTTTAGCAGAATTTTCAACGTTGGGATGTCCTTCACTTTCTCCTGCATCTCGTCGTTTTGATTTGTGAGCCGAACCAGCTCTTCTGCCATCACTGAGCGACTTCTCTCCAAACTGGTGATCTCAAGCTGCAGCACAGAGTCAAGCATGCACATGTTGCAACAGTATTACAAGTGTTACTTGGTTATTTTCATCAAATAACAAAAAGCAGAGAAGGAATATATTCTAACAGAATAGAGATCTAAATCAAATCAATGTTTGCCTTCAAAGACAGCATCGATTCTTCGTGGTACACCTGCAGCTTCTGAAGGAACTCGGCTGGTAGGTTGTGGGGTCCATGCCATCACTTCCCGTTCCTTCTTTACACTGAAGATGGTTCCTAATGAGCAAGGCTGTATGTTGGGGGCCAGTGCCCTGCGGCAGAACACATTTGGGGCCCTGTTGGTGCTGCATGATGGATAAGTATCTGATTGTATTTCTCAGCATGGAGGACCTCGATTTAGCCTGATATGTTTATCCTTAGCTCACTACTGCCTCTGCGATCTTCAGCGGTGCCCGTTTCGTCGTGCTTCTTCAGAAGAGCAAATCTTGAACCAGCAGTCTGTTTTGAAACATTTGTCTGGGACTGAACTTGCTGGTGTATAGTAGCCCTACCTTATGTCTTGTCATAGGGTATGACCTGTGACAACCTCAGCCTGGTAGCAGTCTGGCTGTTCCTCTCCCAGTTTTCAGCCTCCTCCACAACAGTTTCTGTTTCAGTTAAGGACCGTGTGTCTACCCACATGTGACACTGATGAGCATTAGCACCTGTTTGCTATAACTGGTGGATCATAAACCTGACATCTCTGCTAGTTCCACACTTTCTCCAAGTGTACCGATATGAATCGATGCCGTTTCGAAGGCACCTGCTCAGTGAGGACTAATGCCAGGCTTGCCTTGGCTTTCTGCATTACCTGCAACTGAGCTATTTCTCCTTCTCTCAGTTTAAGCTGGGACTGGAGGTTCTCTATGATGCTGGAGCCGCCAGACAATCGGGCCGCCTCATACAGGCTGGTTCCACTCATTGACAGGGACATGGTCATCGCTCCTAAAGAGTGGTCCAAAGAGTCATCCTGAGGGGGGTGAAAACGAGACGGAAAAACGTGTCCATTCATTCTCAAATAATAAAAAGTCGGGATTTTTGAACATTAATAACGGCGGAACATTTTAAGACAGCAAGGAAAATGGGGTTCACCTGAGACAGAACAGAAGTGTGCAGCCCGGCGTTTTCTCCCCCACTGATGGAGCTGGAGCGGGACAGGGACGGCGTGGAAGCCCCTGGGGGTTCTCCAACAGAGTGTGTCAATGCTTTCCGCTCCTGGTTGGGGAGGAATTAAACATATTCGGATTATTTTAAAGTCAAAATAAAATCAAATGCTGGTGATCCAGTTAAGAGAATTTCTAATCAACCTTTTCCTTTAGTGCTTCTTGTGCCAGATAGCATTTCTTCTTCTCTTGCTCCACCTTCATCCTCTCCATCTCCAGCTGGTTGGCAAGCAACAGCTGGTTAAAAAAAAAAGAAGGAAAAAGACACACGTGAGAAGCTGTTTTATACCCCATAAGACAAGCAGCAGAACTTCCTGTCTCACCTTTTCTTTCTTGGCTTCTTCTAGCATGCGGCTGTGCTCTCCTTTCAGATTTGTCAGTTCAGCGTGCTCCCTGGATTAAGATAAATCAAAACAGTCATCCTAGAAGGCCCATAAACCATTTCAAATGAACTAAGAACTCCTTCAGGACCAAACCACACCAGCACAAGAGTGTGGCACACAGCAGTCCTTTCACTCTGAAGAGGACATGCATTAGATGTTTCATTGAGGACAGCTGTAGCGTGGCTTTTTGGAACGTTCTCTTCATTCTTTTATGGGGGAAAAAAAAATCCACACATAGTAACAAAACCAGAAAAAAAAAAAAAAAAGTCGAGCCAGCCAGGAGTCGAACCTAGAATCTTCTGATCCGTAGTCAGACGCGTTATCCATTGCGCCACTGGCCCGGTTATCCAGCCCCACCTCCACAGAGAAGACAAAGGCCACGTGGCTGAGCACACCCGCCTCTCTGTGGAGGGGGAGGGGCCGTCAGGCAGACTGACTCGCATCACGCAGAGCAAAGGACCCGCGGTTTCCTGAAACCCTCCGCAACTTCATTCATGCATGGGAACTCCATGAGGCTCTGTGTTTTTAACTTGTAGTTTTGCATGTCATTTCACACGTTTCTGTATTTGTTGCAGTAACAGTAAGTCTTGTTTCATAATGTTGAGGATAAAGAGCCTAAAAATAAACCAGCTGTTTGCAAACCTGTCTCGTTTGTGCCGATAGAAACAATGTTTGTATTTTTACTTGGGTACAGCTGTAGGATTCAGTAATAATCGGGTCCTTCTCCAGCCATTAGTCTGAAAGTCTACGATGGGTGGAAAGCTGGACAGTGCTCAAAGAGGAAAAATGAATAAATAGTAGTCATCATGGAAAATAACACAAACAAAATGTTAGTTTCATCTAATGTCTCTAGACTTTACCATTTTTGAGTTGTAACATTGTAACAATCAGCTTTTGGAAATTTTCATTAAATTAAAAGTAGGCAGAAAAGCAGCAGTTTTTTTGCTAAAATAATATGTTGACTACTATGATTTTGACAAATAGAGGAGGGCATAAATATTAAACGCCATGGACTGAGTTCAGCGGGTTTTGATTGGTGGCACTCATTTGGTTTTCACACCAGGGCTCAGTAGTTCTTGAGACTGGAAATAACCTGCCTTATCAATATCTAGGATAGATAGAGAGCCTTTTTTCAGCCAGCTGTCTGGCAGTGTCCAGCAACACATGGGGTGGGGGGGTGCTGTGTTACTTTTTGCTCCATACAGCCAGAGACAGTTCTGGTAAATATCTCACCAAAAAGAGCTCCAGATTATATGAACTGTTTGGTGGAAAATGTATGTGGCTTTTAAAGTACAACTGTTTAAAACTTTATTTTCCCTGATACTGGCAGCTGGGCAATGCTCAGCTAGCCTCCAGATTTCATCATTTTGCAGAAATATCTCTCATCCATTTTCTTTCATCAATAAAAATGTGACAAAAAAGCAGGGCAAGAACAATTTCTAGGCTCTGCTAAACTGAAAAAAAAATGGGGGATGACACACTTTTGGTGTTTGGTGAAACATTTCATTACCCTCCATAAATATTACTCTAGGAGAGACAAGCAGATAAATACAAAAGCTTTAATTTTATGCTGAGCAGCTTATGGGTGGAAGCCTTGGAGACTCTATATTTTGAGGTTTACCTGCTGCTCTCATCCTCCAGCTTCTCCCTCTTGTTTTTCTCAGCCTCCAGTTGAGCCAAGACTCTAGCTTTTTCCTGCCGGAGCAAGGAATTCTGGGATTCCAGGGAGGCCAGCTGAGACTTGATGGATAACAGTTCCTCTGCTGCCGATCGCTCCTTCTCCACAGCGACAGCCAGCTGGGCCTGGGCGTCCGCTGGTGGGACAGACAGCCAAGACATCTCCAGCTTCACGGGCATCTGTGTATTCTTTAACAAATGCACAGCCGAGCGTACACTCGAGTCTCACCTAGCCTGTCAGAGATGTTCTTCTCTAGTTTTTCCCAGGATGCAGTTTGTCCACCCAGCGAGGCTTGTAGGTTCTCGATTTGTCGCAGCAGAGGCCGTGTGGCTGAGGTGACGCTCTGGCTGAGCTCCTGGTTCCTAGTCTCTGCCTCCTGCAGTCTCTGTAAGACGT
This sequence comes from Fundulus diaphanus, assembly GCA_037039145.1. Taxonomy (NCBI): domain Eukaryota; kingdom Metazoa; phylum Chordata; class Actinopteri; order Cyprinodontiformes; family Fundulidae; genus Fundulus; species Fundulus diaphanus. Next base: position 39,117,724 of record CM073126.1, read on the forward strand.
TAAGAACACGTGGACTGTGTTAGACAAAACCTGTTCCACTCAGAATTATCTGAATTTTTTTCCCTCCATAGGAAACCCCCCCCCTTTTTTTTTTTCTACAAACATATTCCTACCTTCTGAAGCTCACTGATCTCCTCCCTCAGATAATCTTCTTTTCTAGCCTGCTGTTGTTCAGCCCTTTGCAGAGCGTGCCTCAGGTCAGCCACCTGTAAACAACGGGGAAGGTCTATTGACAAAGCGCGGCCTGAAGTGGTTGACCAGGTCCTTCACTATTTGCATAGGTGACTCCGAATTTCCCTGTTTTGACTGTTTACGAAAGCAGCCATTGACGGAGACAGAGAACCTATAATTGCCTTTAAAGTGCTGCGGCGTGAGAATGAATGCGACGGCAAGAATCAATACACGTGTTTTAAACAAAGACTGCATGTTTGAGTCAACATAACTTGGTGTGAAATGAATCAGAGTGGTAGTTTTCTGTAGACCAAAAGGTTTTAGTTTCATCTGACCAGAGAATCTACTTTGCTTTTTCTCTGTCCTTTTTGCCAAGACAGCTCTAGATGTGTTCAGTGCATAACTAATAGTTGTCCGGTCAATAGATCCTCCCACCTAAGCTCCTCCAGAGGTCCCATAGGCCACCTATCCCAGACAGTAGTGTCTTGGTAGATTCTCAGTTGAGAATCGTCCCCATTGTTTAGGGGACGATAAAAAAAAGAACAGTTTTTGTCAAATGTAAACAATTTTAACCCCTGTTTTAAACTCCTCCTCATGTTTATCCCTGACCTGTCTGCTGTTTGTTCACCAACAAACCTAAGCAAACCTCTGACGCCTTCACACAACAGATGGATTTATATAGTTACTAACCAGGGAACTTTTCCGTCCGGGGGTGTCAGAGTAAAGGGCTGAATAAAAATATATGCCACACCTCAGACTTGAGTTCTCAAAACCGCATACAATTTTTCTTCCACTGCACAACTATTTGTTACTTTGTGTTGGCCTATAAAAACAAAAAAGTAAAACAGTTTAAGTAGTATGAATACACGGGTCTGTAAATTAAAGGCATACTATGCAACATTTTTCAGTTAATTAATATGTTCCGTATCGTTTTGGATGATTAAATGAGTCATTTCAGGTCGAATAAAGGTTTTCTTGGCCGCCCTGGTGGTCTGTGGGGGAAATACCGCACTTGCAATTGCAGGAGCCCTCGGCCCGCACCCACAGGCTCAGAATCTCGTGCAAGATCGCGAGAGTCGGTCTTGCTTTACGGCGAGAACTGCTACACGCCCCCAGTGAAAGGCATGCTCGGTGCTAGCGCAGTGGAGATATTTGTGCAGTTATCATGGCGGAACCAGCGAGAAAACAGCGAAAGCCCATGTCGGAGCAGGCAAGAAAGAGGAAAAGGGCTGTGGACAGAAAGAGGAGTCGTACACGGGTGAACATCGGGCAAGCTTTTTCCGAATGGCGAGAGCTAAAAGAAAGAGAAGGCTGCAAGGCTGACGCGGACCTCGCGTTTCTGCTGATGCGACTGTAAGTAACATTGTAGGGTTTCCCTCACGCTACCGCCTCGCAAACATTCCAAAAAAAAAAAAAAAACTAACTCGATATGCGCGCAAAGCTTGTCTGCCGCCCGCCTCGCCGCTCGGGGACGCAAAGCTTGTCTCCCGCCCGCCTCGCCGCTCCGGTCGCGCAAAGCTTGTCTCTCTACCTCCCGCTCCGCCGGTCGTCCGGTAAGCAAATTCCTAGGGGAAACACTGCATTGGAATGGTTTCTCTCTCTCTCTGTGTGCATGTTCTTACTTTCACTGTGTTAGTCATCGTTTGTACTGCCGTGTTTTCGACTTTTGTATTCGTTGCGTTCGCCTGTCTAAGCTCAAAACAACCGCGCCTGGCTTGCCGGAGAAACCAGAGAACAGCTGATTTACGACAGTGCACTTTTACTTTCGCCCTCTGGGGGGAGCCTCGCTGGAAAATCAACCCTGGTTGCATAGTATACCTTTAAACAGAAGCTGCAATCTGTAGTATACAACACTCAGAGTTCACCAGGAAAGGGGTAAACAAGTAAATACCTTAGCCGTTTGAAATTCATCAAGTAAACTGTCATGGATTTCTGTCAAATATGGAACATTTTAAAAGCACCAGAAAGAGCAGAAACTGTTTCAAGACGTATTTTTATGCTAAATAATAACACTTTCCCAGTTGCATAATGTGACAAAACATAAACTGTAGCACAGCATAGCTTCATGATTGGCTGAAACAGATGAGGACTGCACTCTTTGCACTGGTTTGTGGTACCTGGTGGGCAAGTGCCTCCTGCTGAATTCTGGCCTCCTCCTGAGCCTTCTCGAGAGCTAAACTCAGCTGCTCTTTGGCCTGGATCTCCCTGCTTAGAGCCGCCTCTTCGACCTCGCTCGCTTTGCTAGCGTGAGCCTTGTGAAGCTCTGCCAGTTCCCTGAAAACAGAGATGAAGAGGGAGGATATCATCATATCATTACCATGTTGTTTATTATGTACCGTATTTTTCGGACTATAAGTCGCAGTGTTTTTTCATAGTTTGGCCGATCCTGTGACTTATAGTCAGGCGCATACATCCAATTTAAATGTTTTTTTCATATTGACCAGCATGAACCAAGGAGTAAACATTACCATCTATAGCCACAAGAGGCTTTTGAAAACTATCCTGCTCCTGTACCACTTAAAAATTTATTGGAACATTAACACAACAAAGACTGAACACATGTGTATGCCGTTTCACTATTTCAGTGTGCATTCGTGCAGCGGAGCGTTGCGTGCAGCTGGCAGGACAGAACCCTGTTATTTGGCTGTCCGTGAAGCTAATGACAGCTAGCGCTAGCTTACAGCTCCGTTGTCCAGGCGGGTTACAACTTCACTGATGAACGTGAGCTTTATGTTGCTCTGAAACATCCGTGTGGTACTGTTAGCTTAGCACGTAGCACAGCTACGCTCACGGTCTAATTTCAGTGAAATTCGAACAACTTTCAGCGTAACGGGTTATGCTATATTTCTGTTAATTTATTTCTAATATACCAACCCCATTCACCATGCTTGTTTGTCCAAAAACCATTTTGTTCTCCGTGTTACACCAAAGATAAAAAAAAATGCTCAAATAAACTATGAACATGGAGTAAATATGGAATAAATACGAAGGTGAACTAAAGTGTGCCAAATGAGCTTGCCTGTTGACTCACCCAAAATGTGGGTTAAATTTAGGTAATCACAAAGAAAATGAGGAATAAATCCCTTGAAGGTATAAAGCGGTAACTGCTGATCTGCCGACTGAAACACTGAATGAGACTAACACATTGTCTTTTTATATGCAATCATACCAGAAAGAGTTTCTATCCTACTACTAATACTAATGTCTAACTACTTCTGAGCTGTGTGTTTAAAAGAATCATTAACATAAGATAATGTAGGTTATAATTGGTGAAACTTTTCTCATTCCACTCTAATTTAACTACTACACCAGCTTGTGGTGATATTTAGTATTGCTGCCATTACAAACAGCAGTTTATTTTGTTTATGCTAATTATTTCCTGATTTGATCCCAGATAAGACTTGCAGACTTCAGTAAACCTTCACCACTAGTGAAGGTAGCCTTTCATAATTTGATTTAAACAATTAGATCATTTCAAATGAATAACGTTTCTCATTCGGATTTTTCTGACTTTGGCACGCATTCATTTTATTTCCTAAGCATTCCTAGTTTCAACATTATAGACTATTTGACCATTGACTCTCTTATTAATGAATCAAGAATAAAAAATATCAATGAACCGAAAAATGATTTTAAACGGTACAAATCAAAGCCCAGCTTTGCTTGGAGCTAATGAAAGCCATTATTTGAGTAACGAACTGATCCATTATTTGGTGCTAATAACCAAAACTACATGGAAAACCAAAAAAAGCAAAAACAACACTGTTCCTTGAATGTGTCAATCTGAATGCATGTTATTGATGGCCAAAGTCCACATTAGTCTGCATCCTATGAGCTACTGCGCTTAGCATTCAGTGTCCGTAACAAAAAGTGAAATATTTACTTATAAGAATTATCTAGGGCAGCCTGGACGCTCCTGTTTTTCTCCTGCAGCTCCTCGACATCCGTGTGGAGCGTGCTCAGCTCCTTCTCCTGCTGCTCTACCACAGCATTCAGCTTCTTGATGTTCTCCCGGTGCTGTTTCTCCACCTCCTCCTTCCCATCTAGAACCTACAAAACATAGAACCAGGATATGTGGTTACAAAGTTGTTCCGGCAAAGAACAAAATACCGAAAATCAAGTGTTTCCAAGGAAATAGTCGAGGCAAATTGATGGAAAACCGTTAATCTGTTAAAACATTTTACAAAGCCATAATATGCTGCAGAACAGATTAGTTTAAACGGAATCATAAACAGCTTTATATCAATATGGAAAATAAAGTTACCATCATAAGAACGGTCCATTTTCTTTAAAAATAAGCGATCACTCATCAAAATCTCATGGGAGTAAATTAGTAAATTGGTTTGATGTATACTTTATATCCACCTGTTGCAGATGCCTGAGCTGCTCCTCTTGCTCCTGGATTTTCCTCTGCTGCTTGGTTATCCTGCTGTCGCTCTCTTTTTCCTTCACACGCAGTTTCTTGATGATGTTACTCTGCTGGAGCTGCTGCTTCGACAGCTTTTCACCTAATAAAGAGAAAGAAATCCCAAAGCCGGATTGGAAGATATATTTCAGGTAGCTGGTTTCTCTGCCTATCTCCACTTTAGAGGGAAAAGATGAACCGTTTCATTTGGACTTTCTGCCAGAAATGCATTGGACCCGATAGTAAGTGGAAATGAAAGCGAGGCATGCCCTCAAAGCAAACTAAAATAAAAAAATCAGCATTATCGCATTTTAAGTGTGTTTGCATGAGAGGGAACCGTACATTTCCCGCTATCGTGTCGGATTAAACCAACTCTTTCACGATCGAGATTAAATATCTAAACTGGGACCAGTGTGTTTGAAGGAAAATAAACAATCGTTCTCACCCTCTTCCAGCAGACCTCTGATCTGCTCCTCCTTCTCCCTGATGAGCTCCAACGTATCACTAGAGTTTAGTCTTGTAGAAAGATCTTCTCGCAAACCTTTTATCTCCTGCAAAAACGCACGAGCAAGTTCGAAAGGTTTACTTTGATATTAGACCCTACAGGGGGAAACAAGGTAAAAGCCCCAGCATTGAAATGACCTTTTTGGCTATGTCTCTCTCCTTGCAGGCCAGCTGAGCCTTCCTTTCTGCGTCTGCTATGCGCTGAGTGAACTCCTCCTTTAGGGACTGCACCGTGGAGCTCTCCTCCTTCAGGCCGATCACTTCACTGACAGACACGCACAAAAGCTTACTTTAACGTCGACGTCACTTCAAGGCAGAGGTTAATTTTGATATACACGGTTTTGAGTCACTTTACAATGAGATTAAACGTCAAGGGAAACGTTGTTTGAGAGTAAGAGACACACACACTCACTCTTTTAAATTGTCACACTCCTCCTCCAGCCTGGCCTTGTCTTTGCTAACAGCCAGCAGCTGAGACTCTCTCTTCTCAAGGCGGCTGGACAGATCGTCAATAACCTAAAACACACCCAGAAGAAAATGTGCGTGAAAATCCCAAAACTGGTGCTCCAAAAAAAAAAAAAAAAAAAAAAAAAAAAAAAACACAGAAACTCTCAACGGAGAATGACCCACTTTGCAAAAGACAAGGGTACAGTTTAGCCTAAAATATCTTTAATGCCTTTTCATTTTACCAACATGTTTCTCCTGACTAGAAGCGATCGGTTTTTTGTTTTTTTTCCTGACATTCTGACAGAGAATCCACGGAGGGAGTTTTAGGCTTAGGGTGGGCAGCAAAGAGGCCTTCCAACGTCAAAGACCTGCAGCTCATCAACAGAGACAACCCGACGTCAATCTGGAGGAGAAAGGTCCGCAATCGTCCCTCGGTGGTGGGAATGTGGGTGTAGCAGGAGCAAAGTGACGGGCAAATAGAAGCTTGCAGATACACACAATGTAAAACAGCAAAAATAATGAGGAATAAGAGAATGTACAGTAAGAACAAGTTTACAAGATAAACAAAAAAAATACCATGCAATTATTAGAAAGAGCACATCCAGATTTAAAGAAAATATAGCGGTGAGAACACGCAGAAAGCTGGTCGGCAATGATAGGAAGGGTTTTATTGCTGTAAAGTGAAGGGTAGGGCGGACGATATGGACTTAGAATGTTATCACATTGTTTTCTGGTAGTTATTGTGCCAACAATAAAAGTAATTTAAACAATTTGCAACTTCTTTGTAGTTTTTTTTTTTTTAAAGGTAACTAAAGCCCAACAAACACATTTAAAAATGAGTTTTATCACTAAACTGCATAGAGTAACTGCATCAAATGCACTGGTATTTATATTTATGCTCTCTCAGAACGAACAATGGATGCTGTTTTGGTGGGTTTCAAACATTATAACTGGAATTCATAGTCGCAATAAATCCAAATCCTTATAAAAGACTGTTCAGGATAAACATGCAATAAATTCCCACCGCTTGGGAAAGGTTTAAGCTATTTTAGACAGCACAGTTTTTCATGAAATGTAAATCATTTTGCATCACACACCAACTTGTTGGTTGAATGAAAATAATTTCATATTTTATTGAGCCAGGGGTATGAATCATTTTAGTTAGGGCTGCAATTACAACTGTCGCAATAATCGCTGTGCACAATACGACTATTGCAAAGAACGGCTAGACTAATAAATATTAGAGTGTGCTATAAATTTGGGCTCTTCATATTTGGTGCTGTTTGAAGTTTAATGCAGCAGAGAATGTTTTAGGAGGGCAACAACAAACAAAATGTTCTGTTAAAATGTATTAACTAAAACTAAAAGTTTCTTTGCCAGAAAAGCAGATGTAACCATATGCATCTGCAGCAAAACCATCACTGCAAAAACAGAAATAAAAGTTAATAACATTTTCTTGAAATTAGTGTATTTGTCCTTGATTTGAGCAGTTAAATAAGATTTGACCCCTAAAATGAGATAATTAGCTATACTGCACTTGAAAGAAGATGGAGATGAGTTTCTCCTATTTTAAGTGCAAAAATCTTATTCCACTGCTAGATCATTTAAAATGGCCTGCTTAAATCAAGTATAAATACCCATTTCAAGAAAAATACACTCACTTTTAGTTCCCTTTTGGCAGTGTTCAGAGAGAAATATAGATTAGCGTTTTTTCAACATCTGTGGTCTACAAACCCAAAGCTAAAGGACATTAACCTCGTTCAGCTCAGCAACATTATTGCATGTTTTCCTAACGTCAGCCGATCAAATGCAACCATAAAGTTAAAATGTTCAAGATTATTTCAAAGTCTCTTGTTTCTAGTTATTAGTTTATTAATTTCATTTATACTTACTTGTGTTTAGAGGATCGCTCATTTAAGGCCTCTATAAGCTGCACACACCACTTCTTTACGTTCATTTAATTGTTTGTCAACCCATAAATGTCCAGATGTTTAACAGTTACTTCTAGTGCATTCACCTGGATCCTTTTAATCAACTCTAAGCCAAAAGAGCACCCCATTACAACATGCACCTGAAGTACCACAATATAAGGAAAACATTTATTTGCTATATTACTAAATGTAAATCTATATCAGGTTTGGGCGCAAAGGGCAGCAAGTTCACCATTACATACACCCACCGGCCACTTTATTAGGTACACCTAGCTAGTACCGGGTTGGACCCCCTTGGGCCTTCAGAACTACCTCAATCCTGAACCCTGGCATAGATTCAACAAGGTGCTGGAAACATTCCTCAGAGTTTGGTCCATATTGACATGATGGCATCACGCAGATGCTGCAGAATTGTAGGCTGCACAGCCATGATGCAAATCTCCCGTTCCACCACATCCAAAAGGTGCTCTATTGGATTAAGATCTGATGACTGTGGAGGCCATTTGACTCATGTTCAAGAAACCAATCTGAGATGATTCCAGCTTTATGACATAGCGCGTTATCCTGCTGGAAGCAGCCATCAGAAGATGGGTACACTCACTACACTGTGGTCATAAAGGGATGGACATAGTCAGCAACAATACTCAGGTAGGCTGTGGCGTTGACATGATGCTCAGTTGGTACTAAGGGGCCCAAAGTGTGCCAAGAAAATATTCCCCCCACCATTACACCACCACCAGCAGCCTGAACCGTTGATACAAGGCAGGAGGGACCCATGCTTTCATGTTGACACCAAATTCTGAGCCTACCATCTGAATGTCGTAGCAGAAATCGAGACTCATCAGATCAGGCAACGTGTGTCCAACCTACTATTGTCCAGTTTTGGTGAGCCTGTGGGAATTGTAGCCTCAGTTTCTTGTTTTTAGCTGACAGGAGTGGCACCCGGTATGGCTGCTGTAGCCCATCGCCTCAAGGGTCGACGTGTCGTGTGCTCAGAGATGCTCTTCTGCCCACCTTGGTTGTAACGAGTGGTTATTTGAGTTACTGTTGCCCTTCTATCAGCTCGAACCAGTCTGGCCATTCTCCTCTGACCTCTGGCATCGACAAGGCATTTGCGCACACAGAACTGCCGCTCACTGGATATTCTCTCTTTTCCAGACCATTCTCTGTAAACTCTAGAGATGGTTGTGTATGAAAATCCTAGTAGATCAGCAGTTTCTGAAATACTCAGACCAGCCCGTCTGGCACCAACTACCGCGTTCAAAGTCAGTCAAATCCCCTTTCTTCCCTGTTCTGATGCTCGGTTTGAACTGCAGCAGATCGTCTTGACCACGTCTACATGCCTGAATGCATTGAGTTGCTGACATGTGATTGGCTGATAAGAAATTTGCATTAACGAGCAGTTGGACAGGTGAACCTAATAAAGTGGCCGGTGGTGATTGTACCTTAATGTTGTGCAGAGGACATGTGCATTCACCTTTGATGTTTATTAGCCAACTAAATGCTGCATCTAAGCACTTCTTTGCGATTGAATTATTGCAAACCTTTCTGCAGCGATAACACTTGAGGACTGATGGATTCTGCAGATGAATGCTATTTGCTTGTTATTGTGCATGCTAGAAATCTGTAGAACACAGATGCCGAGAAGAATGCAGATGTACCTTTTGCAGCTCCAGTATCTGCACGGTTGAGACGCTTTTCATCTCTTCTGTGATTGGCGGAGTGCTTTTTTCGCCCGCACTGCACGCAGAACCAAAGACGGCGTCATCACCGACGCTGGCGTACAATTCGTCGGGCTGCTCACTGTTCACCGGAGTTGCACTCCGTCCACTTTCCTCCATCTCATCCACCGGCTGCTCCTTTCCCGTCTCGGCGCATCCCTCTCCTCGGCCGGCGTTCTCCTCGCCCGCCTGCCCCTCCACGCCGTCCTCCTGCTTCCGGCACGCCTCCGTCAGCGGCGTGGGGCCGGCGGTGACGGAGGCCAGGGTCCGACTGCCGGGGATCTCGTCGTCCGAGTTGACCTCGCTGACGCTCCTGCTATCCAGCGACTGCACGCTAAACGAATCGATTCGCTCGAAGGCATCTGAGGAGGACCCACAGCTCTCTGTGAGTTTTTGGTAGTCCTCCAGCCGGGCAAAGTCTCCGCAGGTTGAGGCGGTGAGGAGCTGGAAGGAGCCTTGCATGAGGTGAAGCCCGGTTTTGCTCTCGCCGGTTTCTTGTCTGGAGCTGGCCGAGCTTTCGCTCAACACGCTCTCGTGGTCGAGCACTTCGATGTCACTGGTGGTGGAAGTCCCCGAGGAGAACGCGCTGACCGGAGGAGAGGGCGTGTCGCTTTGTCGATCCTCGGCTTTTGGCTCCTTTTGAACTGGGAGGACTTCTTTGGACGACGTGGGGGTCGGGGTATCAGCTGGGGTAGAGCCTTTAGCGTCAGCAGCAGAAGGCTCCGAGGAGTTTGTGGAATCCTTCTCGGCCCGTTGTTCAGATGGAGCTTCTGATTCTGCTTTGGCTCCCACCGAGAGCGACTCAGCATCTGCTTTCACACTGCCGGCCGTACAGTCGGGGCTGAAGGGATGGTCACCGGAGGAAGAAACGGGAGAAACCGGCTGAAGGAGGATGGCATCCGCATACGGTGTTACCGGCGAGGACTCGGTCTCGTCGGGCGGGCTGCCCGCCGCGGCCTCGCTCTCGGCGCTCTGTAGAGCAGGAGGTTCTGCTGGTTCTGGACTCGTGTCCTCGTTTTGGATCTGCAGCACAGCTCCGTCGTCTTCCGTCTCCCTCTCTTGGGTTCGTCTCTGAGACTTTGCGGGGGCCACGGACACAACTTTCGTTTTGGCCACCGGCACATCTCCCGGTGACAGAAAGGCACTGAAAAAGTTCTCGGACTCGTCCACGACCGTACGAGTGACGGGGGTGGTAATGGCCTCAGAGGTGAGGGGAGGAGTGGTGGCCTTTTCTTCAGGGGGCGCTTCCCACTCCGTCATACTCCATCCTCCGCTCACCGAAACCTTCCCAGGGGACGTGTCTGGAACAGACAGCATATCTTTGATCAGTTTTTAATGTACTCGCATATCCATTTCACACCTGACTATGTTAGCTGCCATCACTGTGCAGCAGCTTACCGTCATAAGGCATGACCACCGTGTCACCCCATTGGTCCTCCTCTTTGATGTCCAGAACGCGGTCTATCGACTTCTGAGCGGTCGTTAAAGCTTGCTTGGCGAAGCTGGACAGGTGAGACGCGTTAAACCAACTCATTTCCGATGATGAGGCTAGCTAGTTAGTGACACGGTTTTTGTTGACTCCCGAAACGGCTTCGACGTCACCAAACACTGGCAAAAAGTCTCAGCATTTTTTTCCTCCCTTTTAGGCTAACCTGCTTCCAGGAGTCCAGTTTACCCCTGTTCTTTAAAGCTTAGCAGTTGTTAAAATCAGTCGGCGTTGGCAAAGAAAAACATAACGTTACTGCCCATCATGCTCAGATAGTTTCAGCTGGGGAAAAACTGCTAAACTCGCACCTAAAATAAGGTGTTTCCTGCGAGTCAGTCGGCAGTAAAGACCTAAAGCTAATCAATAACCCAAACCTCGACGCCAGCCGTCAAACAAAGTCAACTCCCGTGGTTAATTTATGCCTTTTTCGGCTCTTTTTAACGACCGTCATCGTTTGTTTTGGTCGCAGTTGTCCTGCAGCGCAGCTAACGTTAGCATGCTCGCTACTTCCTTTCCACGTAGCATAATGACGTCACGATCCGGTTTGGGTCTGATGTTGCGTTCGCGTTCCGCTCAAGATTTCCGAATTGTAACGGGGGTGAAAGAGTCAAGGCAGGAACATTTTTAAAAGTGCTGTCTCCTCTTTGAGGTTTTGCGTATGAACTGTTGTAAATTCCCATCTTCTTTATTTTAGAGCGTGCATAAAAACTGTCTCCCAACAGTGGACCTTTGTGTCATTCTGTAATATCCGAGGTACCCGAAGGCAGCATGACAGCCGCTTACGCCAACTCTCGGTCAAAGAACCAATCCACATTGGTAGTTTATCAAAATGACAGGGCCTCCCTTACAATAATAAAATCCCTCGAATGGTTTCACAATAAAACCACAAATTGCAATGTATTTTAGATTAGTTTAGGCAATAAACAACATATAATGGAGCATAATTGCAGAAAAGGAAACAAATTCTTTCAACATATTTTTTACAAAAAAACCTGAAGTCTGGCGTGCATTTCTATTCAACTCTTACTGTGATATATGGAATTGAGTAAAGCCAACTCTATTCAGGAGTCCCGTAATTAGTAATTAGACTCAAATTGTGCTTGAAGTAAACTAGTTCTGTGAAGGGCTCAGAGGTTTTTTAGAGAATGAGCAACCAGCATCATGAAGACCAAGGAGCACATCAGGTAATTCAGGGATAACCCTGGGAAGAAGTTTAACCTTCCAAAATTATCCCCAGATTTGAACATTTTATAGATTGCTCCAGAATGGAAACTACCATGACATGGTTGTCCACCTAAAATGACACTGAAGCAAGGAGAGCGTTAATCAGAGAAGCAGCCAAGAGGCCCGTGGTAACTCTGGAGAAACACTCACAGCTCAGTTGGGAGAATCTGTCAAGACTATTAGTTGTGAAGACCACAAAGCAAGCTTTTGTGAGAGACAAGAAAAAAGCCATAAAAAAAAAAACTCGGGTTTTGTTAGTTTTAGTCACAGGTTTGTTTATAATTATTAAATTATTTCCGTTCAGTTCTTTAGCACTTTGGCGATTTTCTGGTGTCTTCTACTGGTGCTCTACAAATAAACTTTAAAGTTGGGATTTGAGTTTATAGTTTGCCAAAAGCCTGTAGAAGACCAAGGCGATTCTCTGATCAGAGAACATTAAGACTTGTTGGTCTCTATGGATTTGCACTGTGCGTGTACATGACCATGAACACAACACGTCCTGAGTGAAACATGGAGGTGACAGCATCACGCCATGGAGATCTTTTTTCCTCAGCAGGGTTCAGAGTCGATTGGTAAATAGGAGCTAAACACAAGGCAGCACTAGATGAAAACAATGTTAAGAGGTTGCAAAAGACTTGAGACAGGGGTGGATACCATAAATCATTGCCTTCCTCTTCACAATAATGTACTACTTTGTGTCCATCCATCAAATAAGACTCCAAGAATTTGTGACCTGACAAAATGTGAAAAAGTTCCAGAGGTATGAATGCTTCTGCACGATCTGTATGACACGTGGTTCTTAAAGCATTCTACTAGATTTTTCTTAATAATTTGACGTCTACTTGTCTTGTCATCCACTACCATGTTTACTGTGAAAACAAACAAATGTTAATCTGTATATGAAGGTACATAAAGCAACATGGTAAATCATAAAAACATTTTTTATTCCAGTTCAAACATCCGCAATACAGCATCGGCGGCGAAGGCGACTAAAAAAAACTCTGAAATAAATAAGTAAAATCCATACAACCAAACATTCTTAGAAAGAGTGCAGTTTGTGTAGTTTGCCCAAAACGAACTACAACGTACTGAACATAAGATATCAACAAAAAAACCTTTACATTTGTAAATAATCCCTAAAGCATGACAAGATGTGAACTACCATTTTGGCTTTTCAGTGCAAAACGTCCACTTCTGTCCATACGTACATTTTACCAGTAGGACTGGTTACAGCTAACGAAAGCTTGATTAAACATGCAGTAAACTGCTCTGGTAGTGAAAGTGCTTGAAGTAGTTTTATGAGGTAAAGCCGAGCCGGAACAACATGGTTCGGGGGGTGGTGACGTCGGCTACAGCCAGTTCTTGTCCGTCCGTCAGGCCCAGTTCTGGAAAAACATGTCGATGACGTAAGTGAAGTAAAGATTCCCTTGTGTTGATGTGTTCCCTTGGCCTGTTATGAGTCAATGCTGTGCCACAAAAAAAAAAAGCATTCAATAAAGCTCCTCACCTCTCAAAGTTTTGGAAAGATTTGGCCGCGTCCGTTGTTCGATTGAGGCAACTGACTGCGAAAGAAAATACGTTGGATGAAGCTTAAACTTAAAGATTTTCGACAAACGACAAAGTAAATTCAAATACCTGTAGATATAATGTTTTGCTCTTTCCATCAACTGTGGCTGTTATAGCAGGTGATTTCATTTGCCTGAAATAAATGGACAGATAAGTTCATATTAATCAAGTGTTGCAACCATGATAATCTCTGAAAGTGTTCCTCAAAGAAAAACGATTAGGCACCTTATAATTACGAGATCCTGATGTCATAATTATTAAATCTTTTCTCATAATTATGAGATCCTGATAATGAAGTAAGGTGTCTATTTTTTTTTCTTTGGTGAATGCAATGCACTTCCATTTTAAGAAGACAGTTAATAAATAAACATTAGGAGTCAAGCAAACGTACAGGTAGGCACTCTCGGTCATGTAGTCTAGAACCTCCTGGAGAGTGGAAGACGGAGAAAAGTGCAGGTCCTGAGGTATCTGGCTGCAGGCTGAGCAGTTTTCCTACACCAGGGAGAGACACAAATTTACCTCAACCAAACCAAACATTTCAATCCTAGTACCGAATAAGAACTAATATGAGAAATCCAGGCACAAACCTTCCGTTCTGCCTCAAAGGTGTAGGTGTATAAGCCATCCACATCGTTGAACACCATGTAATTGGTAAGAGGCACATAAGCGCTGTGGAAATAGATCATCAGAAAAGATAAGGGGTATAATTTGTAAACAAATGTGTAGATATGTCTGCAGAATGATACACACGTTACCTTGTTGCTAACTTGAAAACCTCAGTTGCACACGCAGCTGTGTCACAAAAAAACAGAGAATAACAATGAAGGACAGGCACAAATGTTGAGTTATTTTTAGTAAAATACCAGATCCATAAGGCCCCTACTGGATAACAGTCAAGTCTTAACTAGGGACGCGCTGTGTGATTGGCTTGTGACAGGAAATTAACAATTTTCAACTTAATGGCCCTCACCAGGAACCAGCAGGCCAAAAGCTATAAAACAGGACCTTTTTGTTGATCAGGGAACACAACCTACTACAGGTTACCCTAACAAGAACGCTCTTCAGTGCGGACGTTGTTACCAAGTGAAGCAGACTGAAAGTTGAACAATTTTAAGAATCAATTCAGAGAAAGAACAGAGATGTAAGAGGCTATTTAGAAGAAAAATATTTCATTAGACATGACAAAAAAATGTGGTTGTTTCTTCCAGACTGAGAGAAGGACTCAGATCAGGTAAAACGAAAGCTGAACAGAGTACAGCAGAGTCACTGTTTTATTCTTTTAAGCTTTCAATCACTGTCGGTCATAGAACCTGTGAGATTTCCAAACGTAAGAAACCCTTTGGAAATCTGCAATCTCTAGGCTAGGAAAACACCTTGTATAGGAAATACACACATATACTGCTGTTTAAGTAATGCTAGCCTAAATACCTGTGCTAAACACCTTTATAAGATACCCCAAACCCTAATGTCTCCTCTACTCCTAATATAAATAGTTAAAGAACCACTCCTGACAGGAAGGTGAAATATATATATATATATATATATATATATATATATATATATATATATATATCAAAAGAAATCAGATTCTGCTAAAAGCATTACATGCCAGTCAGAGCTTTGCAAAAACACAGATCTGAAATCAGCCCCAGGATTCTGATGGGTGCATCTTTAATCTAAACTACTTACCAGCGATGACAGCGTTTGTAGATGCTACAGCTGGTATTATCCGTTTCACGACACCTGCAAAGTTCAAAGGGAAAATCTGCCTTTGCTTACCCTTCACTACTCAAATCAAAAGAAATAAAAAGCAGAAAATCTTAACAAAATAATAATAATACCAGTCTGCAAAAAGAGAGATCAAGAAAAGATGTCACTGTTACATCTCTGTCTTTAAATAAAACTTTAACTGCCACAGGCTGCAATAAAAGTTCACAAAGTACATTAGCAACCGTTCTGTTGTTTTTTTTGTTTTTATAAAGCTTGTCTCATTTCCCAGGGAAGCAGCAGTAAAACAAGATGGCGCTCAGCTGGCAGCAGATGTGCTGTTTTATGCTCACCCTGTGTAAGTCTGTAAGTGACTCCTGTTATGTTGAACTCCGCAGCCCTCTCCAGGGACCTCTGGAACACCCACTGGATGTGCTCCGGGTCATCTCCGTCCAAGGCCATACCATCTTGTCCACATTTACAAAACAGAGCAGGCAGAGAACAAAGTTGCACTTTACAATCAAAATAACCTTTACAAAGACAATATAAGAAAGCTATAATCAAGGTAATCAGACTGCATTATTTACCTCCAAAAGGCATCTCCTTTGGCCACTGCAGTATCCGTACATATTCAATGCAATGCTCTGGCAAACGAGGCATTGTCGCTATTGTGCACATGGGGAAGTTGATCTACAAAAACAGGTGGACATGAAAAAGCCCAGTAGTTTTGTCTGGTCAGCATGAGGCTTGCAAAAAGGTGTGCTAAATTACCTGGGGAGGGTAAAGTTCAAGTGTACAGTCAATGCAGGCTGTCATGCCTGGGAGAATGACCCTGGCGTTGCCTTTAAAGCCTTCTGTGCCACCGTCAACAAGTGGAATAAGGGAAGTTTGATCCAACTGGCCGTCCTCATACACAAGCAAAGATAGCTGCACATAAAAAGAGACAGTCACGACACCAATGCAGGAAAAATGTTCTTGTCACACATAGGTCTCAGCTTTGATATTTAGAGGGACATGTCATGCAAAATGAACTTTTTTAGCTCTTACATACATTTTGTCATGTACTTGTCGAGTTTCAAGAAACGCGGACAAAGTTGAATGTGGCTGTCCAGGAGCTGCGTAGATATCTTTATGTTCTGTTTGGGTCACGTTTTTCAAGCTGTTCAGTTTTCTCTATTATGTTTTTTGAACAATTACGTCACAGTATTTGCTGTGCAGCTGCCAAACAAAGTCATGGACCTCCGGCTTAGCTATTTGGCGGATCCGCCATTTTTATTTCTTTTTTTGCTTCAGTTTTGTACTCCAAGCTGAAGGATGCCAAAACTACAAGTGGATAAGTGAAAATGTTCGGTTGTTGGGTGTATTAACCCAGACAACTCATAACACCGTCCCCCAGCATACTAGAGAAATGGCAGAACGGGGGGGGATTGGAGCGCTCTGTGACTTGGAGTAGGATGGGGGGGGGGGGGGGGGGTGACGTGCCTCCTTTAGATTTAAAGAGACAGCACCAAAACGAGTTGCTTTCAGACGCACCTCAGAACAGGGGCAAAAGAGAGGCTGTGGGGCAACAAGAACGAGGAATTCAAACCAAAGCACTGTGATTCCACTTTATATAGACCACTGCTGAAGGATTTAAATGTGAAAAGGCATTAAAAAGCATGATATGTCCCCTTTAAAAGGCAAAAAAATGTGAAAGACAATAGCAGAAAGAAATTACTTACCAGCATACCGTTCATCCACCTCCTGGCAACTATAGAGTCAAGCCCACAGACAATAATGTGGAATTCTATATGAAGAAAAATGTAAATAAATCAGGGTTAATTCTGATAATAGAAAACACTAAAAATAAATAAAAAAAAAACTAACAAACATAAAGCAAAGCAGTAAACGTATGATCACATGAAACTTTAATAAATCCCACCCATAGCTATTCTGTTATTTAATAAACCTAAATTAAAACATGTGATGCCACTACCCTTTGACCTCTACTGCTGACTGATTCCTTCAGGACTTAATTTTAAGTCACCATTGGTTGGCTACAGAGAGCCACAGGGTCCAAAGCCAGGTGTCTGAATGTTCTTAAGCCGGTCTCAGGTACTACCATCCCTACGCATAAGGTACCATACTCCCAGTTAAAAGCTGTTTTTACTGATGGTACTGCAAAGAAACCGAATACAGGTATTCAATAACCTCTTCCAGACTCTTATGGTCAACTGACCAAGAATAATTTTACAGTTCTGAAACAGTTTCACCTGTACTGTCGTGTAAATAAATGAAAAACACATTGCTTTGGAATAAATATTCCTTTCCCTCGAACCTTTCCACATGGTGTTACATGATAACCACAAACTTCAATGTATTTTATTGAAATTTCTGAACAGTTTCCCTGTCCCTGCTGAAACAAAGCGTCCCCACAGCATGATGCTGCCACCACCACTATTTTAATGGTGGGGCTTTCTTCCACATGTATGTATTTAGGCCAAAAGGCTACCTTTTGGTCACATCTGACCAGAGCACTTGTAAGAATATCAAAGGGTTCAAGGGGCATGAACATTTCTTGAATTTCTTTCCCACTAATGAGCAGTTTTTTATAAAAGCAGTTGTCAGATAACTCAGGGTGAAATCATTATTACCAGATATGCACGATACATGGGCGGTAACATCGGTATCGGCCAATGTTAGTCATTCTATAACGCATGGGTCCGATAAGTAAAACTGGGCCGATATTAACAACTGATGTTCATTTCCATCTAGTTGCCCTTTGTGCCAGTGTTTCAAGAGGGGGAGGGTAGCGGGTTAGTCGCGCAGGTTTTTTTTTTGCCCATGAGACAGTGACAGTAATGCATCGCACAAGGACTGTGTTTTTTTTGTTTTTTTTTTTAAATGAAGCAGAGATGTCAGAAGTGTGGTCGTTTTTCACGGTGTCGAAAGAAGACAAACGAAAAGCAGCGTGTAGCTGGAACCCACAATCAAAAGTTCAGTTAGCATAGTTTTCAGTCGGTACAAAGTTGTGCAAAATGTGATCATCCCAGAAACACACACACACACACACACACACACACACACACACACACACATCAGTGAGTATTGGTTATCAGACATAGCAGCAATATGAATATCGGATATCGATAGCGGCTTAAATTTTCATATTGGTGCATCCCTATTTATTACAGTACAATTAACTAAAATGTACTAAATTATATTGTATTATTCATAAGCCTTATGCCTCATCAGAAAAATGCTAATCATCAGCTGAGTGGCTGTGAGCAGATAATGGGAGAGTGCACGAAGGATACTCACGTCTGTAGAATGTTTCATCTAAGTCTTGAATTTTCTTAAAATGTCTGAAGAAAACATTGAGGAGAAGATCATTCTAATTGGCTTTCACATCCTTAAAATAACGGTCGTTGTCTGCCGCTTAGTGTACTTTCTGAAATTGGACCTGTTTGCCTGTGACGTTATCTTCATTGTTACAAAGAAACGTGCAAAATAATGTGGTCAGCGATCCAAAATCTTGCCTCAGCAGGTCAATAAAAAGGATACGGTACTACGCGGCACCCCGGTATTCGGCTGTTGATAAAATCTGCTGCGACGTCCGCCTTGGGTCGACCGACGTCCTTTGATCTGGTGGAAAATACCAACGGATTAAATTAACGCCTCGGCTTTTTTTTAACGAGCATTAATAAATGAACAATGAAATAATGATGCTTACCTGAAAAGGAACTGGCGATTCAGGTTGGAAACATCAATTGTGTCCATGTCAACTACGTTAATGTTTCGGAAGCCTGATAAAGCCTGAATGACACAGCGGAGACAAGCAATCCATACTTTAGGAATCGATTATATCGAGACGTCAGGTAACGTTGGATCCATTGTCACACAGCGGTGGGTTTACCAGGTCTTTCAGCAGCTCACATCCCAGTCCGCCAGCACCAATGACCAGGACTTTACAGGTTTCCAGCAAGAACTGCAAGCACTGTGGTAAAAGATTACAGGCAGATAACATCTATGCAGAAAGACAGAAGAGGTCATGGAGGGAGAAACACAAATGCCTTGCTGAGATGGCTACCTCTGTGCTGGGCTCAAAGTCGGGATGTGTGAATGGCCCCGATCTCTCCAGGAACTTTTTGATGTGGTTCCATCGGCCTTCCCACTCACAGCTGCCTCCACAGACTCCGTCCACCACCATCCTGGAGAGCACATGCACATTTAGAAATTAACACGTGCTGTATATCCGAAAGGCTGAGCACGTGACAATTTAAACTTCCATAACAAGACCCTTATGTCTAAAGGGATCACGCAGAAAACAAAACAAAAACAAAAACAATGACTCAGACTATCTACACTAGGTAAAGTGAGCAGTAGAGTTTACACCCGACGATGGAGTTAAACCCTGGAGACGAGGCATAAATAGTGGCTTGAGATATTGCCACACCGTCCAACCTTTTCACATTTTGCCAGATTACAAACACATACTTCCAAGTATTTTAATGCGAAAAGGCCGACGCAAAGCAGTGTGTGAACGCAAACAGGAAAGGCGGACACGAATGTTGAAATTTTATAATGAACTAAATCGGGTAACGTGAGGCACCTCAGGATCCTGTAACAAGATCACGTTCCGCCAAATGTTGTCAGAAGTCACCTAACTAGTAGGTCAGGTCCAGTGGTGTGTAATTTGTTCTCTGTAGAAAAACAGCCGTTCTGTGAAGGTCTCGGACGTTTGTCAGAGAACATCTTGAACAAACAGCGTGCGCCATGAAGCCCGAAGGAAACACGACAGGCGTCAGGGATAACACAGTGGAATACTTCAAGCAGAGCTATAATACAACCAGCTCAGGTGGTATAACCTGATGGGACCACTATTAACGGTGAACCTGCCACGTCTGTGACGCAAGCCGTAACAAGTAAGCTTTAAAGTGCCCCGCAGGCACGTGGAACTCGTGGAAGAAGGTGCTTGGGTCACACAAGAACAAACTCTAACTTTTTTGGCCTAGATCAAAATCACTTTAAGAGGGGGAATCAAGACTATACTCTGAAGTAGTGAACATGTTTGCAAACCATTCATCGGTTTGCTTTCACTTCACAGTGATGGGCGCCTTTGTGTTGGCCTGTCACAGCATTAAAGGATTGGAAGATGTTTGAAATGTGTCGCTGTAATGGGACAGATGTGGGAAAAGTTCTACCGGTACGGACACCTTCGCGATGCATTGGCGCACTCCCCTGATGTTGCTGTGCTTACTCTGACTGACTAAGCTTTCACTAAGGTGTAACATTTCCAGGCGGGCGTTTCTGACCCTCTCCTCCGTAAACAGTTCCAGGGTGGATAGAATCGCTGATCAATCTTCCAGAATAAACAGCCCATATGTCAACAGAGAACATACATTATTCCTCCAGATAAGCCCCAGAGTCGAAAAGAATTCACTGTTCGGACAAGCTAGTTATTTCCAACGAGCCACGGCAAATGTCCCTTTAGTGGCTACTTTGTTTACAGCCAGTCTCTCTCTCTCTCTCTCTCTCAACGTTCGCCTTCTTCCTGTCTAAACACGGAGCCCTGGAAACCTCCACTAACTTCTCAGTCAGCTCCACTACTCTCCTTCTTTTCTTCTCCCTAAAAGGAGGGAATGAAAGAAGGTTGATTCACGCTGTTCCTTCTTAGGTTAATGTGATCAGACAGCATCTTTTCGGGGTTTCTGACTCGGTTCCTCGGCGGCTACTTACGGTTCGTCCGTCTCCGCCATGTTTTGGTGACTTCAAGTGTCAAAACCGGTAGCGGTGAACGCGCCTCCAAATTGGTAAATACATCTATATATCGGAATTAACGTATATTTTTGTATAGTTTTTAAACTATTTGTATGCTAGGCTGTAGTTTTAAGCAGAAAACGCGTGTAGGTATTTAAAAGACCAGTTACCCGTCTCTGTATTCATTGAGTGAATATAAGAATTCCAGATGTCCTGAACGCATCATAAGGCCACCCCAATCCTGTAATTACAAATAATGTCCGACAGATGGCAACATGAACTTTTTGGCAGCAGCTGTGGACCAAAAAGAAATTTGGTAAAAAGAAGCCTAAAACGTCACCCTTTTAGAGCAGAACTCTGTTAATCTTGTATTTACCTGAAAATAAAAGCGCTTTTCTCAGTTGTTCTGGTCGATATTTGCCAAAATACAGTAGCAGTAAAATACACAAACATACAAAAAGCTGAAAGTTGCATTTTTGCGGGTTTTTTATTTATTTATTTTTGTGCAGTTGAGAAGTGAAGATTTACTGCAAGGTGCGGGAAGACAAAGTCAAGTCGTAAAAGGACTGACTTTTATTTTCTTTCTGTAGCTTAAATTTGGTAATCAACATTAAAACTAGGATCTTTTCTTTAGACGTTGTGCCTTAAAATACTAACAAATTAAAATTTAGCATTGGATTTTGAAACAACTGCGGAAACTCGCCCCCGGTGGGGCTTCACAAGCCCCTAGTAAAGACAAAATAGGTTTGATGCAGAGACGATGGGAAAACACGGTAATCAAGCATTGTCAACTTTATAATCTACCCTTTATAATCTTTTCATAGATATTTCCCCCCATTATAACATACTAATGGTAAGTTTAAATGGTTAAAAACGAATAATGTTTACATCTACAGAAAAAAGGATTAAGACACTGCAGGGTTTTCTGAACATCTGCCGCCTGCAACATAATCCTGAGAGAGGTAGATGGTCAAGTCAGCACTAGTCATTTTGAGTACTGCTGAGTGTGGTTCTCACGTCATCAGTGGACTCTCATGCACTTTTTAATATGTTTTTGTTCACTGTAGTCATGCGTCTGTTGGAGCCTATATGTAAGCTTCATTGTCTTGCCTATGAGGGCTCCAAGTGCTTGTTAACAGCCATCAGAGGCTTGACATGTGACATGGAAAGAAATCCAAAACATCAAAGTATTCTGGAGAAAGCCTGCAAAAGTATTCACTCTCTTGGTACTTTTTAATGTTTTGTTGCCTCACCACCTGGAATTAAATTTAATTGTCTGACAGTTTGCATCATTTTATTTACAGAATATGCTTACAACAGTGAAGATGTATTATTTGTCTTATTGTGCAGCAAACAACAAATAGGACAGAATGACAGAAAACTTCACCGTGCATAACTGTTCACCCAACCCAGACCCCTAAAGTCAGTTTGTAGAGCCATCTTTTGCAACATTTACAGGTGCAAGTGCCTTTGGATCAGTCCCTTTGAGCTCGCCCCATCTCGCCTCTGGGATTTTTGCTCATTCCTCAGGGTAAACGGCACCAGCGGCTTCGTGTTGGATGGTTTTCACTGGTGAACAGCTATCTTCACGTCTAACCAATGATTCTTAATTGCATTGAGGTCTGGACTTTGACTAGGCCATTCCAACACATTTAAATGTTTCCCCTTGAACCACTTGAGTGTCGCTTTAACAGTATCTTAGTATCATTGTCCCGCTGGAGGGTGAACCTCCGTCCCGGTCTCAAATCACAGTCAGACTGATATCCCTTCATTTAACACCATCCATCTTTCCCTAAACTCCGACCAAGTACTTAGTCCCTGCAGGTGAAAAACATCCCACAGCATGGTGCTGCCACCACCATGTTTCACTGTGGGGATGGTGTTCTTGGGGCGATGGGATGTGTTGGGTTTGTGCCAGACCTAGCATTTTACTTTCTGGCTGAAAGGTTCGATTTTAGTCTCATTTGACCGGAGCACCTTTCTCCATTCATTTAGGGAGTCGCCCATGTGCCTTCTGGCAAACTCCACATGTGGCATCTTATTTTTAACATAAAGTTAAGGCTTTTTGTCCCATAAAGCCAGCTATATATTTATGGAGCGTAGAGCTTATTGTGGTCCTATGGACAGATCCTCCGGTCTCTGCTGTGAGCTCTCCAGCTCTTTCAGGGTTATCTTTGGTCTCTGTGCTGCCTCTCTGATTAATGCCCTCCTTGCCCAGAGTGTGAGTTTTGGTTGGTGGCTTCTCTCGGCAGGTTTGTCATAGTACCATGTGCTTTCCCTTTAAAGATAGAGAAATTTGCTGTTGCTCGGGGGGAACATAAACATTTTTGGTTCTTTGTTATAACCCCACCCTGACTTGTACTTCTCAACAACTTTGTCTTTGACTTGTTTGGAGAGCTCCTTCTTCATGGTGTGATGCCTCTCGCTTAGTGGTGCTGCAGGCTCTGGTGTCTTTCACAGAAGGTGTGCTTATATTGCCAGATCATGTGACACTTAGCTCACACACAGGTGGAATTCATATCACCATTTGTGTGATTTTTGAATGTAATTTGTTGCACCAGAACTTTTTAGGGGCTTATTTTTATTATTTTTATTTATATATATTTCACTTATTTCACTTCACCAACTTAGTGCAGGTCCATCGCATAAAATAAAAATTAAATTAAAAAGCCTATTAATTACAGGTTGGAGTGCAGGAAGGTAAAAATGGGCCAAAAGCCAAGGGGGTGAATACTTTTACAAGGAGCTGTAACTAAAAATATATAGTCAAGGACATCACAAAAAATTGAATCCCAAACTGTTTCCAAGCAGCCTCTTGTGCATTTTCGTTCAACTGCACATGTGTAGAAGCAATTAGGATCGGTAGTTAGAAAAACAGCTAAAAAAAACAGAGCACAAAAAGTGTTGATTCCCTCTCCTTATTTTTGTCCCTTCACAACCACAAAAAAACTGTACTTTATTACGACTTTGTGAAATGGACCAACACAAGGTAGCACATAACTGTGTAAAAGGAAAATGATGCACGTTTTTTAACATGCATGTTTTTTAACCTCATCCTCACTGTCCCAAGTCTTTTGCAGCCTCTAACATGTTTTCTTCCAGGATTTCTCTGTATCAATCTTTCAAGTAACCAAGACCTGCTTCCCCCCCCCATCTGTAGACAAACTTCCCCACAGCATAATGCTGCCACCTCCATGTTTCTAATTTAATTAATAGCAAACATGTCATAACTCACAGTTTAGACTTATTTGTTTTAAGAGAAAAAAAACATTCCTTGCTACCTATCATGATGTAGGTGCACATAAACATCAGTTCAGAATTGTTTTTGTTACACATACTGTATGTCCAATTATAAAAAAATATTTCACACAATCTCATTGTAGTCAAAACATGATCAAACAGGGTTGAACTGTACATTGTGCAATAAATGCGTTTTATGAACTGTGAAGAATTATCTTAGTTTATATTGCCGTTTACCTTGAGCGGATGCTCTGTTAGATTGATTATCCAGCTATTATCAAATTCTTGTTGTTCCAGTCTTCACTTTGAGTTAAGGCTCGGGTCACTTACTGGGAACTTGTTTCTATGTTTACAGATTTAACAGTGAGGATGCCTCCCTTAAGTAGCTATCTGATTTAATGCGTCCACATTTTGTTAATGAATCTGTGTGTTTAATCTTTCATTATAGCATGATTAATAAAAGCCCAGAAAAGGCCTCAGTGCATTTAAAGGAGGTGCTTCTGGGCACACGGACATAATTAATCTGTCTTACCACATCCCCTCTATTATTAAAGGAAATGTGGAGCTGGTACCTTTCAGCAGAGGTCACTGGAAATGTGCTAATGTATGCACTGATAGCTGATAGATTATTTGACACTGGAGTACCGCAGCAGAATCAAGAGGTTTTTTTTTTCTTCTTCATGGTTACTATGATTTGATTTTTTCCCCCTTCTGATTATTAATGAGATGTTCCAAGTGACAGCGTCTGAAAACTGATCACTAAAAATAACTGCTGTGTCCACGTCCTTCATAGATGACTGCTTGCTGTATCAGCCCTCTGACTGGGCCTTGGTCCTCTTCCATTTACCCCAGCTGCACTGTCTGGCAAAACACATCAAAGTGATCGAATTTAATAAATAATAATAATAATTATTATTATTATTATTAATATATATATTTTTTATTATTGCAATTATAAAGAAGTAGGTGCAGTAAGAAGGTAGCGGATTCGAGTCTTCACCTGAGGTCTGCATGGAGCGTGCATATCTCCCTGTACATGCATGGGTTCTCTCCAGGTACTCTAACTTCCTCCCACAGTCCAGAAATATGACTGTAAAGTTAATTTGTCTCTCTAAGTCACCCTTAGGTGTGTGTTTGTGCACGTGTGTGTGTGTGCGTCTATCGTGAGGACCAAAACTTGACAGTAGACCAACGTTGTGTGGACAATTGGCATTGTGAGGACATTTTCAAATGTCCACACAATGCTAATTGGGGTAATGCTTAGGTTTAGGGCTAATGAATGGAAGTCAATGGAAGGTCTAAACGATGATGTGTCATGATTTAGGTTTTTGTTTTGGACCTGTTTTGGGACCGATTTTCCCCAGTTACTCCATGCTCTACCCTTCCCTGTCACCATCCACTGTTCTCAGTCATCTTCCAGCCACTACTCAGCACTATAATCAGCTCCACCTGCTGCTGCCACTAATTACCCCAAGTCAGTCCACCTGATCCTCTCTCTATATTTACCTGACTCATTCAACTACTCCTTACCAGAATGTCTCGTCTTGTCTCCCTCTGCCTCTCCATCCCTTGGACCTGTTCTCGCCCTGTTCTTGACCTGTTTGTTTAGCTAATGCTTGTGTACACCTCGGGGAGAAGGTTTCTCCTGGGATTTCTGTGTCTCGCTCTGCCCACTCTGGGAACACGTCAGCGGCTTCTTGTCCAGTCTGGTTCTGTCTGCAACACCTGGTCAAGTCAGACGCTACCTGCATCTCCTTATCAATTCTGCCTCAGCCTGCAACACCTGCCTGCATCACGTGGTCAAGTCAGTCTCCACCTCCATCATCTGGTCTCCTGCCCAGTCCTGCCTGCCTGTCTCGTTTGCCACCATCACTAGTTTTAAATATAACTTTATATAGCTACAATTTATATAGTAATCACTACACTGTTGTTATTCCTGTGTGTCTCTGTGTTGTCCCGTGATGGACTGGTGACCTGTCCAGGGTGTACCCTGCCTCCTGCCCACTGACTGGAAACGGTCATCACCCTGGCAACCCAAGCGGGTGTAGCCAGTGGATATACAAAATGTGTCAGTTAAAAACACATCTGAATTTATTTTTCCTTAAAACATATTTTCAGACTCATAGCTGCCTTTGAAGATACGCCGTTTGCAAAATAGGGCAAAGAAGGGCACAAGATGTCGACATTTTCTCTGCATTGACACGTTTTTATAGATCCAGTTTAAATATCATATGTCATTCCCCAATCCTCCATATGACATTCCCAATGCTAAACCCAGACATTGTGAATGTCATCACAGTGCCTTTGTGGTGACCCACCTCCCTGCCATCCATCACCGCCAATTCCTGTTAACCTGAACGCAAAGATTGAAGAGTCCTGACTTGAAGTGACCATTACTGGATCATAGCAAGCTATCAAAAGAAAGGCTCGTTGTAAAGTGGAACAATGACATCAGAGGTTATGAGCTGCTGTTGCTCTATTTTCTTTTAAAGAAAACAGAGATAAGCAAAGTCTTTTCATTCATTGAAATGCAGAATCAGGGGTTTGTCAGCTTCATATGTCTCGCTATCCATTTGCCTTTTGATGGCTTTCTGTCAGGACTTTAAAGTGGTGCTGATTGGACTAATGATAATGTGTCACAGCGATGCAGCTCGGGTTTGGCGCAGACCAAACACTGACGACCAGAAGACAAGGAGAAGCAATGGGCCCATGTTGTGTTGTGCTGTACTAAGTGATTGATGACTCACTGTGGTGGTGCTTTGATTAAGACTCCAGTGATTTATCACCGGGCTGCTCACAACATAATTAAACTCTTTATATATACTCTTAAGAAAACAATGCTGTCCTGCTATTTGTCGCATGTGACTTATTTTTCATCTTTACACATTTCTTACATGTATTGGTAATATAAATAATCTAAATTATTCCCCCAGATAATTCCTTGGTACTAGAGTGGGAATTGCACCTGATAATCTTGTGCAGCTCATTAAAGATTATTAGAGATGTGATTTGTGTGTTTCCTGTTGAAATGGCTTTGGGGGAATTCCGATTAGTTTTTCCAAGCCCTTTTCCAAATAATCATGTTTGCGCTGAGAAGGTATTTGCAGTGTTTTGATTGTTGATAGGGCTGTGCACTGTGATGTTGTTGGTGAATATCGGGATGTGTTCCTCGTCTATCATCATCATGTTTTCATCAGTCTGTTGTTTTAGTATCTTGCAATATCATCTGTCAGTCGTAGACATTTACCGCAGTTGAGAGCTTAAGTGCGTGTTCTATTTGTTCTCATTGTTGGATTTTCTTTTAGATTTTCTGAGCAGAAATAACAAGATTATGAGTTGGGGGCCATGTTGGACACTGAACAGTGGGCTGCTAGGTGACCTCCAACTTTTCAATATTTAAATCTACACAAATATAACTCACTATGAATGCTTGGCCCTTTTCATACGATTAAACAGTTTGTTTATGGTGAATCTAGCATTTATTTATTTTTTGCTAACTTCACATGACGTAAAGATGAGCATTTATCACTTTCTACTCTAAAGTTGTGCGCGTGTATGTTTTAGCTTTGACTACATTTCTTAGTTGTGATCAACAGTTATGAATGTATTTCAATCTGAAAAACTCACACAGAAAGAAGAGACAATTAGAAGAATTTATTGATACAATATTTTAAGACTTTGGCGCTCAGACCTCGGCAGGAACATTCACGCTGAATTATACTTCAATATGCATAAGCAGGTGTATGAGAATAGGAATGATCCCCCCAGGCCTGAAACTGGTGGTGGAGTGGAGATAGAAGAAGTTTGTTCAGTCCATGTGATGATCTGTTTGCTAGATGTCCAATTTGATAAACACGGGTTTGCATGACTGTCCATGATGAGCAAGCTTGAAGCGACTGTGGAGAGGAAAAACTCCCCTTTGGGAAGAAACCTCTGGCAGAACCAGGCTCAGCATGGCGGTCTCTGCCGGACCGATTGAGATATGACAGGGAATTCTGTAGAGTCCAAGAGGAATTACACTCTAATAGGAACAAGGTTGTAGGAGCACATAGGAAAGCCAGATGGAGCTGCTATGATGGTGGAGAAGGGGATGGAGGTGGGTTGAATCCGGTCATCAGAGTCCAGATCAGACATCGCACAGCGACTGCTTGCTTGCTGGGTAGAAGTTGCGCTGGATTTAAAGTTCTTTTAAGACAGATCCAGGACACTGATTGGCTTCGAGGAGGAGCAGTTCAAAGCTGATTGGCTTGCGTCGGAGGCGAATGAGTCCCTGATTGATGGAGGTAAGCAATGAGTTTCTTCAGTCTGAATTTCCGCATTTAGCTCCATTTTATATTCAGAGATGCACACGCAGCAAATACCAGTTTCTGTTGTTCTTCAATGTCTGGACTGCCAATTCCAAGCTTGATAAAACTCAAAACCATATGGATCCGATTTAATAATGTTTGTTTTTGAGACCCTTGTCAGGCAACACCTCTGGATGACAGGAAGAGGTTTAACAGGTTTATTGGCTAACAAGAAAAATCAATTCTTCCAGAAGCAGGGGATGATTCCTGGACGATGCTGAGGAGGACAGGTAAGTTATTGCAAGAAATCATCTCTGAAGCTTGTTGGTAAATATTCAGGAAGAATAGGAGTCTTACGATTGTCGGAGAGGTGAAGTTTCCAGGAAAGATGTGAGTCAATCTTCAGAGGCTGATGGTGACAGGCTGTGGTGTGTGATCAGGATGGTAATGGTTCCTGTCTTTACTTCCAGAAAGTAGATTGAGGCGGCACTGAGTGATGGGTGGTGGTTTAGAAGTGTTCAAACTGCTGATCCAGAGGAGTGCCTAGAGGAGTGGTGAGGATCCTAGGATAAATGCCCTCAAGGACTTTGAAAACTAGGGGGCAAAGGATGGGAGTCCCTGACAAGGCAAAAACTGAGCAAGGACATTTTCTGGAAAGAGGACAATGAAAAGGTAATTTACAGAGAACCAATTAAATAGAATCCATAAGCTCACAAAGAGGCTTTATTAACACTTGACCAACAAGAACATCCTGGCATCTGCCACAGGGATCTCACTTCTCTATTAACTCCTCCTGACTGACTTGAGCTGTGGGAACGCACATGCCCAGTCACACCCAGCATTCAGAAAGGTATGGCACACACACAACCTAAAAAAAAGCACTGAGGAGGACATCAAAGAATGTACTATTTGTTGATGCATTTACAGACCATGTCGACACATATTTAATCAGATTTTTAAAATTTTGACCAGCTGATCATTGGTTAGAGGTACATTGCTCACTAATGGTACCAAAAGGATTGCATTTTAAAGCTTGACTGAAGTACTTCATATCATAGCATTTTACTCACTCTATTGCTCTACTTGTATTTGTTTCTTTGAAACAAATACAAGTTTTCCCTGAGAGCTGAGTCAAAGAATGGTGAGTCTTTTTGCCCTTGGCAAAAGACTCACCATCAATCTAACTGCAGGTTAGATTTGTCCTACAAAAGGAGAAAGTAAGATATCCCTCTTGTGGAAAATTGGCTGAATTTACTTGATTGCACAGCGGACTGAGTCACATTCAAGCCACAACGCGGATTGGCCAAAACAGTTATAGGGAATATGATTATAGCTAAAGGTATTTATTGCTATTGGACTTCTCGACTTTTAGAGGCTTTTGCTTGTCTCACCACTTGACCTCCAATTTTCTCCACATGGTCATGATCCGATTCATCCACATTTCATTTCAAAATTCCAATGTCATTGACTGTCACAAGAAAAGCAATGACAGAGATTTCCTCATTGTACTGAAATATGTAGATGTGTATTATTCTTAATCAATCGCATCCTTTTTATATCTCTATGATTCTTGTCTCTGTGGTCTTTCTATTTCAGACATGTTTATTCCTGCTTATTCTTCCCATTTCCTGTTCTCTCACATATTTATCCTGCTATTTCTACGTCACTAATCTTCTAAGGTCTTGAATTGCCAACTATAGCCACACCTATGAGCTTCAAAAGCTAAATACCACCACAGCTGACCATACAAACATATTAATCAAATTTCCTCTAAACTTTCATTTTATGAAAGACGTAGAGACTATAGTTGATGGCATTTCCTGTTTCTGGAATTGAGCCCCCCTTGTCATTCCTCTTACAGTAAACTGAGCATAAGGTTGAAACAGTGGGCATTTTTCCTGTTTGCCCCTGTCTGTGCATGTCTTCCTGAGTACTTCTGAAATATCATCACTCTCAGGAAGGGGGTTGGTGGTGAAATGATAAGGTGTTTTAAAACTAAGCAGCTCAGAATGATTGCGTTGTTGCTGCATACACAAAAGAAACATACAATTTGACTCCAAAAAGTAGCATTGCCTGTTTCCTGTAATGTATAACCAATGTGTTCAAGGGAACAATTTCTTCTCATTCTTTATTTCAACTCTAATAAAGTCAATTGAGGTGGTGCCTTCGGTTGCACTTCTGATCCTTTTTGGCATACAAATAAATTATATATTTCTACATTTTTTTAATTGGTCTCCAATCAAATAATTCTAATCACTTGATGAAAGGTACAAAATTAATCTGAAAATTCAATTTGTTTACACTAAATGTCACGCATTCCATATAAACAGCTTTGATTTACTGTTTGACGACCATGTTTTGTTCCCAACCTGTGGTCTAACAGTTCCTTAGTCCTTTATTTTATGCTCAACTTTTTCCTCTTCAGCGCTTGGTCTGGGGTGGAGCTTAAGGAAGTGGGGTATATCCTTCCTCTCCACCAAGAACATAACTGAGGAGTGAAGCTGGAGGCTTAAATAGCCAACAATAGGCATGCAGAGTCAACTATCACTTTACTACAGATGAATTCCATTCTTGCACTGAAAGGAGAGTCTGAAGAAGAAAGTTCAACTAATAAAGTCTGAGGGTCTCTGACTGCAGCTAGTCTTGCTTATTGTCTTTGTTTTCTAAGCCGATGCTTTGCTTTTCATTATGCATGTCGCATTAACCGGGAAACCTTTGATTACTTTTTTTTTTCTTACACCATTACGTTTTCAAAATCCTTTTGCTATTAAAAACCTGAAAATGGTTGACATAAATTTGAATTCAGCCCCCTTTGCTCTGATGCCCCAAATAAAATAAACAGATGTGTGTAATTTAATGTCAGTATGAATGCAGATGTTCTGTGAAGGCCTCAGGGGATCATTAAAGAACATTAGGGAATAAAGAGGACCATGAAGATCAAAAAACACAGAAGATGTCAGAGAAAGCTTGTGGAGAACTTTAAACTGTGGTTAGATTATAAAGCCACATTACAAGCTTTATATATTTGATAAGGCTATCAAAACATAGCTGTATGTCTAAACTAACAGGCCAGGCGGGGAAAGTATTAATCACAAAAGCAATTAGAGGTTCATGGAAAACCTTGGGAGGAGCAGCACAGCTCCACAGTTCAGGTGGGAGACGTCTGCTCAAGAAGGGCTGCTTGTTTTGACTGTTTGTGTAAAATGATCTGCCCCCAACTATTTGTCCCACAAGCAAAATGCTATATGTGGAGTAAAACTGATGTGTCATGTTTTGCGAAGAAGGACCAAAGTGGCAAACAGATGACGGCAGGCACATACTGCTAATAATAATATTTTAATGGAGCCAAATCTCTGACTACACAAAAGGGAACCAAAACAGGGTACAAAACCAGAGCACAAACGCGGGAGGATGGAGGTATACGCTCAGCAAGCTAGTGAACCTAAAACATGCAACCTGAGCTGCAATGAAATGGTTCATATCAAACAATGATCATGTGTTAGAGTGCCCTAGTTAAAGTCCACCATGTCCAAATCCAATCGAGAAATCATGGCAAGAAAATTGATGTTCAGACACTCCATTCAATCTGACTGAGCTTGAGACATTTAGCAAAGACAATCTTGGGCAAATGCTTCAGCCTCTACTGTAGCTGTGAAAAACTGCTAGAGATACAGCCCAAAATAGATTTTGGTTTATTTCATTATTTCATTTTTTCTTCGTAGTTACATGACCCTCTTGTTCTATCAGGTAAAATCCAAAAACACATTGAAGTTTGTGGTCGTAGGTTAAAGGGCTGTAAATAGTTTGGCAAAGCTCTGCATCCCAGAGTTAAGAACACAGAGGAAAACAGAGCAATGACCCTTTTCCTGTTTGTGTGCTGGTCTGGAGATGGGTTAGAAACTTGCTTTAGTACAGATATAAATTTAGAAAAATAAAATCTGCAGCTAATGCTTCAGCAGATTCCATACTGCTTCTCTTCTAGCGGTATTTATCAACATAAAATTTATCTTTAAAAAAACATTCCCTTTGACAGAATGTTCCAAAGTTAGATATTTAAATCATTTTAAATTAAAATTCTTTTTTTAATGTTCATAGTATGCTGGGACATTTACTGCCGTGGGATTCTGTCATAACCATTAGGAACACAATGGCCATCCAGTTCAATTAAATACAGCTTAAAGTGTGTTAATATTCTATTTTAATGATATTTTTTATCAGAGAACATAACCTACCTATTACAAAATAGATTTCCCTTGACAGCACTAAAACTCTATACAATCCAGGCTATAAGAGATAGTTTAAACACAGTTGGTTTAGTTAATTTGACTATGCCCAGTTACAGCTTCTTTAATTGATTCACTCTTCTAGTTTCTGATCCATCTATGATTTGTACAGTAAAACGATTCAAAAATCAGCTCAAAAAACTGATTTGATGAAAAGAGTTTTTGCAATTAGCGAGGGAACTAGTGGTTGGGGGCTGCTTGCTGGGCAGTCAGTAGCACTTGCAGTAAGAAGGTCTAGCGTTTGGTTTCTTTCTGTTCAGTAGTAAAGATTTCACTAATCACTGTCAGTCAAATGTAAAACTATAAAGTGCATTTTTAAAATGTAGTTACAAGGTGTGTGGTTGAGGCTTAATGCACAGAAAACTGGGACTGAAGTATGGCAAACAGTCCACTGTTTACATTAGCTTTAGCTTTACCTTCAGGGTACATACTAGTCTTTGTTTTACTTCATATTGGCAAATTGGTGTATTTCGCTGGTATTGACTCTAGGCAAGTCTTGGAGGCTGCGAGTGTAAAAAAGTGCAATCGTTTTTCCACCAGTGAGACAGAACTGGTAGTTCTGTCTCACTTCTTCAGCAGAAGTAGCGTCAAGCCATTCGATCCAAGGAGTCAGTTAGTGAGTCTTGTTTTGCATTTTTCGAAGCAGTTATCACCCACAGGACATTGTTTTGGTCTTTATGGGTTATGGAAAAAAACAGAGAAACTATATTGTCATTCAGTAAGGAAGCAATGGCTGTTTATGTGTGAAGCTCAGTAAAGAGACACAGCTTTAAAGGACAATTACACGTTTATCAGGTTAAGTAAAGTTATTTTTCTGTTAAGAGAAAATACTGTTTTCTGTTTGAATAATGGAAACAGTTAAACGCTAAAATGCTTGAATACTTAAGTATTTGTGCAGAATAGAAATAGTTAACAGCTGATTCATGTATTTTATTTTGATAGTTAAAAATACAAAAGGTCTGAGAAAAATGGACAATGTGTTTGAGTTAAAGCACCAAACAGACTGTAAAATGATTTGGAGAATTAAAAGCCATCTATAAACAGATTTTATTTGATAAAGACTCATATTGTTAAATGGAGCATGTTAAAAGAGTTCTCGTTCAGTTTAAAGGGGTCTTAAAGCCATTTGTCTTGGCGGGGGGCTGCTGTGGGTGGCCAGCGGCTTGCCGGGTCTGGGGCTGACGCCTCTGCTCTCCCCAGAAAGGGGTGGGGGGCAGGGGTGGCTAGGGTAAGGTTGGGGAGGGAGGGGGTTTATTAGGTATTTAGTGGGTGAGGGGGGTTCTGGTCGGGTGGCCCGTGCGGGTCGTGTTGGCCCCCCCTCTTTGGGGGGGCGGTCCAGGGGGCGGCTGGTCCGGGGGCGGGGCCGGGGGTCGGGCACAGGCAGTCGTATAGTTGAATTTTGGTGACCCCCCCCAATTGGGATTTTTGGATGTGAGTGTTATGTGGGAATGTGTGTACAGCGTCCTTTTTTTTGTGTCTGTGTGTGGTGAGTGGGGTACTAGGGAGGGATGGTGTGAATGAGTTTGGGGTTTTTTTTGTTTTTTTCCAGGTTCGGGTCCGGTCTGCTTCCTCTCCCAAGAACATCTCAAGTCTCCATTAGGTGCGGAGCCCATCCCCCCACGTCCTGCCCTCTTCCGCTGCGCTGGCAGGCGCCTTGGCCCTCTGGCGCGTTGACGGCCCTCGGGTTTGGGGTGGGCTCCCATGGCCGGGACCGCTTCGGCGCGGCTGGCTACCGGCGGAGCCCACGGGCTCGTCCCCGCGGCTCTTGGGGGCGTCGGCTTTGCGGCGGATGGGGGATTTCCTCGGGGTCGTCTCTCCTCTTTCCTGGGAGGGGGGGGGTTGCAGATTTCCTGTGATGGCCCCTCTTGGGTGCACTGCTTTGGGGGCCCCTTTGTGAGTCCGGGGTTATGGGTCCCCTGACCCCTTCCTCTGTGCTCCACAACCACTATCGAGCTATTTCCTTTTTGGATAATTTTCACCTAAACTAGTGCACTCTCACAAACTCCCACAGGTGCTGGGTCCCAGGTATTAAGTGTTTACTTATATACAGAAAGCCTGTAATTTATTTATTTATTTTCTTTCACTTTCTTTTTTCAGGTATCACATTACACATGTCAGCTTAAATAATAATACATATGATTTAGCAATGGCGTCAAGGTGTTACTCGATTGTATCTGTTGCTTTATGTCTGTTGGTTGTGCTGTTCTTTTTGCGTCTCTTTCCAGGTGATGGAGCAGACAGAGGACGTTTTATCATTCTCTCCCTTTTATCTCTTCTGTCTTTCACCTCTTCTCTTTCTTTTTTTTCTTTTCTTGTTCTTCCTTTACTCTCCTACTTTACCATTGTAGTGTCCATATAATTTGAAATTCTCCCTGCAGGAATCACAATAAAGCTATTTACATGCACAAATCAAGCGGAGCACTATGGCGAAAGCTGTTTGCTCCACTTGTGAAAGCAAAATCTGTCGAGCTCTATTTGGCATTAAGACATTAATTCTTATTGCCACATTGCTAGACAGGACACTGGGAAAAAAAAGCCATTTGTTATGTACTAAGTCTAAGGGCTATCTGTTGTAGTTATTCAGTGATACCTGAAGTAATGATATTGTATATGGAGAGTGTTCACAAAAAAAGAAGCTTGCTGATAAATGCTAACGGAAGCACAACATGTGTGTCTCATCTTTTCTGTGTCAAAGCATCACACATTGAGGACAAACAAAACCATTACCCTAAGCACATCCAAGGTTGCTGGGTAATATATAGAAAATGAAAGGATTGACAACTAGTGGCAGACTACTTCTTGTAAGGTTCTTGCAACGCAACAGTTTATTTACATAAATGATGTTTAGGCAGATGCACAGGGTACCTCACAGAGATGCAAGCAACTTGCCAGTTGCTGTTGAGCAACTGGCAAGTTGCAAGTATAGTATAATGCATCACTTGGAAGTGTATGCTGCATTTCATATCTATACTTCAGGCTAATTGGGGCTTTAGGATACCCAGAACGGGATTAGAACTGTCTCCGGTGTCTGCCAGCATCACTGGGTGTAGCTGGAGACACCGGCCTGCTGGAGCCACTAACCCACACAAATGCCCAGGATATTAAACATTCTGTCGGCGAAATGAAGATATCACCTCCTGATTGTGTTCTCTTGAGGACGCTGTTGCTGGAGTAAGCATTTCAACATTAAGGTCCAGCAGATGAGATCGCTGCAAAGCTCTCCCTCATTACACCTCCTCTATTGAGGTTTTCCTGTTGTTTTTTTGTTGTTGTAAGAAAATCATCTTTGTTTTTCTTTGTGCGTCTGTGTGATACATGAAAAATGGTGTGTATACTGAAGATCAAATGTTTTCTCGTGATTAAGAATTTGTTAGGTAATCTGCAGGCAGTATATAAAATACTGTTGCCTCACAGATATTTATTCCTAATTAAAATTTTGACAGGAGCGTTCCTGAGTGGTGCGTTCTGCCCAAGCCTGTGTACTCCATCTACACAGTCCCTTGTAAAAGTATCCACACGCCTTAAACTTTTCTGCAATTGGTCATCTTACAGGCCCAGACTTCAATTTCCATGGTGTTGGTCCTGGTGCTGTCAGAAACTACTTGGTGACATGTAGTTTTTAAATGATTTATTGATACAATAAATTCAATGTTTCTTTTAAGCGCAGGAGTGGGTTCCAGGACGGCACTGAGGACGAGAGGTAGGTGGTCATAGCAAGAGGTGGAGTTTGGTATATTGTGATGTGGATTAAAAGAAGATGGGGGCTCACCGTTGTCAGAGATGGTGAGGATCCAGGGTGAGAGGTGAATGTATCCACAGGGGCTTGACAGGTTTTGGGTGCGTGGAGCCAGTTTAAATGTTTGTTTTCTTGTTACAGGAGGAATCAGAAAATGATGGAGGAGCGGTGAGCCGATGGAGTGTGGACAGCCAGGTGAATAATGGATGGCATAGAGAGCATAGACATTATATACGTAGACGCCCCATTGGACGCTGCCGGCCGCTAGGCCGACGTGCCTACAGGGCGGCCATCTTGGATCAGACCACAGATCAGACATCTGCTGTCAGAATGAATAGGAGGCAGCTCCAATCTCATTTTTATCATATGTTCACAATGCTCGTGACCTTTCAGTTAGATTACTCATATTTATTCAGAACCAAAACAATTTAAACTGAAGTCAAACTGGATGAGATATATACACGCAGTTATATATTTTACAGTTACATATTAATATTATAAACACACAAATTATACACACATATCTCTCTCTCATATATATATATATATATATATATATACAGTATATATATATATATATATATATATATATATATATATATATATATATATATATATATATATATATACTGTATATATATATATATATATATATATATATATATAATTATTATTTTTTTTTTTTGGATAAATATATATTTTAATAGAATATTCATCGCAATGCCTTTTATCATAATTCGGCTCCAACAGGGTAGCTTCCTACTTCATGTACTGTACATTTACAAATGGCACTTTAAACTGTACAAAAAACAGATACTCATCAGTGACCATCTGCCACTTTTTAAGAGTATGTGATGACAGCAGCACTTATCTACATAGGAGCAAAACTATATACAGACAAGTGAGAGCAGATGTGCCAATAGCAGCATTTAAAAATGATATAATACAAACCGCAATGTGGAAGAAAAGAAAAAACTCAACAAAAAACTAAATAATGCATCTTAGAATCAAAGAGATTACAAAATCATAGCAATGACTTTTCTCCTAATAAAATCTCACTTATGGAAGGTAATTCCCCGGGATGTGGTTCGTAGTGTCCTTTTATTTGCGCACCCATAAGCGGAGTAAAAGTCGGGCATCCTGGGAAGTAGCTCTGGAAGTTGCTGTCAATACAAAATCAAATTTATGTATTAAGTTAGACTATCAATCATTTAATTCAATCAATTGGTCCCATGTAGCCCATAAAAGGGTGACGTTTTCAGTCAGCTAATTTATCTGGAAATCGGTTGAGAATTCACCGGATTCAGAGTGTCTGAAAACATAAAGTACTACTTTCCTGAATTGACGTGTATTCTCTCTGAGCGCAGCTTGGTCTAACCTAAGATGGCCGCTCTGTCGGCACGCCTCTCACCTGACGACGGGGCGTCTACGTATATAATGTCTATGATAGAGAGGTCCAAGCAGCAGATCCAGGAAGGGGCAAACCCAAGGAGTAGCAAGGAGATTCTTCAGAAGGTATCCAGAGGTAAGTTCACCAGAAGCTTCAGGGAGCGAGGAAACAAAAGGGAGACCAGAGGGAGAAGTGTGGACTGGAGAACAGCTTCTTCCTGGAAGGAGAACGCACGAAGAAAGCAAAGGAACGTTAAAGCATGGCATCTGCCTTATGGCCATCTTACACTGTGCAATGTTAGAAGACTGTTCCATGACCCACTGTCCGATGTGGACGTATTAATCTTTAATAACATCAAGTTTGATGTGTGCACATCGTATGATCACCGTTTACCACTAAATTGCTTACGACATACGACAATGAGCAACTCCATAAGCGTGCACAGCATCAGAGTATGCCCTCCATCTACAGCACCAGCTGTATTTAACATAGATCAGCTGTTCAGCCACATCACTGATTTACTCTTCAGGCCCAAATCACTGATTATCCTTAACAGAAATTCATTCAGAAACTCAAAATTTCCTTTTTTTCCGCCTTCATTTGCAGGACAGTACCGTTCAGAACGGAGCCTCCAATATCATAACGGCTCTGATTATTAGACGTAGGTCTTATCAGGTGTTACACTGTGAAATATTCATTCTAAATATCTGACACCATCACATATTTAGATATTTATTTTGTTTTTGAATTCTCAAAAGAACAGAGATGCTGGGGAGTCTATGTTTACATCTTTATGTGACCCGTAAGCCAGAGTTTCCACAAAGAACAAATTGTTTCCCTGCTACCTGATATATCCTGTTGACGGGTACTGCTTTTTAAAGATAAGTATTCATGTTTCAGCTGTCGGTATTTTAGTGTTCCCGCTTAGCACGGATTTCAAGTTTAATAAATCTTTACTGTGTTAGGTACTTGTGAGAGCGCATGAATACGGGAACGGGGAATGCAACAAACAGGACAAAGCTGTTCGTTTTGAATATATTTCCCCTCCTGATAACAGCTGCCAAGGAACAGATTAATAATGAAGTAGAAAATTAGATTATACTGAGCCATAAAGTGCATATCTCTCTGTGGAAGGGGATAATTGTTCTACAAGTGATCATAACTGTTGGCACAAAAGCACCATAATGCTTGATTTAAAATTAAGTTTCAGAACCATTCCTGCAGCGGGGACTTGAAAAAAACGTATTTCTTTTAAGTCTTAAGTCTTTTAGGTCTTGTTTGTTGCTTAAAGAAAGGAGTACTCATAACAAATAAACATAAAGAGGGACTATAATTAAGAACCATTTTAAAGACATAAAAAAAGTCAGATGGTAAACATGTATTTCATCTTCAAACTTGTTTTCCACCTCTTGTCTTGAAAAAAGCAATTTAACTCATTGGAACAAACACCATAAATGTTTCCTGCTAATTCCAACTCCAATTTTCAAGACATACCTCTTGTGCACACAGGTATGTAGAATTAAACGGTTCCTTTTTACCCATACATACAGAGTTAAATGTCACTGCAGACACTTAGTGAACAGCCTAAGGCGGGACCTCAGCTGGATAGTTGGTAATGTTATTTGCATTTTATGACAGTGTTCCGGCATTCGATCTAACATGGCTGTTTCTAGAATTAGGTTATTTTTAGGCCCAGCAGGGGAGAAATGGCTGTCATTAGTGACACATTGTACTTTAAAGACAAAAGTTCTTTTCAAGTCCTTTCACTTTTAACAACCATTTAAACAATTATATAAAAATCGAAACAACAGAACTTTTTCCTCTTAATAGATCTGCTACACTATAACGCTTTGGAGACTTTGACTTAGACTTTGGAGGGTTTTCTGCTTTAGTCATTAAGACTATTTAAATTTTAATTACCTATAATTTGTTTGTAAATGTAAAGTTCAATCATGATTCTAACAACACTGGCTAATTCATTTGGGTAGCGAACCCCACCTAAACCTTAAATTGAATTTAACTGAAAGGCTATGGTCAAACCTTAGCATTATGGTTGAGAAAGAACGGTGAGGCTGATATGTTTATATAGGTTATATTATAAAATAATATATCAGTCAGATATACCAATAGTCAAATTTAAAGACCATTGTAGGATTTGTGCTTTAGAAGTTTCCTTTTTTTACTGATCCTGTGTGGCAGTGTAGCATCAAGAATTGTTGTCTTAATGCCAAAGAGAACCCAACAGATTTTACCTTCACAAGTGGAGTCTTACTGCTTTCGCCATAGTGCTCCACTTGATTTATATATGCAAAAAGCTTTATTAGATTTTATG
Organism: Fundulus diaphanus; assembly: GCA_037039145.1. Classification (NCBI taxonomy): domain Eukaryota; kingdom Metazoa; phylum Chordata; class Actinopteri; order Cyprinodontiformes; family Fundulidae; genus Fundulus; species Fundulus diaphanus. Next base: position 39,157,892 of record CM073126.1, read on the forward strand.
CTGGGACTATTTCATATTAAATTGGAGACAAAAATGGGAAGGTAGAAGTGAAAAAAAATGAGACAGCATGCTAAAAGGGAGAAAAGTGCCTCCACAGGCACTAGGGTGGGAACATTAGAAAGTTTCCATGTTGAGGCAAGTATTTAAGTTTGTATACAGGTTAAGCTAGTTTAGCAACAATGCTAAAGTTTAACTTGCTAGGTTTTGAAACCCTGAGGCTGTGTTTTTCAGGGAAAAGGTTTACATGTCACCTCATTAGAATAGATTTTAAAAGTTTGTTCTATTTCAGAACCGTTGTGTGCTCCATCATGAATCAATTTCTATTGTTCAATGTACATAAAGGACAAACCAGATAACGTAATGGAAGAGACAGCTGAGGTATTTGTGTGTCATGATACGGCTGCCATGAAGGACCAAACACCACGTTAATTTACACCAATGACCGCGGATGTGAAACTGGATACTGTCTGGGTGTTTTGTACTTTTATCTGATTATCTGATTATATTTATCTGATTTTATTACAAATTGCTAAATATTGCTCTTGTGTCATTTGTTTTCAGTAATTATAAAATAGAGGAATTAGAACCTTACTATTCTTTTTCAGTAATTAAATTAATTTCAGTAAAATTACATTTACAATCATACTCAAACAAATTGAGTTGGATAATACATTTTTAAAAGGGCCTAGTCACATACTATGACTTTAGGAATTTCTATGCCAGTAGCTCACTATGGTTGCATACAAAGCGTTTCTGATTAAATGATCATACCCTGTTGGCTTATTATATTTTATTTCTGTGTTTTACACTATGTTTCATTCATCAAACAAGCAGCAACACAAATGAATTTTTGGATCAGTCCCACCAGATACCAACATTTCCTGCAACACACAGGTTTGTTTGTTCACCCACAGCCGCATCCTTCCAGGTTGATTGTTCGTACAAATTCTTTGATCCACACACGGGGGTCTTTTTTGGGCAGGCTTATGTCTGTCACTCGACATTACATGTGCAATCAAACGACCAGGAAGAGAAGAAAATGAGGTCCACGTTTTTTTTAATAAGTAGTAGGTAGTTCTTTGTGAACAAACATAGAAAAAGAACATGATTACAACTGTGAACTGCATTTCCCACTCTGTTGTTTTACAATAGGATCTTGATCAGAACAACCTATTCTTTCATTGAGATTTTACAATTTTAAATGGGTTCTATAGGGACACATTCTTATTTTAATTGAAGTGTTTATACATGTTTCCCCAACATCACATTACAAGAGGCCTGTAAGAGAGCTCAACAACGTTATTGTGCTCTCATGTAAATAGGCCCATTGTTCTATGGTCAACGACGTTAATATTCACAAATGGATTTTTCAATAGGTATACCCCACAACAAACCTCCCTTAACACACCTTTGAATCTGTTGTGGATTTTCTCCTATTGACACTCTTATATGTTTAAGGAGTTCTGATTCTGATTGTTTTCCCAATGCCTTTTAACTCACAAAAGCCAAGAACTACTCATCCAATTAATGATCATTGACTGCATCCCTCTCCTTGACAGGATACAAATGATTTTAACAGCATCATGGGTTTCTCAGAACAGTTGGGAAGTCCAAGGAATTCAGTGATGATCAAAGAAGAATTTAATTCGAGGTGAGGCTTTTTCATCGAAGAACGCTTTACAGTTATCAAGCATGGTGGTGGCAGAAATATGCTTGAGGTCTGTTTCACCGTCCAGTGGTACTGGTACATCGCACAAAGCTGGTGGATTAATGACAATGGAGGAGTACCTCTAAGTTCTTTAATTTCTCCTCAGATAGTTAAAACCTTGACATATTTGGCCCTTCTAACAAGACAATGACAACAATCATGCATTAAAACTGGATTTGGAATGGAAAAAAGCAGGCTGTTATTGAACTCCTGGAATGGGCCAAAACTCAGCCCTATTGAGCATTAGCAGTTTTTTAAACAAACAATAGAAATTAACTGTAGCTGGGCCTAGTGTATAATTCTAACAGGTGAACTATCCAACCAGAATTATGGCAGGATCTCATTGGTTGCTACAAAATGCATGATTTCTCTGCAACTTCCTTAGGGATATTTATCCAAATACTATTTTCTAGGGTAACAGAAATATCTGTTAATTTAGACCCTGTGTGGATTAGAAAAAACTTGTTCACCTGTTTGTTTGTTTTTAATTGAAGTTATATGTTGAATTATTCCTCAGCCACTTGAAAAGAATGTTTCTCATTATTTATTAAAAGCCTTCAATCACTTTTTGTCCCTGATGACTGCAAGTAAACTGGAAGTGCACATGAACTTAACACACATTATCTAAGGTAGAACATACGTCAATATTCATCGTGAATATACTCGAGGAGGAGAAAAAGAACATGGGTCCATCTTTTAACAGGTAAAAGGCCAACAGTGTGCAGTTTAAATTGTCACCTAAGCTAGAGGCACCGTATATGTAAGCATTCAATCACTGCTGTCAACATGAGGATTTAGTTTGCAGGATGTTGATGGAAAATCAATGCAACTCAATCAGGACTAAACCATCCGTCTCACTTCTTGATAAAATCAAACAATTTTCCACTTTATTATTGTCATGAATCAAACAAAATTCATCACACTAATAAAGTAGGAGGCTGTGTTCTTCCAAGTGTGCACACTGCACACCCATCTCATCTCAAAAGCCGTCCACTGAAAAATCTCCATCATTTTTTATTTTTTTTTTATGTTTCATTGTTTTGAAGCCAGCATCACCTCATCGCCTGTCTGAAGACATACTCTAACGTCTTCATTGTATACAGATCAAATACAACACTAACAAGTCTAGCAGGTCTTTATCTAAGCCCTGGCTTGAGGGTTATCTTTAAGTCACTTTTTCATAAGAGCCATATATTTGCCTTGGTTATATTGTTCCCATGGTAGCACTGTTACTGAAAAATAAAATCCCACCATGTGTTGTCAGGGAAAGCAATAAAAACACTACTTGAGGGTGGGTGTGGGGGAGAATCCTATTGTGGTTTTAGACTCATTCAAAAGAAATCAGTTATATTGCCACAGATATCTCTGTAAATCTTCTGTGCTTACATTGAACAAACACAAGGTATTCTCATAGAGGAAGCCGGCCCCGCTCATATACCCAGCTACAGATTTTATCCCCTAACTCTCAGGACACAGTCATGTTCAAGGCTCCTACAGTTCACAATTTCAATTCTAAATGAGATGTTAAACGTCTTGTGACACAAGAAGCACTTTCTGTTGAAACTTTTAAGATTTTGAACGCTTGAATGACGAAAAAGCCATAGAGACGTGTGCAAATATTAGAGACTGAGCCAGTGCTGCAACTAAATGTTTTTTTATAGCAACATAATGACAATAAAGATTCTTGATATTTGAACATGCAGTATATATTTTTAATATCCACGTGAGCTATACTAAAACATCTAAAATCATAAACTGAAACAATTTTAAAAAAATACGTTTTAAAACTTTCTATAAAATGTGACAAATGTACAATTTCTGGTGAGAAATACGTTAGGACACCCTCACCTTTATTCCCACTTAAAAAGGCTAAAACCCCCTCAGGTGGATTACATCAGGTGCACATGAAGATAACATTTTTACTATGAATTTATATGGAGGTTTGCTCTGTATAAACCTAAGACATTTTGTAGCTTGTGCTACTGACTTAAAAGTTAGAGGGAACACCATGGTGGGATAGATATAGCTGTCCCAGACCTTTAGAGAGAGAATATCGTAGCAGCTCATGTGTCTTGTAAAGGGCTTAAAGAGGTCTTAAAATTTGAAATCAGCTATTTCCACTCTACTGAAAATAGTCTACAAGTAAAGGATACCAAAACAGTTACCAATCTGCCCAGATGTGGCCATCTAAACGGGTTCATCCGAAGAGCAGACCGAAAGATATCTTAGGAAGTCTCCAAAACAAGTCACCAAGCTGTTGTTACTAAACTGTCATTACTGTTGATTATGAAAGAGCATGGCTGGACAGTCCTAAAGGGTGTACCTTTCATCAGAGGTTTGTGAGGAGGAACCCTCTCTCTAAGAAAACCATGAAAGCCAAACTAAAGTGTGTGAGACAATTTAGACAAAGACCAGGACTTCTGGAATAATGTTCTTTAGATAGGTGAGTCCAGAAAAGGGACTTTGTTTGACATAAACCAAATACAACATTTCAGGAAAAGTTTCCCACAACCTCAAACCAACTGTGAAGCAAAAAGGTGTATGTGTCATGGTTTACGATGCTACGGTGGCCATGACCGTAGGATGCTTTGTTGCAGCAGGATCTAGCCAATTCACCATCATAGAATCCACCCTGCAACATATGACCCAAAACATACCAGTTAATCGATTGAAGACCCCCTGAGAATTAAGATATGACGATTCTGGGTTCTTAAGATCACTGAGTTGATGCAGGACGATCTGAAACAGGCTGGACATGCAAGAAACTCCTTGAGCATCTCCTGAGGAGAGAGGAAAACTTTCCTGAGACCAATTTTCAAAGACTTGTAGATGGCTACAAGTATAAAAAAAAATTTAAATGACTAAATTGCTGTCTTCTAAGTTGGATTGAACGGTTTACTTTTTCATAGAATAAAAAAACATCAATACGTGAACTATTTTTATTAAAGAATTAAATATTTAATGGGATGTCCTAATTTTCCCACATGGTTGTATAACACTAACGCCACTGGACTACAGGAGCAAAAATAAGCAGTATATTTTCTTCTCATCTGCCCAAATGCCCTTTTGTGTTGGGAAGAACTGGAGTGGAGAGAAGAGCAAAAGAGAAAGCTGCTAATAGAATGGAAAAAATAAATCAAAGTCACATATTCTTTGGGGGGAAGGGGGGTGGGGGGGCACCATCTGTTTCGATAAAAGTGCTGCTCCACTGATCACACTTGCAACAAAGTTGTTAAGTTTATTTGCTGATGTTGAATATTCCTGTGAAAACCGCGGGAGGCTTTAAGGAGGTGTTGACGGCTGATCGTCTACTGGTTAAGGGAGGATCCAGAAGGCCGACACAGGATAAAGATTTGTACAACATGCATTAAACTACAAAACACAGAGGCACTGATAGGGCTGGAATTTAATGCGGCCCACCTTGGAATATATTTACTGCTTAGACTAGACAGCAACAATTTTGAGTGCATGCTAAACACTATTTTCCTATTAATTTCATAAGCCCTTCAAAGTTTGTGGAAGAAAAGCCATTAAACCCTGCATGGTAAACTACATAGTGCATAATTCAAACACAAAGTTTGTTTATCAAGTATATTAAACAAAATAACTGGATCTTCTAATGATACCTCATTCAGTTCAAGTCCAAAGTTGCATTGTGGCAACTTTTCATTATGTTTACAACACTGATGGGTGCTGATTTGTGTTTTTTAGTATTATGTTTTTAGGAACAAAAAGGAGCCTTCCTTCAAAGAAACATTTCATTCTTACCAATGCATCAATACCTACCTGTAGGGAAACATTTCATTCCCTATTTGGTGACTTGTTTGAGGTTGTTTACAAAGGAGAAATAAGAAATAGTAAATGATGAAATGGAAATGATTTGGTACTAAATGGTGGTACAACTTGGCAGACTTATGATCAGCATGGTCACCATAAGGGAACGTGAGCTGTTAACAGTTGTGTTACCCTACTGATGATGTGTTTTTTTCAATAGTAATCCAGCTTTAAACATGGTTGAATGGCATTGTTAGCGTTTCCTTAAAACGCTGCAGTTTCTGCAGCGCTCGCTTAGCTGAAGGCAGGCTCAAACATTAGTTTAGATAAAGTTACAGTCAAACCTCTTCTTGAAAAGTTCGATACAACATTTGTATTAATTCTTCCTGTCAAATCCTCTAGTTTTAAACACAAGTTTGTCATCACAGTTGGATTGTCTTTGGGTCTTTAATACCTTGAATACAACAAGCCGTTTAAGAGATCTGGGGACATGGAAAATTGGGATTCTGACTAATTACATCTGCTGAGACAGTGTAAACTGCATGTTAGCAAGCTGCGGCCTGCCAATTTTAACAATACACAACCCCATGAATCACGGTGATTAAATGGCTTTAAAGGCGTCAACAATATTCACCAGCCACTTGTCTGCCAGAAGTGAAAGTCAATGGGATAAAGCCCGTTTGTGTGCTTTGATTAATTGTTGGGAATCACCTTTTCAGAACCATGTGCATGGGGCTGCTGCTGGCAATCATTACCATAATGATGTTAGCGTTTGGCTCTGCCCTTGCAGCGACTCATGTGGCACCTTTGTGGAAAGTAATAGATGCACATTAGAGATGAGATTGTGACAGTCTTTGTCCTCTGCAGGTTGAGACACAGACAACGAGAAGACAAAGCAAACCCTTTCTCCTTTTTGAACCAAACTTCTAAAGGATGTGGCACAGAGGCGGGAAATTAGACCATTGCATCTTTTTTACTGCTCCTTACTGGCAGTGTGTGCAAGGATTTCAGTTGCTCAGGTGTTTTAGACTTTGCTGAAATCCATCTGACGGAGACATCTCATGTTTCATTTCAGCCGCCGTGCAAAGCTTCATTTCCCCGTATGTCACTTTTCACTTTGTTCCCCGTCTACCATCCTCAGAAAGGCCTGGCTGGCAGAAGGTACCTCTTGTTTCCCAGGCTCCAACTGTGCACCCAAGTTGCAAATCGTGAGCCAACCTCCCTTTCACCTTTTGAGTGGACTGAAGCTTCGATATAGTTTGGGAAAGCAAGAAAACAAAAAAATACGCTGACTCATGTTTAGGGAAGCAGTTGTTTGCGTGGCAAATTAAGTGTCCGTCCATCGTGGGGAGATCAGTAATCCAATAGTGAGATTTGCCCGAAGGAAGAAATTTTATAGTCGGTTTATATCTGCACAAACTTTGTAATCACACTCATAAAATGTGCATAGTACTTAGAGGTAGAGAGCTTCTCACAGCAGGGACCTATGTCTGACACAATGAAAAGAGCACTGAACCTTGTATTGTCCTAATGTTGTTTTTATCGCTTTTACTCTGTGTGCTGTATATTGCCACACAGACTAAAGAGCTGGAAACATTTTTGATAGATAATATGCATTGATGCATCAAAGAAATGCCATAAAAACTGTTCAGAAGTTGTTAAACCACTATAGTGTATGGCGTGGGTTTAGCTTCATGGTTCCCTGATGTTGCTGCACTCCCATTTATTGACGTCCATCAGAATCAGAAACGGAATCAGATTTATTGGCCAGGGTTGTTTTCACAAGCAAGGAGTTTGACTTCAACTTCACACCCTCACTGTGTACAGGCATTAAGTATAAATACGGAAATCTTTCAGGAAATAAAATAAAAACTTAAAAAAAAAACAATATATGCATATGTCCAACTGATATTTCTTCCTTTTTTCAGTAAAAGCACGTTGTGATGCCTTATTTTAGTTTTACAATGGAGTAGCTATCCATCCATCCATCCATCCATTTTCTAACACGTCTATCCCTTGTGGAGTTGTGAGGGGTGCTGGTTCCTATCTCCAGCTGTCAATGGGCAAGAGGCCGGGTACACCCTGGACAGGTCGCCAGTCTATCACAGGGGTAGCTGACTACTCAGGCTGTAAAGTGTTCATTTTGTTCATCAGAAAGACCGTCTGGGGAAGAAACTGTCTCGGTGGCAGCTGGTTATAGCAAATATCGCTCTGTAGTGCCAAAATGAAGGTAAAAGTCTAAATTGTTTATACCCAGTATGTGAGGGGTCTGCAGCAATGTTAGCTGCCCTTTTCCTGACCCTAGACCTGTAGAAGTCCTGGATGGATGGAAGGTCAGTACTGATGATCTTCTCTGCAAAACTAATCGTTCGTTGCATTTTGGACCTGTCCTGTTTTGTGGCTGAGCCAAACTACGTCACCCACAGTGATATAATTTCAACTTTGTTGTGAACATCACTGTGATGTTCCAGTATCTTCCAGTTCCTGGCAGGCTCGAGCCCTGTTTGGTCCTGGTTTGCTCCTAAACCTCCTAACCAAATTTCTTTTATGTGAGGGGGACATTTTAGGTCAGGTAGTTGAAACTTGGACACAGCTGGGTTTTCCCTAATATAAGAATGTTCCCAGTCATGCATCAAAAATGGTTTTGCAATGGACAATTCAAGCTGCTGGCATGGCCTCCCCAAAGCCCCAACCTCACTGTATTGGACATTTCTGAAATACGCTTAAATTCTGGGTTTATACTAGATAATCACCCAGTTTGAATGAACTCAAAAATGTCTGCCAGTTGGAGAGGTGAAACATCCACCGTGAGCTCTAGGATGTTTTACCAGTGTGTGTTTGAGATACAACTCTCTAAGGGACATTTGACAGGGTTGTATGTGTATACTTGAACTTTGTCACGATTACAGAAAATCCACAACCAATTCAAACTTCTGTGGCTTGCTATTTACTAATCATTTAAGGTGTTTGATGCATAGTTATGTCTATCAAAAAACAAGAACTTTTCAAATGTATATTTAAAAGTTCACAATCTGTGTGATATTCATGCTTTTCATGGGTTTATGTAAAAATTCTCACTGGCAAAGTGCAGTGCAATTAACTGGACGATGTGGTATATTTAGTTATACACTAGTATTTAGATTTTATGTGGCTAACCTTTAAAAGAGAAACGCCCCATATTATCTAACCTGTAATTGTGGCTGTGACCTCAATAATATCAGCTTGAGGTGCCATTTACCCTCATCTGAACACACAGCAAATACACACCCAAACACACATAATGTTATATGACCAAATTGTTACAGCCCCTGCTCACTTGAAACTTAAGAAGGCACCTTTACCTCAGTAATATGTCTTTATTATCCACTCAAACCTGAAGGGGCTCCATCAGCTGACTGTTAAATCGGGGTTATTGCTCTGCTGCTGGAGAGCTGAACTCAAAAGCCTTACGACACATCAGAGCCACAATGGTGCAAGAAAACGATCATGGACATAGCATACCCTGGCCACCGGGTCAATGAGGGGTGAGCGGCGAAGGGTGTCCCAAGAGGAGCAGAAAGAGGGATTCTCATTGCTCCAAATAATGACAGAACAATATCCCTCCACCACTCCATCAATGTGTTGTGATGACAGTAACGATTGATTGGGGATGGTTGTATCAAGGATGACCCTTTTGACTGCCATGTTGCCATGGATACGCATCACCTCCCTGAGTGGTAGTCGTTGACTGACATCAGCCGATGCCATGTAAAGAATTACATCCATCACCTGGGGCTGATGTTCTTTATAGATAATGTTATTTTCGAGTGTTCTCTGATTCATTTATGCACTCCAGAGAGCGACCCTGTCTCGCTGAAATACTTCATCTTCTACCCTTCTTCCTCTCACGAGCCATAAAACGCTTTCGTAATCATATTCGAGGTCACAAACAGGATTTCTAGATGGATTTGAAGGGCTTTTTATTATTACAGCTGCATACCGAATGTATCTTAAGCTGCAATGTAATTCAATTCAAAACAGATTTTTTTTCCACCAAAGACAAAAGAGAAAATCAAAGTGCTGAAAGAACAAACCCACACCATGAAACATATTGCTTTTTAAGTTGGACAATTAAAATTAGTCAATTGGGTTAAAACGCTCAGAAGGGATAAGATTAATTTGCAAAACATGGATAAACATACAAAATGAGAAATAAAAAAGATGAGAGATTTAAGCCTACAAAACAAAATGTATCATAGCAGTTCAATGTAATGTGCAAAACTAATAATTAAGTAAAAGCTCCATCAGAGATAGAGAACTTTTTAAGCTTTGTTTTAAAATCTTGAAGTTTTCTTGGCAGCAAAGGTGGAAGCAGATTCCAGAGGAAAGGAGTCTGAAAGACTAAAAGCTCTGACCCCTCTTCTTGCCTGGGATATTCTGGGATGAATCACAGGATGAAGCACATCACGGACAACCTCACCTGGTCTGTGAAAACCATGTCACTGGTCAAGAGGGCACAGAAGCGTTTGTACTTCCTGCGGAGGATGAGGAGAACCCACCTGCCCCCGCCCATCCTCACGACCTTCTACAGAAGCACCATAGAGAGCATTCTGACCAGCTGTCTCTCTGTGTGGTGTGGAGTATGCAGCGCCTCCGACTGGAAGAACACACCCCCATCATGAACTGTTCTCCCTGCTGCCCTCGGGAAAGAGGTTCCGCAGCATCCGCTGCAGGTCCACCAGGTTCTGCAACAGCTTTTTCCCTGCTGCCATCAGACTGTTGAACTGTTGAAATCTAAACGGGACTCTGCATGACATTTGCATCCTTATTTGGCATTACCAACGTTGCCGAACTTTTGTTATTATTATTATCCATTTAAATAGTACACAACCCAACGTTTACTGCATTTTTGCACATATTATTTGCACTGCACCATACCTTTCCATACAAATGCCTTTTTGCACCATTATTTTTGCACATAAACTGAACATTCTACTGCACACTGTTTTTCTCCTGCATTGGTACATCCGATCAATGCTGCACTTTACATTGTAATGCTGCCTTATTCCACCTGCAAGCCCATTACACTGTCGAAAGCTGTATGCAACGAAATTTCGTTCTGTATGCACTCTGTACAAACAAAATAACAATAAAGTTGTCTAAGTCTAGTTTCCTTCAAGAAGAAAATGATCCTTTCAAAGATTTTTTTAACTAAAAGTTTATGTAAGGTATAATCTTTTAAACAGGAATACCTTTCAAACTTAAATTATTTAAAATTGAAGCTTTTTTGAAAATTTAACTAGTCAACATTTGTTTTCAAATTTAAGTTAGGATAGTTGAAAATGTATATTTTCTAACTATTGTATTTTATGTTGCTTTGAACTTTAGACACAACAGGCAAGATTTGCTCATTTACACTTTATTAATCAAATAGAGGTACAAGACCATAAAATACTTTGATTAGCAGTTCATAAAGACCATCATTACAGCCCTGCGTTTAATATTTCTTAATCTTGAATCGTTGCCTTAACATTCATAACCTATGATCTCAGACTGAGGGATACCACATGCACCTGATTAAAAAGGACAAGTCAATAAGTTATGTCATCAGCTAATTTGATCAAATCGACCATGTGTATGTAATCGTAATGGACACTGTAAGAAAGGGGAATAAAGTTGTGAGAGGTAGAAAAAATGAGAACACCCAAAACATGCTTAGAACTACAAATGGACTTTGATCTGCTGATTATTTATGTCAGTTTCAAGCCTCCTTGTCATGAGACCAAGCAGTACGCCAGAGAGGAGTTTTATACAAAAATGTTTATTTTTATCCAAAAACATGAAAAAAGGACCTCTCCAAACTTGATATAGGCAGGCTTATAACAGGCGTCAAATGAATCGTGCATGTTTTTCCAACGTGTTTATATAAACGTATGTTTAACATAAGTTGTAACAATATTGAAAACTTCAAGTGACACTAAGTGTCATGATTTAGATTTTTGTTTGCTTTGCTTTGGACTTTTCTGGACTTTTCTTAATCGGCCTTCACCTCTAAGCCATCATCCAATCAGCTCAGTCTCCCTCCAGCCACCACTCTGCTGCCACCTGTTGCCACTAATCACAGTCAACTCTGCTCACCGGTTCACCTGCCTACATATACCTGCCTCAGCCAACTCATCCCTGCCAGAATGTCTCTTCTCTTCTTGTCCAGTGTGATGTGCCCGGTCTCTACCGGATTCTGCGTGCTCAGCCAGCTGGACTCTTCTGAAAAAAGTTGCCTGTGTCTACATGCTGTAGTTCTGCCTGTTTCCCCGGGAGTTCCAGCCGCTTGCTCTTCCCGTACTGGTGGTTCCTCGGTCTGCATCACCTGGTCTGGTCTGTCACTACCTGCATCTTCTGGTCTCCTGCTCATTCCTGCCTGCCTGCACCTTCAGCCAATATCCATTTGTCAAGTCTGGTTCTGCTTGTCTGCCTCACTTGCCACAACTCATCCCATCCAATAAACCTTTTAAAACGTAACTCTGTGTTTGGCTGAATATGGGGTTCGCCAGCGTCATCCATTACACAAAGAAAAAACAGAAAGTGAAAAGAAATGCTGAAAATTTTTATAAAAATGTTTAATCTGGTAATTTCCACTTGAAATCAATATTGACATATCACATCCAGCGCCCATGATTGTCAGACCTCAGAGATTTACAGTTTGGTGATTGTTGAAGTTAGAGTGAACAAATCTGCGAGACTGAAAGAGCTCCGCAAAGCCTTCAGCTTATGAGTCTGGTAAAGGATTTAAAAAGGTCTTATGAGAATTAGACATACCCCATTCAGTCGTATAGAACAGCGGCCCTCAAACTGGGGTCCCCAGACCCCCGGGGGTCCGCGAACCACGGGTTGGGGGTCCGTGAAACGCATTTTGTCAGGCCTGAGGAGGCACTGCTGAGGATGCGTTGGGGTTGAGCTAAGTAACACAATGGACAAATATTTAACTCCGTCCACTTCATCAAGTACGGTAAAAGCCAAATCATCTAAAATTAGGAAGCATGACAACAGTTACATTGAGTTTGGCTTTATCGAGAATGAGGATCTAATCTCCACCAAATATCTAATATTAGGTGTGTATATATATATATTTAAAAACATACATAATTCCTAATGTATTTAACAATACAAAAGGCTGTTTATAAAAATACTATCAGCATGAGGAATCTAAAGGGGTCAGTGGAATAATTTTACCGTTGCGAAGGGGTGCCTGGCCACGAAATGTTTGAGAACCCCTGGTATAGAAAATAATTTTCAAGTGGAGGACATTCAACACAGCCGCTATTGTGGTTTGACTGTCAAAACAAGTTCAGTCTCCGAAAACTCTAAAATATCATCAAATGATCTGCAGCGTGCTCTTTCTAATGTTGATACACGCATGCCAACACAATTAACAAGAGGATACACACATTTCTTTCTTTTTTGGGAATTGTTCAGGGAGGAAAGCTTTGCTCTCGATGAAAAACACGAAGACCAGACTGAAGTCTGCCAGGAAGAAAGCAGACAAAGACGAGGACCTCTGGGTTAATATTCTTTGAACAGACGAGTCTAAACCTGAATTATCTGGACACACAAACAGAGGACATGTTGGCATAAACCCAAAACTGTAAAACTTAGAGCTGGAAATGTCATGGTCTGAGGATGCTTTGATGCAGCAGGACCAGGCCAGCTCCCTTCCCCATGATGTACTGTATGTATATAAATAAAGCTGAAGCAGAATCGGACCCTGGCAAATAATAACCCAAAACATACCACCAAGGACTGGCTGAGAATTAAGAAATGAAAAGTCCTGGGCTGAGTCAAAGTCAAGATCCTGCTTTCTTTCATTTCTTTTCAAAGAACTGGATATTTAATTGGGCGTCACTGTTTTTTAAAACGACTACTTGTTTATGATGTGATCCATGTGCAGATCAGTCTCATTAGTTTAGTGCTTTAGGTAGGATTTTACCAAAAGTTAATATTGTCAGAATCAAACTATTATCGCAAATGACATTTGCAACCTAATATGCTTGATTAAATGTTTATAATTCCATGGATGATATTTAATATTTTCACCCCCTAGATTCAAACAACTGAGAGCCATATTATTCTAACATAAGTAGGTTCCACCAGGTAAAACCCTCCTCCATTAATGGCATTAATCCCAGCATAGTAAGATTTGCACTCGCATTTTCCACATGATCAAGTTTTCATGCTGAAGCATATTCCACGGTGTGGTGGGTTTCACAGTGTCCATAAATGAAAATTGACCGGACTTTTGTTGTGTGTGTAGCACATCATCCCCCCCCCCCCCCCCCCGACACACACTACCCAGCCCTTCCCCGACCCCCAGGGGAAGACAGCACACAAGAATCCACAGGAGCTCCCCCTCTGCACACAGCTCAGCAGAATCTGTGAGCAGAGGGACAGGCCAGCCTGGCTGCTTGTGTCCCATGGGTGTGAATCATGAGGAAGAGATAAAAAGAGAAACACAGGATGGCTGACAGAATGGTTCACCAATGTTCTCCTGGGAAATGATTGTCCTGCAGCAGGAAGAGTCACAGGAGCAGTCAATGACTTGAGGAGAAAATGGCGTACAGGCGAAGATGGCACAACAACAAGCACCAAATTCACAGATTAACCAGTTAATTTACCTGTGATTACATTTCTGGTGTTGCTATTAGCAAAAGATGCAGACTTCTACCATTTTAAAATAGCTCCGCTTAAAAAAAGACAGCACAGAGGTTTGTGCAAACACTATCTCAAGTTTCCATTGAGAGATTATTTACAGTACACAAAAGGCAGTTATTACTGATGGGAAATGGAAGCTGGAGACAATGCAACACCAATAATCTTCCCCGTTGAATCCTATCCTGACAGAGGAACATTTAAAGCCTTTCCAGTAAGAGAGAAAAGCACGGTGAAGAAAAAAAACAATGCATATCATAACGTTTGCTTGAGTTGCCACATTATTTTTTAAAACTGCTTTCCTTAATATTAGCCATTTAGCCTTCCTTGAAACACTTTACATTAACTATTCTTAGCTGCTGTTTCCCGCAGGAACATCACCACCTTCTTCTTAATGGGGTTAAAAGGTAAAAATGTTATTGAACTCGATTTCACTACTTTTTGTTACACACTGTTTAATTTGCATATGATGCAGTTTCTGTGACTGCAAGCGCTCTACATGTTTTCACCTTTAAAGTTCACCCACGTTTGCACAAGAACCTCATTGGTGGCACATTACCTGTTACCTCCATTATTTGTGAAAATAATTATTGGCGTTTCTGTAAAAAAAAAAAACAAATAAATGCAAACTTGGCAACAGTTTAAAGGTTTATAAAACAGCGTTAGCATAAATAACTATGATGTTACTGAGCTTAGAGTTGGTTTATGACCATAGAAGTCCACTCAGGGATTGGCCCCTCTCGGATTTGCGGTAAACTTCAACCTCCAGGATTAACTAATCTGGATTTATACTAAATGAAGATGATGTAAGAGTTGGCTACTGATTGTGAGATATTAACTGCTTACAATCTTTTAACTGAAACTCATATTAGAAATCCTCAACTATCCCTTTAATTGACATCTGACAAAATGTCAGGATTATTATTCATTTTTAAGATGTAATAAAAAAATCTGTGATAGCATCTAAGTGGAAAATAGGTGGATGAAAGGTTTTTTTAATTTATCTTACTTCCCCGCACAGACCTTGTGATAATATAGATCTCTCATTTCCTGTCTGTCAGGGATCCGTCATGATTAGAAAGAAGCTAATAATTCCAAAACAAAGGTCCGCTGGAGACACAGAGGGGAGGCTGTGGCACTCGCTGTTGATATTGTTCCATCAGACAGCTCGAACAGAGGAAGTCCTCCGTCTGAGCTGGCAGGCCTGGCTGTTCTTGGGAAGAGAGGGGGGTCCTGGGGATAAGAGACAGCCCTGTTATCTCTGTGTAAAAGGTCACCCAGGTCTGGCGGAAGGAGCAAAAGGAACGGCCATCTGTGTTTTCCACGCTCGCTGTCCCTGCTATCTACAGCGTGGAGTGAACACCAGCGGCGGCATCGCATCAGTCACTCATATCTGCAAATGTTGGTTAAAGCCATAAAGAACGCGCCGAAGAAGAAATTGGAAAAACCCTCTGATATGTTATCTCACTTGTAATGCCTGTGGCAGGTATCATTGTTTCTGTAACACATACAATTCATGTACCTGTCATTGGCGCAGTAAAAAGTTGTCAGAGGCTTGAGTTATGTTTAGCTTTATTATTGTGTTGTGTGTCAAGTCCCCATTAGATATTTCCTCATGCAACAGTCCTTCCAGGAAGACATTTAAGTTAGCAAATCTGACACAACAGTTCAGTCACAGAGGATAGGAGGGCTTCCAGATAGTTTTATAAAAAGATTGCCAGATGGGGACCACTTAATCGCATGGGGTGGCACAACAAAACCAAAAGGATTTCAAAAAATTCAGATTATTATTATTGCTGTTGTATGTTTGTGGGGCTAGAGTGAATGATGGACATTAGAAAAAATGGGAAATTTTGAAGGACATAAAAGAAATTAATTGAATCTTGCAAAACATTAAATAAAGCAAGTCTTATCCATTATGAAATACCCAGTAAAAAAATTATTTGCATGTAATGCTTTCTGTCCTCCCACATGTAATGCTTCCTTAGTGCCGCCACAGTCTAATGTGTTACGTCTCAAAAGACAGGCATTCAGATAAATCTAACTTCTGCTCACATCTTCCCAAATGACTGCTGCTGCATGTGTTAATCACGTGCTCCCATTTTTAATTAGACTTGCACAAGATCCCTGACGACATGTGTTTCACTTACAAGAGTATCTGCATCCTTCCAGCCTCATTCAGCTGAGAAATGTGAAAACACTCACAGGAAGAGTAGAATTTAGCTTGGGGGAATTTTCTTTCTCAAGATCCCATTGTTTTCACTCCAAATATGTTCAAGCACACACACACTTTCTGCGTCCACACGTCTGTAGATATACATTCAGCACGCATCTGCATGTGCACAAACTGCATGTTCGCGTGCTGGGAAATCACAGAAAGGGGTGTTCAGGGCTATTAAAACGATAAACAAAGGTGTGCCACAATGTTTTTAGGAATTATTAAAAAACATTAAGTAAAATGTTGCACAAACTAATCAGTTTCCTGCAATAAAGGGGATTCCAAGGACAGAAATGCTTCTTCTTGACAGACCCTGAGTTTTTTTTGTTTTTTTTTTAATCAGCCGGTTACTGTTTTTGCAGTGTGGCTTGGTTGGTTGTCTCTGCTTAGTTAGAATAAAAAGATTAACATATTCATCTCTTACCCGTGACTGGCTTGCTTTCTGAGTTTGAGCCAAATTAACCGTGTTGGTGACAGCCATTGTTCCCTAAGCTGCAAATTTTTACCTCAGCTCTATAGAAAAAGTGCCACCATCTATAGCAGAGGGCCGACCTTCTAAAGTGCATGACTTATGAGCCACTTGCGCACCTCTTCCGTTTTATTTGGAAATGTTTAGGCTGTTCACACGTCTGTGAAACTCACAATGTGCTGACAGCTGCACGGCAACACGACTGTACCTTTAACATTTTTATTTGATATAATGCACATTTTTTATTCATGTAACAACAAGGCTGTGTGATAGTTTGATTTGCTGTGGAGATCTGGAAACCCCTTGGGAAATTTTTCCAAAGTGCTGATTTCTGCTGTCCACATTTTCGCTGTAAAGCTCGGAGACTCGCAGAAGTACTCACTTTGGGGCGTTTAGATGGGGACCTGGTACACACTGCTGACAGCAGGATTTTTCATTCATGTTGAACACTCACAAACTCTTCTACTCCTAAAATAATCTCGACACCCTTCACTTTTCTGACATTTTAATAAAGTCCCCCTACCCTATATATCTCATCAGCCGCAAAGGTCCTTAATGAGAATCCAAAGCTTGCATTGAAAACATACATTTCTTGGGGAGTAACCTGGTGTCCCCACAGGCCAGAGCACAGCTGGGAATCAATAAGAACGTGTCAATGAAGGTTCGATCTCTTGCAACAGTCAAATGCTTTGCAGTCCCGTTACAAAGGTGTTTAAGGTCACTTTAAGAGGTAGGAGACCTTTGCCTTACTGTTAGAAACATTGCCATGAATCAATCTAAATGTCACAGATACACAACCAAATATCTGGTCACTTTGTATGACCAGACGTCATGATGAGGTCTCATACAAATGATGGGAACCTGAGTAATTTGTTTTTAATTATTTGCAGGTATGGAGAGGCATGACAAAATAGTGGACTGTATGTGCAGAAAACGTTGAATACCGCTGAATCTTTTTCCCATTTTGTTACATTATAACTGCAAGATGACAGAAAGTGGAGAATGATTGTGAAAGCAAAAAGGTGTATGGTTTTCCTTTTTACTTTGCAGATCAAAATGTTAAATAAAAAAATTCAGAACTTGCCTGCATTCGTATTCAGCTATTCAGCAGTATTTTGAAAAGCCGCCTTCCAGCTCAGTCCGATTCAATGGATAGCATCTTAAAAACACATTTTAAATTGGATTTAGCTCTTGACTTTTAAAGACACTGTGGTCCTTGAGGACTGAAGTCTGACACTAGTGATCTAAGCTAACCTAACACTTAACCTAAAACAGATGTGATAGCAGCAGCTACGTGTGTGTCCTGAGCTGCTATGTTTATGTTAGTTCAGCTGTGGACTTGGCAACTCTTGCTTTGATCACAGCTGGTACTTCCCCCCCCCCCCCCCCCTTAAATCATAACATTGCAATGTGACTGACCCAAGCTGTTTTTGGTTTGGTCCCGAACGATTGAGATGGAACCGAATTTCCAGGCAAGGTTAGATCTGAACCATCCCATTTCCCTGTCCCTGCAGAAAAAAACCCTCTCCACAGCATGAGGATGCCCCAGCCATGTTTTATCTTGAGGATGGTGTGGTCAGAGTGTTGCGTAGTGCTAGATTTCAGGACTTAGCGTTTCGTATGCGTTCAGAGTTACGTTTGTATGCTTGAGAAAAACTTTCTGCTGCAGGGTGCGGCCAGCAGGTGCAGCACTCACCAGATGTTTCTCATCAAGCTCACCGTAGAACCAGCATCACAGGAGGAAGATCGCAAGACTGCTCCGCTCATGTGGTAATGATGCTAATGTCCATTTGCACACGCTTTAGCTACTCTGAGGTGTCTGCTTGTAAAATCACGTTTTCCCCACATTGCTCTATAAATCGGCTGCCATTTGAATATGGTGTATTATCAGTGATTGCAAAATGTTTTCTTTTTACCCTTTCTGATAAGTTCATTCTGTTTTACTTTAGCGCTAAATTTGGGCACGTCCCACCGGGAGGAGGCCCAGGGGAAGACCCAGGACACGCTGGAGGGACTATGTCTCTCGGCTGGCCTGGGAACACCTTGGGATTCCCCCGGAGGAGCTGGCCCAAGTGGCTGGGGAGAGGGACGTCTGGGGCTCCCTACCGAAGCTGCTACCCCCGTGACCCGACCCCGGATAAGCGGAAGACGGTGGATGGATGGATGGATGGATGGATGGATGGATGGATGGATGGATGGATGGATGGATGGATGGATGGGCTAAATTTTAATGTAGCTAGTCTCCGTGTTTTTGCCACTGTCATGGCCGAATTTCCCCATTGTGGAACAATAAAGGTATTTATTTATCTTTATCTTAATCAGGCTCACGTGTCTCTAGAATTATTTCATGTTTCAAGTGACCGCGTCACTCTGCACCATAGATCTCCGGGCCTCCATGCCTAATCTGAGGATTTTGTGTATTTCCCTTGACTGACTTTCTGGAAAGCTTCTACACTGACAGACTTACCCTCTTGTTAACAAAGATCCTTCTAATTTTGTTGCTGCTCTGGCTTTCAACTCTCCAGTGATCTCGCCACTGTGCAGATAAACTAGAAAACAAACATTGTGCACGCCTCCCACCTCAGCTTCAGTTGGACACATTATACCCCCTTCTCAGAAACAATATCCCACCATATAAGACCACCTACAGCGGTTCAATTATACATTTATTTATTCAGCTTCTACTTGTTGTTAATCAGGCCATCTCATCAGTCCAGCACCTGTCCAAAGATCTCTGCTAAAGATAAAGACGGAAGAATCATTTTGCTGTTCACAATAAACGCTACATTTGGTGTGTTTGTGGTTGTATCTCTTCCAGAGATAAAAAAAAGTATCTTTTTCCTTTCACATTGGCAAAATGGAGCTGTGAAAATCACTGGCGAACACCATGGATGCCACTTGGGTAAAATCCATGACAATACCCCCACAACAAGCATCTAGAGTTGAGCTTGGTCTGAGATCGCTGATCAAGTTGAAACAAAGGGCCCCTAAAATGGACCAAAAAAACCCAAACATCTGAATCTGAGACATACGGCTCTTTGTGAAGCACTTCCATCCGCCATTCATTGTGACACACACGTAACACGTGCTTTCTAGCAGTCAGAATCAGCTGAGGTTGACATCACCTAACGTCAGTCTCAAAGCAGATCTTCTTCAACCAGTGTCCTTCCAACCACTAAAGCAGGTGTTGTGGATTTTCTAAGCCCTGGGAACAAGTTGCTGACCACTTTCCCGATCCCTTTCCTGTTTGGTGTTGTGTGTGTGGAGCCGAGCGGAGGGGAGATAACGCCGGTTTGTTCCCTACTACTACCACATGTTTTTCCTAATATCTCCAGGCCCCCTTTCCCTTCCAGTCGAGCTGCGTTCCAGGTGGGGTGACAGAGCACAGCTCACAGCTACAGGCTGTCCAGGAAACTCGTGTCCTCTGTGCAAAAAAAACATGTTTTGACCGCCTGTACCACATCTGGGGGGGGATATTTACGCCTAAAGCTATTCAGTTCTCTGGCTACATTGCACAATACTCTTGACAGGTTCTGTTTGCACAACCAGCAAAAGCAAAACATATTTTTTTTGAGTGATAGTGAAAAAAAGGTCATGTGTATCAATTGTGCGTGATATACTCCTGAGAGCGGTAGATTTGGGACTGCCAAAACGACCAAAACCGAGCTATCTTTAGTCATTCAATTCAAAAACAAAAGGTTACTTTATGGCAGCTATAAATGTGCTATTACTGACACACAAAAATATTATGGCCTCAGCACTTCACAGTTGTTGTTACAGCCTGACATTTAAGAAATAGAAGAACAATCACACTGACAGCACTGTTTTTGTGTATGGCGATGCCTGCATTCGTCAGCACCCTACAGAAGCAGTTTAAATGTTGCGACGATCACATCTTTGACAGAAGTAACTTCGCATTTAATGCCTTTTGTAACGGCGAGCTAAATAATTGACAAGACTATAATTACAAGCACCAAAACATTTAGTCTTTAATGAGAGGACATGAGCTCTCTCTAATCACCTCTTGGAGTATGGCAGCACTTTACACGTGCAGCAAAGCGGAATCCTTCCTGCACCAAGCCATCTGGAATGGGAATTTTGGCTTGTGTAATAAATGGGTCTAGATGCCACTGCAGCAGTCAGGACCGGGGCCCTGTGGCGATTCGGATTCTCTTTATTGTGCTTCTGTGCTCTATCACTATCTACTTCATCTCTACTGTGTCTCTCCTGCATTGTTTGACCTTCAAGTGTGTAGAGGAGAAGGAGACGGGAGGCGAGGCAGTCTCTGCCCGACATGTGGGCGTTTAAGCAGCGCTGAAAGCTGTCAAATGAAGGACCCCAATAGGACTACAAGTGTGTGTGTTTTTTTTTTTTTTGAGTGGCTGTGTCCTTGAAGCCTTAAGCTTTTCAAATCAAGTTGTTCCTCAAACTACCAAACACTGAGCAGCATCAGTCAGCCAGCTGTGTTTCACTCTAGTGAAGGTGTCAACAATACCAAACCAAGACATAAGCAAACTAAGCAGTTGCCAAGTCAACAAGAGGAACATGAATATTAGTTTTAATACACGTAACATATCAGAGCTATTGTTGCCAAAACAAAACTTGTGACCAATGATATTTAAGAATGTTTTCCAGACACTTTATTACGCACTAGTACCAGGCTGGACCCCCAGACATTTTGGCCTCTGTCGATTTGACAAACTCACGTGGTTGTTGCAGATTTATCAGCTGCACATCAAGCAAATCAAACACATTCTGGTTCGGTGCCTTATTGACATAAGACCTGGTGACTCAGGAGGCTACATTGATCTTTTTGTGATTTTTGGAAAACTGGTGCATCATATATCATATATATACATATATATATATATATATATATATATATATATATATATATATATATATATATATATATATATATATATATATATATATATATATATATACATATGGGCCCCCAGACAATCTTCGACCGGCTCCGATGGCCGCATTTCTCATTTGTTGCTAAGGAAGTGCTGCCTGTTGTGCAGGAAACAGGGAGAGCAGTTTCCTGTTATGGAGAGAGGTTTTTCAAGAGTTGCATTCATTCAGGCCTACAACAGATACTTGGTCAGGAAGCCGGGCCAACAGCAAAAGCTTTTTGCTGTTCTGGAAAACCTGTTTTTGGAGACTGCTTTTAGGAACCTTTCTATGCACTGTTCTGGTTCAGGAAATAAATACTCCAAAAGCAAAACCATGTGATAAAAGCTGTGAGGGGGAAAAAAACAAAACAAAACAAAACATCTGCTTTATTTCTAACCCTCTAAGAAAGTAGAATGTAAAACATATTGTTGTCCAATCATTACAAGGATCAAGGGTAGCTGAGCAGCTTATGCGATGGCACGGGTCTTAACGGTTTTCCTTTGTGTTCCAGGATGTCAGAGATGTGCAGTAAACCCATATATAGGACAGCTGTCATTTAAGAAAATGTGATTTTATTTCCGTGCAAAAGCCAGGGAGCTTCGGACTTAGAGCTGGCTATCACACGATGAGTAGAACGTAAATTGTGGCTTAAAAGGTTAATGCCTATTGCCCAAATCTTCGTATTTAGTGGATTTGTTGCCATCAAGCTGACTGTTGTTACTATTACATTATATTATTTGTACATATCTGAGTCATGCAGCAGAATTAAATTTACCTAACAAACTGTGTCCGTACACACTAAAAATGAATTTTGTTGTGTACTAAATATTAGACATGCATAAAGGCATATGAGCTGGTAGATGAAATATTCAGTGTTGGTTACATTTTAATAACATCAGCTACTTTTTTTTGGCAAAAAGAATCCCGTCTAAACATTTTTGATTAGAGTTAAACTTAAGTGAAATGTTGGTCTTGTCGTTACATTTAGAATCAATTTACAAACGTTGAAAAATGAACTGCTGGACATCTTATGGTTGAGGAAATTTCTGTTTGGGCGTACAGATTTAAAGTTGCATCGAACTTTAGCTAATTTAGAGATAGCACTCCTGGCATGCTAGCAAGTTTGACATCTCCCTAAGCACGATTCAGCCATTGCAAAGGAACAGGATGTCAGGTAAGGTTGTCAGAGAAAAGGTTTGCCAAATTGTTGCAACACATTTTAAAAGTTTATCACGCTTTAAGTGATGCTTACACCTTATTTCCAAACCAGTTGTTGCTTTCTGTTACTTTTACTCACGGGGAACAAACCAGATGACTTGGTTGAAGGAACAGTGGAGATGCATGTAGGCATGATTTCACTTCCACAGTGACCCAGTAGAGGTGTCAGCTGTAATAGAAAGAATCCTCAGCATTGACAAAACTTGCTGGTGCACAATAAGGCCTGAAGATGTGAAATTTTGCCCTTGAGTTATTTGAGTTAGTTTTTTTTTTAATCTAAAATGCATGTTTTGTACTTCCATTCGATTTTAGGAAGATAATCCTGAATTGATAAATTGCAAGTATGTGCGATTTTCCAGGTGTTTATGAACTGTTGCCACTGATTGTGCAGAGACCTTGCAGGGCCATTTGTCTGATAAGATATAAACTCACAAATGTTACCCGCTGTATCTAAAGTGCAAGTGAATATAAGTCTTTGTAATTATAAACCAATTTGTTTCAGTAGTTAATTAGATGCGCAAAAATGATCTTAAGATCCTAAATTAACTATTTTAGTTGAGTGGTACACAATTTATAATAAACATTTAGACCTTTAATTTAACTGTTACATAGAATCCTATATCATTTACCCAGAAATGGTGATTAAACCCACCTGAATAAATTGTATGTAAATAGCACCGACTATGCAGGCTACATTCTAACAGTTTATTTCGAGAGTGTCTTTTTTTCCCCTTCCAGAGTAGGTGGGATGTAATGGTGTGGTCTGAAGCCAGTGGTTCGCACCCCGTCTCCGCGCTGCGCTGGAGTCCAGCCTCAGGAAGCGCCTAACAGCACCTCCCGTTTCCACACAGGAGCGCACCAGTGCGCTGGAACATCACGCGTGGGGAAGAGCTCCGCTACCCGCTGCGCGACCAGAAAACACTTGACCAGATCTGTTCCCACCGATGAGGATGGATCTCCTGTCAAAGCTTGAATTCCTGTCAATGCTCGCAATGCATCTGGATTGAGTTGGCGCTTTTTTTTGTGGGAGGGCTCCGTATCTGTGCGGGGAAAATGAGGACCACCGCCGGCTGATGATGATGTCCCATAATGAACGCAGGTTGGTTGTCGGTCCATAACGTTGTGGCTTCTGTCCTGAAAATGAACTTTTAATTTATTTTTTCACTGGAGCTTGGCCCTGTTTGTTCTTCTTCATAATATTTATACAAGTTGTTGTTTTCTAGTTATTTTTCTCTTAAAACCCCAGTATTCAAACTATTCAAGATATGTTTAACGAGACGCCACTACCATAGAAACATTACAAATCAGTTTTCTAGTTTGAGAAAAATATATAGCTATTGGTCAGATGTGTTTTTCCGTGGTAAACATAGTAGGACGATGCTGAATGGTGTGCACACTGCATGCATGTGTGTGTTTTAACATCCTGGAATAGAAGTCAAATCCGTGGAATAAGACTCAGTGGGGTTCCTCTCAGTGAAAAAAGGATGTACAAGGATTTATGTTTAGATTGGAATATATTAATCCCTGTGTGAGAAATAAAAAAGCTGATCTGAATAGGGGTTGTGTGTTTTGCAAGTGCACAGGTTTCTGAGAAGCTGTAGATATGGCTCAAAAAGACTGGTATTGCAGATCATTGATTTGGGGATATTCAAGCTACCACTATGGCTGGGGACAATTTACAATATCTCATTCATGTTGTCCAAATTGAAACATTTGAGCATTTGTGCAACTAAAATTACAAATTGGACGGTTTTAAATCCAAATAATACCTTACATTACAGCATAAGTCTGAATCTGTGTTGGCTAAATCAAATAGTTCATATTCTAATAGTAAATATAATAACCTATTTTTAAAACTATGTTTGAAAATACATTCCTTTTTTTAGGGAAATTTTGTGGCTCAAAAATTACTATAAAAAGACCACAGAAATGATCAAACAAAATGTTCTATATGTGTGAATGATTTGTGAAACAATATTCTGTAACAATTCTACTATTCTTGAGAGCCCCCTGCTGGTGTGGAGGTATTAACCAGCTACTTATATTGCTTTTGTCTTGGACCGGCTCTGCTTTTTCCTGATAACAAAAAAGCCTTAAGCCTAGTCAAACCAGATTTTAGGCAGGTGGTTATGGTTTGACAAGTGACATTCAGAATCTAGACACAGTGTGAAATCACATCCTGTAAGTTTGACATGGTGAAGGTTCCAGTCTTCCGTCTTCCTTTTGTTTTGCAAACATTTGTTTTAATTGAATTCTTGTTGCATAATTCATATCCTGTTGTTCGCAGTTGGGTGCTTTGTCAGACTGGGACCCTTGTTTTTTCTCTCCCTGTTTTATTGTTCTTTGGCGCACTCAAAGAGCCCTTTTCAGAAAAAATAGCATGTGGTTGTGTGTGTTTCTGTGTGCGTGAGAATCGTTGAAGAATGAGGAGAAGGAAGTCCATTTGTGCTGTGAAAATGTGAACTCCTCGAGAGGTTTATGGCGGAATGATGGGGGGCTTCACTGGTAATGTTCTTCCCCCTGTAGATATCCTGTCTGGATTTCTTCACAGACGTGCAGTTGGAGCCAATGGTTGAAACTATAAGCAAACTTAAATTAAAAAATGAGTTCAATGTTTTGGAGATCATATTATAAAGAGGTCATAAAATGTCTTTAGTAGAAGAAACGGAAAGGCCAGAAACACTCGCATAACGAGGGAGCAAGAAAACACTAAGAATTAACCAGAGGGCACACAGGGTTTAATAGGATGTGCGTCAGGACAGGTACTAAATAACAGGAAGAGACCAGGGGTGTACACACTTTGCTAAGACAGGGTGTGTTTCATGACAGGTCTATATTTTATCAACAATGTTTAGAACAGAGAATGCCTCTTTTAAAGAGAACATCAGAATGAGGACCTTTCCAAACAGACTTGTTGAAGTCAGGTTATGTGAAATTTATCAGAAGTTTCTTTTACCTATAGATGACAGACAACACATGGCAGTGAGTTTGTTCAAAAAAGTGAAGAAATTGTCTAAGTGGTGAGAGGTTAACAGTTTGTCAGACAGACTGCCATTTTAGCTGATTTTTACTGAGTATTGACCATATAAATTTAAATGGAATATTTTTGAAATTCATTGAAATCGTCTACAAAGTTACAACAGTGTTGATGAGTTTGTTGTTGTTGAACGTAATGATTACAACATTAAATTATGTTGGCTGAGGCTGTATCAATTGGCCTCATCAGCAGCAAGTCACCAGTCAATTCCAAGTCTGTCTATAGAAAATAAAGACCTTTTTACTTTACAACAGCTTGTCATTTGGGATCACTGAGAGCTGTTGAATGAATGCTGCCCTAGGAGAAGCCCTCCTTTACTCCTTTGGCATATTATAGTATATATAGAGTAGTCTCAATCTGAGGTTGTAATGATGCCAAACAAAAAGCATCTCTCCCAATTCCTGGGTTGTAAAAATCTGAAAACTGTGTTTCAAAGAAATTAAACACAGTGTAACCTATAACAGTTTAAGTATGACACTTTTTGGTGTTTTGAACTAGAGATGATCAAATTAAGTCCAAATTCCTTTAATTTAAGCGATTGTACCAGCCCTTGACAAAATGGCGCCCTGGGCACTGTGCCATAACAGCCTTATCAAACATTGCCACAGTGAAACGCAGTATTAATGTGCACTTCTAGGTATCATATTTGTTTGGAATCTATTTTTCCAGCAGACTACTGTCAGGAACTAAGTAGATTGATAGTGCCAGCAGCATCTGCCAGTGAGGAAAAGGGCAACAAACGTAACAGTGGTCTCCTGTGAAGCTGTAAATGGTTCTTAAATGTTAATAAAGGGGTGTATCCCAAGAATATAAACATTTTATATATATATATATATATATATATATATATATTTATATATATATATATATATATATATAAGTTTGGCTCATATTGAGTGATATATCCCATCCTACTACAACAGCTTAATCCACATGTCATTTCCCATACGGAGATGTTATTGTTCCTCTTCTAAGTACCCCATGGCTCTGTTGTTTTTCCTGCTGATAATGTCCCATGCAGCTTTATGCTTGTCGCTGACATCTGCACTGGATGCTTTCTTTAAAGGGATAGTTTAAGATTTGTGAAATGAGGTTCTGTTTGTTGGTCCTGAGTGCTGAAACTAATGGCCTAAATTCCTTTCTAGTTAAAAAAAACAACAACGTTATCTTCTGCGTAATTAACCACACAACGCAGTTATGAGAGAGGTTAAAAGTTAATAAAATAGCATTGACATGAACTGCTATGATATCTGCTGAGATTGGAGATGTTTAAAGTCAGTAGAAGTCCACTTTGATCTAGGTACCGCCCACACTAACTGTATGCTTCAGCCCCCGGGACAAACTAATATGGATTTGTACAAAATGAAGACATCAAGAGAGTTATTTCCTCCGGGTAGGAAATTAACTGCTCATAACCCTTCAACAAAACCTCACCTATAAATCCTGAACTATCCCATGAAGCAGTTGTTGTAAAAATCTGAACCACATTATTATTCTTGTAAGAATAACAAACTGTATAAGTGCATAGAAGTTTTAAAAAAAAATATGATTTATGCAGTGCTAACTTTGAATCTTCTCACATTCTCTTTCAGAGTTTCAAAATCCACCACAAGTCCCTCGACCAAGGGTCCGCAGTCACCTCACTATCAAAGTGCAGTCGAAGTTGACATCAAAATCATGGCCCCCTGTCCATGGCCACAAACCTCCTGTCGCCCCCAAACCCATACCTCTCTCTCAATCTCACCCACAGGGAGACACACACGACCAGCAGAGACTCAGCAACGGAGAGCTGTCTCACTCTGATGGGGAGATGGGAGATCTTCTTGAAACGACGGAGAAGAACCACATTAAAGAGGAGAGAAAGGAAGTAGAGGGTGGGGTTAGTGACAATGGCGCAGGAGGGAATGACAAAGATGACACAGTGGGCGGACAAACTGTGGCGGGAGAAGCAAAAGGAGCAGAAGCATGTGATAAAGATGGCGATGTGGACAGCATCGCCTCGGATGACACAATCAAGGCAGATGACTTGATTGACATCACAGAGGAAGAAACCACCGACAGCGACTCCATTCACCCTGAGGGGGGTGATCACACTGATGATGAGAGCACAGTAACGTCATTACATCCTCCACCTGGACCAGAGTATGAGGGAGGAGAAGAGACAGAGAAGATCAAAACAGGCTGTGGCTCCACAGAGCACCTAGATGAACAAGAAGAGGAGCCACAGCTTGAGCAAACACAATCGTTTAGTGAAAGTGCTGAGAACAATGATTCTGGACTTCATGAGACAACCACTCAGCTGCACAGTGGGTTTTTCCCAAATGAGGCTGAGTTGGAAAATGGCAGATTTGCATATGGATTCAGCATGCTTCCAACTGTTGCTGAGGAGTATCCCTACGACGTGATCGGCCCCACAGATGATGCCAGCGATACATGTGAGTCATGCGACACGGCTGAAACTGGGGACACTGAAGTCTGGCAACCAGAGCGAGCCACCAAAGACACCTCTGGTTGTTTTCGATTCACGTCCAGCACAGAAGATGTGTTCGGGCCCTATTCCGTCATAGAAGCGGTTCCAGGAGATACGAGTGCCACTGCTGATCCGGAGTGGAGCCCTGAAGAGGAAGACAAATCTTCATCGGCAAATGAAGCTCAAACCCAAGATGCCTGTAACCAGGAACCTTACTATGTGTCATCGGATGATGTGGACAAGCTCGAAGACAAGCAAGCCAACTCAGAACAGCTTCTTACTCAGGAGGCCACGGAGCAGTCTTGTCAACATAAGGACAAAGCAAAAGACAATGATTCAGCAGATGAATACGCAGACATTGATGATTCAATCTGCCCAAAAGACGAAAATGTTGAGCAATCTGAATGTGTGTCATCGGAAGATTATGTCGAGATTGGTGATGAGGATGAGGAAGAGGAGGTGGAAAAGAAACATATCCGAGTCAAAAGTGCAAAAGAGAGGACGGCTCAGCGAGATCAAGTGCTACGCGGCCAGAGAAAAAGCTGCCAGCCTCGTCTCAGATTGTGCAACATCACAGTGCCAGCAGACCTAGACCTGGGCTGCACCCCAGAGCTCACCAACAGGGTGGTGTTTGCCCACACCACCGAGGCCTTTGAAGAAGATATCGAAGAACTAGACTGCCACATCGTGCCTTACTATGAAGACACAGACTCAGACAGCGACGAGCATATTTATGTAGAGGTGGGCTTTGAATCGGAAGGGGAGAATTTCATGCCTCTTGATCGAAAAACCATTGTCACGCGATCACGGTCCTATTCTGGAAAAGTCTCAAATTATGTCCCAGAAACTGTACCAGAGGAGACAGGGACAGAGACGCATGACTACTGCACTGTACCTGAGGATAAGAGCAGCGAACCTCTCAGCCCCTCGCAGCAGCCAGTAGTTAACTGCATCACTCCTTCTACAAAGTCTCGTCGCTTCTTGCTCTCCTCTCGGTCTGCCGATGGTCCCGAATTGTCCTTTTTCACCTCAACAGAGAATGGCCAGTCACTTAAGAATGAGATCAGGATAAAGAGGAAGGACGACACTCTTTCTCTTCCATGCGTCATAACTTCCTCTGGAAGCTTCTCCCAGCGCAGCCATCAGTCATCAAGTGGTGTTTCCACGCCAACCTCCCTAGCGGACATACCTCCACCCTTTGAGCTGGTCCCAATCACTAAGAGACCTGTCACCAAAAGTTCGCCATCCCTCCTGATCCAGCATGAACCAAGTGAAACACCCAAGAAGAAGAAGTCTTCCTTCAAGCGCTTTCTGGCCTTCAAGTTCAAGAGGAAGGCAGATTCAAAGGGCTTTAGTGACGGAAGTGTTCGCTCTTCCCGGTCTTCCTCTGAGTCCAGTCATCATGGTGTGAGGGTCATAGAGCTTGATCGTCGAAGCAATGGCAGCTCACCTCAGCTTCAGTCCAACATGGTAAACCCCCAGCAACATCTACCAAACCTACCACACTCTTTTAGTCTCTGCAAAGATCACCACAGGAGGAAAGGGGACCTCAGAGCGGATGGCAAGACCGTCTCCAGAGTGGAGTCCTTTGAGGAGCGCTCCCGTCGCTCCATCATGCCGCTTCCAATGACCAAACCTCGTTCCATCTCCTTCCCTAGTGCCGATACCTCAGACTATGAAAACATTCCAGCCATGAGCTCTGACTATGAGAACATCCAGATCCCAAGACCCACCAGATCCCACACTGTTACCGAATTCTTTGAAAACCGCACTCAAGTTGTATCCAATGAAAATGATGGTTATGTGGATATGAACAGTTTCCCTGGGATTGACAGCAAGCCCCAGACATCGAAAGCAGACTCCGAAAGGTAGGAACAAAGAAAGTCCCTTGATTTTATCTCAGCTAATCCAAAATGATTATTTCAAATCAAACCTTAACACTAGACATATGTGGTGTAATTCTATTGTTTTGACTTGATTTTGAGAAGGCTCAAGTAATTTGGGCTTTGCTTCTGCCATCATGTCAAGAAACCTGGTTAAAGCTCTAGTTTCATATAACAGCTTGATTTTACAGATCTTTCACAGAAGAATTTAATAACTGGTCTGTGGAGCCTTGTTCTACTCTCACTGTGATTTATATAAGAACTCAAGTAGTAAAGAGGATTAAACTGAACTTTCCACCATTACACCTTTATATTTTAGAAGTTTACAGTTTATCGGATGCTTTTAACAAAACAGACATTTTTAAATATCACATGGATTTTTGTTATTTGTTATTATAAATTATATTTCAGCACTTTTTGGCCATGCGTGTTTTTGAAACAAAACACATAGGAATGCACTAAGAAAAACAGCTGAGTTGGTGAAGTAAAATGAAAAATATATACTTAAATACTTATAGTATCACAATTGAAACACTGTTTCAAGTTTTTTAATGATATTTTCTTTGCATGACTATCAAAGCTTAATTTTTCCACAAATAATTTGTTTTATAGATTATTTGTAGTAGCCCTGTCAAAAGGTCTGTTGTGAACTTAATATAAAAACTGTGCTTGTCAAAATTTGTCCATAGCCAACTCGGTCCTAGATCTGAGGCTAGAACACAAGTGATTTGATTTGATTCAGCAAGGTTTTGAGGAGAAGTACGAAATATGAGGTAGAGCTCTTAAATTACATGCATCTAAAATGATACCTGGTGTTTGGTGTTACAAGGCGATAGCCAAGAGTGTTGCTGTCACTCGTTGGTTGTTTTATGCAAACATACATTATCACAGGAAGTATCTGTCTTGAGTTGGTGATTAGTGATTGGATTTCTGATGCATTCAACATAAAAGCATCAGAATGTTGTTTCGTTTGCTTTGTGTTCAGTGATTCAAACAACACTTTATAAATGTGCATCCATGCTTTCCCTGTTTGGAAAAGAGTGTTGTAAAAGTATTTGCCCTTATATTTGTTTTTTGCTTAGTTTGCCACACTTTGACGTGTCAGATCCTCTAACCGATTTTAATATCAGAATAATGCCCAAGTAAATGCAAAGTGAAGTTTTAAATAATCATTTCACTTACAAGGGGAAATCGCTATCCAAACCAACATGGGCCTATGCGGGGGGAAAAAAAACAGTTGTCCTCTCTTCCTAACTGGTTGTGCCATCCTTACGGCCACCGTTTGCCATCAAGCATTTGTGATAACTGGCAAGGAGACTTTTATCAAACTGTGGAAGAACTTTCCCACTGTTTTGTTGAGTTGTTTCAATTTAGGGTTTTTAGAGCACAAAGAACCTCTTTAGGTTCATACCTCAGCATCTCAGTCAGATGTAAGGACTTTGATTAGGCCATTCAAAAATCTTTTTTTTTTATGTTGAGCCATTCAGAGCTGGGCTTGTTGATGTGGTCGGCTCATTGTGCTTCTTGCTTGCTTCCAAGTCCACTTGATCTTATTGTAAGGTCAAAAACTGATTGTGTTAAGGTGTGTTCACACCGAACGCAAACCAGACGTTTGGAGTGACTGATTTACATTTTATCCCTATGTACAGACGCTTTCAGGAGCGAATTACCGGTCCGCGATGCGAAGGGCACCAAATGGGTGAATCGAGCGAAGCAAAACTGCAAATAGAGCAAAGCGAAACTTCGCTCGAGTTCAAAAATCTGAACTTCTCAGTCAATTTGCGTCACATTAAGGGTGCTCCTCCTTCCTTTATTCAAGAACAGAAAAGTTTTTTTTTTTGTGTCACATATTTAGACAGTACAAATAGGCTCTATTTCTATTGAACAATGATAGATTTGTTGACTGAAATACCTGTAGTTGGTGCCCCGGGGGGAGATTCGTCTCCCGGGGGGAGATCTGTGTCCCAGGAGAGATGTGTCCCCTCACACAGTTCAGCCACATTACATACAGCACTGTGGCTCACTCTATAAAATCCATCTCAACTGCTCCATGAGTTGGTAGTTGGTGTCCCAGAATGAGATCTGTCCGCCGCGCTGCATCAGGTCCTCCTTCTCGGTCCTGGAAAGACAGAAGTCCTGCAGGAAGCGATCCTCATCCACAAACAGCTACAGGTGGTGGTACTCGCCGAACTGGGTGCATCTCTGGAGGATCTGGTGGACCCAGGGGTACCAACACCATTTTTTCAACTTCCTAGATTACATACAGCACCGTCAGACGTTCAGTAAAATCCATCTCTGGCGCTCTGTGAGTTGAACACACAGGAGGAACTGGCAAGCGGATAGACGTTCCTCCTGTTTGATGATGTGGTGAAGCGGGCTGGGGGGAAATGTCCACATTGTCAGCGCGGATTGTTTGTGAGAAACAGCCGAAATATCAAGTGTCAAACGATGGGGGATACAGGCAAATGAGCTCGGTGTGAACGTACCTTCAGTTTTACATCTGATATAACCGGATACTCACCTTCCACAAAAATTCCACTTTTGTCTCAACAGTCCACAGAATATTTTCTCAAAAGTGTTGGGAGTTGTGCTCTCTTTGGTCAACTAGGGTTTTGGGCTTGAAACTCTTCCAAGGATGCAAATTTTGTTCAATCTTTTTTCTTGTTGTTTATTTGTGAATGCACTCCTGAGCTGGGGCAAACTAGGTATCTGTTGGTTTAAATGTTGTTTTGGGTTCTTTTGTGACCCTCTGGATGAGTGGTTTTTGTGCTCTTGGAATAAGCTTTTGCACCCCCTGATGCGAAGGCCAAACCCTGCATGGACATAGACATAATGCCTCTCACTGTAGATTAATGAAGTCCCAGAAAATTCAAAATGGCTTTGTAACCCACTCTAGATAGATGCCTGTGTTTGTTTTTCCTCATCTGTTCTTGGATTTCTTTAGATTGGACTATGTGTTGCTCTTTTTGCTCTCTTCATGTTTCCAAACAGGTATTTAGAGAATATCTGGAGTCTACAGGTCTGGCAGTAATCAAGCCTGTGAAACTGAGTCATAAAAATGTGGTTAATCCAAATTAATGCATGGTGTAATACGGCTGACAATTACTTTTTCATGTAGGGCCAGGTTGGTTTGGTTAGCCCTTTTTCCCTTATTATATGAAAGTGCAATTTAAGAGCTGAATTTTGCATTTCCTTGTGTCGTCTTTGTCTAATACAAAATTGTGTTTTATGATGATCTGAAAGATCAACTTGTGACAAATAAGAAATTAGAGTCAGTTTTCAATGCACTGTATAGTCTCCTCTTTAGAGCGCAGTCAAGGCCCTTGAACAGCTCAAAGATATCCCCACACTTTATCTTAGGTCAGCAAATATCACCTGGGAAAGTATCCTGGGTGAGGAACTAGCAGCCTGCTGGGCCAGGCATCACTGGCTTCAGAAAGATCGACAACTCTTCTGGGAAAACTTAGCCATGTTTAGAGGTCACATCTGGTGGTGCTGCATCCATGCAAGACTGATTTAGTAAAACAGGTACCAGCAATAAGGTAGCTTGCCGAGTGCAGCTTCTGCAGATTAGAGAAAGTCATTATGGATGCAATTAAAAGTGACAAAATGGGCGAGGTGGTTCTTTCACACATCGAAGTGGTGGAGGATAAGAGAAAATGTGAGAGCACCAGAGGAGGGGAAAGTGTTAATGGAAAGAGGCAGATCAATATGAAAACAAGGTTTGCAATGATAAAGTGGAATAGTGACTTGTCTTGCATGAACAAAGGAAAGACAATAGAAGCAGTTCTGGTGTAATTCCTCTGCTACGCCAGACACTTGTGTTTAGGAGGCTTTTTATTAAAGTGGCTCTCTCCTGGGGTGCTTCTCTTTCACCGTACTCTTGAGGGTCTGCAGGGTTTACTGCAGTGTGTGATGAAGTGGGAAATCACCACATGTAGACCGTAGGAAAACACCCAGTCTGTGCCACGGTCACCCCAGAGTTCAAGCAAGATTTTCTAACTGTATAGTTTTTGTTTGTTTTCATTGTGACACAAACAACATGATTTTTTTTTCTTTACAATTTTCTGCATTACAACTTCAAACTTCAATGTGTTTTACTGGGATGTGGTGCAATAAAACAACACAGAGTAGTGTATAATTGTGAAGTGGAAAGAAAATGAAGAATTGCCCATTATTATCTGATCCGTGAACAGCAAAATTTAAGTCTTGTCACATATTCTCCACAGGATGCAGGTCTAAAGTTTCACCAGGCCCTTCTGACAATATGATGGGACCCAAAGAAATCCCATTGTAGTTCTGGCTGTATAGTGATAATTGTCCTGCTAGAAGGCGACCCTTCTCCCCAGCCTCAAGTTATTTTTAGCCTGTGATAAAATGTACTGCCATGGTTATTGTGTAATATACATGTAGCTCTATCCACTTTCCCACTAGCTCTGACCAGCTTTCTGTTTTTGCTGGAACAAAGTAT
Source organism: Fundulus diaphanus (assembly GCA_037039145.1). Taxonomy (NCBI): domain Eukaryota; kingdom Metazoa; phylum Chordata; class Actinopteri; order Cyprinodontiformes; family Fundulidae; genus Fundulus; species Fundulus diaphanus. Next base: position 39,192,724 of record CM073126.1, read on the forward strand.
TCCCATAGCATGATACTGCCTTTACCATGGGGTGGTGTATTGATTGACCAGACACCCTACTTCCAGATATTTGCTCTGAGCCCTTTACGGTTTCTGGGAAATCTTTGAGCAGGAATATTTATAGCTTTGTTTCAATAATGTTTTTTTTTTTTTCTCAGCACTCCTCCATAAAAACTAGATTGTGAATGCTTAGCTAAAATCTGATGTGTCAACAGATTATCCTACCTGAGCTGTGGATCTCTGCAGCTCATCCAGAGTTACAATGGGCGTTCAGCTCTCATAGAACTAAAATAACATTAATAAACACATAGTTTTTTTCAGTTGTGTCCTTGGGCAAGGCACTTCACCCGCATTGCATTCCAAATTTAAGGGACATAATGGAGAATGTTGCTTAATTTAAATGCACGTCACACTTTATGTTTCTCCATCATGGATAATCCGCAAAAAAAACCCAAAAAAATTCATTGAATTTAACTCAATTTCAGGAGGTCTGCGGGGTATTAATACTTTTTCAAAGCAGTGTACGTGTTTTTCGCATTCTGCATCCTTTCCACTTCTGAAAAGATCCTTACCCAGCCGGTGCAGACTCCTTATGTTCTGGTGTTGGTATCAGTGGACCTCCTTTTGTGCTTCCGATCTAACATCAGTCTCAAGGATGCCGTAAACCTATCAGTCCTTTTGTTTTCCCTTCACCCACATTCCCAACACAGAGGTTCCTGTTACCAGGGTCGCTCTGAGAGGCCACAGGGCAGATTTTTGTTTTTGTTTGTTTTCAGGTTGGTAGGATATGCATTTGTGCATGAACGTACTCACACCAATAACCACATTGTTTCTTTAGAAGTATTTCTCTGCCTTTGCGAACACATATTGCATGCAACCTTTCAAATCTTGACACGACCGCAGTCCCAGACCACCGAGATGATGATGACAGTGATTTATTGAGAGCACAAGTTGATTTTTGTGACGGAAACAACCGAATAGCCTCACGGACACCTATAGTCACAGACTTGCATTTTAAGGAGAACGTACAAAGCTGCTCTCCACCACGGTTGCCCTGTTTCTTGTGGTGTGATTAATGTATGTAGGCATTAAGATGCCCCATTAGCACACACTTTCAGACTAAGCAAAGAAACATGGTCATTAGCAGCGCGCTGCAGTGTAGAATGGATACAGAAAAGGTGCAGTGATTTATCCCAATCCCAAAACGCGGTGTTTATTTCTAGGTCTATGGGTTGCATATGCATATATGTGCAAGTGGACAAAGTTACAGCTCTGTGCTGTTTTATCTGAAATATGATGCTCCAGCTGAGGATGCATTCTCAGCAAATCTGTCTCAGGGAAGAAGTGGCAACAAATAGGTGCAGGGAAAAACAAATTTTAGCCTAGAACATTTTGGATTATTGTGATTTTGTGCAGCTAACATGGCATTTTATTCAGCATTTTTTAACGATGTACGGCTAATGTTAGCGGAGTAGTTTTTGTTTTTTTTTGTGCATGAGGTTTTTGATATCTCAAACTGTATCCTGTTATAGGATAAAGTATGAGTTATGTTTTTTGCCTCCCACCTTCCTTTTGTTGCCTCTATCTTTTCACAGAGTATGGCAACGCCATGTGGGCTCCGTGTAAGGCGGTCCCTGGCAGCAAAGTAAATCGTCCCCCCCTGAAATGTTTGTGATGTTTGTTTGTTATGTTATGTTATGGCGATTGTACTGAAACAGAAATTTCCCTCTGGGATTATTAAAGTATGTCTGATTCTGATTCTGATTCTGATAGTACATCTCACGCTTAGAGTTGAGCAAAAACGTCTTCAGAATGATGACAAAGCCCTGGCATGGCCTTTAAAACAGCACCTCCACCCACTGTTTTTTCAGCATTAGTAGTGATGAGGGAGCCATCTTAAGTACATTGTTGTTCTGGGTGGTACGCTTGCGCAGCGAGGCGGTGGGCAAGGCGTGTCCCTGGCTCACCAGGACTGGTGCCAGTTGCTCTGAGGTCATTAACAGGTCATCCCAAGGGAGGAAGTATCCAGCCCAGGAGCTTCCCACCAGCCTGTTTACAGGAAATGCAGGATAAGGGTGAGGTGCTGCTGGGAGGTTGAGAGGTGCAGAAACGACATGACAGGTAGGATGAAATGGGTGGATTGGGCTTATTGTTGTGGGGTGAGGGTTTTGCTTTGCCTTGAACAACAAAATGAGGCGCGGTCCAGTTAGGCAAGCCAAATTTGATGTCGCTGCTGCTTGAGATTACCAGTAACTCCTGAGGTCTCTCCTCAAACACAAGTTAAAAGAGGTATGTATGGGTGCTAGATTTATTGATGATAAAGAAGGAATTCATGTTTGCTATATTTTTGCAAATCATATGGTATAGTAGTACACCAAAAATTGCAACTGTGCTGATAATCCTCTGCTCTGAACCTGCCAGACTACCATCTGATGACTGCATGAGCTAATGTAAATACATCCACTATAGAATATAGGACTGGTCCTGTCAGTTAAAGAAGATAACTTACATTTGCAACTATTTGCATCCTTAGAAATGCATTCATCTATACTGGGTGAAATTAGGCGTATCTGGCAGTTTAATTTAATCTTTATCTCACAAACAACAGGAGCAAGGTTTGAAAGGGTAGATTTACTTTTTATTTAAAAGCATATTGTAAAAATCATTAGAATATTAACAATAAAGAACCCTAGAAACTTTGCTGCTTTCTCGTGCAGAAAAATGCAGAAAAATGAACTGGAATGTCCCACTGAAATTGAAATTTAAAGAGGGAAAGCCAAAGGCTTCTCACTATCTCTAAAGACATAATCCATCACATTTTAGTATGTGTAAAACATATCAATTCCTCAATAAAAAACTGTTTAAGCTCTCCTCTGACAGTTTTGATGTTATTTCAGTGGCACTGATTGTCCTGTAAAAAGTGTAGAAAAACTGAGAATTTATTATGAGACACACACACACACACACACACACACTTTACTGCACACGGGCATAAACCAGTACTCCATGCAGTGCTTATTTAAAACATCGTGGCAATGAATGGAAACACTACTTTTTCTGGGGATGGTGGGATTATGGTGGTTTTTCACAACTCTAGGGAAGCAGCTTTCTCCCAGTCTGGTGGTGCATGTTTAGCTAATTAGAACTAATGGTGAAATGAAAAACGAAGGCAGAAAGTTATTATAAAATCATATTTGGCTCGGACGCTGAGAAAAAGCAAGTTGCTTCTGCTGCTAATTATCATGTGCAAAGCAAACAGAAGCAGCATTTAAAGAGAGCAGTCGAATTGATTGATGATTTGATTTGCAAACATTAAAGGAGCCTGGTCACGTCCTATGACTTTACAAATTTTGACACCAGTAGCTCACTCTGGTTGCATACAAAGGTTTCCCGATTAAATTATTATTATATTTTATTTCTGTCATTTGTTTTTTGCTCTGTTTGGTAATATTCAATGTCTTTTTCTGTATATTTAACATAACAAGACCATGAGACCAGAAGTAGGATTTTGCGCATGCATGCAAAGAGTAAACAAGGAGAACATCCAGCAGAAGTGCGAAAACAAAAAGGTTAAGTTACTCGAGCCCTGTAGACAGGTTGATCTTCGACCACGCCGTGCTGTCCCTTTATTGCAAAGCATTGCATGAGGGTCTACTGGCTCTTACAGTAGCTGCATCAATTAGCGCCATCTTGCTTTCTGATAGCTCTGCCAGCAGATGGCACAGCAAGGTTTATGTCAGATGATCGGACTCGGTGCAAAGTTGTTTTCAAGTTCAAAAAGAACAAACCCTACCAGGACGAACACTTGGCATATTGTTTTATTTGAAGATGAATTGTGTGTTTATTTTCTTTTCATTGTCATAGTACGTGACTATAGCGCTTTAACAGACCCTTTGTACTGGTGGAAGATGCAGTATGTCAAAGGAAAGAAAATCTGTAAAACAAAGTATTTTCTTACCTGAGAAACCTTATGCTGATAAATGACTCCAGATGTCACCTCAGTGGTCTGACTGCTGAATCCCCTGGAGCCATCGTTCATGGCATTAACTGCGTGGTGTTTGTCAGTCTTGGATTGTTGTTTTTATTTAAAGTGAAATTAACAGGGTCTACAATCAGGGAGTAAAAACTCTTTTTAGCGTACTGATTCCAGCCTCTCTCCCTGTTCCCTTTATTAAAGCTCACCTACTTGTTCTGCGTAGGGGATCTTTGAAAAAAAAAAAAAGTAAGGGTGGTCACTCAGTGCTTCTTTGTGTCGCCTAGCAGCAGTTACACATTCAACACACCTGATTTTTGACCAGAACAATCCATTTTCTGTTTGATTTTATCAATATATGTTTGATACTTTGAGAATTTTTAGGTTTTCTCACTTTGAAATGTGAGATCTGACATTTAAAAAATAATCAGATAAATTTCCCTTATAAATTAAAGGCCTCTAAAACAAACTTAGTTTTTTTTGTTTGTTTGTTTTTTGTGCTGTGTCTGGCAGTGTAGCTCTCAGAGTTGCTTTAATGTCAAACTGAGCCCAACATATTTACTTCCACAAGTGGAGCATTAATGCTTTTGCTATAGTGCTCTGCTTGATACTCATACAAAAAACTGTATTAGACATTATTTTGGAATTATTTCAAAATCAAAAATGGAAAGGTAAAACAGAGAAAGATGAGACAAAACATTAAAAGAGAGAAGAGGTGACAAAGATAAAGCGGAGGAAAAAGTTAGCGCAAGATAACATCCTTGAAGTCTGCTTCTACACCTGCTGAAAGAAAGATAGAAAGAGCAACCAAACCAACAGAAAAATTATCACGGGCGCAAACAACCAACGCATATGAAAACATCACTGAAAAATACACAGTAGTAGTTAATACCAGTTGTATTTAGTGACAGCCAAAGCTAACTTTAGGGTTTATCTGTACAGAAGTGTATCTGTAAGCACCTGGTTCCAGCTGATCCCCTTCACTAGGGTGGGGAAGAGCGGACCACCCGAGTCACAAGCCGGGACAGGGCCGAGCACTGCCCTAACCTGGACAAATCTGGGCCATACCCAAACTGCTCAGCCACGACAACCCCGAACCAATCCATCCAGAGACAGGGCCACAACAGTTCGAACAAGTCAGCCAACTAGAGCCCACCCCACAAACCGGGAGGTGCCCAGATAAGCTGGTCATGTCGTTCTCAAGTCCATTTAAAACTGGAAGGGTTCGGGTGGTTGGGTCCAGCCGACGCCAGCACACACACACACGCACACCTCACCCAGAATCCTCAATATCCATATGCAGTTCAGCATTTGAAGCAGGGACAGGTACTGAGTGATCCCGACTGAATTGCCTCAAGCGCACCCTACACCAGACCGTATAGTTGTGTGTTATGAAAATGGTATAAATGAAAGTGTCAAAGTTGTACAAGAAAACTTTGGCCCAGGCTCGCCAAGGTCCTACATGTGTGGCAGTGTGATGGAGCAGGCAGAGGGAGGTGTCCTCTGAAAGTCCGTTTTCAACTCTTAAAAAAGAAAATTAATCACAAACATTTATATCCGATAAATTAGAGAATTTCAATCTGCGGCTCTGAATTGCAACCTATCATCCGACCACGTGTAAGATGGCAGCTATCATTAAGAAAACGTATTGAGTTGTTTTCTACAAAAGCATCGGCACAACAGCCAGCAAATTACCTTTCTCAATAAAAGCAGCTATCACTAACACTGCCTCTGTGTTCCTAATCCCCCATTAGGATCCCGTTCTTCTATAGTTAGCAAACTAATGAACCAACACCATTAGTCTATTTTTTTCTCATAATGGCGCTATCATAACTGGAAAAAGACTTCTTCTAATGTATATTTTGATACGGAGTGCTTACTTCAATTGAATTACGTATTACAAGTGCCATCAAATTTACCGAAGCCTGGTGGAATCCATCTCTCTCTTTTACCAGAGTCATTGTGCCTGCCTTTAAATTTGACACAGTAGATTTAACTTTGTCGCGTTATCAACACAGTCAGTTGGCATAATAACTTTGCTTTTATAGTCTTTTCAAGTCTTCTATTTTGTCATTCTCCTCACCCCTGCGTCTCATAGCTGTCCAATAAAGGTAATCCAAGAAATCTAATGCAAGCTTGCCTTTTTGGTTTAATTTGATAAGTATAACATATATAGCAAACCGAACAATGCCTTTTGTGTTTGACTGCAGTTTTCTGTTCTGCGAAACATTTCTTTGTATAATTGAGGACTATAAAGCTGTTGCAGGTTGAAGATGAAAAGGTGAAGGTGAGAGTCCTCAGCAGAGTTGCTCTTGGCCATTTGATAGATGGTACGATAAATCAGAGCTGCAGAACGACTTTAAAGAAGAGCAATTCCCTGCAGTTCTTTTTCCTTCACAGCAAAACCTGGAAGCCCGGGCTATTCTGACCCGACTATTCCAAGGTCAACCATGAGTAATGGGCCGTAGGTGCTTTCGCCTGCCCACCCAATAAGACTGTCCAGAGTCTGCTTGGATGTGTGAAAGGGAGAACCTGAACTATAGAGAAACCCTGGTGAAGTATGAGTATGTCTGGGTCCAGGGGATTACTCTGTTAACCTTTAGTCTCCTGAAAGTAGCCTGCTCCTCACTAGTCAATAACAAATTAGGTTTTCAATGAGGCAGTGCATCAAACCCCTTCCAATCTTACAGTAGCTCCATATCTTTATTAGCGCTATCAACCTATGCCTGTCATATTGCTATATTTACAGTTTTGTGGAGGTGTGATGCTGTCAGATATACTTAAAGGGTCATAATGGACCAGAGGGCATTGCTAATTAGTGCAGGTTGCATTTAGAACGGATTAGAGGAGAAATCTTCTGCAGCATATCCCCTCAGCTGCTGCAGCACACAACAGGATTTCCAACAACTGTGCCATCTCCTCAGGAGCTAATCAGGAAAGGGATTGCACTATAAGCACCAGGGGACTCTGTATGAAAACTGAAATGCTTAGGGACACTCACAGGAAAAAGAAAAACATACATTTATGAGGGACTGCGAATTTAGCAGTGTTCAAATGGGTCTTTTGGGAATACAGTGGCCTTTTACTGTAAATCTGTGTTTCGGGTTGAGTGTCCTTTATGCTACTTTGCATTCCCATGAGAAAATAAGGTCCTTTTGTATTGTTAATGCATTGCTCCTTAAAGCAAGCTGTTATGCTGTATTAAAGGTGTCTTTTTGTGTGTTGTGTAGTGCCTACACAGAACCTTTCCCCATGAACCCAGTTTCAGCTGGGCTGTCAGCAGACGAAGACCACGGTCGTACCTCAGAGGAGGAAGATGGGGCTTTGGAGCAAAGTTATGACCGGCAGGTAAGTGATGAGGTCCAGAAAGAAGCATGGGCTGATGAAAAGTTATTTTACTTTAAACTAAGAAAGGTACTATTTCCATATATATTGAAAACAATTATTGTTTACCTATTTTTAAAGGAGAAAGAACAAAACTTATTCATGTATTTACGGAAAAACAAAATATCTAATTTATCATCTTTGCTAATTTATTCACAAAAAGTCATTTTTCCCTGAAATATTCCCAGCTCTGACCCAAGCAGTATTTTCCTTAGCAGAAGTACAACTTGCGAATTTGTCTGACTGTCATGGGTGAGTTAAAATTTTCCTGGGGGTCCACATAGGAAGGTTTTCTAGCATGAACAGCATTTATAGTCACGCCAATACATCACAATTGGATTTAAGTCCAGACTTTGACTAGGCCATTCCAAAAACCTTTGCTTTTTATCAGCCTTTAAGAGATGGACCCACTGGTGCCCTTTGGTCATCGTCCTTCTGCATGTTACACTTAAATGAAAGGCTAAGAACTGTTTTCTCCTACAACAGAAATCATGGTTTTGTCAAGCCATTATAGCAGCCTAAGACCATTACATAACCACCACCATGCTTGACTGTGGTTATGGGGTTCTTTTTTACCTGAAATGTTGTTAGTTTTATGACAGATAGTACAGGATGCTCCCTTTCTCAAAAAGTTTCTCTTGTGTCTTGTCAGCCCATAGGATGTTTTTCCGAAAGTATTTGGGATCATCAAGAGGTATTTTAGCAACCGGGGCGCATCCATGTTATGCTCAGTCTCTTTCCTTCTGTCAAAGTTTGATCCCTGAACTTAACTAAGGCTACTGAGGCCTGCAATGCTAGATGTTGTTCTGGGTTCTTTTGTGACCTCCTGGATGAGTCGACAAACCACTCTTGGAGTAAATTAGGTATGCAGGCCACTCCTGGGAAGGTTCACCACTGCTCCATGCTACCCTATTTATGGATAGTTTTCCTGGCATTGCACCGTCCTAGAAGGGGCTTTGTGAGCCTCTTCAGATTGACAGATGTGAAGGACCTCGTTTCTCCTCTGTTTAAATTACTTTAGATTGGAGCTCGATGTGTTGCTTTTTATCTACTTTGTTAGATTGGACAGTTTCTATTTATGTGATTTATTGATTTTGCAGTTTTGGCAGAAATCAGTTCTTGATGTGGGTAATGACGTTAAACTCGGCTTTTGTGGCTAAGCACAGCACATTTTCAAGGTTGCAAATGCTTTTTCATATACAACCAGTTTGGTTTGAGTAGATTTTATTTGACTGAATAAATTAAATCGTCATTTGAAACCTTCATGTTGTGTTTGACTTGGTTATCCTTGCTGGATTTTATCATTTGTTTGATGACCTGAAATGTTTAAGGAAAAACAGAAGAGATCTACAAGGAGGGCAAATACATTTTCACAAAACTGTATGAAGAGCAGAACGACAAAAAGAAATATTTATCTGGGCTTTAATTCTATTTTTAGCGGCTTTTTGTTCTGCATTCTTGCCATAGAGCCATTAAGAAGTGTTAGAACTATAATAATCAATATGTTAGATCGACTCTTTTGCAATATTAGTTGTTTTAATGTTTTAAACAAAACAGTTTTAGTATGTGATACGACTTTGCTTTGAATTTTTGTCTCAATACGTTGAAATTGTGGCATTTTTACTCAAGGCCACCGCACTGTGAGAATCTTATGCCAGCCCATGCACAGTGGGTGACGTAACCCTGCAATTACAATGATGTTCATTAGACTGTTGGATGGGAATTTTGAAATAGTTTATTTTTGAACTTATTGGATGAGTATCTGGCGGCTGAACCAGTTCCCTTCATTTCTCTTCGGCCTCGTGTAGGAACATATTCTCCGGCCAGTATTGCTTTAACAGATTACATGGACCTTGAATCCCCCCCACACCACCACCCCCATGTTTGTACAATGAAGAGCAGACCTTTTACAGTAGCTCAAAGATGGACCCAGCCCATCCTGTTGCTGTCACAACAATAACAATCCTCTGTTCTGATCACGTGACATGCATTTCCTTGTTTTCTCTCTCTTCAAAGACAAGTTACAATAAATCGGACCGCAACAAAAGTGTTGAAGGAAGGGGCTCTTGTTTTGACTATAAAACGGCAAGCGTCCCTTTAAAAGAGTACATTTAACTCTGAAAACCCACTTTGGTCACCTTGGTAAAACCGTAAGAGCCTCTACGGTCTCATGTTTGGAGACCCAGCAATTAGCCTCTAAATCAATAGGCAGTTTTATCATCGCCACTGTACATACAGCCACTCATAAATAATGCATCTGAATTTAAACATGTCCAATTTCAGAAAGCCTTTGTGTCCGTGCTACGAAGTAATGAAATAATCAGTCTTATTTTGACAGCACAAATCTAAAAAAAAAAGAAGTCAATTTGGTGTTTCGTCAGCCTGCTTAGCAGCTGTGTGGTCGTGGCTATTAATGTTTGAGCGAATGCCCACAGAGAGCCTTTAAACATGAACTGTTTTCATTCATCTCCCACCGTTTCCCTCCCTGTCACGCAGATTGATGGCCGTTCTCGAGCGTTCTACATCGCCAAAGAGCTGGTCGACTCAGAGAGGATGTAAGTGCCTACGTTTGAGGGTCGCCCCAATAAAATCAGTTCATCCTGGTTGTATTCTTTTCTGTTTCTATGCTTACAGGCCTTTGAAAAAGTATTCATACCCATTATTTGTGGATTTTCTTTCAAATCTAGTCCTGTTACAAGCTAGAAATGTCACTATTTCTGAATGATGCAATTCGATTTGTAGATGCAATGTGAAAAATTGTAAAAACATGGGTTTGTTATAAACACTTTTTGCAGGGCATTATGTTTTATGTCCTCTTTAGGGGTCTTTCAGATCATTTGCAACATTTGTAATACAATTTTAAACAATCTTTTTACAGTTGTAACATCATCTGTTTATGTTCTTGTTTTTGCAGACATGTTAGCGCCCTCAAGCACATTCAGGAGGTAAGGAAACCCTCTCTGGACTATCAAAACTGTGTCAAACCGACCTCAAGTCTCTTCTGCATATGAGGTTTCCTTTGTATGTGTCACATCTAGACTCGGTCTCCTCCCCCCGCCCCCTGCCTTTAGTAAGGTTCTGTGCAAGTTTATCAGTGTTGTTGCAGCCAGGTTTACTTCCTGGTCTTGACAAGGTTGTAATGCTGTGCTCCGATGTGGTCAGTTGTGGGATGACGCAACTTCCCCACAACATGAATCTGTCTCTGTATGTGTTTGTGGACATCGTGAAACCCCATTTCAAAGAGCAAACTTCCAAGTAAACGTCACTAAGAGAAAGTTCACCTCTCTCTTGGACATGCTGGCCATGAAAAAGAGAAGTTTGATTTATTTGAGACAGGAAGAGGAAGTTAAGAGGTAATTGTGGTGATGTGAAGAAAGGTCGCCAGCTGTGTTTTCCATGCTGTCTCATACACTTCCTGTCAAAACAGCATCAGATACCTGCAGATTAACAAGGAGTGAATGAGATTTATGGGCTACATAAACTTACCTTTCAGACCGCAAATTTTAAAGCGATTGGAACAATGCAGTAGATTTGATGTTTATTAGCTACAGCCTCAAAATAGGCAATTGTTCTATTTTATTTATGTCTTGGCCAAGATGAGAAGCAGCACAATAGCATGTAACAAGGGTGCATCTATTAATGTGGTGGCTGATCAGGCGAAGTTGGCAATCGCTGCAGTCTGAAAAGCCAGTCAGCATCACATAGCTTGAACTGAACCTGCAGTCCTATGAAGGTCCTCCTCACAACGTGATTCGTGAAGCCTCCTGTGAGTTTGCTGCGGCTGTTTGTTAGATTTGATGCCTTTAAACATTAACTAATAATATGACACAACAGGCCCCTCTAAAGACCAGAAACCTGGTCGTGCTGCTGCTTGCCAAATCACAGACAGAGCCACAGGCTGCGTCTCAATGTGCATGTCGGAGGGTTGGGTTTAAACTTTACTATTTGTTGTTTGAAATGGTCAAGGCAGGTCAAAATTCTCGAGCTACACCTTATTTTTTGTTTTGTGTGGAAGCCAAGAAATAACGCAATCTTGGCTCATCCAGTAGGTCACAGTGGCTTGCGAAGGTACTCCTTTCCTTTGAACTTTTCCAGATTTTACAGTCTGTTCATCAGTTGTTAACCATGAGTATTAAGTGGAAGAAACATGACACATGATTTTTTCATGTTTTTTTTTGTTTTTTGTTTTTTTACAAATGTATTTCTGAAAAGTGCGGCATGCATTTGTACTCAGCCCCTGTACTTGGTAGATTGTCCCTTCCCTGCAATAACGATAAAGTCTTTTAGAGAATTTTGTTCCCATTCTTCTTTGCAACATAGCTCAGGCCTTGTGAACAGCAGCTCTTAACACAAATTTCTAGCTGTCTGTAGTCCTTGAATTTGACCAGGGCATTTTAGCACACAAATGTGCTTTGATCAAAACCCCCCTACAGTAGTTCTGGCAACATGTTAGTGTTGTTGTCTTTGTGGAAGTGAAAGTGCAGCTTCCAACAGGTTCTCTTCCCAGCATTGCCCTGTATTACCATCCATCTTCCCAACAAATATGACCAGTTTCTATGTCCATGCTGAGTTAAAGGATATTGGGTCTCATTTATAAAACTTTGCATAAAATCCATACTGCAAATATTTGTATGGCATAAAAAATTCTGATTTATAAAACTATGCACATGCACACCGGCACGCAATTTTCCTTCATAGATCACAGCTGCACCTGAACATACCAGGTTCCCCCTCATGTCCTGCCCTCTACACGCCCAGATTCAACAATGAATAGTCAATGTAAAGCACCTCATGAATGGTAATGTCTATTAAAAATGGGCCAGCTGATCTTTTTTTTTCATGGTGAAATGACAACCATGGAGAAAAATCAAAGAAACTAAAAAATTTCACAGCCACCACTTCACCATATGCAACGCCAAATTCCCCCTTCTCCAGAATGAGCGTACGCATGGGACAGAGTTGCCATGAGGACCACCTTTTCCCGTCAAGTTGTATTTCTTTTTGTTTATAGATCCCAACTTTTGCATGGAAAGTGACATGCACAAGTTTCAGGCCTCAATTTGTAGGTACGCATGTTTTATATATGAAGCACCTGAGCTGTTGATCTCTGCAGCTCCTCCATAGCCACCAAGGGCGGTGTCTAAATAAAAACATTCACAATCTAATAAAAGACCCCAGAAAGCCTGAAGAACCATTGATCAAAACGCGTTTAAATATGAGATCAAAGTCTGATCAAAAGAAAGCAAATCTTTTAAAGGTGACCTTGAACGTTTTCCCTTCCCTCTCTTGCATGATTCACAGATACAACTCTGCGTCAGGGTCGGTCAAACTTTAAGCTGTGGTCTTTTGAGTTATTAGCCCTTGTTCGATGTCATCATCAAACTGATAGTGAGTAATTCAGCTGAGGGGGAAGCACAGCGGCGGCACAGCGTGTACAAACACACCGTCTGGGGAAAAAAAACAAGGTGCAGCGTTAAGTGAGAGGCGCACAAGAGCTATTGTTCCATTGTTTGATAAGGAATAACAAGAATACAAAGAATTTCCAGACCCTGTCTCCACATAGGAAGGGAGGCCGTGCTCCTCTTCTAAACGACTTTTCCCCGTAACGGCTTCAACACATGAAGCTCAGGCTGTTTCTTTGCTAATCCGTGACCCTTTGGCCCTAAAGCGGCTGCGGCTGAGCGTGACTGACTGCTCAACCAAGAGCCTGAGTTACCAGACAAGAGTTAAGCTGTGCACCCTGGAAGACCGAGTCGAACAGAAACACGGCCACTCTTAACCCAGCGGACATGATTAATGGTAACTCATACCTGATTTACACAAAACTAAAATTGATGAGCCCCTTGGAGACACAACATGTATCTGTACTGACGAAGCAGCGTCAGTTTGCTGCGCAGCGTAGCTCAGAGAGGAACCTAATATTTATCACGCCACACCAACGCCTCTTAATTAATTACCTGCTTTCTGTTTCTTTTTTACTTCATTTACTAGGAAGATAAATAACCTCGGTCCTGCTTTTTTTTTCCCTCCTTCCTGTCATAACTCATCAAATGAGCCCCTTTAGTTACTCAAACTGCTGCCATTAATGCCAATTGCACACACTTTATGAGCACTGAATACACTTCAGCGGAGCCAAATTAGCTGTATATCAGCAAATTCTTGGGCTCTTGTCTACGGCGATATGAAAAGCGGGGGTTTAGTGCAAAACCGCACTGTATCATCGAGTTAGGTCATTATGCAGCAACACCTGGTGTGCTGTGCAAGTGAGGACAACCTTTCCTGAATGTCTGAACAGAGCCCAAAGTAATTGGATGATATGAAGGGAGGGCGGCAGGAAGGATGTTTAGGAGGATCTGACCTTCCTTCCATTTTTCTCTTCATTCCCCGTTCCTCTGCACCTTTCATTTCTCCTGCCCTCCCTTCCTCCTTCCATCCTTCTCACAAGCGCTTCCGTTGTTCCTTGTTTTGCGTTATTGTCCCACAGCCTTGTCTTCTTGAAAAATCTCTCCTCACAAATCCTGTTTTTCTGTCTCTGGCGCAGGACTTTAGGTCAGCGGTGACCGAGGCAGCGGATGAGGAGGGGCAGCCAGCACTGGACGAGCAGAGGCTGGAGGAGATACTGTGTGTGCTTCCACAGGTTTACAGCCTCCACAGCAGCATCTTGTCTGAGCTGGAGGAGCACATTAGCAATTGGTAAGAAACAGTGTTAGACCTGCAATCCCTAAATGCTGCTGAGAACCAGTGATCCCAACGATTCATGGTTTAGATATAGAGTGGGAGCACAGCCAAAAATAAGGACAGTTTTCTCTATAAGAAGACCCGTATAATGAATCTATATCGCCCTAACCTTGATTTCAGTCTTCAAACAGTCCACCCCAGCTGAACAAATGCAGTTTAGCCAAGAATTATTCATAACACTGACAGATTTAGGTTTAAAATCATTTTCCTTTTCATTCATTCAAGAATAAGGCTAATTATTCAAACCTTTCTCAATAATCAGTGGGAAATTATTTATTGGCACTACAGCCAACCAAACCGTTATGTAATTGCTGGCCAACTTGTTTTAACGTTTCCACTGGTATTCTGACAAATTATCTATGGGAGTGAGCTCCAAGTCGTTGAGGTAGGAAGGTCTCCTTGCCGTCACCCCGATCTTTAGCTAGATTTAAGTCAGGCCTCTGACTGTACCCCTCAAAAATGTTAACGTTACTTCAAGTCAAAAGAAGCAGGTTGGTAAATTCCAAAAAAAATCTTTTATTCCTAAATCTGACTGGGAAATGAATCATCTTTGTACTTCAATTTATGCTTATTTGTGGAAAACTTTGGCATCCAGAAGGTGTCGCATAGACTAAATCCCAAGAATCGGAATCCGATCCATAAGAAAATGGGATCGTATGGTCTAACTTGGGAACTACGCAGCAATTTGACAGGAAAGTCATGAGTCAGACAGGCAGAAAGACACATTGGCAAAGTAAGACACAAAGTTAAATCTCTGAACCGCAAGGTAAACTGCACGCAATTTCTGGCTCTCGCTTGACACTATGGAGCCAGTAGGTCAGAAAAACAAACAAGAAGCACATAAGAGCGTGAAGGATCGGATGCAAGCGGTGTGTCTTGGGCTTAAAACTCCACTACCCCTCCCCCACCTGTTTCTGCATGTCCCTGCTCTGCTGATTTAAGACACTCTACCCTTGTTTTCAAGGGAGACAAATTTGGCTGTTTGAAAATAGTTTGAGTTGCAAAAGAGACGTTCATGCTGTGCAAACTAAAGACCTGGTACAGGGTTACAGCCTGACCCCATCTGAACAAATACAGTGTAGCCAAGAATTATTCACACTGCTGTCAGATTTAGGGTAAAGATAATTTTCACTCTTGCTACGGTAAAACAGCAAGATACATGCACCATGTCTGTTGAGCAGCTGATTGCAGGCTTTACTACAGCAGATCGCCCAACTAATTCATCTGCTATATTAGGTGTACTTGTGTTACTCTATAAGCAGCAAAAGGGACACAACAATGAGCATTTTAAACCTTTGATGAACATTTGCTCAAGCTGTTGACCAGCTGTATAATTTTTAGTATAGTTATGACCGTGTTGCTGATCTGGTTGAAATCAGATGGCTTTTTATTTTCATATTGATACCAGGAAACCCTGAAACTCAGTAATTTTTAAGATTATCACACCACAGTAAGAATCTCATACTGCAATGCCATGTTTGAAATGTTGCTGATAACTTATTTGCTCACTCACCCTGATCTCGTTCACGGAATAAAGGACTAATAAGTGGCTGATGGCAGCATGCGGTTATTGCATTTTAAATGCTAATTTGAGTGCAGTGTTGCTTCCTAATTATGTGAGAGCTCCCAGTGCCATAGTGGATGAATAAAACTATAAAAACCGTCAATCTACTCATGCTTTTACGACACTGAATTAACATACATGATTTTATTTTATGGTATCACGGTATTTACTCAGAATTTTAAAATAAAAATGTGTATGATCTTATTTCTTTTACTTTAAACAGGCAAGACAAGACAGAAACCTTTACAAACGCCTGTTTAAAATTCTATTTATTTAACTTATTGTAAAAGCCAAATAACCCAAAAAAAAGCCATAATAGCTGAATAGAATGTGTATATAACACACTGATATAGTGTATACTGTTTTAACAGAGATGTCGGTGCTTATTTAATAGAAAATATTGCTTTTATTACTGTATTGATATATTGTTGAGGATCTTTTTGGTTTAAATGTTGTACATTTACACTGTCATCCTTGTTTGGGGATAGCTCCTCCGGCAGAGCCAGCCGCTGACTGGAGGTGAAGTCCAGAAGGTGAACTCGGCTAACTTAAGGGCCCACAAGCACAAATGGACATATACTGCTGCAACCTGCAGTATGAGAACTAGTGGAAATCATAATTTTTCTAAAGGAGTTTTAGAAAATAGAGATGATTTTAAAACTTCAACGACTTTTGCTTTGACTGAAATATTAACATTGAAAGATTATCACTATTATGGTTTGCAGCAATCACAACAGCCCTAATTAAGGCCATGTACTTCGGTATATAGTCCTAATAAATCAGTTTAAAAGACCTACCTGGCAATCGCCAAAGCAAACAATGAACTGACCTATTGCTCTATTCTTCCTGTCGTAAATTGGCCTGTCTTAAATAAGGGGAAAAAATCTGTTTTAACCTTTTAGTAAAAAAAATTAAAATAAATGGTGACCTTGAGAACTAAACATTGGCTTTGTGTAATCACAAAGTACACGCCCATCTGAAATATAGAAATATTTTAGTTTTGTGGCGGATTTGTGAACAGTGGCAAACAGCAAACAGTGGCCCAGCAGCAAAAGGGAAAATGCGGCTAAAGAAATCGAACGTGCCACTTTTCAGGATTCGTGTCCTCTTTGCAACACGTCCCGACTGTGCTTGATTGCTTTTCACTCTTCACTTCAAAGGGAGGAGAACCAGAAGATGGTGGACGTGATCTTGTCCCGCCGAGACGAATTCCGAGTGTTTGACACTTACATCTCCGAGTATGATCGCAGCATGACGTTGCTGGAGCAGAGCTGCCGAAACAGCCCGACTTTTTCCGCCATTGTCAGGAAATTTGAGGTAAAACTCTCAACAGAGAGACTTTTAACCGACTGGAGGACATCCAGTCGATTTAGCAATCCTCTTATGGAGCCTTTTAGTCTTCTTGCTCTGTGTTTATTTTGTTTCGCCGGTCTGTGAGAAGGGGAATTATGCTTCTGGATTTTAATTCTTAAAACATCGGCTGGATTATTTATTTTAACAGCAAATATTCAAATCTCAGGTCCTGATTTTCAGTCTTGTGAAGGAAAGGGAAGCATTGTGTGTGGTTCCAGTACATTCATCCTGTACTGAAAACCTTCCTGTAGCTCTTGAATTGTCCCTGAGCTACCACTGGGACATAATGGCATTTCTATAACCAATCCTATTCGCTGAGCTGACCTTTCTACTGTCATGCTCACATATTATATATTAACTCAGCAGTGAACTCATTCTTTGTCTGGTTTTAATCTATTTATAAAATGACACCAGGAAGGTGGGATTTAAGGAATTTTAAGGATTGGGCCAAATACAGTATTGAGGCCAGTTTGTATCTTGTTATTCGACCAATGCTTCAAAAGAAGCAGTGTTTGCTGTGATAACAAAAGAAGTGGATTAGATGTCCATCATAACTCTGGAGGAACTGCAGAGATCCGTTGCTCAGGTGAAAAAGACTGGCAGTGCAACTATTAGTCGTGTACTCCACAAAGCTGGCCTTGCTGGAGGAGTCACAAAAAGAAAGAAAGTAATGACGATATGCTTCGAGGACACTACAAACGTAGACGTAGGTGCTCTGACCTGATCAGGACAACATTTAACAGTTTGGGCTAAATGCAAATCTCTAAGTGTGCCTGAAAACTAAAAGTGCACTTAACCTTAGAAGACATTGACCCCCGGTGAAACATGTTGATGATGGCATCGTGCTGTGGGAAGGTCAGAGGTGATGGGAAGACAGATGCAGGATAATCCTTGAAGGATCTGTTAGAGGCTGCAAGAACGACTTTTACTTTGCAGCAGGAGTTACATTGAAGATTTCATAGCAAGCATATCAATCTGTTTGAATGCCCTGGTCGAAGTCCAAACCTGCATCCAATGACACTGAGCTGGTGCTATTTTGTATTTAAGAAAGGACTTTCCTCTGACAACCTCATCTTCTTGTGTTGCACGCTGGGTTTTTGAGAGAACCGAAAAAAAAAAAAACGGAAGCAGCAAAGCAGGTCAGATGTAAAAAGAAGTCATTATTTTTAATCGCTTTATTTTCTGGCCATCTCGTTTCAATAACGCAATACCTCCACAGGCACCGTCTACGAATCTGTGCCGCTTACGTTAATATTTGTTTTTAGCAGCAAAGTGACCTGTTCAGCACGGCGCCTCTCTGTGTAAATGAGTATAAATTCACCGCTTCCTTGCTGTGTGTTGATACGCCGCCAGTGTGTGACATAATGCTTTCGGGCGTTTCTGGTTTATTTGAGGAAAGCAAACAGACAAGACGCCAACTGTCTCAGCTCATGAATATTCA
This sequence comes from Fundulus diaphanus, assembly GCA_037039145.1. NCBI lineage: Eukaryota > Metazoa > Chordata > Actinopteri > Cyprinodontiformes > Fundulidae > Fundulus > Fundulus diaphanus. Next base: position 39,211,177 of record CM073126.1, read on the forward strand.
TCAGCAGCTGTGTCTCCTCAGAAAAACTTAGCTCAGTCAGACTTTTGCACCAAGCGCTGGCCCGTGGTACCCTGCAGCTTGTTTCCTCATTTGAAAACATTTGGCTCTACGTCACTTCGCTTCTAGCTTCGGGGAAACTCGTATCAAGCGTTAATGACAGTCTCTAGCTGCTCGTTCGCTTTCTCCGATTGCTTGAAAGCATCACAGTCTTGGCTGCGCCGTGCCCAGTTTCCACCAGTGGGGTATTAAGTGAGCGTGATAGATGCCCTGGCTCATCAAAGCGTTGCTTTAAAGGTTAGTTGGAGTGTGTGACCGGTGGCGAAACCTTACAGCCATACGGGAGAACATAGCATGGATTTCAGGTACATCTGGCGACAGTAAAATCACTCAAGCATGTTTGCAGAAATGATTCAGGTAGACAGACTTAGAAGGAGCCCAGTCCTACCAGCTAACCCACTGCAACACAGAACTGAACATCCACACGGTTCCACTGAAGCCCCGTCACTCGGCAGCCAGGAAAAGAGAAGTTGTTTGGGGTAAGTTAAAGTAGCATGAAAGTCAAGCAGCATGAAGGTCCTCGTCCCTGGCTAATCTGGTGACCATTTACGTCCGTATAAACAGATAAACAGGGAACAGAAAGGACGTTCACATTCTGTACCACATGATTCAGATTCCCCATCCACTGCAGCATCCACCATGGTCATCAAGGACCAAAGGTAGACCCCCTTGCAACTCAAATGCGGCTTGAATTGTACAGATAACCAGATTGTTTACTAATGCCAGCTGATCACCTCTGTCCTTTTGTGCCTCTTTTGACGCCATTTACCTAAACACACACAAAGCCCCATATTTACCTACAGTGCGCTCCTGCAAAGAGTCGTGCCCTGTTAAATCCTGCAGCGTGAATTCATTCACGGCGCAGATCTGTTTGTTCTGACCTGCAGATTCTGATCTCTCCGAATCCAGTTTTTTGTTTCATATAAGGACATCGACCACCAAACAAAAAAGGAAAGCGCTGCAGGATGTGTAACAGGGGGTTGTATTTTTGAGTCAAATAGAAAATGAAGGAATTATAAGGTTATTGCCATTTTGGAGCACATATCCCTAACTTTTATGTTATTTTTCATGAAAGCTGCGATCTGAAACATGATTTTTTTAGAATGTGTTCGTTGACAAACAATTGGAAAAGTTCGTAGTTTATCGTGAATAGGAAGAAAATGCATGTATTTATTTATGTATTTTGTATTTGACCAGCTGATCACATATTAAGAGAAAATTGCTTTATTCCAATCCCTGGATTACTTGGCTCTGTTTTATTGTCAGTGTACATTTGTTATTTGGGAGGAAAAAAGCTCCTCTGGACAGCATCTTTAAGCACACCTATGACGGTGCTGATATGTTTGTAAGTTCAGAGAAATGTTTTGAGTGTGCAATCCTGAAACAACTCTCAGCGCCTTACCTTTTCCAGCTACAAGCTAAACTCCTGCAGTGTAAGTGGTAGTAATTTCATTGTGGACGTGGCGATGACAGTGATGAAGTAGCCACGGTCTCTGATCGGATCACGGCTCGAGCCTTACCGTATTACAACCCCCTCTCAGCGGCCAGTTGCTTGTTTACTGCTCCATCCACAAACATTGGCCAGAGCGCTGTTTGCCGTACACGCGCCTTTCCACGTAGCGAGCGTGTTCGTGCCCTTGCCCGTGTGTTCCTGAGTGCTTTCTGCAGAGCCGTAGCCAGCACACAGATCGTGTTGATCTTCTGAAACCGGCTTTATGAAATCCCCTTCCTAGGCGCCTCCGCTCGGATCCGTGCCGTAGCCCAGTTCTGCGTTTTGAGAGGAGCCTGAGAGGAGAGCAGGAGGCTGTGCAGCAGGTGGACCGGGAGCGATGGAGTGAATTCCTTGTAAAGGCAGCTGGGCAATGAGGCAGACAGAAGCTAATTAGAGAAGCAGCCTCCTTTACAACTCCCCAATTAGATCAGCTGTGTGTATATGTTTCTGCCTGCCTGCGTGCCTGCGTGCCTGCGTGCGTGTGTGTGTGTGCATGACTTTATCTGTCAGCACAAGGTGTCCTGCTCCTCCTTCGCTCCTTCATTTGGTTTGCTCACCCAAACAAACAACGAGCTAATTACCATCTCTGGAACAACACCTCCTCTGAACAAGTGTCAACTGGATGACAATCTACGAGTGACACTCGAGGCGAGCGGATGTTCTGAAAACAAGCGATCTTGATAATGGGGAGCTGTTCTGCTGTGTGGATTAAGTCTCCAGCTCTTGTTTTATTTATTTTTTTTAAGGTGTTGTTTTTAAGGCCTAACACATCCACTCCTTTCACAGGGTTCTTCCCTGTTGTTTCAGCACCAGCTCAAGCTCTGTGTGAGCCTGTATATGTGCCAAAGTGTGAAGGGATCCATCATCGACACATTTTATATTTGAGTGTCTGTGTGTGTGTGTGTGTGTGTGTGTGTGTGTGTGTGTGTGTGTGTGTGTGTGTGTGTGTGTGTGTGTGTGTGTGTGTGTGTGTGTGTGTGTGTCTGTGTGTGTCTGTGTGCACTGTAAATAAAGATGAACAAGCTGTTTTCCCGCAGGGTGCTATCTGTGCCTTTCTAATGAAGGATAGGACTTCATTGGATTAGAGAAGGTGTGTATGTGTGAGTTCCTGTGTGTGTGTGCATGCACCCCAGGTCCCTGCTGCTCCTGAACCTCTCAGGGCATAAATACCTGTCACAGCCAATTAGATCCTGATTGATTTTCCAATGCTCTCTTTGATAGCTCCCCCTCTCTGTCCCTTCTCACCTGCAAATGACTCCGTCGAGCTGAAGAATAGGGCTGTTCTGCGGGTTTTTGTGTGTCTGAAGGTCACCCTGACAAACATTTCCCTTTGGTCGCCTGACGACCTTGCCTCTCAACACAGAGTTAAAGCAGCGACCCACATCTGAGAGACACACAGATGGGGCTTCCTGGTTGTAGCACAGGTATACCTTTGGGTTCTTTGGTTGGACTGGAAGATGTTGGATTTGCTTCAACGTTTTTTTCTTTTCGCTTATTAGAAACGACGTGATTAGAAACGCATTTCGAGTTAAATCTTTTAATTGAAGCTTTTTCCTCAAAGTTGAGAAATATAGAAGGAATATGTTAATGCACTCTTGTCAAAAATTATGTAATTAGTCTGCTTGTGTGTGTGTGTGTGTGTGTGTGCAGGCTAAGGGTCCAGAAGTATCTGAAGTCCCGATGAAACACCAGCTGCTCCAGGTCATCGTGAGAGTACTGCAGTATCGAATGCTACTTACCGGTAATGACATAGAGACCCTCGGATCTTTAAAGCCAGCTGGCAAATGTTAGAGAAAATATGTTATTGTCGGCACCCATGGAAGTTGGCTTTGTAATGCATAAAACCTGGGAATGAAAGGTTATTCCAGAGCATAAGAACTCGTAGGGTGTCAAGTTACGTAGTCTGGAACAAGACAAAGTGTCCACATCTACATGGTATATTAATCAAATCAAATGTATTTATATAGCACATTTACTGTTAGGTTTAACAAGAGTTCAAATTTAGACATTTCCAGTGTCTTGCAAGGCTGTTGGTTGTGATAGACCAACACAAAGTAGCAGATCATTTGAAGTGGAAGGAAAAGGATCTGTCTCAAAAGGGTGGCATGCATTTGTTCCCAGCTCCCTTTAATCTGTTACGCCTAAATAAAAGAGAATTTATCACAACTGCAAACTTACCAAGACGTGGACACCCACATACGCTGACAGGCTGTGAAAGCAGAGCATTATTCAGAGAAATAATGCTCAGTTGGCAGAGGTCCCTACTTAAGGTCAGAGAATCTCTTTAACAGTGGTGTTCTCTACAACTCTTTATAGAAGAGAGGCGAAAAAAGGCAACGTTGAAAGAAAGTCACAAGACAGTCCATCTGCGGTTTCCCACTGTGGTTCGGTGGGGCAGCGTCATGCTGCTGGGATGTTTTCCTTCAGTAGGGACAGAGACGCTTGTCGAAGTCTATAGAAAAACATATAGAACCAAATACGTGGGAAGCCCAGAGGAAAACCTGTTAAAATAAAACCAAAGATTTTGAGTGGAAGCATTCATAAAAGAACGTCTCAGAGCATTTAATGTAGGGACATATAAAATATTTGCTACGTTTCAAATTTCCTCTGTGTTTGCTCTTTTTGCCACACTTCAGTGTTTAGGAAATCATTTTCATATAAGACAAAGGTAACCAGAGTAAATACAAGATGCACTCAGATTTCATTTTCAAAGGAAAATACATCTATCCAAATCAACACCCCACAATGTGAAAAAGTAATTTCCCCCTAAAACTAACAACTGGTTGTGCCACCTTTAGCATCCATCATACTACCAGCACCTTGTTTGACTGTAGGCGTCTTCAAATGCTAGTTTCCCCCTAGATGCAACAGAACCCACACCCTCCAGATTGGTTGTTTGTTTGTCTCATCAGTCAAGCACAAAATTTTCTACGGCGAAATCAAGACAAACCTAAAGTTTTAGTCAGTGTCACATGCGTTCAGAGAGAGAAACCCGCCGCCCGACGTCCAACACTTGCGTTGAATGCTTCGGATAACATCGCAAATGTTGGTGTCATATTCAGTTCAAACTAAAATCTCACAAACCACATTACAAACATTACGAAACAGCGCCAGAGTGCGACCGTTTCTCTCCCAGTCCAACGAAGAGACTTTCATTTTTGCATTTACCACTTATAGAATAGATTAGCGCAATGCTCGGCTTTCTGGCCTTCTTAAAACGACTGTAGCGCCATCACAGCTTCTTCAGGTGTCAGCTGGAAGAACGCTGAGAAGGACCAGAAAATGAGCTCGCATCCCACGGATTTTAAAGTCTAAAGTAGCATTGACTACTTGTCCATTTTAGTACTGACTTTAAGGAGTTCTTACTGACGTTTAAAACCCTTATTGGTCTGAGCCCTCGCTGTTTATCAGATTGGCTTCTGTCGCACAGCCCTTCCAGCCCCCTCAGGTCTTCTGGAAAGAGCCTTCTGTTGATACCTAGAGTGAAGACTAAAAGATACAATGAGGTATCTTTTCTTATTGTGGCTTTCAGGTGTGGATGAGGCTTCCTGATGATCTGCTATTAAAATGCTAAATGGACTGATTCTATTCAGCACTTTTCTGGTCACTCTTACCACTCAAAGTGCTTTACACTAGACCAGGGGTCCTCATTTCCGGTCCTCGAGGGCCGATGTCCTGCAACCATTAGATTTGTCCAACACGCCTGAATCAAATGGCTGAATCAGCTCCTCAGTCTGCAGTCAAGTTCTCCAGAGTCCTGCTAAAGACCTGGTTATTTGACTCAGGTGTGTTGAAGCAGTGCAACAAATAAAAGCTTCAGAACACCAGACCTCGATGGAGGACCACTGCAACAGAGCTACATTCACCCTTCGCACTCATCCACATGCTGATGCACAGATCAGTAGACACGATAAAATGCCGTGTGACAGGGAGAAGCTGGAGTCAAACCCGCAACCTTCAGACTGCAAGACAACTACCCATGTTTTAGCAGTGGATTCGCCTCCCTGAAGACTAGTTAGTCAGTCTGGCTTTTAGTTTTTTTACTGCTACTTTCCAGTATAAGCATTTTATAGTCTCTCTTTGCATTAAAGGGCCCGTTTGGTTTAGATTAAATTTTTCATTCAATCAATGCATGTAATTACTATTTGAAAAGCTTTTTTTGTTGCTGAGGATGTCATTGTTTTATAAGAAAATGTGTCTGATGATCTGACAATTGTAAAAAAAAACAAAAAAAAAAAAAAAAAACACTGAACCATGTTGTATTGGGACATTGTTTCTTGGACCAGTGATCTCTTTTGTGAAAGTTTTCAGATTAAGTGGTTAGAGCATTGCGCTTGGGTCCCGGAGGTTCTGAGTTCAACTCCCACAGACTGCCACGCTGGGTCCCCGAGCAAGACACTTCTCCCCGGGCGCCACACAGTGGCAGCCCACTATTCCCCAAGGGGATGGGTTAAATGCAGCAGTAAATTTCTCCATTGTGAGATCAATAAAGCTCTATTATTATTATCTCCAATCTTCCATTTTTAATAAATACTTTCAGCAGTTCAACAGTGATCCGATGCTAAAAACAGTGAACATCTGATATTATGATAATAGGAGTTATGAAATTTTAGTTAGAGAAAAATACAAGAATTCAGAAGTTGCAATGATTTGTGCATGCATGCATTACACCTGATGCTCATGTCTGTCGTCCTGATTCTGCTTTCTCCAGATTACCTGAACAACCTCTCTCCTGATTCCAAAGAATACGAGGACACTCAGGGTAACTTTAACCTTCTTCTGACATGTTTTCACCGGCGATCTGAAGCGTTCGTTAGGGCCAACACGGCGTGTCCCGCTGAAGGCCTTCCACTCGCTCAGGCTTTCTGTCCTGTCTTCTGTTTCTGTTGCAGCGGCGCTGGTGATTGTGTCTGAGGTGGCGGACCAGGCCAACGACAACCTGAAACAAGGGGTGGGTTTCTAAACCTGGGCTCATGGTGTGCCTTTGGCATTCACTGCTACACCCAAGCCTTAGTTTCCAAATGTCTTTAGATCCTGCCTCAAAGAGCGGTTTTCCAGCCTCTTTATGGATCTGCCTAATAAATGACACGAGTGAAGAAGGGCTTGGTCCCTGCATGGCGATTAACTCCAGGGGGTGAGGAAAGTTTATGTCATCAGAGAGCCCCCCGGTGTAACATAACAAAGGAGGCAGTGTAAGGCTGGCCAGGACTTATGGCTCTTCTTAAACATGGAGACTTCACGGAGACAATTTAACAAACACTCCCCCAGTGTCCCTCAGGTCTTTCACTGTCAGGCTCCCCTGTGCCTCTTTAGGTTCGCCCCGCTGTTTATCGCGCTTTCTTCTTTCCTCCACGCGCATCCACTGGCACAGACACACTCAGTCGGAGGGACAGGGGACACACAGAGTCCCTCTATCTTTTCCTCCCCATTCAGTTTGCAGTGTCGCCTCCCTTTCCGCCTCCCACGCCTTCCATTCACAAATAAACAGGGACGGCTTGATGCGCCATCCCCCGCTCCGCGTAACAGCAGATAAACTTTCCCTGTGTTTCGCCCTCCGTCCTCTCGCAGGAGAACCTGCTGCGTCTGGTCCACATAGAGTACAGCGTGAAGGGGAAGAGGGACCTCCTGAAGCCTGGGAGGGTGAGAACTGTGAAGCCGCTGATGTGTGGTTTTTTTTTTTTTGTGCCGTAGCGTATCAGAACACTGCTCGGTCTGAACTAAAGCGTTGCTGGTTCTTGTTTTGGCAGATATTCGTCAAAGAGGGGACGCTCATGAAGGTCTCGAGGAAGAGTAGGCAACCCCGACACCTGTTTCTGGTACTAGTTCTTTCCCCGTCACCTTTACCCCCACTTCATGACAACAGGTTCACTAAGATATGTTTCCTGGTCCAGAGATGTGGCTCTTTGTATGTTCCCTTAGGGCTGGACGATATAGATGAAAAGCATATTGATAAAATATAAATTAGATTGATCAATATCGATAATAAGCAACTAATTCAAAACATGTATTTTAAGTACAAGCCTGGCCAGTTTATGCTGTTGCTTAGCGACCTACTCACTGAATTCAAACTCAACCCTTTATTCAACCAACTTTTTACTAAAACTGCAAGTTCTTAAAAAAGAAAAAAGAACACGTGCTCTCTGAACTCTTTGAAGGGGGCGGAGCGTTCCTGGGTCTACATTTATGATTGGCTGGGAGGATGTAGTGACTCTAATATTAACCTACATGACCACAATGCAAAAGGAAGGAAAACTGTTATTCTACTGAACTTTTTATTGACCTTTTTTTTTCTGTCATCAATATGCGTCTATTGATGGATATATATTGTTATTGAATTATCGTCCAGCCCTATGTTTCCTTATAATGTGATACTATCAAACTTTTTTTCAACTAGTATTTAAACCGCTTGAACTGCTCCATATTCTGTCACATTGGGATTTTGTGTGATACATCAACATGCATTTTTTTCAAGGTAAACGAGCTTTTGAGATTTGATAGGAAGATGTGTGGAATAGGACACTTTTGCCTTTTCTAGCGGGACAACAACCCTAAACATGCAGCCGGAGCTACGATGAAACCTTTTGAATCGAAGCTTCTTCATGTGTGAGGAAGGTCCGGTCAAAGCCCGAACCTGAATCCAAGTCAGGAATCTGGAACATGGACGTGCAAAGCGCAGTTCACGGATGCGCTCCACGTCTGGAAGGCGCGTCACAATCTCATTTGCGGCTGTTAAACGAAAATAAAGATAATTTGTTTCTACAAAGGGCGAACTTCAAACGCTCTATTTTGTGAAAACATCCTCAGTGTTTTCCAACCTGCGATAAAAACTAGAGGATATTCACCCATTCAGTTTAGAACAGCGTCCTTCTACATTTACTATAGTCAGTCCTCACATATCTGGTTTCTAGAACCTTTGAGCTTTCAACCCGCCAAAAACATCATCAACAGCCAGTATGTTTTTGTCTGTTTTTTGTTCGTTTACAACATTTTCTTTGTAAATCGGCTTTGCAATAATGATTTTCGTAGCAAAACTACGTTCCCGGTGAGGCTCTCAAGATCCAAGGGTTCTGTTTGGCACCTCAGCGTTAGGAGCTACTGGTTTAAAGCACCTGCTGTATCCTTCAGGCACCAGCGAAATCAATGCTGGCTCTATCTGTATCCAGGAATGTTGGGCGGAGGTAAATGAGCTTGGGGAGTGGAGGGGCACGAGGCCAAGGCTGCTGGACCTCCACTAAGCACCACACCCATCCAGCAAGGTCCTCCCTCTACACTTGTCTCCTCGCCTCCCCTCTCAGGACTTGTTTTTAAGGGCCCCGCTTCCTTACAGGATGTTTGGTGTGGGTCACTGGATGCCGGCTTCCTGTGTACTGGGAGGGGACTGACAGTGAAGCGAAGGCCAGACAGCCTGTAGAATGTGGGGAGGAGGTGGCGAAGGAGGGGTGGGGGTGCTACACAAACACATAATGTGAAACGGAGAAGCCCACTCCATTGTTCTACGTGCAATCAGTGCTGTCTCATATTATGAAATATGCTTCAGCAAGATATCCGCAGGAGCAGCATTCAGGGTTTGGGCTTCTCTTGGTTAATCCAACTAAAACATCAAGATTCTCCACGGATTAATTTATCTTTACTCATTCTGCTCCATCCCATCCCCTTCCCTTACTTTTGTTCACCTGAAGCTAAACACAATCGCTATGAAGCCATTTTCCCCCCATGAAGTCTGCATCACTGGTAGCACAATTGTTATTTATGGGCTTTTAAGAATGGAGAGTCCAAACTGTGTAGATGAAAAGCCATCAATCGCCTCTGAGACAGGCAGAAGCTGCAAGCATGTGGCCCGATCCTCGGCTCAGGGAAGAAAGAAAGCCGGCTTAGAGCGAGTCGGGAATCAATGGAAGGAGAGCCGAAGAAGGAAAGTGAAAATACACAGCTGACGAAGTAAATGTCTGAGGTGCAAATGGGGTCGCGTGGACGTCTATGCTCATGGGTCAGCCTGGGAAAATCTGTTTGCTCAGCTCCCCGTCCGCGTTTCTGTGGAAGGAATGTTTCAGTGGGCGAGCAACACAGGGGTGGAGGTCCCAAATCCCAGTGGCAGCAACCCAGAGGTCGCGGCCGGGCACTCTGGCTTTGGCTGCCATGTTGTGTCTCCAGAGTCAGACACTCGGCCCAAAAAAAAAAAAAAAAAATATTTTAGGGAGGCTGTTTATGTTTTTGTTGTTGTGGTGAAGGTGGCGGGTTCCACCCAGTCCTGGTTCTCTGTCGCCTGAGAAGGCCGTAAGGGTGAGGGAAGCCCGGAGCAGGGTGGAGAATTCCTGGATGCTGCCTGTAGGGCCCCAGGCCCCCAGCGGATGTTTAGAGCACACATTAGGTGTGACCAATGATGTCATTTCTTTTGTCTATGTTATGAAATACCTCTCATAAAACAATGGACCCACGGTGTGTTCGGGGCATTAGAACTCTTTATTCCCATATACAAATAAGCATTTTCTTTAAAGTTATGGGAGTGGGAATTTTGTGTTTAAAGAAACACTGGGGGAAAAACACCCAATATATTTTTTTATTTCAATTTGTGGTTTATAATTTATTTGAAACAGTTTTGTTTTAAACAGCAGTAGAAAGTAATGCATATCAAAGAATCATGAAGGAGTTTTGAGAAATGCGGGGTTATACCTACAGTATCCTTCAATATTACACCACCACCTTGTGTTGGTAGGGTGGTATTACATGAGTTACATAAATAAGGATGGACAATTATTTTTGGTTGCCCTTTTATCCAAATAAAACTAGTTAGATTTTACATTTCATTACTCTGATTTTCCTTTCTTTTTCTATCCTGAACAGATGAACGATATTATGCTGTACACCTACCCCCAGCAGGATGGCAAATACAGACTTAAAAACACGCTGTCCCTGTCAGGGATGAAGGTGAGCAAGCTTTTTCTGAAAATTTCATTTCATTTAACCTTTTCAAACGAACACATTTGCCTACTGCTGTCCTGTCTTGTATTTTTGTTCTGCAAACACAGGTGAGCAAACCCGTCCTGGACAGTGTGCTCAACTGTCTTCGGATCGAGGTGTCTGACATCACCATCACGCTCTCTGCCAGGTGAGCAACTGAAAAGCACTGATCAGAAATGACGTACAACGAATTAATGTTTTTTTTTTAAAGCTCTCAACTGTACGTTTTAGTTTATTTTGACTTCTCTTTTATACATATGATAAAAGTAGCAAGCTTTAAACATATTTTTCTAGTATTCCTGCTGCCGGTCATTAATTATTTAAGTTAAAGGTGACCTATTATGCTTCCTTTAAAAATTTAGAATAGATCTATGAGCTATACAAAATATTTTTTTTACACAAAATAGTTGTCAGATAATGAGATTTCACCTTCATAGTGTCGCTTATTTTGAGCTCATTTAAAGATCCCGTGACATCACTGTATAAACCATTTCATGTATTTGATATTGCTGACAATCTAAATTATCCAAATGCTTTCATAAAAAAATAATGTCAACTTTTTGTAGTTTTTTTTTTTCAGGCCAAAAGTCCCTCCTCAGTAAAAGGGCTGGGTATGGTAATGATATGCGGCTCTACCTTGTTGACTTCACTCTGATTGTCTACAACCATATTTGGGAAAGTGGTCAAACGTGCCTCCACACCCCTTACCCCCGCCGCTCTCTGTCTCCCGAAACCTCAGAAAAAGGACATTTGTTGTCATGGCCTCCTTAAAATGCGCTGTTTTTACTTCATGTAAATAAGTTGTAGCTGGCCGTCTGGACATCTCTGTCCTTTCTCTGACTTTATAATCAATGTTCTCTCTGATCTTGAAAAAAGCTACCTTGACCCTGCTGTGCTCAAAGATCAGAAAAAGATCAAATTATTACATTTTCCACCAGTCAGAGACCGGTTAGGGCCGATCTAGCTGAAAACAGATTGAAGTCACCAGCCCATTTCTTGGTGCCCAGCTCCTAACAGAGAACCGTTAAAGAATAATACTTTTTTATGTTGTAGAAGCTTCAAATTGGAAGTCTGAAGGGTTTCAAAAGTAATGTTTTCTATCAAAAATGTGTTTACTTTTTTTTCTCAGTTCGGTTGGAGAGCGAGAAGATTGGTTCCACACTTTGAGTCGAGCCATTGCAGACCACGCTGCAGGACTCTGCACATTTGGAGGTCCCTGCAGTGAGGTAAAGTAGAAAATTGTGAAATAAAACAATTTTCTTTTGTAAAAAAAAAAAAAAAAATTAACCAAATTTATTTTCTCCAAAACGTTCAGTTAATTAATTTAAATGAAAGATTTATTTGCCAATAATTTTTGTACTGACAAAAAACAGCAATCAGTCTGCAGATATCTGTATATTAGAGTTAACCATATGAGTTGTGTTAATTATAAAGTGTCTAGCTGTGTCATTTCATTTGCATCCTTCCTACAGGCACGTGAGAAACTGTGGATGGCCCTTGGTGAGGCTGCGCCTGTGCTTGTGCCGATTTCCCAGGTGATGATGTGCATGAACTGTACCTCAGATTTCAGCCTTACACTGAGACGGCACCACTGTAACGCCTGTGGAAAGGTGAGGCACGCGATCTAGAAGTATTTCTACTTCTCTTCATGTTATCCAGAAGATCAGCTAATCTAGTCAGCATCCAGCGTTCACACCAAATTTTCACACTAAGCGTTCAGGAAGTAATTCATATTCTGATACCAGACTTTAATCAATGCCTCCTGTGGTGGTTTCCAGTTGTTGCTACCTGGTGAGACAAATTGTCTAGAGGATCTCATATAAAGCGCACTGATCTATTTTATGCGTTCGAACAGGTGGTGTGTCGCGCTTGTTCCAGGAACAGATACCCGCTGAAGTACCTGAAGGACAGAATGGCGAAAGTGTGCGACCACTGCTATGCTGAGCTCAGGAAAAGAGGTGAACCCCTGTTTTTGTTTTCTAAGGGGAAAGGGTGTTCCCCTGAAAGCTTTCAGAGCTTACAGAGGGGAGGAAGGTTATTGCTCCTCATCAATGCGGCAGGACATAACTGTTGTGCATGTCCCCAGGTGGCAGCATTTCGGGAGCATGCGGTAACTCCAGCCCTCGGACTCATCGGGCCAGTCGGCCGCTCTCCGCCGTCTTCCAAAGTCTGCAGCCGCCCAGTCTGTGGAAGTCCAGAAAGAGCATCTCCAATCTCAGCCAGGTGGGACAGTTCCCCCGTTGCACATCTGTACCTCTATGAATTCAAACACACATTTAATGTGATTCGGAATATGATAATGTTCCCCGCTGTGCACAACAGAATGTCAGATATTAGAAAATAAATTACATTCCCTGACCGGGAATCGAACCCGGGCCGCGGCGGTGAGAGCGCCGAATCCTAACCACTAGACCACCAGGGAGCTCTGAAAGGCAGCTGCCGCTTTGCGAAATGGAATGTCTGCCGTGCACGGCAGCTGACCGAAACGTTGCAAACAGCTGCCAGCAGGGCTCAGCAGGGTGGACTAAAAGAAGCGACGAAGCAAAGCCAGCCTGCAAAGACGTCCGATTCTCGCGTTCCATTTTAACGTCTGCGTCATTTCTCCTGTGTTGCTGTCCCATAAATGTCATCAGGCGTCACTCGGTGTGGACGGCTCCACCATGAGCGGCAGCCTGCAGCGCCGGAAGAAGAGCAAAAGGAAGTGGAAGAGGCTGTGGTTCCTCCTCAAAGATAAGGTGCTCTACACCTTCACAACCCGTGAGGTGAGGGGGCACAGAGTCTCCCGCACCAGCCCCAAAACACTCTTCGTAATCCTAGCATCATCACGCCATCCCGTTCTGGCTCAGTCAAAAAGGCATTTCCTTTCTTTGCAACATCTGTTCTTCCCTCCTCTCAGTGTCGGCCCATTTTTTCAACCTTTTCCAAGCTCCTTCAGTGTCACCAAATTACTAATGGAGGGATTCTCTGTGCCCTCTCTGGCGCTTTCCTCACAGCTGTTTGTTACACCTCTTTGCTCTTCTTGAAACATGAAAGGCACGCTGTTTTCTTTCAGCTCCTACCAGCAATGTTGCTATTTGTAAAAAAATAAATAAAAAAAATTACCATGTTTGACGTTTAACTGTGTTTTTTTTTTCTTCAGGATAAAGTGGCTTCGGAAAGTCTACCTCTGCAGGGCTTCACGGTGAAGCTCACGGAGAGGCCAGACGGAGAAGAAAGCAGTAACGTGTTTCAGTTGTACCACAAGAAAACCCTCTACTACACCTTCAGAGCTGATGATCAGCACACCGCACGCAGGTCAGAGAAGTCATTTACAGAACATCTAGTAATCTACACACACGGGTCCCTTTTTGGTAGAATTAGGCTGAAAAATTTTTTTTGCCGTCATTGTGAATACGTAAATCTGCCGTCACCTTGTTCGATCGTTGATTAAGTTAGCTTTTTTAAATCATAACTCTTATATTCAAATGTAGAAAAAGATGATAACCTAACCCTAATGCTAAGTGGCAGAAAACCAAAGCAAGAGGGGGAGGTCAATTCAACAGAAAAATAAAGATGAATCATTGATGACATATTTTAGTATTGTTTTTGAAAAAATGTAAACTTTACATCTAGAGAAGTCTGGATGCTGCAGTAAGTACCTGGACTTGCTGTTTATTTGTATCTACCTTTCTTTACAAGTGATGGTTAAACTATTATTATTTTTCTTTTAGTTTCTTAATAAACTAGGATCGGAGCGTGTTTTCTGCTACCTTTCTTCTGTGCGACCTTCCGATTCACGCAGCAAGGTCGAGAATCATTGATACAGCCGGCAGGTTTAGGTTTAAAGCAATCTTTTAATTCAATCTTCATGTTTCTTCTGACTGGAAGGATTAGGATTAAAACCATTTTGGAGTGGCCCAGTCAGTCCTGATTTAAATCTGAGGAGGAATTAATTAGGAAAAAATTAGGATGTTGCCAACTAAGTCCTTCCAACCAAATTACCAAATGTTCAAAATACGAGTGGAAAGATAAAATAAAAGTGTATATATATATATATATATATATATATATATATATATATATATATATATATATATATATATATATATATATATATATATGATCTGCAATATAAAAACACTTTGATTGCTGTGATTGCATTGACAGTTCTTGTGATAAGGGTATAAATATTTATCAACATACCATTTTCATTGTGAATTTAAATAAAAATTATTTTTAATAGTTTTGTCTTATCTTTTGAGATATTCCCGTCTCAATGACTATCAGAACACGTTTTGGTTGAATCAAAATAAATTGTAATGAAAATCTTTCCTGCTTTATCAGTTGTTTTGTGCTTAACTTTAGTTCAGTAATCATCCTGCACGTGTAAAATCATCCTGCAGATGGCAGCTTTGGTGCCTCATTCTTTAGTATTGTGCATGTTGTTTTTTTGTGTATTTATTCTGCACCCTTCCACCAGCTGCTTATGTTTATATTTAAGATATGTGTACACTGAGAGCAAAGAGAAACATATTCTTAGCTTTGTGTGCACAAACCTGGCCAATAAAGCGGATTTTTCTTATTCTGATATAAAGGTTTGCTGTATGGAAAATCCATTTTTACTCAGTACAAGTTTTTTGCTGCTTAACAGTGACAGCCATGATCAAGCTCTATTTTTGATATTTCTGTCTACAACGGCTGCGTCATCTGCTGACCCTTTGCCCAATAAGGAGACTGCAGGGGGTCTAGCAGGGGGCCTGTGATCTCCTTCAGATGCTTCAACACCTGACGGTCATAGGATTTCATGGCCACAGATGTCAGGGCGACAGACCTGTAGACATTTAAGCTCGTTTTGGCACGTTTCTTAGACACAGAGAGGATGGTGGAGTGTTTTGAAGCATGAGGAAACGTCAGACAGCTTCAGAGACGTGTTGAAGATACACTGGGGGCCCATTGGTCAGCGCAGGAATTTAGGCAAGCGGTGCTCTTTCTTTTTTAGCTCTAACTTGTTGCTTCTGGACCATTTCGTCAAATCTGCAGCAGACCGCAGAATCTCAGAAGTGCTCCGTTAATTCTTTGGTCTCATCTATACATACACCTGAAGTATCCCTGAAGTATCAACTTGTCAGTCGTCCACTGCCAACACCGCAACAACAACGACTGCTATCAGTACTGTGTTAAAACTGAATATTGCAGCCTTGAACTAGGCAGAAAAATATTAATGTTTCCATTTTTGTGTTTCAGATGGGTTAACGCCATAGAAGAGGCTACAGTTTTATAGCACTTGCTCCCAGGGGTGAATAAGCCCTGGTTTGTGCAGCTGCTAGGACCCCTGTGAGGGAGGAGCACAACTAAGCTACCTGCTGACCACCAGTAAAGACCCAGCACGTCTGACATTTAAGGACATACTAAAGGAGAAATCCCTGGATTTTAGAAGAGGCTGCCACCCAGTGGCAATGAACTGAAATACAGATAACTCAGATTATCTCTCTGAGATCAGTTTTGCATGATGGAAATAAAACACTGCAAGCGGAGGATCGTTGGAGCCTTTGACCTTTCAGAAGCAGCTTGGAAACACTGAACATTAGTGACCCTGAGACAGAGGTTTTTTTCTCTCTCTCTTTCTGTTTGGACTTTTACAACAATCTTCCTACTGAAGTCCACTGCAGCTTTACCCACTTTTTGAGATGATTTCTTTGCATTTTGATCCCCAAAAGAAGTTTTCCACTGCAGGAGGAAACATTCCTTATTTCACAGCAAAAACATGCGTCAGGCTGGACCAGCAACAGGGTGCAGCCAAAATAAAAGCGTCTGCACGGCATCGTCCAGACGCCGTAAACGATGAACTATTTACCAACTTTTCTGTTCTGGTTCTGAAAATATACGTACCGGAGTTATACGCTGCAGATGTTATAGTGAAATATTTGATTTATTTGTATAAAGTTGGTGTTATGTGATACTCTGAGCAAGTTTGTTTTTATTCATCGCTGAATGTAAACATTATGTTTCATGTGACGTTTTATTCTGAAATTCACTGTACAAAACATGGCCTTCAGCACGCCTATATGTCAAAAGCATGTCAACAAACTCTATCCACAAGGCTTTGTACTTTAATCTGCAAACTGTCACATAACAAAATGTGACATCCGGTTCTGAAGTGCCCCTTGACTTCCTCCAGTTGAATGCAGTAAAATTTGCTATTATTATTGAATGTGCCTGAGATCAAATGTACTCCTTATCCTTTATATTATCACAGTACTGTATGAAAACACCTCTTTTTAAATCTTCTCTTACATGTTGTTAGCACCTGCTCAAACACACAAGAATATAGTTTTGTGACATTTTTACTGAAGAGTTGTTGTTGTTTTTTCTTTCATATATGCTGCTGGATGAAGTATTAGCATTTCAGCGGGAGAAAAATGGCCCGCTTTCATTAGGGGCAAGGACCCTGGATTTATTTTCTTTTTACCGTAACTGGCATAGACATCCATAGATTTTCACAAATAATAGACCTAAAGGCAGTTATCTATTACTCTTGGATAGATGCCGTCCCATGCAACACTTCCACCCATCGCACAGCTTCATCTTTAAAACATGTTGCTCCTCTAGCCGTCTTCTTACATCAGTAGTGTTATAACGGATTGTATTTCCCTCATATAGTGCATTGTAAATGTTTGTGTACATAGAACCATGCAAAAATAAACTTTTAAAGGTGCACACGGTGGGCTTTGCAGTGTGAAGAGATCTGTTTATTCTCCGTTAAACGTATTGATAACACTGAAACTTGGAACACCTGTCACTTTAATGCAGCCTGATGTTTGAATTACGATACAGTTGGGGATAAGAGCGCTGAAGATAAGGCCATGCACTTCATCACCTCTCTCTAAACGGCATCCACAATTATAAAAGCAGCGTTTACCCTGTTGGTAATAAACACTGGTGTGGGGCAGATAAGCGTGCACTGTGTACGGAATAAGCAAAGACAGGTGAGGTAAGTATATCTGTCATCCAGCAGGGGGAGGCTTTGCGTCATCCATCCAAGGGAGGCTCTGTTAAAAGGTTATAAGCAGTTATTTACCATACTTGCAGTGTATAACTCTTTGGCATCTTCGTTTTGAATAAATTCAGATTGGTTGGGCTTGAAGCTAACGGCTAGTCTGGGTGGCCAATCTCAAAAATATAAGAGCAGTTTATGCAAAGTGTTTTATAACTCTTTGAATTGGTTGGTTATTTACACAGGAACTGAATATTATTTTACACAGGAAATTGAAGCAGGAGGCAGCATGCCAGAGTGGCCAATAAACCTAAAATGCATGTGTTTGGGTGGTATTTGGAAGCCTGAGTACCTGGAGAAAACCTACATATGCATGGGAAGAACTTGGGAACACAAACCTTTCCCAGCTGATATTTAAACCCAGGATCTCCTTGTTGTGATGCCATAGAGCAGCCATCGGGGCATCGTAAAACTCTGAATCCAGAGCTACACACATGTAAAACAGATGTTTATCCTCTTGGTTAGGTGGAGAGACAACCTGGTATGTCAAATCTGAAGTATCAGGAAATATTTGTTTCATCAGAGTCTTACCATCTTTATGCAACAGCTCTGAAAATGTCATTTGCATAATTACAGGTGTTGGAATTACAGAAGGAAATCTTTTGGAGTATCTCTACCGGTTTTACACATCTCATATCCGGACGCTGACTTAGGCTGACTGCGACATCTTCGTACGCTTTGATCGAAGCCATGCCATGTTAGCTTTGACTGCATGTTTGGTGTTGCTGTCCTGCTGAAAAGTGACTCTCCACTCCAGTTTCAAGTCTTCTGCAGCATCTAACACATTTTCTTCCAGGAAGTTTCTGTGTTTAGCTCCATTCTTCTTCATATGCCCACAACATATGCCCATAACATGCATTATGCATGGCAGCAGGCTTAGGTGGAGCTTTATTTCGTCCCCACACATAGTTTTTTTTTTCATGTAGGCAATTGATTGGATGTTTTTTTTTTTTTTAAATCAAAGTGTCAGATTATTAGAGACAGAACACAAATGCATGCCAGCCTTTGGAGTTCTGACATTATTTCTCTACTTTCTGGTTACTCATCAGTTTATCTATGTGGCCAGTCACATAGCATTTCAGTAAAATGCATTAAGGTTGGTGGTGTTACATGACAGAAAGTAAAAAAGAAACATATGAGAGGAAAGAATATTTCTGCAAGGTGCTGTATTTGTAAAGCAAAGTGTCTTATTTACCAGGTAACCCCTGTTTCGTGCCCCCAAGAAGGCTTTCAAAACAAATAGGAACCTTTAGTTTGTGTTCAGGCTGATTTCTTTTGTCCTGAAACTACCTTTAAGTGACGGCACAGGGCAAATCGTTTTAGTGTGAAGATAGACAAGGAACAGAAGATGTTTTTGGCCATGTAAGGCCAATTTAATGAAAGGCAATTTCAGCTAAGAGAAGAACAGGTTTTTCCAGACTTGAATTGAATTTGAAAATCTACTTTTGAACAGAGTTCCTGGGCTGACAGGCTGTAATCATTTTTATTTTCACAAAACTGCTTTATGGCTTGATGACATGTACATTTTACATAAATGAAACTGTTGTGTTGAGGAAGCAAACAGATGATACGTGATGAATGTTCACTGTTGCTTTGATGCAGATGTAATTTTACCAAAAACACAATACAGCTAGTAAAGAAAGCTCTCTCTGTTATGCTAATTAGCCATTACTACAGCAACATCAAATCGTTATATAAATAATTAAAGACAAGGAAACATCATCTCACTATAAAAGACCCCTGATCAGAGCCTAGTATGCAAATTTGCTGAAGGGAGAGCTTGAATGTAACATCCAGAATCAACAAACTTTACTGTCATTATGTGCAACCACAATAAAATTTTTGATGAGGCTCAGAATGCACATAATTACACATAACACGCAGCCACAAGAAGACATGATCTGTCCTTTTTAACAGTTGATTTTACTGGACAACAACAACAACACTCCCTGAGGGGCTTAAGCGTGCATGTAGTCCTTAGCAGCACATAGTCTTCAGCAGCTAATGGGCTTATTTTCAAGTCAAAAAGTCTGTCAGTGGTCTACAATAATGTGCATTAAATTTAGTTGCAGAATTGTGAAATCTGCATGGGTGTCTACACAAACAGTCCCTGACAGACTGAAATGTGCAAGTACACATTTGCAGGTGAGAGACAGTGCAAATGATTCTCATCTGATCAGAAACCTGTGCAACCAGTGGTGTGTTTGTAGCCATAGACATCATATACGTAGACGCCTCGTCAGGCGGGTTCTGCCTATGCTGCGGATGCATCAGAGCGTCCGCCATGTTGAATGTGGCAAATCTGCAGTTAGTCTGAGTCACTTAAACAGTATCAGAGGGAGTTTAATCTCAGAACATACTTTATATTCGTAATATTTTTATTTTTGTAATATTACGAGTTTATTTTTGTATCCCTTTGGCTTCATTCTCCTGACTTTATACTTGTAAAGAATACAAATAATTAAAATTATCTAACCTGGCCCTATTACTCCAGGACTGAAATAGTTCTGCAAACTGTGACTATTCTGGAAATGTCCCCCCTTAATTCTCATAATATGACGTTTTTCTCATAATATTACCACTTTTGTCTTTTTTTTTTACTTTATTGTCCTGTGATTTTTTCTCATATTAGTAACTTTCTCTTTAATACTCCCCCAAAACGGTTCTTCCTAATCTGTGACTATACCAGAATTTAAAAGATTCATATGTGACACGGTTTTATGAAATAATGAAGACCACAATGTTTAGATGTAACCAATTGACTTTTATATTCATAACACATACACATACACACAAACACACACACGCATATATATATATATATATATATATATATATATATATATATATATATATATATATATATATATATATATATATATATATATACACACTACCGTTCAAAAGTTTGGGGTCACATTGAAATGTCCTTATTTTTGAAGGAAAAGCACTGTACTTTTCAATGAAGATAACTTTTAACTAGTCTTAACTTTAAAGAAATAAACTCTATACATTGCCAATGTGGTAAATGACTATTCTAGCTGCAAATGTCTGGTTTTTGGTGCAATATCTACATAGGTGTACAGAGGCCCATTTCCAGCAACTATCACTCCAGTGTTCTAATGGTACAATGTGTTTGCTCATTGGCTCAGAAGGCTAATTGATGATTAGAAAACCCTTGTGCAATCATGTTCACACATCTGAAAACAGTTTAGCTCGTTACAGAAGCTACAAAACTGACCTGAGTTTCTGGAGCATCACATTTGTGGGGTCAATTAAACGCTCAAAATGGCCAGAAAAAGAGAACTTTCATCTGAAACTCGACAGTCTATTCTTGTTCTTAGAAATGAAGGCTATTCCATGCGAGAAATTGCTAAGAAATTGAAGATTTCCTACAACGGTGTGTACTACTCCCTTCAAAGGACAGCACAAACAGGCTCTAACCAGAGTAGAAAAAGAAGTGGGAGGCCGCGTTGCACAACTGAGCAAGAAGATAAGTACATTAGAGTCTCTAGTTTGAGAAACAGACGCCTCACAGGCAGGGTCCGAAATTAACACTCGCCACTCGCCAAATGCGAGTAAATTTCCCGTTTGGCGAGTGAATTTCAGAGGGCTAGCGGCCACATGGCGAGTAAATGTTTGTACCAAATAAAATAAAAATAACATAAAAATAACGAAACCCATGATCCATTCACAGCTCTGTCCATCCAGAGCTCAGTCTAAAAACGCCTTCTGCGGTGCTGTTTCAGCTTCTTTCACATTCCGAACCAGTCATGGCTGCACGCTGGATCAGAAAACAGATCTGCTAACCAGATACAGTCTAAAACGCCAATTAGTCTGTTTATAAGTTTCGTTCTTATTTATTCTGATTTTTTGTAACTACCTGCGCTGCGGTTCTCTGCTTCACCGCTCTTACTGCGCCTCCCCCGCCCGCCCCCCCCCCCCCCCCCCCCTCTCGGAGCAAGCTGCTTTTATCAGTGGCCAGCCTTCAAAACGTGAATCGCCTCGTTTAATGTCCTTCCACTCGTATCAAAATGTCCCAATTAAAGTCAGTAGGAGAGTCAGTAACTGTTTTTCATGCTGTTTTGTTTTTAACGACACAGAACCAGCGGTGCTTCGGTGGGCGTGGTGCCTTGCGCTTGAATTCAGGTGCGCAAAATTACGTCACATGTAACCTGTAACATCGGGGGCGCAGCGCACGAGGGTTAAATCCAGTAGCTAGATCAGCGTAAAGACGCAGCGTGAACCCTGAATGCTATTAAGTGTTGCAGGTGAGGGGAAAATTTTGAACCGTACACAGGGGCGGTTCTGGACAGGGGCCAACAGGGGCCTGTAGAACTGTTCCTGGCCCCTGTTATGGCCCCTGTACTAAAAACATGATGTTAAATTTCTTAGGATGATAAATGCTGACAAAGATAACGTGACTGGTCATTTGGATTAGTTGTATTTTTTTCATTTATGTTTTTACCCAATAATAAAATAACAAAATAATTAAAAAATAAATATAAAAAATAATAATAATTAAAATTAAAGGTATACTATGCAACCGGGGTTGATTTTCCAGCGAGGCTCCCCCCAGAGGGCGAAAGTAAAAGTGCACTGTCGTAAAGATGCTCAGCTGTTCTGGTTTCTCCGTCAAGACAGGCGCGGTTGTTTTGAGCTTAGCAGACAGGCGAACGCAACGAAAAGTGGAAAAAACGGCAGTACAAACAATGACTAACACAGTGAAGGTATGAACATCAAGCTTCCCGCAGCGCTAAGCCGCCGCCTCGCCAAGCCGCCGCCTCGCCAAGCCGCGGCTGCCGCCGCATCGACAAGCCGCGGCTGCTGCCGCCGCCTCGCCAGTTTTATTATTATTATTATTATTTTTTTTTTTTTTTTATGTTGGCGAGACGCTACCGCCGTCGCCTAGCCAAGCCGCAGCCGCCGCCTCGCCAAGCCGCAGCCGCGGCCGCCACCTCGCCGCAGTAGCGTCTCGCCAACATAAAAAAAAAAAAACAAATAATAATAATAATAATAATAATAAAACTCGATATGGTTGCATGTTTATTTGACGTTAACACGCGGTTCTTTGTTGTTGCTTTCGCGCGTGCATATAGTGAATGGCAGGGCAAAAACACATGGAGTTCTCGCCGTAAAGCGAGACTTCTGTGTGTGCGAGCCGAGGGCTCTTGCATTGCAAGTGCGGTATTTCCCCCACAGACCCCCAGGGCGGCCGAGAAAACCTTTGTTCGACCTGAAATGACTCATTTAATCATCCAAAACGGTATGGAACACATTAATTAACTGAAAAATGTTGCATAGTATGCCTTTAAGCTGTTTCACGTTAAGCTCCCGCTGTATTGAGAAAAGATCAGGGGTCTGCAACCTGCAGTTCCAGAGCCACAATTGGCTCTTTGGCTTACTTAACAGGTCAACATTTCATCGTTTAAAATATTAAGTCCCCCCCCAACAATCTTTTGTTCTGTGCCCCTGTGAAAAATCACTGGCCCCACCCTGGCCCCCCTGCTAAATTTGGTCTAGAACCCCCACTGACCGTACAGGCTTGATGAAACTCTGCCTCATTCACAAATAAGACCAACATGGATAGAATAATGATAATCTGTAGTGTTTTTTTATCGCCTGGATGTGAATCTGATAATTCATATTGTGTCTTTTATAATCAACTACAATATTTTCTTTTTTTTAAGTCAGGAAACAAAGATTTCTCTTCCAGGGTCCAGTCAGCCACGCCCCCCAAAATTAACATAATCTCACTCTTAATTTTTATAAAAATTGAGGTCTGGTCAGGATTAATATTTTGGCCGGTAAAAAATATGCCTGGCCGGTTGATTTTTACATTTACCGGCCAACTTGGCCGGTGAATAACAAAGTTAATTTCGGACACTGCTCACAGGTCCCCAACTGGCATCTTCATTAAATAGTACCTGCAAAACACCAGTGTCAACATCTACAGTGAAGAGGCGGCTGCGGGATTCTGGGCTTCACGGCAGAGTGGCAAAGAAAAAGCCATATCTGAGACTGGCCAATAAAAGAAAAAGATTAAGATGGACAAAAGAACTCAGACATTGGACAGAGGAAGACTGGAAAAAAGTGTTGTGGACGGATGAATCCAAGTTTGAGGTGTTTGGATCACAAAGAAGAACGCTTGTGAGACGCAGAACAAATGAAAAGATGCTGGAAGAATGCCTGACGCCATCTGTTAAGCATGGTGGAGGTAATGTGATGGTCTGGGGTTGCTTTGGTGCTGGCAAGGTGGGAGATTTGTACAGGGTAAAAGGGATTCTGAATAAGGAAGGCTATCACTCCATTTTGCAACGCCATGCCATACCCAGTGGACAGCGCTTGATTGGAGCCAATTTCATCCTACAACAGGACAATGACCCTAAACACACCTCCAAATTGTGCAAGAACTATTTAGAGCAGAAGCAGGCAGCTGGTATTCTATCGGTAATGGAGTGGCCAGCGCAGTCACCAGATCCGAACCCCATTGAGCTGTTGTGGGAGCAGCTTAACCGTATGGTACGCAAGAAGTGCCCATCCAACCAATCCAACTTGTGGGAGCTGCTTCTGGAAGCGTGGGGTACAATTTCTCCAGATTACCTTAACAAATTAACAGCTAGAATGCCAAAGGTCTGCAATGCTGTAATTGCTGCAAATGGAGGATTCTTTGACGAAAGCAAAGTTTGATGTAAAAAAAATCTTATTTCAAATACAAATCATTATTTCTAACCTTGTCAATGTCTTGACTCTATTTTCTATTCATTTCACAACGTATGGTTTCATGGAAAACACAAAATTGTTTGGGTGACCCCAAACTTTTGAACGGTATATATATATATACACATACATATATACACATACATATATACATATATATATATATATATACATAAAAAGGTTGGTACATTGATTTGCAGCACAGGAATGAGGCATCTTCTCTGATCAACATTCACTACAACAGAACTTAACTTCTTTCTGCCACATTCAATATGGCGTTGACGTTGATGTACGAACCCGCGCCCAACGAGGCATCTACATATATGATGTCTATGTTTGTAGCATGTAGCAGATCATGAACTGGGCTGATGCTTCATGGACTTTCAGCAGGGAGCGATAGCCCTCATAGCTTTGGGAAAGAAGCTGTTTTAAGTCTGTAAATTTTTTATTTAATTTCCCTGAATCGTTTCCCAAGCACAGGTAGACTGGAGAAAACCAGCACTCGGATTATCTAATCAATAAATCTAAAAACATTTGTCGAACTCAAAATAAGAGAGCAAGGCAGTATTGCAGCAGCTGACTTTAATTTAGCCAAGATGAGGGGTCTGCACGTCAGTCAAACATAAGGCAGAACAGAAAATAAGGACATTTGGACTGCTCCAGGTTACATGATCCAAGGAATGTCAGTACAGTAGTGGCAGCAGGCAATACTTTTCATCTGCTCCCAGCCCCTGTTCTTCGACTCCAGACAGTGGTGCTGCGGTTTCTCGCGCACACACACAAAACTTTTCCATTAGTAGCCAGGAGACCCACAGCTTTCAGTTTCATAGCCTCAGCATATTGTGAGCAAAGGACCTCTAAAGATGGCCAGAAGGACAGCCTCTCCCTCTGCACCGCTGGAAGCTGCTAATCTATATCCAGGAGGCTAATGGTGAGAAGGAAATTCAATATGAGAGCCTGCACTGCATTTCTCAAGCTCCGATCTTGTAAAGGAAAAAAAAAAAGTGCCCACAACGAACAAGCGGAAAGCACCAGGCTGAACTGTAAGAGCCCAGCAATTAGCAAACTGTCAGACGATGAAAGCATGTTATCTGTTTAAGCATAATTAAAAGGAAGAATGCACATTCTACTCTGGTTTCTGAGCACAGATTGATATAAGTGAAGAATTAGCCCCACCCCTGGATGTTATCCCAGAACCTGAAACGCTGTACAGAGAAATGTTTGAAGACTTTCCGAGGAGGAAATGAGTCCTGATCAAGACACGGACAGGAGGATGAGAGCAGAGCTTAATACATAAAGGTGGTTACTGCAAATTTAAAAGACAGCATCTCACAAGCGGCTGTGTACGTGCACAGCAGTGCTTAAAAAGCGGTGCTCCTATTCACACAAACACCTGCTGATGTGTTTTATGGGGTTTTGCAACAGTGCAGTCATTATTATGATGAGCAAAAACCAATGTTGTGTCAGCCTCACCCCTACCTTTAAACACCACACCTCATATAGACCCTGAGGGTTCTGGCGCTGGCTGCTTTCTGGAGGGGTGGGGGTGGGCTGTGGAGTGATACATTTTTGGTTGGTTTTGCTGATCTTTTTATACATCTCTCTCTCTGCAGGTGTTATCTTGCACTTTCTTTTTCTTCTGCTCTATTTTTATCACCTTTGCATAGATATCAAGTGGAGCATTATAGCGAAAGAGGTATGCTCTACTTGTGAAGGTAAATCTGTTGGGCTCTCTTTGGCATTAGGACAGCAAATTCTCAGTGCAACACAGCCAGGCAGGAAACGTAAAAAAGAAAAAAAAAGGGATAGAATGAAAAACAGATTTATTCTGTGGCATGTCTCTTGATGAAGCCAATGTTTCTCTCTACTATCATGAATGTTTTTTATCCCCACTATCCTCTGATCACCTCTGGGCTCATTGTTTTGTTTGCTCTAAAGCTACATAAAGGCAAAGAATGTCCGTCACCAGATGGAGCCATTTAGGTCCAATGCCCAGAGCCACCTCGGATAAGTGCCTTATGAAAGTATTGAAACCATGTGAACTTTTTTACAGTTTTTTATTAACAACCACAGACCTGAGAGTGCTTTATTCAGAGTTAAAGTAGCACGTGCTTGTGAAGTAGAAAGAATATAATACCTGGTTTTCAAAATGTATTATAAAAATCTAAAAACTACTCACAGAGTGAGTTTTTTGAAAAACCACCTTTCACTGTTCGTACAGCCGTAGCACGTTTTGGATGTCTTTGGACAGCTGGAGGCTGATATATTTGCTTATTCTTCTTTGCAAAATGGCTAAACCTCAATCAGAGTGAATTGAGTGCGTCTGAAAACATTGCTTTTCATATCTTGCCATAGGTTGTAATTTGGAGTTATGCCTGGACTTTGACTGGGACATTCTGACACATGAACATGCTTCGATCTAAACCTTTCTATTACAAGGTGAACCTTCACCCCAATCTCAAGTGTTTTACATCCTAAAACTACTTGCGCCGGCTTCCCTGTCCCTGCTGAAGAAAAACATGTCCAGAGCATGATGCTGCCACCCTGAGTTAGAAGAGAACTTTGTGTTCAGGATGGCTTGCAGTACTAGTTTACAACCAAACATACTGTTTATAAAAAAATGTTTTAACAAAATCCGGCATTTTGGTCTCATCTGACCAGAGCACCTTCTTTCACACGCTTGCTGCGTCCCCTATTTGGCTTGTGTTGATCTGTAAACAGGACTTCCTGTGAGTTTGGAAGGTTTGCAGCTGTGCCGCAGTCTTTCCATCTTTGAACGATGGATTGGGCGGTGCTCAGAGAGATGGTCAAAATGTTTTATCCCCGACATATCTGCTGTGTTCCTTGCTCCTCGTGATGATGTTTTTCCTCTGATGTTTCCTAACACTTCTGAGGCCTTCACGGAAAAGCTGTATTGATACAGAAAAATAAATGACACCCATTTGGATGAAATTTACAAACTAGGTGATTTCTGATGGCAGCTGGTTGCACTGCATTTTATATAGGGGTATCAGAGTAAAAGAACCTGATGCAAATACAAGCAACACATTTTACATTGTTAATGGTGAGAGGAAAGAAAGCAAAGTATGATTTTACTTTCCCATTTTGTTTTCTCACTATAGTATTTTCTGATAGTCTACATCATAGAATCTCACATTAAGTTTGTGGTCTTAATATGGCTAAATGTGTAACGGTTGAAGAGGTCTAAATAATTTTGCAAGGTGCTGTAGTGTCACATTTCCCATAACAAGTAAAGCGACCCTAATATAATTTCATGACATAGAGATTCAACAGTAGCTGCTCAATTTCCCTCCCTGTGTGTACCGACAGGTAAAACCTCAAAATGGAATTTTTACAGCTAACAATGGGTTTCTATTTTTAGCCCTCCAGCTGTAAGGAATGGCTTTTCTTTTACAGTAACCTCAGGTGTTAAAAGATTCTTTAATAGTTATGTATAACCGGTATTTCTTCATTCAGAAGGGGACACAGAGAAGTTTTATGGGGGGCGGGGGATTCTGTTAAGGAAAACGTCTTGCAGTACAGTTCCTGTTGAAAAAGCCCAGACCATGACTGAACACTAAACACAGGGAGGAGACAACGAAGTACAAATCCACTTAATATCAGTTAAGGAATAAGCAAAAAGTAGGTTTGCTTGTGGGGAGTGGTGGCCAAAGTGACCAGTCAACACCGTTTGATTATCATAGAATGGAAATGTATTTTTATGGCTCCTGGTGCAAACATAAGAAGTGAAAGTAGTACTTACTCTTGAAGGATTTTTAGGTTTGTTCTTCAAATTAAAAAGGATGTCAATGACCATTCTGGCTGACATAGGGACAACGAGGAATTAGACAAGGAAACATAAAAAATAAATCACTTATGGTTAAATCTGATTGATAGCGATCTATATACACAGTTTTGATCACTTACTGATTTAAGATCCTTTTTTTCCAAATGTTTGTTACCGTAATGAACTTCTAAGGTTTTTTTCAGTAATCTGTCAGCATTCAGCCCTCATTGCCACACAGGGTATGTCATTTGTTTTTCTTCTTTCTTTTTTTTTTGTTATACTATAAATAGATGTAGGAGCTTAACATCCTCAAAGAGTCTGTAATTTAGCACCACGTGGTCAAGGTGCTTTGTGTCAAGGTGCAATGGACTAATAAGGAAATGGTTTCGAAGTCATTCATTAAACTGAACAGACAGGGGGACCAGCCGATTGTCTTTAGTCTACTGCTTATATTAATATATTTTTTAATGGAAAGTTGAAAAAAAATTCTCATGACAGTTTTTGGGTTTCAACATTTTCGTGTTAAATTGAGCTTAAGTGACATATTGAACTATACTTATCATCATGTAATAAAATAATAAGATTCAGACCATAAACACACCCTGCTGTCTTTGTATCAAATCCGTATGTGTGTGTGTGTGTGTGTGTGTGTGTGTGTATAATTTAGGCGTAAAACTACATCATTAATGGTTTTTCTATTATTGTAAATTAGAATTCATCTGATGTTTGATTGGTCATCCAATATCAGGGAACCCAGGGGTACCCAGCTTCAATCTTTGAGAGCTATACTGCAACTTTGAATGTGTTTTTTATTTATTTATTATATAGTTAAGTATCTATTTTAATTATGGAGACAACTAGTCATGAAACTGCTGTTCTCATGCAGAATTTACTTTAATTGATACTCTTTTCTAAAATAAAAAACAACACAAAACATTATATAAATATCCTGTGACCATTTCTTTTGGCTCTAATCACTGTTTGGGCCAGATGACTTTGCTGACATGAAACAAATGATTACCACAGATCAAACTCAAATAATGACATCTAACTTGTATTGAACCTTAATTGCTTACTGTAAAATATGAACAGATTATTGAAAAGAACTAATCAGGCATCAAAAAAAATGTTTTACCCCCTCCGACCTTCCCCACTTGACGTGTTTGTTTTATTCACGCGCCCGTGTGTCTCGGGAATTCACCTGGATGACGTCACACGCCTCGCGCTCCCTGTTGATGAGCGGCAGCGCGACCCGGCAGAGCCCAGATAGGAGAAGGAGCTCCAATGAACAGCAGCGACTTTTGAGCCATTTCCTCATAAGTAGGCCAAATAAGACGGGGGGGATTTCGGGAAGATCGTTCGTTAAGACGCAGAATTTGGTCAAGATTCGAGGTCAAGAAAGACAGCCTGCAGTTCGAGAAGAAAGAGGTGAGTTACTGATTTTTTCCCCCTCCTTTTTATGTCTTATGGAGAACTTAAAAGTCAGTGTTTGACAATTTAGTCAGCAGCAGTCCAGTATCCGCCAGTGCATCGCTCGCTCGTAAATCGGTTTCAAGTGGCCTGTCTTGATGCAGAAGTGTTTCTGTTTAGGTTTCGCTCTGCCCGCGCCTCTCGGCGAAACAAAGCGTGGTGAGC
The DNA here is from genome assembly GCA_037039145.1 of Fundulus diaphanus. Taxonomy (NCBI): domain Eukaryota; kingdom Metazoa; phylum Chordata; class Actinopteri; order Cyprinodontiformes; family Fundulidae; genus Fundulus; species Fundulus diaphanus. The sequence goes on from CM073126.1 coordinate 39,240,859, forward strand.
AGAGTTGCGTTCCGGCTCGCTACACCGGTCAGCCCACCTCTCTAGTCTGTGGCGTGGGAGCTGGAGGAAATCACGTGACAGCGTTGCAAGGCAAAGCCAAAATGTGTATATTTCCCTGGTGAGATACCCTGTACCCCTGGCAGCGCTGTCCCTTTTCCTGCCCTGTCCAAATTAAACTCTCTCAAAGGGAGAAAAAAAAAACTAAACTCAAGTTGAAACATAGGAACTCATAAACAGAAGTCCCTTTACAGAATAAAACCAAAACAATAAAGACATTCTGCATTTTCCATAAACGTCTCTTTTAAACTAAACAGCTTCTACACCCTACATCTCCTTTAATCATTCATTTTACACTCATCGACGTAGCATAACATGTATCTGATGCATTCGGAGCTCATTTCTAGGCATAACCTCAATTAGAAATTCCAAAAAAAGTAAAAAACAAAGCAACTGGAGTAAACTCGAGTAAAAATGTTGTAGTATTTACACAAAACAAATATAACATGGTCTCTGCACTTTTATGTAAAACAGGACTGTAACTTTTTCCATTGCAACTAAAATAATATTGCATGTTGATTATTACAGCTATGATGTCATCTGTAACATTATTATGATACACAGCCATAAATGAAAAGAGACATTTTAGATTTAGTTGTTCTCAGTGCAAGGAATGAATAAATATTTCCCTTTATAGTCACACAGAGAGGAACGTTGTCTCTGCGTTTCACTTATCCCTTAGGGAGCAGTGTGCTGCAGACACTGAGTGGCGCACCGGGAGCAATCTGGGGTCAAAGGTCTCGCTCGGGGACCCAGAGTGACAGACTGAGTTTCGACCCGCCCACCTTTGGGGCCTCTCCGAGTATCTCAGTGGTCCCATTGAGATTCTTCCAGGGAGTCCTGGTTTAAGATGTGTATTAGGTTTAGTTTCCACGCCACGACTGTTTATTTCACAGCAGGGATTATTTGCAAACAGCAAATTTTATTTTTCTTGCAAGGGAGGGAAAAGTGTAATTGCCTTTTTTCAGCCAGCTAAATGGCAATGTGCAGCTTCTATGTACATACAGCTAGAAAAAAAAACTCACCCTCACCCTGACAACATTCTCATTAAAACAAGTTTGAATGTTGAAACAATAACTTAACTTGATTCTGATAGCTCGCCCATGGCTTCTTTAATATGTTTAAAACATGTGCTCGTTGTTGTAAAGTTAAAATGTTGGAGGACTCTCTCTAAATAGTCAAGCTGCCACAAATGCAGGTTCATCAGCCCAGTCAAGGCTTTCTAGCATTTCTGTTTTCTCTTTATTATTCAGTCAATTGTGGATATACAGAATCAACTGAAAGGCTTGTGATTTTTGTTGTTTTTTTCTATTCTGTTGATTCTTATTTTAAAGGGGAGATATCAACCTTCTCAAGTCTTCCTTTACACATTGAAATCATTCAGTTGTGGTCTATATAACGACTCACTTTGGTGCAGTTTCTCTAGATGCAAAAGATGCCCTTCACAACCCGCCCCCGCCTGCAGGTCACAAAGTGTTCCACTCCACACTGTTTGGCCATTTTTGTAGTATACTGTGGGACGGTGTAATGAACGACCAAACATTTTGACTTATCCACTTGTAGTTTAAGCATCCTTTGTAGCTTGGACTACAAAATCTGTCGGAGAAGTAAAAATTGCGAATGTGCCAAATTAAGCTGGATGTCTATGACCTTGTTTAGCAGCTCCACAGCAAATACTGTGACGTAATTGTTCCAAACACATAATAGAAAACAGAGAAAAACGGATTGGCTTGAAAAATATGACCCAAATGCAATATAAAATAAATATATCTATACAGCACCTGGAGAAACTACATTCACCTTTTCTGCACTCCAGTAGACTCCAACTACCCATTAAAATGTATTTAAGGACAAAAAAGGGAATTTTGCATGATATATCCTAGGGAGGCAAACCAACAATCAACTTACGATTGATTCTTGATTAATGATTTATTAGATTAAAGTTTGTTCCATCTGATTAACTGATAAGGTTCGCTAAACTGACCTTATTTCATTGTTATAGTATGACCGACATTCAGAAGAGGGCACTACTGCTCATCCTTAAGTGGAGTGAGACCACAGTAGTTAAGAGAAGTAATCATGGTGAAGCCATGCCACAACAGGAACGTGAAGTGCTCCTAATGGAGTCTGGTGTAGGATTATTTTACACTGTTTAATGACGACAAGGATGCAAAATGGACTTAATGTGCTTCTGTTTTTGAAGATAAACACTGAACAAGCTCCCTTAGCCGTCATCTAAATAGCCCCCTTTCATCCGTGCTGCATGGCGGAGCAGCGGCAACTTCTCAACCAAAACTTACTGGTATGGACAGAGGCGAGAATGTGTTGACAGAAAAGTGAAGGGCATTACGCAAAGAAATTGTGACATTATAGATAAAGGCATGATACCAAAAGCACGGCTGTTGGAGAGGGCTTTGAGGATTACAAGTGTTTCATGTATTCTATTCTATTCATCTTAATTGTTTCTATTAAGTAATGTAAAAAGGTGCTTGTTTTGTTATATTTTATAAATATGTCTAAGTTTAATAATATGTGAGAAAACCACAATGTTTGGCTTATCCAGTCAGTATGTAATACAGGTGGCACAATGAGTAGTTAAAATATAAGTATGTGCCTCATTTTAAACTCAGTACATTGTAAAAAAAAAATAAAATAAAAAAAAAAAAAAAATTGCTCTTCATGTTATGGAAAGACCTTCTTGATACAAGAGACTCCTGTTTTTAAGAAAATGGCCACTTATATATTGATCATTAGTCGATCGATAAGATCAGTCAACTTTATATTAACTCATCCATCGATAACTTACATCCCTAATCTATCCCCTTTTAATGTAAAGCGATTCGTCAGAAAACCAAGACCTCAAAAATAAAAAAAAAACAGAAGCCCCTGGTTACTGTGGTTTTAACTGGGCCTTGGGTCAGTTCATGTTGTGCACGGCTGAGGCTAAAGTCCAGAATCGTGAGAAATGCCTACCTTAATGGCACTGGCTTTACAGCAGTAAAACACACACTTAGTCATCTGCGTGGTAATGTGGGGAGTGAACAGAGCGCCACAACCATAGTGGAGTAATATTCTACAGGTAGTCTCTGAGGGTTGTCGTCACTTGGCCTTCTGAAATTGGCGTAATATACCGGCTCACAACTAGCTGAACACATGATCGTGTTTTGAAATATTCCCTCCACTGGTTGCAAAACTCTTGAAACGCCCTGTTTTTAGCTGCTGTTGTTTTGTTTTTTGTTTTTTTGTTTTTTAGGCAGCACAGCTTTGAGAGCACAGGTAACATTATCTGTTGTAGGTTACTGCTGTGTCAATATATAGGCTTGGGGCTTTGTGAGTCGCTTGGAGGGTACAGACATCTGCTCGGAGAGGAGCTACCCTTTTCCATATTGATCCTCTGATAACGCCACACACAAACAAGGTTGTGTTTGCATGTATGTTTGATAAGATCATTATTTGGCGTTGTACCAACCCACAATGTACAATAGTGTAACAAAATTGTTCGGCTGACCCATGTAAGATGCATGGAGAAACTAACAAAGAAAAAAATTATGTAGAAAACAAAAATACAGAACATAAATCATTAATGGGAAAAATAAAAATTGCACCTGTGTATTGCGCATGGTTCATGTTTGTCATGTTCTTTCCATGAAGGAAATGACAGCAGTCCTAAAGTTTTAAACCATCTGCAGCTATTGGTCTTGTTATTCAGTGCTGTAAAGTATACACAACTCAGGGATTTGCTGGCCAATACCTATTTTCAGTTTTTTTTTATTCCAAATCAGCAGATTCCTTTCCTTCTTTTTCATAGGACCATCACACACAACAGAAAACACGTGCCAGATATCCTTTTATAGAGGTAGCAATTTTGATTCTTTAGGAATTACTAGACTATCCCAACTTCTGCATCTAAACATTTTCTGTTCAAATAATTTTATACATGCACCAGTCGATCAGTTTTCTCTTGATCAACTCTGGTAAGTAATCGGCATCATGCATAGTGACAAATCTGTCCCCCTTTTCCCCTTTGTAAATTGAAAAGTCCCTATGTCAATATACAAAAGTGTCAACTTTAGGAATGCACTTTAGGTAAAAATAAAAATCTGATATCGCTTAGGGACATGTTTGGATGCATAAATGTAGATAATCGTGTAATTTATTTTACTTTCTGTTGGATTCAAAACTATTACTTCTCTAATATATTAGAGAACTAGGAATCGGCAGGTTAAAAAGCAAAGAAAACTGTCAGGAAAAGCCTAATTCCTGCACCTCTACTTAAACGAGGCAAGAAGCAAGCAGCGCCGTGCTATTCTGTTACACTTCCTTGTTGAGCGCTCATCTGCTCATAATTGCATGTAAAGGGAACCATGCACTTGTGCACAATGCGTTTTGGACGCTGCTGGTTTTGCTCGTCACATGCCGTTATGCTCATGTCGCTGCTTGTCTCTTTGTCCCATGCACACGCTCCTCCTCACAACCTGGGTTCCTGTTTGGCTCCTCTGGCTCGATGCTCCTTTGTCGGGCTTAACTAAGCTTTTGCGAAATGTGTGCAAGGCAGAAAATGACACCTCTATTTAATGCATGCGTAGGAAACCCGTGTATTCAGTCTCTCACACAGAGGCAAGATTCTTGTCATGTTGGGATAGCAGGTTTGACGTAATTACCTAAACTCAGTAGGACTAAATTTCTTTTTTTTTTTGGAGGGGGGGGGGGACTTTTTGACCGTGATATTCAAGAAATACATTTCCTACTCTCTACTTTTGCATTTATATAACATGATCACTGTTTCCCTTTGTGTGCGTGTGGAAGTGCATTTGCCCTGCTGCTGCTGCTGTCTAGACATTAAACTGGGACGGGTGAAAGTGGCCTTCTTGCCAGTCCCTGCTAAATTTTATTAAAGGCCTCTTTGTTGAAGGTTATTAGTTTCTGTGTTTCTGTGACTTGTATACTTCCATGAAGGCGTTAATGCTGGTGCATTAAACACAACACAATGTCTCAGTAAGATTTGAGGATTGGGTAAAGGTTTGTAAAAAGGTTTTACTTCCATGAGCAAGATTGAAAAGAAAATCAAGTCACTACATAGCTCACTACTGTCAGGGTGTTAATGTGTGTGTGTGAATGGGGGAATGACTGACTGCAGTGCAAAGTGCTTTGGGGTCGTCTGTCTTGATAAAGCTCTCTACAAGTACAAGTCATTTACCATTTTGCTATTTTCTCCACTGTTGGTTTATTGAGAGCATCAATAAATACCAATAAATTCAAAAATGTAATTATGCCGTTACTTTGTGCAGTCAGGTAATAAAAACCACATTTCTTCGTGTAACCAGTGTCCTGATGAAACATATTTTCAGTTTTGTTTTAATATTGCATTTTGAACTGTTTTTTAAAGACCGTATTTGTGCTTATTGGGCAATAATTGACACGCAGTCACAGCCACACAGTTACCTGAAAAAGACTGCAAGAAGCTGCTAATAGTCTTTGACTACCACTTTTATCGTTATCACAACATAACCAGAATATATTGTGATAAAATTTTAAAGTCCATATCGCCCACCGCTAATCTACAGAGTAGAAATCTCTCATGCCGGCTAAATTTATCATAAATCCTGATATCCAAGAGGCTCAAGGTAATGACTAGCCTGACCAAGGCAAAACCAACACAAATCTCAGAGACATCGTAGTGGTTCATGCAGACGCTGTTTTATAAAACTTTGAACCGTAGCCATGCTTGCTATTGGTGGCTATTTAAACAAGCTGATGATTGCTTTTTGTTACAGTAGCTTTCGGATATGAAATATATACAACTGGTGATAAACAGCTGGTGTTGAAGTTAAGGGAGTCTGATTTCTGTCATACTAAATGGACGGATATTCATCCGAGTGTAAGTTTATTGAGTAACGATAACGGACACTACTGGGTTCCCCATAAGATCAATTTCTGGGCTTACTCGGGTCGTGTGGGTTCAGACTCAAAACTCATGAGCAAGGTTAATGCGTCAGCTGTAATTCAACCCGCCCAGCCCGTGTTAATGGTGTCCCATCTGTCGTTTTTTTTGTGTGTGTGTGTGGTTGGAAGTCTTTTTAAAGTTCCTGGAGAAGGAACACAATGTGGAAAGACAGGTTTGTTTGTCCTGTAAAGTGTTATCGGTGAAGGGTTTTCATTCGACAGAAGTTCAAGTATTTCTTGGTATGATTTTACTATACAGGAACTTGCCGATCCTTCTTAGCTGCACCACGAGTTCGTCTTCAACACCTAAAACCTGGGACAAAATCAAGTTTTCAGTTACCTTTACAGCTGTCTTCTTTAAATGTGTTTCCGGTAATATGGTTTTTAAACACATCTGATGAGGTTCTGTTCTACTTTTATTTTTTTTTCTGAGTTTGCTGATAATATTTCTTGTCTAATTTTGCAACGTCCAAAGTCATTTTCTTCTTTGCCTGACAAAAGAATGGCAAATTTGTTTGTTTTGGACATCAGTGATCTTTTTTTTTTCTTCTTTCTTTTTTGCAAAAAGTAAAAACAATTTCAGGCTGTGCAATTTTTTTTAAAAATCTAATGAACCTGTGTTTTCCTGCACACCTTTTTTCACTCTGTCGCTCGATGTTCACACTGATAGAGAGAGACTAGATGGGCTGCCTCAGGGCTTTCATGGGACCTGTTTTGCCTGCTTTCCTCTGGAAGCTCTAAACATTGTTTGCTTGAGCGTTGCTGAAATCAGATCGAGATGGTTCCCCTCACACGTGTGCAGGCTCCAGTCTTCACTCCATCTCAAGCGAGCAGGTTTTTGGACCAAATGACAGCAACTACTGCTTCTCCCCGTCTGGGAATTGGGGGTAAAAGTGGTTGGAAAATCGTGCAGTGGCCCCATCTCAAAGCTAAAACCTACTTGTCAACCACAGGGTATCACCTGTGCCGTGTCCACAGCAAGATTTCAGAGTGGCTATTTTTAGACTCGTGCATCTGACGTTTGTGTTTATCAAAACTCAGTCGCAGTTTAGTTGCTCATTAAACCATGATGGTAAACCAGCATGCACCTTGTCAGACCTCTGAAAGGAAATGATTTAAGAGGACATGAATAGACTTCTGACAGATATTATCTGGCTCACAGGGGGTGTACCTAACCTAAGAGATATTTTCCAACCAGTGATCAGTTACGTGGCAGGCTGGGAAAATCACAACCATCGATTCTCATTGGAGACTCCTGAATATTCTGCAAGACTGACTAAACAATTTGCCTTAAAAAATAGGCTGTGAACTGATACCAAGATATGTGCTTATTCATTTATCTTGATTTCCAGAATAATGTTGACCTCGTTGGCCTGCTGAACATGTGCTGACTCACGGGGAGCTCCCCAGCCTGTTAGACCTGCTCGGGCTCTTCTTCCTCTAAGGAACATCTCAAACAGTAAAGGCCCTGTGGATTACAGGACTTGTTTGTGATGGATTCACTGTGCATGACTCAGAATCTAATCTGCCCTTTGTATGCAGTTATGCACTTTTAGCTGCACGGTTGTTTTGTCTTTAATGCGGGTCAAGGCATGGGAAAAATACAACCCACATTTCATTTGTCAGGGTAAAATTCAGACGTTTGGAGCTGTTGATCTAAAAACGATAGTTCTAAAACAATGTTATCAGTTCTTGAACTTGATTATTTTTGATGTTTTATTCTGTTTTGAAAATAATAATAGTCATATGTCGAGGATCTAATATATAATCTTTATTCCAGGGTTGTAATGTTACTTAAACAAGAAGGCTGACAATCCACAATATTGAGCTTGTGAGAACAAGATGAGATTTTAACAGTATTTTTGGTCTCACTAAATATTATTTTTTTGGTTGTTTGTAATTTGTTACACGTTTACACCATTTGTTCAATCTGTAATCATTGTAGTCTAATTCTATTCAGCTTTAACAAGTCAAGATTTAAAAATTTTTTGTCTGGTCAACATGATTGTAAAACTAAAGTAAATGTTCTATTTTCTGGTTTCATATATGATATGAAGGTGTCATAAATCACAAACTGTTAAGAAATCTTTGTTCATCGTAGGATTATCAGGTTCAGGTTTGATCGCTCCAAGTATTTTAGATTTTCAATATAAGATTTCAACTGCAGCTCAGAGTCTCCAAAAGAAACAGTGAGATAACCTTTTAGCGTAGCTTCAATTGGAAGCTTCAAAGCACTTCAGCGTTTTTTAATGTAATCTGTGCAGAGTTGGGCCATATTTTCCTAGCTGTTCAGTGTTCTCTATTCTAGTACCTTTTTTGAACAATTATGCCACAGGATTTGCCGTGGACATGGTCATGGACTTACGGCTGTCCAATTTTGTGAAGCCGCCATTTTTCTTTTATCTTTTGCCGCGATTTTATAGTTCAAGCTGAATGATGCGAAGCTACAAGTGGATAAGTGATGTGATTTGTGTATTAACCCAAACAAGTCATTGCACCGTCCCCCACCATACTACAAAAATGGCCAAGCGGGGTGCAACCCGCTGCGACCTGGAGGGGGCCGGCGTCTGAAGTGCCTCATTTAAACTTAAAGAGCTGGCACCAAAACGAGTGGCTCCGAGATGTACCTCAGAACAGGGGCAGTGGGGCAACAGTAAAAAAAAAAAAAAAGAAATGTGAAAATGAAGGCATTAAAAAGCATGATATTTCTCCTTTGCACCTTTTAGATGGTAAACCTTAACTTTTATTTAGCCTATTGAATCTTCTCATTTCCCTATCCTGTTCATGGAGGACTGTTTTCTTCAGCCATTAAAAGAGGGGTAGTTTTCATTATTATGTACTGAGTCAGAAGAAAGTCTCAACTTCCTGTTTTTGTCAAGGTTTTGTTTACCGATGAACTCAGGACGCACACACGGAACTAAAAGTTTGAGTTTTTATTGAAAGAAGTGTGCTGGGTGATGAGTGATGAAGACCGGAGGTTCAGGACTGCAGAAAGTCAGGGATGTAGATGATGGCAGGAGCTGACGGCCCGGAGACAGAGAGTCCACACTTGCTAGGTGCTGCTCGGCTAGCAGGCCTCATAGCACTCAAGTTAGCAGTTCATTGGAGACACCAGGGCACAGAGCTGAGCTTCTCCAGGGCGGTTAGTCAGGTTAGCAGAACTTGAGAGACACCAGGGCACAGAGCAGAGCCTTTCCAGGATGGCTAGTCCAGTTAGCAGTTCTCTGGAGACACCAGGACACAGAGCAGAACCTTTCCAGGAACAAACAGTGAACGAACAGTCTTTAGAGTGACTGGCAGGACTAACCTTAACAACAGGAGCAAAACAAAGCTTCCAAGGCAAAACGGGGACTGGCATGGAGAGGTGTGGAAAGATGACGGCCCAGTGCTGAACTGAAGGCAGAGGGAGGTTTAAATAGAGTACTTCACAGGTGGAACAAGGGTCTGGCTAATTGACTGATAAATGATTATCAGGTGTGACTGACTGCTGAGGAGGTGAAGTGAAAATTGACAGAAAATAACTGATGACTGAAAACTAACAATAAATAAAGTCAAACCTAACCCAAAAGAGATGAAAAAATGAAAACAGAAAAACAAAGCCAAACCAAAACTCAACCATGACAGTTTTAACCTATTTAAAGCGTCTGTTAAGTGCTATAGCTGATCATTTTTGTTTGGAGAGGAACTTAAACCATGCAAATGGAAAAAAGATATGTGTTTAAAGTTAAGGTCATTCAACACCTGACATATTTAGGTTTAAAATCGTTTTTATTTGGTCAAGTTTGTTTCTGGTTCGACATGAGACGGCGAGCTCCCAACAGATTAAGTAATGTAAAAGGAGTATCAATTTAGCATTTCAGTAAATGGCATGTCAAAAACTATTTGTGTGTTTACCATTAATCAGTGAAAGATCTTTAATGGCATTGCAGCAGTCAAATCCTTATATTTACTGATCAGCCTTTTGCACGTATCTACTGGTATTTAGACATTTTATCTTTGTTGATGAGCTCTAAGGCTTGGAAGTTGGAAGCTCTCTTTGCCATCACCCTCATCTTTAGCTCCCTCCTAAATGTTATTATTTCCTGTATTATTAGAGCTGCCAGGGGTATGAATGATTATGGATTATTAACTGTGTGTTAAATGGAGACATGCCCTGATTGGTGGTTTGTATTGTTTTTCTAGGAGTCCTGAGTGAGTGGTCACCATGCCGCCCTTTCTACGAATTACCTTGAATGGCTATCAATTGGATAGTCTGCCTGAAATGGACAGCCCCCCTGTTTGTGCCGTCAAGGTTAAAGAATCTATCACTACAGGTATGTTCAAATGTTTGTGTATACAATTATAGTTTTGAGCATTGATAACCTGAACTCTCACAGTGTGCTGGTTTGAGCATCCACAAGCTCACTTTCTCAATGAACTCTGAAGCTTTGCACTCATGTGAGACTTTCCTATAGATTCCCTATGTTTTTTGTTTTCCCACAGAGCGAGGAAAAACCCTGGTTCAAAATAAGGCTACCATGTTCCCCGGTTGGAAGTCCAGTTTTGATGCTCACATCAAGGAAGGTCGTGTCATTGAAGTGGTCCTCATGAAAAGCACCGACGAGTCTTTGGCCAAGGGCATCTTGGAGATGTCTGCTCTGATGCAGCGCTTTAACGCTTCTAAAAGCAAAAACACTTCGGACTTCTGGATGGGTCTTCTTCCCTCTGGGAAAATTCAGATCATCGTGCAGTATTTCCTGGAGGACACAGATATAGGTAAAACCTGTGCACTGAGCTGATTTGACATTGGTGATAGTTTTGGATTTGTCATAGTATTGCCTATGTATTGCACGTACTGTATGTGTCAACTGGTTAAGATTTCTGTCCCAAAACATTGAGATCTAACATGGTCATTAGCATGAGCATCTGTGTCTTTTTCTGTTTTAGCACGATGCATTTCAAATAAGTGAAGAGACGAAAACATTTTGTGCAATGGTGTGAAAAACATTTTATTTCAAACTACAAGCTGTACAGCCAGAGGGAAAAAAATCCCCCACCGTGAACCAAACCCAGGCCGTGGCAATAAGAGCACCAAATCCAAACCACTAGACCATCAGGGACCGTATGAGTCCCAGATGCAGTAACCCTACCCAGACCCACAACTCTTTCTGCCTTTGCACACTCGTATAGTATAGTGCATACATCTTCCTGCACAGGTGATGTATATTGCCCTCTACTGGACAAAGTGCTACCAAACAGCAGTGTCTGATTTCCGTTTTAGAAACCATGATATCCATGGATAGTCAGTATCTAAATTAAATTCTGTAAGGTCTCTTGGAAATTGAGAGGTCACATTTTCTGTAGCTATATGGTCAGAGGAAAAAAAGTAGTTTTCTCTCCGTTTGGCTCCATTTTTGGTGATGATTTGAAAATTCTTGTTCTCTTAAATAAAAGAAACAAATGTTCTATTTTTTTATAGTATTCCTTTGTTTAAATTAAGGGGTAATGGAAACCTTTTCTATGCTACATTGGGAAAGAAAAAGAAATTTGGCAGGTTTAGTTCCATGAATATATGGACCACTTAGGCCTTTGGTGAGTTGCTGATTTTAAATGTGTTTTTTTCAATCTATGCATTATAGCAATAAAAGAGAAAGGATACGTTGAGGTTTAAATAGAACAGAAAATTATGGATTATAAAATAATAATAATAATTGTTGTTGTTGTTGTTATTATTAATATTATTATTATTATTATTATTAAGATCTCAAAGCCTGCTTTCCTTCTACCAACCTGCCATCCCTCATCATACTGCCTCCTTGGTTTGGCTCTCTATATCTGTCTGTGGAATTGCAAATTAGATTATTTCTCTCAATTTATCACTCTGTTCCTCCAAAAAATATTAGTTGCTCCTTTTTTGGATTGGTTCTATATCCAACCCTGCCCTTCGCCCACCTATCCACCTTCCCTTCTTCTCTCATCTCTTCCACAGCTCATTCCTTATAAGGTTATACCCACATTCCAAAAAATTAAAAAAAAAATGCTATATGAGAAAACCTTAAAGGTCAAATTAATTAACTGCTGCCCTATAAGTTGGTGATCATTTGTTTTGGACAAGGGAGGATTTACAGCAATGCTGGTTGATGATGTGCTGCTATGTGACATGGTCTTCAAATCTGATTTGATGTATAAATTGATGTCTTCCCCCTCAGGGCCACCAAAGCAGTCGGTCAGGACTCCTGCTCCAGACGGGATGATGACTCTAAACAAGAGGAGAGGAGCCGTTAAGCAGCAAAAGATTCACAGCGTCAAAAACCATGAGTTCATTGCCACGTTCTTCTGCCAGCCCACGTTCTGCTCCGTCTGCAGAGAATTCGTCTGGTGAGACAATTTCCAGCCTTTGTTAATACAAACTAGTTCTAATTAACATCTTGCTGTTCTTTCTTGTCATTCTCATTGTATTGTATGTTTTTTTTTTGTTTACATTTTGTGAAGTTATAAACATTCATCGGGAATTAATGTGATAGAACAACACAAAGTCCCCCAGAACTAGCAAACAATCTAGAATTTTCCTTCCACTTTCTAATATTTTTGGAAGAAGAATATGAAACATGTAGTATGCAGTTTTTATTCAGCCCCACTAAGTCAATATTTTTCAGAACCACCTTGAAATTATACATCCAAGCTTTGGGGGTATGTTTCTATGAGCTAGAGACCAAAATATTGTCCACTTTCCTTTGCAAAACAGCTCAAGCTCAGCTAACATGGGTGGAGAGCATTTGAAGGCTTGCCTCAGATTTTTTTTTTGGATTCATAACCATATTTTGACTGAATCATTCTAATACATTAATATGTTTTGATCTAAACTATTCCATTGTACCTGTGGATATATGTTTAAGGTTTTTATTCTGCCGTTATTCTCTCTGTCCCAATGCAAAAAGTCTGTTGCAGCCTCTGATTGATTATCTTCTGTGATCACCTTAGTGAGATTCACCCATTTCTACATCAGGTCCGACCAGCTTCTTCTCCATGCTTACGAAAAGCTCCCGCAGTGCATGATGCTTTCAGTGCCATGTTTTTCACGATGAGAAAAGTCGAGATTTTCTTTCAGCACAGGCCTTCCTCTTGCACAAAAGCCAGATTTGCTTTGGGCAAATAATTAACAGATTCTCCCATCTAAGTTTGGATCTTCACAGCTTCTCCAGAGTAACCCAGGGCCTCTGTTGATTTTTATTTATTTATTTTGATTAATTCTCCCCTCTCCTGGCCTGTCTATTTAGACAGACTAAATGTCTTAGTTTGTAGTCATGTGTTAGACTTTCCATTTCTTAGATGATTAATTTAGGTGTGCACCTTAATGTCCAGGGATTGGGATATATATATATTTTTTTTTACCTCATCCTGCTTTCAACCACATCAAAACATTATCCCTGACGATGTAAGGTAACCGAATGTGAAAAAAACTTCAATGGGCATTGAAACCTTTTACAAGGTGCTGTGCATGCAAGCTCCAGTTTAAATACATGTTTTGCTCGAATCTCAACAGTCTGGAAAAACATTAAAATATTTTTGTTTTGCATGTTCATCAGTTATGCATATATTTTATTTTATTTTTTCCTTTCTTCTTTCACTTCTGTCATGCAGGGGTCTCAACAAACAAGGGTACAAGTGCAGACGTAAGATCCTTTGAAGCTGATCATTTCTCATTTTGTGCATATTTATCCTTTTGGACATTCATAGCCCGAACTTTATTCCTCACATCTAAGTTAACATTATATCTCACCATGTGTTTGACCCAGAATGCAATGCAGCCATCCACAAGAAGTGCCTGGAAAAAATTGTCTACAAGTGCACTGGAACAGCAGCAAATAGCCGCGACACTATGGTGAGCAAAGTTCATGTGTTCTAGAGTGCTCGCAAAATCTCAACATCAGATCTGGCAATGAGAGCGAGGCTTGTTTTTATAAATATCAGTTTGTATTTGTGTTGTCACTCTACTGAAAATTCAAACTTGATACAGTATTAAGAAAAATACTGAAACATATCTTGAAGAGGTTCTTTCTCTTTAAGAGAAAATAATATTGGTAATTACAACATGACAATGTTTTAACTGTATTAATTGAGTCAAAACAGATTAAGGGCAATTCAGTACTCATTTAGAGAAATATAGAATTCACAAATGGGAATTTCTCTGTTTGGCACAACAGTTGACAAGGTAACACAAAGTATACGTGTCAATATCCTCTATGGAAGCTAACATTTAAACAGCGTAACTTATGACATCTGGAAGTTTTACTACTTCAATGTTGCAGATACAAGAACTTTACTGACCTTTTTAAGTTTCTCTTAAACATCCGTGTCTTAGCTTTAGCTTGTAGCATTAGCGCATTGTTTTGGTCAGGTGAGGCACTAGCGCCTCTGCCTAAAGAGGTGTAGCAATTTGGGCAAATGTGAAAAGGTCAGTTAATGTCAATTTTGACGCAAATGAGTATCTTTAAATAAGAAAATTTTCTAGTATGATTATATTGAAACTGTTTTGACAACGTTAGCTCTTATCAATATTTACATATTTATTCTATGGGTTCAGTAATGGTTTGTAAATTCCTCCTCTGCACTTGAGTGTTTGTTCATTAAATCAGTAAAAATAATGAGCGATGGTAATCTGTGGAGTTTAAATTTGCTACATGACACTTCCAGCAGCTCTAACTTTCTGTTTTGGATGCATGTAGTTCCAGAAGGAGCGCTTCAAAATGGATGTGCCGCATCGCTTCAAGCACTACAACTACAAGAGCCCCACGTTCTGTGACCACTGTGGCAGTTTGCTTTGGGGTCTCATCAAACAAGGCCTTAAATGTGAAGGTGAATCATATAAATCCCCTGTTTTAATTTGAACTTTATATACATGTGTATTTGTCTTCCAATTCTGGGATGGCTCTAACATTCTCACTTTTAATGTAACCCTCATCTATTGCTTGACGTTGACGCTTGTGAGCAGAATGTAAAATGAACGTCCACAGTTCCTGCCAGATGAAAGTGGCAAATCTGTGTGGATTAGACCAGAAGATGCTGGCAGAAGTTCTGTCAGAAATTGCCAAGGTTGGTGGAGCATTAAGCTTTGCACTTTGTTTTTTTTTCTTTAAAATCGCAGATGCTTATCCTAAATAAAATTGTTTACTGCAGCAAAATGACACAAAGAAACAAGATGACTCCAATGGACCAGACATTGGGATTTATCAAGAAAGGAATGCAATTACAGATCCCCCTGGTAAGAGAGAGAGATGGATAGATGGATAGATAGATATAGAATTGCTAGGCTCCAAGTGTACAAATTTATGCTTCCAGCTGATGAGAGAGATAATTGTGTGCTTCCAGCTGTTGGAAGAGACAAGAGCGTGCGGCCAGCCCCACCCCAAATTTCACCTTCCCAGTCAATCAGGAAAATCACCATGGACAACCTTGTGTTCCATAAGGTGCTGGGAAAAGGTAGCTTTGGCAAGGTATGCCCTGTTATGTTCATCCCTAAGCCCTATCCTTCCTTTAACATGAGGATACTAAGTATTAAGTTAACCTGCTTATGCTTCTCTGAACCCTCCACCTCCAGGTGATGTTGGCAGAACTAAAGGGAAAAGGACAGTTCTTTGCTGTGAAATCCCTGAAGAAGGATGTGGTTCTCATGGATGATGACATTGAATGCACCATGGTAGAGAAAAGAGTCCTGAGCCTTGGTTGGAACAACCCTTACCTCACTCACCTTTACTGCACATTCCAGACTAAAGTAAGAACTACTACACTCCTACTTTACAGTTTTTTTCCCTTACCCCTTTTACATTCACTCCCAAAACCACAACATTCAGAGAACATTAGTGAACAAACAGCATTATGAAGATCAGGGAACACCTCAGGCAGGTCAGGAATAAGTTGATTTTTTAGAAGTTTAAAGTGGTATTCTTGGGCTATAGAACAATATCAAGATATTGGAATATCTCACAATGCTCTGTTCAGTCTAACTTGTGAAAATGAAAGGAATATGGCACAACTGAATGTCTACCAATATGTGGGTGTTGAACAAGCTCAAAGTTAATGGGAGCATAGATTACGCTTCCAGGGCATCCTGGAAGAAATCCTGCAAAAGATCTGAGACTGAAGGAGGGGTTCACTTTCCAGCAGGACAACAACGCTAAATTTAAAGCCAAAGCTACGATGGAATGGTTTTGATCAAAGCATATTCAGATGGTAGATTGACCCAAAGTGCACACCTAAATCCAGTTGAGTATACATGGCAAGACTTGAAAAATACTGTTGACAGGCCCTCCAGTCTGACCCAGCTTGAGATATTTTGCCAAAAACAAACAAACAATAATAATTCCTTAGAGGTGCATTGCTGGAGACATGCTCCTAAAGACTTTCTGCTCTTAATTACACCAAAACGTGGTTCTATAAAGTATTTGTTCCATACTAAATGAAAAAACATGGCACGCTTTTCAGATTTTTATTTGCATACAAAATTGAAAAAGATGTATGTTTTCTTCCACTTCACAGTTTTGCACTACTTTGTTGTTGTCTAGCACATACAGTCCTAATAAAATACATTTAAGTTTGTCCTTGTTACCTGATACGTTCACAAGGCATTGCACATCTGTCAGTAAAATGTGTTTCTTGGCTTGTATGTTGGCAGACACTCTAATGAGGAATAAACTGAGGCTTTAGTGCTGAGAGTGACAATTCCCAGTTGTTCATTAGATAAAACGACACATCCAGCCTGTCTTATCTGAAAGTATTGTCTCCAGACTTGCGCACCTCATGCCTCATTTGTGAGCTGACAGTTGTATCTTGTTTTCACAGGAGCACCTCTTCTTCGTAATGGAGTTCCTCAATGGAGGCGACTTGATGTTTCACATTCAAGATAAAGGGCGCTTCGATCTCACCAGAGCTTCGTGAGTACACCTCTAGATGTGACCTAAAGAGCGGATTTTAAATCGTGTCTAGATCACCGTGAAACGGTTTGACTTTTACTCCTAGGTTCTATGCTGCCGAGATAGTCATAGGGCTGCAGTTCCTTCATTCGAATGGAGTTGTCTACAGGTAGGACTCTGCAACCTCTCTGCTCTCCTGCCCGTGTTCTGTTCAACCTGTGGCTACGGTGCATTAGTATAGTACATAGTGAAATGATTTCATTAAATGCATGTGGTGTGTGTTTATCTGCAGAGATCTGAAGCTGGACAATGTTTTGCTGGACAGTGATGGACACATAAAAATAGCAGATTTTGGCATGTGCCGCGAGAACACCTCCGACCAGAACAAAGCCGGAACATTTTGCGGGACACCAGACTATATCGCACCCGAGGTAAGTCCAAGGGCCTAGCTTTACGTCTTCGAAACAAATACTTCCATGCACTTTATTATTTAACTTAAATTTCAAACGTCACTCTGCATTCATTTATTTGCATTATATTTGTAAATGTGTGTATGTCTCCTGGTGGCTATTAAGGATATTGCAGCAACACAAAATTACTTCCACTTGTCCCCATCTCAGATCCTGCTTGGGCAGAAGTACTCGTTCTCGGTGGACTGGTGGTCATTTGGTGTGCTCGTGTATGAGATGCTGATCGGTCAGTCACCATTCCAGGGTGACAGTGAGGATGAGCTGTTTATGTCCATCAGGACAGAGTCCCCTCACTACCCCAGTTGGCTTACCAAGGAATCACTGAGCATCATTACGATGGTGAATAATTAGTGTTGTTAAGGGGGATATTACAGATACGATTTCTGTTGTGTTGATATTTTTTTTTTTGCCTCACTTCTTTCTCTCAGTTGCTTGAGCGAGATCCAAGTCGCAGGTTGGGTGTGGTTGGCAACATCCGAGAGCACGCTTTCTTTAACCACATCAACTGGGAGCAACTGGAGCAGAGACAAGTCAAGCCACCTTTCAAGCCCAAAGTGGTATGGGAGTATGATTTATGGGGTTCTTGTACATTTTGGGTGTGCATTACAGCTCGTAAAAGCCTAAAATGATGTTCCTAGAAATAAGAATATTACAGTAAGACTAAAAACATCTGTTGATTCAAAAAATTATGTTATGGCCTACACAGTCTCGAAAGACTGATTTGACCGTTTTCAAACAGACATTTTTACTTTCCAGGAGTCAGCCACAAAAAAAAGGCCATGGCCAAAAACTCCTTCGGTTCAGAGCGCACTATGCAAGCATGTTAATGGAAAGTTGAATGGAGGGAAAAAATGCAGAAAAAAGAAGCGCAGACAAAATGAGAAACGGCAGTCAGGAATTAGAAGATACTTCGTGGGCTAATTACCACAACGGTCATATTTGTTTGGATGAAGCTACCCTGGTGCCAGAGACCATGACAGAAGAATCTTGCTTGAACTAAAGAGAAAAAGGATTGAGTGTTGTTCAAAGTCCCCTCTTTAGATGAAAACAAATGTTGACTTTAATTTGGACATCAAGGTCTCAGGGTCTGAAGGAAGAGTGGAGATACAGAATCCAAGCTTCATGAGGTCCATTGTGAGGTTTCCACAGTCAATAGTACGGTGGCCGACAGGTGCAAACGCGATGCAAACAGAAAACCAACTTCATCAATTTGACAACACCTGTGCGGCATTCAGCAAACGCGCTGCATATACATAAACGCGATGCAAACAGAAAAGCACACAAACCACAAAAGCAAATGCAACTACAAAACGCGCTGCATAAATAATCCACAACGGAAGTGCTCCAGGCCGTTAGGGGGAGCATTGGTTTATGCCAATTGACAATCCGATCAGTTTACTCAACACAACCTTTCTATTTGAAACATTAAAAGAGCTAAAAAAAAATATTTTTTATTCAGTAACGTTTCAACTGTAATTAGAATCTTGTGCAAGTCCATCCTGAACGCTTGGAAGACAAACAAACTTGAATAATACTGCTTTGTTTGTTATTTTTTTGTTGCTCAGCAAAGATGGAAGTTCTTCTGTTTTTGTTTTTTTTTGCTGATGTTTTTTAAAGGGAAATTTGATAACTGCACATGTCAGAGTGGTTCTATTCCGAATAAAGCCAGATGCACTTATAAACGTACATCATGATCGGGTTACTTGATTGTGCCCATATAAACAGTACAATCTGATAATTTTTTTGTGTTTTAATCCGAATACATTTCAATCCAATCGTGAAACTTTGTGCATGTAAACATAGCTAGTGATGATTTGAGGACCTGTGCCGCCAGCATTGTTTGCTTCCCTCTGCTGAGAAGCTTGACAGAGATGCTGGACTTGGCACATTCCCATAATCCCAGTTTTAATGACCGTGGTAAAAGTGTGGCTCATTGGCCAGCAAACTGTCCCAACTTAAACCCCATAGAGAGTCTATGAACTATTGTCAAGAGGAAGATGACACATCAGCAGACTGAAGGCTAGTATTAAAACATTCAGGCTTCCAAACAATCCCAGCTGAGCCACGGGCTGAATGCTGCTTTGCCACACTACCTTGATCTGGTATTTCATGCAAAAGGAGCCCTGACCAAGATGTTTCTGTAATTAAAACCACTGTTTTATTTATTGGTCTTCAGTTATTTTTAGGTTTTTGTGAAACTTACAGTTTGCAATTTAGCACTTGTTAGTGAAATGAATTATTGAAACAAATTAACTTTGTGAATTATATACTAATTCACTGAGATGCTACTGTGTATGGGTTTGTCCTGGATACTGGTTATTTTAAAACATTTTTTTTTCTTGTTCTTTTGCCCACAGAAATCTCCCAACGACTACAGCAACTTTGATCGGGAGTTTCTCAGTGAGAAACCCCGCCTGACCTACGGCGATAAAAAACTCCTTGCGACCATACCCCAGTCGGCATTCGAAGGCTTTTCTTTTATCAACCCCAAACTGGAAAACATTATGGCAAAATGAAAAAAAGCTAAAATCCGTGGAAACAAATGTTAGCTCAGGACACGGAAATAGACCCTTATTGTATTCTGTTTATCTTCATGTGGTGTTGGCGCAACTGACTTGGAGCCTGGTTGTAACATTTATGGTTCCTCTGATAGAGGAGGAGATAAAAAGGTGCCAAGATGCTTACTGGAAATGTGTGTTATCTTGTCTCGGCCAGCAAAGTGCACAGGTTTCCATCAGAGCCCGGGGCTTCAGATAAATAAGGGAGTTTCTTAAAGCAGCGTCACATTTGTTTATACTAAGGGCTACAAATCAATTATAAGTTTAGTCTTCACTGTTTAATCATCCTTGGATTTATGTGAATTATCCAGTGTACTTTTCATAACTATACTTCACAGGTTTTAATTTAGTCGAACAATAACACTGTATAAACCTCACATTGCACGTGCAAACTGAGGGAGTTGAGGCACTTGGAGAGCACAATCTTTACTGCACTTTTTTGCACTGTGTGTACTAAAACACACATTGTGAGGGTTTTTGTGTGCAGGGGCTTTTTTTTTTTTTTTAGAAGTAAAGTGTTACAGTGGCTAGTACTATTGTCTGTTGATGAATAAATACTCAGATGGTTCAGCCCATGCAGAATGAATAGCACTGTCAACGTGTTGATAGTTTAAATCTGTTCTGAGCTGAAGAAATTGTACCATGGAGATTTTACTGGAGACGCTTTCCCTCATTGTCATTCCTTATAATTTCTTTTCTGTTTTTAATATTTTATTTTCAGGCTCCTTGTCTTTATATGAAACAAGTATAAAATATTATTACGATGAAGGACCGTACAAGCAAAATTCTCTGGGTTCTCATTGAAAAAGAGTCAGTGTGTTGAATATTGCCCCCCTACATGTGTATGCAATGAAGGATGGTATTTTGTAAGGGAAGTGGGATTTCCGTCTAGGAGCCGATCTTTAACGTGTTGTATGTATGTTACAATATTTAAATGTCGAGGTTTTAACAGGAAAACTATGCAACACTGTATAAACAAATCAACATGCATTTAACTGGAATGGTGTCCCTTTTCAAAATCTTTTGCATATGATTCTGAATAAATATATAGTTATAAACGGAACATGCTTCCTTGTCCATCATTCTTCATGCTGTGCTTGATTAGTTTTCCTCTGGGTGATTTGAGGCAGTGTGACGCGTCGAAGGAAGCGCAAAGTATACTCTCTGGGGCAGAGGTTTGTTGTGCTAGTGAACCTATCTTTGTGATTTATGTGAACTGAAGCACCTAAGGAATTTAGGTTTTTAACTAGGGAAACAATTAAGATTTGAGGAATTGGTTTGTGAAAATCTGTTCTACTACATGAGCCACTTGAGCTCAAAGTGCAAGTTGCACCACAACCTTTCCATTTCCAACTGATTTCACAGTGACTCCCTCAAACTGGCCAAGAGGAAATAATTTAAACTTTTTTTTTTTTTTTTTTACGTCCTCAGAAAACAATACTTCTATTTTGGTTAGCAGCACAGTGAAGTTTGTTGCCTATAGGGGCTCTCGGTGTTCATAAAATGTCAGGATTGTGTGCTATGAAGAAATAAAAGTTTTTTTCCCCTTGTTAAGCCATAAGGTACAAATAAATGACTACAGTTCAAGCGAGTAATTTCCAACAGGTTCTTCTGCTTTCGTTCTAAATCTAACAATTTCCTGTATTCCTCATACGTCTGGGTTAAGGAATAGATTGAAAGACGGAAGCTTTTCCTTCCAAAGTTAATTTCCAGACCTGGGGTCCGTTCTTCGTACGTTGCTTAAAACATCCAAGATCAAATGACACATCCAAGATGATTTCATCCGGCTAATCATGATCCGGCTAATTGGGTTCTTCGAACACACCTGTTGTTTACGATTAGTATGGCTGGATTGACTTATCTGAGACAACTGCGCGTTCATGCGTTTGTTTAAAAGGGGAAATGTATCGATAGTAGAAACATTGATCAGCAACGCCGCTATTGGCTGTTCAGCATGGCCAAAGAACGCCCACAGTTTTTCTCCCAAGCAGAACAAGAGCTTGGAAGGTTATGCCGAATTTGAGTCATTAATTAAAACACCTCAAAATCTGTTAAAGCCAGGAGAGAGGACTGGCAAAAAGCAGCAGACAAATTAATGCGTAAATACTGTCCATGGTAGATGTTTCTATCACTTTCTACAGTATGAATTTTTGCATTTTAATAATCTCATATTTACTTTGTTCTTTTATGTCAGAGCCTCCACGGGACCCACTAGAACATGGGGACAAGTAAAAGTGAAATACAAGAATATTCTACAAAATGGTAGCCTTTAATTATTATACTTTATTTTAAAGAGGCACTTATGTCAAGAGATCCAAATTTCAGTGTCATTCCTTAGACACGGGAAGTAAAGGACGCATGCAAACTGGGATTTTTAATAAAAAATTATTTATCTATAAAAAAAATGAAGTTCTTCCTTTTCCAAGTCATCCACAGTTTACACGGTAAAACTGTATTGCTCCGTGGCTAGATAATCCATCCATAGTTTTTTCTAATACAATATACGGCTCGACAGGAAGCAAGCCTTTCAAAGTAAACTAAACTTCACAATAAAATGGCCCGAACAAATCTTCTTACTGGATAGGATAAAAATAAAAAGCAAACCATCATACAAATAACTTAAATATTTTAGATTTATGGCTCCAACACCACTTTTTCCTCTTTAAAAGCCACTGTTAAATGATGTGTTTGTCTGTTTATAACAGCCACCAAGAAAATCTCTCTACAATTATACTGTCGCGCTGCGCTAAAGGGTCCTGTCTATTGCGCAATACGCGATTAATTTGAAAAACTCTGCAAATTATTCTTGCACCTTCCGCAACAGGTTGCAGTCGTAAAAATGGACATGGCTACGGCAGACTTCCCTATCTCCTCCGCTTATACAGCCGTGATCTAATCTTGTTTACATGAAATAAGCCTGCTCGAGAGCAGGCTTAAGCTGGCGCACATGTTGCTATGACAACAAGTGCAGGATGTCTTTCGAAGAACCAAACGATCCAAGATCATGCCAAATCGTCAACAATGAAATCCTGCTAACTGAGTTAGCGACGTACGAAGAACGGACCCCTGGTTTATATCTCCCAAGGCCTTGTGGAAAGGCATGTTGCTTTGATGAAACCAATGTGTCACTTTGGGGCCATAATTCCAAATTTGGTTTGTTTAGCGCAACAACACGGCAAATCACCGAATAAAAACACTGAACCCCAAGAGAAATCTGGAAGTGACACTTGGGATGCTCTTGGGTCACTTTGCTTTAGACGGAGCTGACATTTGTTTTAAGGTCAATAAAGTTATGAATGGTCCCAAATACCTGTATTGTCTGCTAGAAAGCTAAAGATCAAGAGGGATTTTGTTTTCCAGCACCACAGTCCAAGCATACATCCAAATCCACAAACAACAGAAAAAAGTGGTAGTTCTGAAATGGCCTAGCCAGACACCAGAAATAAGTCTGATAGAAACTTGGTGGGCTCATCTGAAGATGGCTGTGGAGAAGAGACCTCCTCACAAGTTTAAAGAACTTTTACAAGGCAGGAGGGGTGAAAATGCTGTATTTCTAAGTCAGGATGTGGGACTCTGGCAGACTCCAAGCAAAGTTCAAATAAAAGTTGCTGCAGCGAGGATTTACTTTAATAGTGTGCAAATTTAATCAGCTTTTTGCACGCTTATGTATTCATGTACGTTTCGTTTGTTTATAACAATTTTGCTTCTTTTTCAGTTGAATTGTACAGGATAAATGAAACATGTAGAAACATTATGGAAATGATTTATTTTGTAGACCATTGACAGCCACTGTGTATGGTCTCTGAGATAACTGAGATTGAATGCAGTTCAGTCTCAGTTATCTCAGAAATTTAAATGATATAGTTTCATTAGACATAGAGTGAAATATTTCAAGTATTTTCTTGTCGTTTTGATGATTATGGCTGACAGATAATAACAAACAAATTATGTGTCACTGTAAAATTAGAATAAGATTAATAAAAAAGTTTTTAGACAGAAATGTCAGGCGGCTGAAAAGTATGCTCATTTCTATGCGCTCAATACTTGTTTGGGCCTCCTTTTGCAAGAATCACTGCATCAGTGGGATGTGGCATGGAGACGACCGGGCCTGTGCTTCTGCTGAGGTGCGATGGAAGCCCAGGTTGTTTTGATAGTGGCCTTCAGGTCATCTGCAAATAAGCATCTCCATAAAACTTGTCAGCGGAAGGAAGCATAAAGGGCTCTAAAATGTCCTGGTAGACGGCTGAGTTGACTCCGGACCAGAAAACCCAGTTGACCGACGTGGCACCCTAAATCATCACAGAAAGTGGAAACTTCACACTAGACGTCAAGCAATGTGGATTGTGGGCCTCTCCACTCTTCCTTCAGACTCTGGGATCTTGATTTCTAACTTAAATGCAAACTCTACTACGAAGAGGGCTTTGGACCAAGGAGCAGCAGTCCGGTTCTTTTTCTCCTTAGCCCCGTCAAGATGCTTATGACAGGGTCTCTGGTTCAGGTGAGGCTTTACGCACAGAATGAGACATTTGTAAGAATTATCTGCGTAGAGGCTCTGGGTTTGCTAACTCCAACTCCAGTCCACTTCACGTGAAGCTCCCCAAAATTCATGACTCGAGGTTGCTCAATAAAACTCTCATGGCTAAACTTTTTACTGTTGCTGGTGCACCAGTAAAAAGTTTCCTACCCCACTGTTTCCGTCCACTATACTATGCCTGAAAATAGCACACTGTGAAAAACAAGCTTCTTTAGCAATGATCTTTTTTTTTTGTAATTATATATTTTCTAATTGATGATATGACACAAAATACGTGCATGGGGCAGTCCAATTTCTCAGGATAATAAACACGTGTATACATATAAAGTATTCCTGGATTTGCTTTCTTGAAAGCCTTGATACAACCTTGCCACAATTTTCTTGGCAGTGATATTGATGTTGTAGGCCATTTGAAGTATATGTGAAATTCTATTTTCCCTTTCTTGAACATTGGTCCCTCCAATTTCGTTATGTCGTTTTTTTATCTGTAGACATCTAAAAAAAATTTATTATTTAAACCATATTTTATCTTAAGGGTTTGAAAGTCAGCTAGTTTCCCTTTATGATTTAATGTGAAATAAGAAGTAAGTCCTTTTGATGTCCATTCTCAAAATCTTGCACCATTCCGGTTAGGCAAAAATCAAAAGCAGACCATCTTAACACCTTTCCAGTCTGGTTTAGTCTGTTCTCCTTGTTAATTTCATCCAAGGATTATCAGGATTTACATAAACTGTCCCTGCACTTTGAAAGTTGTAATGTAGGCTCCTGAATTTTATCTTAGTTTTTTTTCCCCCTGACATATACACAGAGAGATTATCTTGTCCCACTCTTTAAATTGTTGTTTTGGGATTTCAATGGGGGTAGCAATGATCTGTTTGGCTTGCCCTCCTTGTGGAGGCTGTCAGTAACTTTCCTCTGGACATCTGTCCAGTCAGCAATCTTCCCAACGATTGTGTCGCCTACTTACCCAGACCCAGAGAGACCGTTTAAAGTCTAAATGGTCTCTCAGCCTATAAATAGTAGAGGCTCAGGAAACCTTAGCAGAGGTTTTGAGTTCAATAGCTGATTAGGGTGGGACACCATGAGTTTCCAGTATTTACCCTTCTCCGCGATATTCTCATTTTCTGGGACACAGTTAAGTTTACAGTGATCACACACACAGGCTTGAAATAGTTCACGCTATGATTATGCTGAATCTGTATATAAATTTAAATTATTGATTAACAAATATGACACTGTTTGGTAATTGTTTGAGATGTAGGCGAAGCGCACTAAAAGCAAGGCTGCCATCTAGCGGACTCAAGCCGATGTGCAGCTCGCCCGATCGGTGCGGGGATGGGGAAACGTGCTCGCAACGCGCTCGCCTTGTGTGTGACCCGTCCTTAAATCTCTGCCCAGCGGTATCTCACAGTTGTTAACAATAAATAAATAAAACAGAACTACGGGGCGCCACGGATACATACTCATTACACAAACATGCGGTTTAAACCTTCTGAAGCATTAAAGTTAAAGGGCAAATAATCCTTATTAGATGACTAATAAAATGGCATGGCCGGAAAAAAAAAAAAGACGCAATTCAATTTTAAAATGGTGCGTTTATTTCGCAAAGAAAACAGCTGCCTCTCAATTGGTGGCGCCTTTTCTTAACGCTTCGCAAGATTAGCACCTTTACTTTTGTTGAATAGACAAATTAAATAATGAAAGGAGATCAATTGCCTTTGATTGATTAATTGGTCTTCCATTATCTCTGCGGTTGAAGCAAGACTTGCTTCAGCACAGCCAACACTATTTTTATGGTTGTTTCCACCCGAATGTATATTGAGTATCGGCTCTGTTCTTTTCTTTCCCTTTTCTTTTGTCATGACAGGCGAAGGCTTGGTCTATTGTGGAGGATTATTTGAGAGATTTTCAGCAGGAGCCTTTATTGCTAATCGTCCGAGTGAGCGGCATGATGCTCCGCGGTTTTCAAAGAGGAGAAGATGCACTCATTTGGTTGAGGAGGGGGGGTTTGTAATGATAAATGGATGGACTTTGAGCTCCGCACTCACACTGTCAATGCATATTTCCAGCAGTTTCTCCCGCCCTCTCCTCCGGTAAAAAAAAAAAAAAAAAAAAAAAAGGCAAGCCGACTTGCCATCCATGTGCCAGGGTGTTGTGCCGGTGTGTGGATCACAATGTGTGCTGGCTGGGGTCGCTGTGATGAGGCGTGGGATTGTGGGATTTAATTAAAAGTAGCGACCAACTCGCCCTACCTTTATGTCACATCACTCGGGGCGCATTTTTATTTCACTTCGAAAACGTAACCAGGAAGGAAAACAAAGCAACTCGTTCATCTTTAGCAACAATCCACCGACTTCTCTTATCGCGAGGTTTTTTTTTTTATGGGAACAAAAACGACACTTATCGAAAGTGGATCGATTAGCCTATAGATGTGCAATTAATTTCAGCTGAAGTCCCGATTCCGCTAAAAAAAAGACCTTTGACGACCATTTCTGTTGCTATAAATGAATGTCAGCAGGGAAATGTCGGGGTCTTTCTTTCATGCGCGCTGGGTATGATTTTCCGTCTCCACTCTGCTTGTCAGATGTTTCATTGTGTGTGTGTGTGTGTGTGTGTGTGTGTGTGTGTGTGTGTGTGTGTGTGTGTGTGTGTGTGTGTGTGTGTGTGTGTGTGTGTGTGTGTGTGTGTGTGTGTGTGTGTGTGAAGATGGAAGTCGGGATGATGATGAAGCCAGGCTCAGAGGCATATAGGCGGCGGAGCATGCGTAGTTGATACTTGTGCCATATTGGAATGAGGTCGAGAGAAGGAAAAGTGCGTCAAGCTAGCGGAAGCAGCGCGACGCGACCCGCCACAGTAAAAGCCCCGCTCGTTGCCCAGGCGACGGATGGGGGGGCCATAGATGTTGAAGAGTAGAAGCTGCATGACCGTCAAGCGTCGTCGCCATATTGGAGAGAGGCATTTTGGGGCGAACGGGAAGCCAAATTTAGCGCAAAACAGCTCAGTTTCAATGCAATTTCGTGTTCTGGTGGGACACTGTGGGGCCAGATGCATTTTTAGGGTGCTGAAACATTGACAGCACAAATACCCGAATTTTCTTTGGTAATTTTTAGGAATTTAATCCATGACAAGTAAGCCTAGGGAGTTTTTTTTTTCAAGGTAAATTAAACAACGACAAACAATGCAAAAAATAGTTATTCTTTAAAGTAGCAAGAGCAAAACACCAAGAAAAAAAAACAAGTTTAAACACTAAAGTAAAACAAGAACCCATCTAGGTTAACAGTGTTTACAAATGCTGTGAGGGACAAGGCTGCTAGTGTTTTTATAAACACTATTGCTCTTTAGTTCTATTCCTGCTTATTTGATCAAAATGTCTTTATGGTAACACAATGACAATAAAGATTATTGATTCTGAGGAAACTCAGACTGATGGAAAACCATTTCAGGGGACAACCTGAGGCTCACGGAGAGTGTGCAAAGCAGTAATCAAAACAAGCTGGGTGGGTGTTTTGAAGAACCTAAAATATAAACAATGTTCTGAGTCATTTCTCATTTTTTTGCTGGCTACATAATACCTTTGCTTCAGTTTTGATGTCTGTACTATTTAGAAAGTGATACTAATAATATAAATTCTCCCTGAGTTTATGTGTATGTATGTATGTATGTATGTATGTATGTATGTATGTATGTATGTATGTATGGATGTATGTATGGATGTATATGTGTGTGTGTGTGTCAAAATACTTTTTTTTTTATCCAATCAAAACTACAGGATTTCAGCATACTTCTCCTGACTATTGTCAGTCAATCTTACAGCACTAACAATATCCGGCCAGCTGGTGCTTGTGAGAGAATCACCAGGAGCTGATAATGGATTCAAAACTTAAGTTTAATATTAATCAACCTAATGTAAATGTACTACTGTTTACTTAAGTAAAAGGAGCAAAACAAACAATTAAGGCAAACAAAAAAGCAGAAACATCTCTCCTTCGGCTACTTTGAATTAAACAGAACATTTCTTAAGTAAGAAAAGAACATTTGATCTCTATTATTTCATCTGATTTAGGCTGTAAGTCATGCTGACCTTATTAGATTTTTGGAAACACCTATGTCTCCATCTCTATTGCGAATCTAATCTAGGTTTAAGTGAAAAGGGAGAGGATGGCCAGTTTAGTCTCTAGCACACTTGGGCTTCTAGGTTCACAGCAGGAGATCAACACAGAAAAGTGAAAAGTGTCCAGGGACCAACAGCAACACACGTTTCTTTGTAGCCTCACACATGGCACGATGCATTCACTCTTGGCACAGGTGTCGGGCAATTCGAGTCCTCAGTGTTACACTGAAACCAGTCGCTGATGTGACCAGCAAGTAAAAAGGGAAAGTTTGTTACTGAGCAGGTAGAGTCTGAACAGACAACTCATACAGATATTCAACTATCTAAGCGTCACACTCATTAAATAAAAGTCTCCAATCACTTTCACATTGAAAGTGTGTCACAGTCATTCTGAATAATTTAATCTACAATCAGAGGTATGGTGGTAACTAGTTACATTTACTTAAGTAACTTTTTAACAAAATGTACTTCTATGAGTAGTTTTACTGCACTGTACTTCTTATTTTTACTTTAGTAAATATTATGAAGAAGTATCCTACTTGAGTAAAATGTCTGGCTACTCTATCCATTACGAGTAACTTCACTGATTAAAGAACAAATTAGTTGTTTTTTTTACCAAAAATGCACCACAGAGACACACATCTACAGTTTATATTAAGCTGAGACTTCTTGTTTGTACACAAACTTTGTTGTTTTAATTAGATTTTAATGACCGTCTGAACTCATCAAGCCATTTACAGGTCAAGTAACCATACAGTAAGCAGTATATTGTCATTGGAAGGGCTTTGCACTGTCCTAACTTACTGTATATACATTAACTGCTTGCTTTCATAAGTGTTATGTTGAAAAACATTGTTTAGAAAAGTGTTTCTTGTGCCTGAATTTGTTACTTTGCAATTGTTATTGATTGTAAATGTTTTATGTTAAAATACCAGAATTTGTACATCATTTTATAGGAACGCATGTCACCAAGCTCCGCCCCCTTCAATGAGTTCAGAGAGTTCTTTTTTTTCTTTTTTAAAAACTTGCAGTTTTGGTAAAAAGTTGGTTGAATAAATAGTTGAGTTTGAATTCAGTGTTCTTTATCTAAAAAAAAAGGTCGCTAAACAACAGCATAAAATGGCCAGGGCTGCACTTAAAATATATGTTTTGATTTTGTTGATAATTATCGATATCGATCAATATGATATCCATTCTATCAATATGCTTTTCTTCTATATCGTCCAGCCCTAGTTCACACCCAGGATATTCTTGCTCCAAGGCAACAGTGCTAACAGCTGTGCCTATTGTTATTGTTTGGTTTTTTTCTGGAGTAAATTAGTTTAAGTTTAAGCGCATTTTAGACAGATTATGTTTTTATGTTGACCACCTGTCTTATTTTGTTTAAGGCCTACTGGTCAGTCTGAAATATCGCAGTGATTAAGTCTAAAATGAAAATAAGTTATTATTTTATACCAAATGGCTCATCAGTATTAGCCGATTGTTAACTTTTCTGTGTTTTTGTTGTTGTTTTTTTGATGCGGAAAACCACGCTTCCAACCATACCTTGAATCGGTTTCCAAGGCGACACGCCACTAACAACATGGCGGCGCGCTGACGTATCGTTCTCACGAAGCGACGCTGCGCCGCAGGTCTATGGCGGCGGCGACGCGCCCGTCTTATTGTGAAAGGCTCCGCCGGCACTCCGGCTTTCTTCACTCACGCTGGATTAACACTGCTGCGAGAGCGAGCAGCAGGCGGAGAGGAACGGCATCTAAAAAACCCACTTGGAAAAACTATTTATCGGTAAGGGGCGAATTTGGCGACTCGATATTCACGTACTCTGTGGTGTTTGTCACGCGTTCCCGACGGTGTTGGGGGCGACGAGGAAGCGCTCGCCTTTTTTCCCGTCTCTCAAAAAGATGAGTCGGGCTTCGGTCGAGTGTAAGCGCCCTTATTGCTCACCGAGCTTTGCTCCTATATCGCTCCAGCCGTGACGTTCAGTAACTTGACTCGGACACAGTCGGTCCCACCATGTGTCCAAGGAGTCCCGCACGGCGCTGACACGCTCCGGGACGTTTTATCCCGTTTTTGTTTATTCATCAGGGCTCATTTTAATCCGGTACGTGTCATGCTTTTGCTCTGTGTGAAAGTTGGACCCGTCAGCGCAAGCGTCGGGTCTCTCTGCATTTAAAAAAAGCCATTCTTGGCCCCATCGCTTCTGTGCTTCTGAATGCAGCGGTTCGTCCGAACGAGCGTCGCAAATGTTACGGCACTTGAAAGAATGCGTGGAAATTTCCACTTATTTGGCCTTGAATAACTCCGTATATTTACTAACGTCGAAGCCTTACATAATGAAGGTTGCACGACCTCATCCGATTTGGGTTTTCTCTTGAGACGTTCGCCGAAAACGCCACATCCAAACTACATGCGGGCTCTCGGGGGGGCCGACGAACGCCAGAGCGCGTTGCACAAAGTGAACGGTTGCCGTTTCCCCACGTTGACTCAATGTAACCGATTATTCATGTGGCCCCTTAACTTCCCTATTGTGCAACTTGAGAGATCCGGCGCGCGGCTCCGACTGACGTGCCGCTACAGCAGCGGCTCCCCCTGCAAGTGCACGGGGTTTGTTGTTAAATAGATTGGGGGAAATAATGGCGTTGGTTTATTATTGGAGTTATTTTTAACTGGTGTTGTTTGGGCTGAAGTCGTTAACAGGACAGATATGGTGCAGGTCAGCTCATTGCACATTGCTCATGTCGATGCTGTTGGGGAAGTTGAACTTGTTACAATTTTCGTTTGAGGTGTGATACTGACACTTCAGGCCGCCTGATGTCTCTTCACGTCCCCCATGTCGTGGAGCTAATTTAAAAGCCACAAGTCATCAGCTCGGTCACTAAAACGTTTTTTTTTTACCAAATGAAAAAGTTTTTTTTCCCTAAGGGAGACAGTTCTTCATGTTATACAGAGTAGTTATGTGGGGTTTTTTTAATATCACTGTATAAAAAGTAAACAACATGATTAGAAAAAAAAATAGAAAAGCACCAATCAAAAAGCCAGATATGTTAATGGACCAGTTTTCTCTTCATGGGTCCTGATTGGCAATGGGGAAACATATCTGATTTTTTTTCTTCATATTTATTAAATGCATCAAAACTCCCACAAACATGGTCCATGAACACATCAACCAGGAGTGTTCACCTTGGATATGATGGTTAAGGACCTTTTCTTCGATGCATAAATGGACATCATTTTGTCCTTTCCTGTTGCGCTCCAAACTAATTCTAAATCTTTTAGCTGTTATAGTCTATAGGAGAGAAAAAATAGGATTGGCAGGCTACACCCTGAAGAACACCGGACTGGCCAAGAAAGGCCCGATCAGAGCTTGTCTAATTAACCATAGGGTCAAAGCCTCTCTTTATTTAATGTGATATTATTCGAAGAAGACCTCTTCTGTTTGAAGTTTGCTCCTGTCTTCTGTTACTTTTTCGTGCTGTGACCTGACAATGGGGATCTGTAACATGATCACCTTCAGTATAAAAAATACCATGCTTTCCCCATGTTGACACGAGTAGGCTTATAACATGATCACAATGCCTTTATTTAAAACAGAAAAGTAACAATTATTCATTCTTCTGCTTAAAGAATATACAATTACAGCTAAAATATTGTATTAGGGTTTGATATTTTGATGCTAATATATTGAGTCATGCAAAAATATAGATGCACACCTGTTTAATTCACGCTATCCCCCATGTTGTGATGTTTTATAGCATAAAAACAAACTGATATTGGCAGGCTAATTAGTCAGGCTGTCTGCTAGCCAGCAAGTAGCCAGCCAGCAAAACTTAAGTTGCTTAAGCCTCATCTTCATAAGACGGATGCCACCTCTTTAGTTTCCATGTCATCCACGACTGTTTTTTTATGGAGGAGGGGAGGCGGGTTCCAAACAATGCAAATGGGCTTCTTCAGGCCAGCTGACTGGCAGTGCTCAGTAACAAGTGGTGGAGAGGAGCGCTGCATGACTTTGAGCGCCCTATAGATGGTGGGGGAAAGACTCCTCATTCCAGGAATGGTATGATGGAAAATTTAGAAATCATCCCATTTTAAGCTCTTATATTAGACCTTGATACTTGTGTTGTTACAGTGGTCACAGTGAATATGACTATTATCAATTCATTTATGTTACTACAAAACAGGAAAAACACTCGCGTGATTCAAGAGCACGACGTCACCAGTCGAATTACATGTGTGTGTGATATCAGCGATGTTAAAAACAACGACATAAAAGCATTTTTTTTTAAGTGGACGCAGCTGCAGGACATTAGAAGTGATTGATGTATTCAAATAGTTTTTTTAATATATAGCAGAAAATGAACAACTACAGTTTTACTAATCGTATCAAAATGATTTAAAATGAATGCTTAACCAAGAGTGGTTTCACAAGGTGGTGAATTTTGAGCTGAGCTGATAATTTTCCTTTTTATACTCCGAGCATCATTTTTTCATCAAAGAGCCATCCTTTCTGAAATTATAGCAGCACGCGGCTTGTTTCCATGCAACAAACACAAAAGCAGATGAGGGCTGTGACTCTGCTGAAGGGATTTTTCTACAGGGCTTGATCCACCGTGGCTCCATTGTTAGTTCAAGTCAAACTTTCTTTCTTTTGTGCACGTCGCTCAGATCTGGCTCTATTTTATTTATTAATTCATTTATTTTGTCTCTTGAGTGATCAAACCAACTGACAGTTTTTGGATTGTGTCATGGCAGTGATGAGACACCTAAACTAAAAAGACTGTATGTGTGCTTTTCTATTTTATTTATTTATTTTGGAAAAATCATTCTCTCTGGAACCAAAATGCATTGTTAACGGCTCATTTTATGTCTCACATTGTCCTCTTGTGGGTTCCATCCCTGGCAACTCTATTGCTTTCTAAGTTATTTGGAGAGAGAAAAAAACCCAGCAAAACTTCAGCTGAAGCAGACTTGCTCACTTTATGTCCAGATTGTTGCTGAATCCTGCTTTTTGACTAATCTAGCAACCATTTTTGGCTGAATCATACCAGTCCTGGAGTAGACTGCTGCCAAAACATCTCCGGCAGTGCAGGGACTCGCCTTCCTTTCAACACTTTGCCTTCTCCCCTCCTGCTCCGTCAGTGGCTGCATTACGTTTCAGTAGAGGGCAGGGCAGAGAGCTGTACATTTTGGTTAATCCGAGGGAGTATTTTAAGTTGCTGTTAAGAGATCTGAAATGTAAGCACATGGTTTTATCTGTGGGGAATTAGTCAGTTACAGAGCGGCCTCAAAATCCCTGAATCTGAATGATTGTCTCCATTTTTAGCATCTTGTCTAATCTCGACTGAAAAGGCTGCGTCTCAGTCAACGTCATGTTGTGTCTGATAACAGAAACAGAAAAATATGTAAATGAAAACACTTCAGCTTTGTAAAAATACATTAAATGAGGGCACAGGGAGTCAGTTAAAGGCAAACACACGTTAAAGAGTGACCTCCAGCCAAGTGAAAACACTTATTAGCATAACAAGTGTTTTTTTTTTCTACATGTGATGATAAGAGATGACAATTTTAGTTAAATTAAATGCAGTACTTTTTTAAAATCTATGCTCTCATACAGTCAGAGCCTTACATAGACAGAAACTCCTCCAAAAGAGGGCTTTTAACCACACCAGCTTCATTCGGTAATGCAGCTGTGCTTCCAGACAGTGCACAATAATTACTAATTCAATCCTACTTTGACTCCTTGAGTCAGACTTTATTGCTCACGTCGAACCAGCAGCAGAAACAGATAACAGAGGTAACAACCCAAGCCATGCTGTCGGCTTTTTTGGGGGGTTGTAAACCTCATCGGTTATAGCAGGTCTTTATTAAAGAGTGATTATCTGAGCAGTTTGTTCTCCTGCAGCGCTGCCCCCTCCCACACTTGTTGCTGTGCACTGCCGGTTAGCGGGCCTAAAGAAGTACACCAAAGTTTTCCCTCATTTGGAAGAGAAAGAAAATGGCGAGTGTTTGGAAATATCTCAGGAAAAACACAGACGGGTGTCGTGGTGTAGAAACTGAACGGCTGCCACCTATCCCCAGTATTGCGATAAAGCTGCTACCTACAACATGCTAACAGCCAACTGCAGGCTTAATTAACCAGCTAATATCCTTTACGTGTACTATCTATCTAACAAACAAATATATTCTACTTCTGCTTAAGTTTATGAATTTAAACAAAAAAAAGCAATAAATTACTGTTGTAAATAACAATGACAATATAATAATATATTATATTGTCTTAGCAGTGGTAGGAACAATTGTCACTGTCCCTTCAAGAAAAGCTTAGATCATGTTATTTCCACATCTGTGTTTCATTTTGTTCTCTATGGTAATTAATATGATACGATAAAAGTACTGAATGCTAATTCTACTCAAGGTTTTCATGCTGTGAGGATCTCATATCGGCCCGTGCTTATTAAATACTTTTTTCAGGTTCAAAGTGTCGAGATGTTAACTCAGCCCCAGTCTTACTCTATTGTGCATCACTAATTGCAGGAGGAAATTCAGCTTTATTTCCGCCTGCTGACTGCTACTGTTGTAAAGTAACCATCGGTGAGCTACAGATGCCACCCAGCAGAGTTTGAGGACGTGTCCGTCAGCGTTTTTGCTCATATGATCAGATCGCGCCTCCCACCCGGGGACATCGCAGGCCGTTTTAGAAAAGCTCCATGGCATTTAATGTGCTGATGAGAATATGATGCGTTAAGTGCTTGTAAAGCTCTCAGTGCCTGTGTGCGCTCTTGTCCCTCTCATCGTCCGGGTTCAGTCAGTGTCGGTTGGTGCGAGGTCTCGGCAGACCCCTGCTAACTGCGGTCCACGCAGACCACTGTACTGCGTGCAAAACAGGGAAGTCACAGTTCTTCCTGTCTGCCTGTACGAGCCGGGGCTGCGGTGAAGTTCTGCAAAAAAAAAAAAAAAAAGCCCCGGCTGGTGCAGCCTGATGCGCCCGAAACACAGCCAAGCAAGCTCGGTTTGGAAACTTTAAAAGAACCAGAAGCGGGTTTTCTCCTCATACGTAGAATGTAACTTTTTTTATGACAAAACAAGCATCTGTTCTGCTTTTCTCCCTACTGCTCTTTTTTTCCCCCTCTCTCTTTCAAAGACCCCCCCCCCCACACACACACACACACACACACACCCATCCACCCCCTCCTCCTCCTCCCAGGACAATGAGGACCTCTGGTTTGTGTGTCTTTGTCAGAGGGAGGGGAGAGAAGACAGAGAAAGTCTGGTGAGGGGTCGCGGGTGAAAGGTGGCGCTGATCCCGGCGGAGCACCGGGGTCGCAGTGGCAGTCCGGTGGTCGGGAAGGGTCGGCCCTCGGCGGCGGCCCCTGTTTTAATAGAGATGTCAGATGTGACAAAGACGGGGCTGACAGCGCGCCTGAATGGAGCTGAGCTGACTGAGCGGCTGCTCTCGGCACCAGCTCTCCCTTCTTTCGCATTCATGCCACCGTCTCTTGTTGCTTTAACTTATTTCATCTGCTTTTCACCATCATGAGGGGTCAGCGCCGCGTGTCAAAGCTACCCGCATTCACGTCAAGCCGCCGTTTGAGTCTTCCCCGCCACTTCAAGAAGAGGCTCACAATTAAGACTTCCAAGAAGAAATTAGATTCACTAGTTGAAGCGACTGCTTGCAAGCTAACATTTTCCAGCCATCTGGGGTGCTACTTAGGTGCTAAGTGCAGGGCCAGAAGAGAAGCTTTTAGAATATTAATGTTCCAACTTAAGATTTGGCAGCATTGTTTAACAAAAGCCACATTACATTTTCTCAGAGACTGAAACAAGTGCACATTTATTTTTCGCTGGCCCTGATATGCAAATTAAGGCTGCTAGGATTTTCTTCGTCTTCAGCCTGAAATTCCACTCACCGCTTCGGGTTGCTCTGGCCAACTGTTGGTAGTTTTATTTTCAAGAAGTCGGGCACTGCAAAGTACTTTACCTGGCAAAACTATTCATAACACTTTTTCAGATTTTCTTGACATGTTAAAACCATAAACTATGTAACAATGTATTGTATCAGGATTTTATGTGCCAGGCAAACATAAGATGTTGTGTACTTGTAAAGTGGAAGGAAAATGGTGCAAATCTGAAAAGTGTGGCATGCATGTTTATTCGACTTTCTTTGCTCTGATACCCTAAATAAAATCCCATGTCACCAACAGCATTAAAGTTTAAATATCTCAGGGAGCATTGGCATTAATCAGAGAAGCAGCCTACAGGTCCACAGCAAAGCGGAGTCCAAAATTATCCTTACCCCCGGCAATGTAGATTTAAGATTATTTTTATTCAACCCAGTAGTTTCGTTTCTGATAGTAAATGAGACAGACATCTCTGGAAAAAAAGTATCTGTTTTGTTTTTATACCTGATGGAAAGATACAACTCTCAAATCCTTCTTATAATTGCTAAGCAGCTTTTTACATGTCATGATTGGTATTTTGATGCCTTGCTCCATCTTAAAGTTGGAAGGCCTCCTTGCCACCACCCTAATCTTTAGCTCTCCTCAGATTCAGGTCAGGACTGAGCTGGGCCGCTCTGAAATGTCAGTATTACTTCCAGTCAGAAGACAGTTGTAGGTAAAATTAAAAGATAATTTTAAAGTCTGCTAGGGGTAAAAAATAGTTGTTGTCTTCTGGAGGAGCTGCACACTAACACAATTCAGTAGCAGGATAACAAATGTGACTTTTATGCAAAGTGGCAAAAAGAAAGCCATTCGTTGAAATTCCTTTTTACATCTGGGACGACTGCGGCTCATTGGGTAGTCTTCTTGCAATCTGAATGTTGTAGTTTCAATTCCAGCTTCACCCATCACGCATGAATGTGCTCGTGTGCAAGGCACCTAACCCCAAGATGCCTACCGATCCTTGTATTGATGTGTGAATTTATGTGCGTTAGTGAGTGCGATGGGGTGAATGCCACTTTAGTGTAAAGCACATCGAGTGGTCTCTATGACTACTAAATCGCTATATAAATTCAGTCCATTTACCTTTACCATTTTGTCGGAGCTACATACAGAACACACAAACATGCCCTGGTCAGATGAGAACAAAAATGTACATTATTGCCCAAGCAAAATGCTATCTGTTGCAGAAAAGAAACCACACACTGCACATCAGCCTCATCACACCATTCTCACTGTCAGACATGATGGTGGCAGCATCATGTTGTGGGGAGTCCTCCTTAAACAGAGAAAAGGAAGCTGGTCAGAGTTGATGGGAAGATGGATGAAGCTAAATGCAGGGAACACCTGAAGCAAACCTGTTAGAGGCTGCAAAAGAGCTGACACTGGGGTGGAGGTTTACGTTCCAGCAGGACAGCGAAGCTAAAACAGTCAGAGCTACAGTGGCATGGTTTAGATCAAAGTGTATTCAAGTTTAAGTCTGTTATGGGCAAAGCTCTTTGAAAGAAACCCTAAAGAAGACGGGTAATAGCAGCAAAATGTGCTTCTGAAAAATATCGATCAGGGGGCTGAATACAAATGCATGCCACACTTTTCAGATTTATTGTCAAAAATTCTGGATTTGTGTGTCTATCACATGAAATCCGTCTAAATAAAATAAAAATAGTTTGAGGTAATAAAAGAGAGGTTTATTGCTCACGCATCTATTGCTACGAAACAAAAGTGCCATCTCACACATCTTATTGTTGAAACTAATTTCCGTTACCCTTCGCTACCGAAAAGGCTAAGACTGACTATGTGTTGTTGTTCTTTCTTGCTAGAACTTTGGGCCAGTTTTGTCTCTTTCACTTGCTGTCGCCGGAGAAAAGCTCTACTCAACTGATCCTTCCCCAAGCCTCAGCCTTGAGGGGCCACCAGCATGAGCCAGGACACGCTTGAGTCTGGTAAGAACTTCTCTGTGAGCGGCTGCATGAAATAGGTTGGACGAGCGTCTTTAAAGGGAGGGTAGGAAAATAAAAAAAATTGTCTTCCAGATGGAGACTGTGCTCAGGATGTGGCTGACTTCAGCTGGGATGATTACCTGGAGGAGACTGAAGCCGTGGCCGTGCCTCATCACGCCTTCAAACATGTGAGTGGAATGTGGGTTTTTTTTGTTTTTTTTAGCTCTTCATGATTGTCTACCAAGCTGGTGTTTGTAGATCTCAGAGGGACTTTCCAAACTTTGCTCTATATAAAAGCACAATAATTATTATTATGTCTCAGGTGGACCAGGGACTCCAGACAGGACTGACCCCAGGCATGAAGCTGGAGGTGTGTGTCCGCTCAGAGGCAGACGGGCCCTACTGGGTGGCTGCCATCATCACCACATGCGGCCAGCTGCTGCTGCTGCGCTACGAAGGCTACCAGGACGACCGGCGCGCCGATTTCTGGTGCGACATCATGACGGCGGACCTCCACCCGTTGGGCTGGAGCCGGCAGCACGGCAAGACCATGAGGCCTCCCGAGGGTACGTTGTCGTTGGAGCTCGCTGATTCTGAGTCAGTCGGACAAGAAAAGTTCTAAAAATACTTTTGAATCATTGGGCACAGTTGTCTGCGCTTAGAGATGAAGCAGATGCAGAGCTGCCTTTAAGTACAAAACCACTGACTCAGCTACATGCAGCTTTCTACTATATTTGGCTCCAGAATGCTGTGATGTTATTAGCTAGATTTGTTCCTACGGATGCTGGCACACATGGCCTTATTAAAAAAGAATCTTATTTTAACAGTTTGTTTTCAGAACATGGGGTCCCTTAAAAAAACAAAACACAGCTGTGGGATTTTTTTCTTTTTTTTTTTCTTTCATTTTGACATGCTACAGCTAAAACTTAATATATTTTATGTGACAGATCAACACAAAGTACATAAGCAACAAGTGAAAGGAAAATAAGAGATTTTTTGTACTAATAATACAAATGAGAAAATTTGGGCGTGTGGTTTTGCGAGAACTTCTACTTGAGTCTCAAGTTTCTTGCAGCCGTTAAAAAGTTTTCATCCCCCGGCATATCTATTATACCGCTTATAGCGTTTTGCACACAGGGCCAAAGAGAATTCCAAAAGGCTGCCAGCATTTCCGAATGTGCTTTGTTTTCTAACTCACAAAAATTCAAATCGGAGCATTTCGGCTGTTTCTACACAGCCCCCCCCCCTCCCCCTCCCCCCAGCTCAAATGATGGAGATAAAGAACAGCAGCAGCCAATGCAGTCCCTCTTTTACTGTCGTCGTTGTAAAAACTGAAAAGATGATTGGTTGTGAAATCAAAGACCTGTTGCGTCAACATAATTATGTGCGTATTCTGCACATTTCCTTACAGTCAGACTTTGGCTAGGCCATTCTAATGCTGTAATCTGAGCCGGAGTTTGTTAGGGCTGTTTCATGGATTGTCTTGTCTAGTTCCATCCTCTTCCCATCAACTCTGATCTGCCTCCCCGTCCCGGACTTTATTTAGGGCTATTAGAGTTAAAGGAGCAGAAAACCTCTGCTAGCTAAACTTTTTGATCTTACTCCTTGTAAAAAGAATTTGTGAAAAACCATGTAGCATTTTTCTTCCACCTTATAACTGTTCTACTTTATATTGGTCTGTAAAATAAAATTCCCAAGAAATGCATCAGATTATTATTTTTTTTGGTTGTAATGTGAAAAAATGCAGAAGAAACTCCAAAGGGTGTGAATACTTCTTTGAAGCACTGTATGCATGCTTTCAAGCAGGAGGAAAACTTTATCTTTATCTTCTAATCTTTTAGCAGTTTTATTTAAAAGTAAATAAGCCAAGTCCTAAATAGGGCTGTACGATTTTGCCAGAAATCAAAATTGTGATTTATTTCAACCATAACTGTGATTTGATTTTGACTTTTCTCTACATTAACCACGAGCAACAAAAATGGCCTGTAGATAAAGATGTTTGTAAACAAGGACTATTTAAAACAAGATATGTAACTGTTTTTATTAATCAGAATATTATTATTCAAAAGAATAGCTTGTTGAGTTGGACATCAATCCTCGTTGAACATAAAGTGCAACCAACAAACAAGTCAATGTAATAAACAGTTTGAGCGTACTTAATGCTATGGTGAGATTCTGGTAAAAAAAAGTATGATTATCTAAACTCTAAATCAAATAATAAAATTAGATTATCTCACTGCTGCAACTCTCTTCCCTTCCATGTGGAGGCAAACCCACTTTAAACGTATTACTGACAACTAAAGGACGCGTCTAATCCATGAATTGTTAAATAACCAAAAATTGCAGACCTCTGCCATTTGGAAATTGTGTTTCTTAAAATTGTGATTATATTGCAAATGTCATTAATTGTCCATCCCTAGTCCTAAATCAGATTTTTCTTTGCAAGTCTAATAAGTAAATATTGTAACTAGTCAGTAGACAAATAGATGTATTTTACCGGTTTTAGTTCGAGGTTAGACAAATGAAAAAGGAAAGGCAGCAGAAAAGAGTGTGTAATCTTGAAGAACGACTGGTTTCCTTAACCTAAACACTGTCTGTGAACCTTTTTGCTTTAGGTGTGCGTGAGAAACATCCAGAGTGGGAGGCTCTGTTAGAGAAGGCCTTGGCTGAGGAGTGCAGTGTGCCTGCCAGTCTGCTGGAAATGGTAAGGCAGGGGTTAGGAGCATCTGCCCACCCTGAAACCCAGAACATGCTCACGGCCTGGGAAGGAACTTAGCTTTCATTTCTCTTTCAGTCCCTGGGTGTGTGCCTGCAAGAATATTTTAGCCAGTAAGAGTTAAATGAAATTGTTGAGGTCGCCACAACAGAGTCAGACCGCGGCGGTTGTTCGGTTGATGTCAGTAATTTTAACTGAGTGATCTGGGGGAAACGGCACCACCAGTCTGACAGTTTATAGCCTCGGGTGATCAGAGCAACTGATTTACATTCACAAGAGTACACACGATGTTTTACTTTCTGTTTTACTTTCTAACTGAAGGTTTCTGGTACTAAGCCTGAAAATGTGACTTCCACATGGAGGATGCCGGTTGAGAACAGCGTCAACTTGAGCAAAATGAGATTTTACATCTGTAAAGAAATCTGGCATGTGCAACTCGCATGCAGCCGGTAAAATACCGGGTCCTTTGAGCAATTGCTTACACCACCGCGGCTTTGATGCTGAAAGCAAATTCACAGTATGAACAACCTGTGAAATTCTTCAGTGCTATTAGTTGGCTTTCAGCCGCCGCGCTTCAGTTCTGCCACTTAGTTCCACAGGGCTTTCTCTCTCCTTGCCGAGGTATGTGTTCACGTGTGCTTGTGCAAGCGCGCACGCTTCCCGCTTCTCATTTACGACCGCTCTCAATCCTCAGCCCCAGCGCGGCAGGGACCCGGTGGAGCTCCTGACTGCGGGCTGCTACGTGGAGCTCCAGGACAGCGTGGAGCCGGGGCTGGCCTGGGCTGCGGAGGTGGAGGAGAACGTCGGAGGGAGGCTGAAGCTGCGCCTGTTGGGCACCGAGGGCCTCCCAGACACACCCGCAACCCTGTGGCTCTTTTATCTCCACCCGCGCCTACACCCACCTGGCTGGGCTAAAGAGCAGGGCTGCACCCTGAGGCCTCCTTCAGGTTAGCGGCTCTTTTGTCACTGGCCGAGTTTTAAATGTAGAAGGAAAACGGATGAGCGTAACGTCTGTGAATTGTGATGCAGAGAGAAAAGGCAACAGAAATTGTTTGATCGCTAAATGTGTTCGGTGAAAGTGTGTTTGTTTTTCAGTGCCGACGCAAAAATGAAGTGACAGTGAGCCATTAGAGCTCGAAATTAGTTTTCCATCCATGATTAGATTAACTTTCAGGATTGTAGTCTGTAAATACCATCTTGTTTGTATGCGAAATGTGAAAAGCACTAATGGCTGAATACGGTATGTCTTGACACAGCTGGTTTCTCTTCTACTGCTACTACAGCTAAAGGCGTATTGATTTTTAATGCCAGGCTTTTTTTTTTTTTTTTTTTGCTAATGTGTTTTTTTTTACGAATTTGGATGCTCTGCTTACAGAAGCAAGAAACAGAAGGTGGTGGGAAGTAAAACTCATCTAAAGAATGTCAGTGTTAAACGTATCTCTAAAATCAGTCTTTCTCATATATATATATATATATAGACAATTGAAGTTTAAAACCGTACAAGTTATTTATTTTCTAAGTAATAAAAAAAGAGTTTTAATAATGCATAAAATCCATCGTTGGGTTTCGTTCGTTGTTCACTCCAGAAATACCATGCAGCAGCAACAGACAATCTGTCGCTAAAATTAGTCCACAAACTAACACCATTATTCTTCCTCGCCGTGCGTATTTATTTACAGAGAACTCACGTTTGATC
The DNA here is from genome assembly GCA_037039145.1 of Fundulus diaphanus. Taxonomy (NCBI): domain Eukaryota; kingdom Metazoa; phylum Chordata; class Actinopteri; order Cyprinodontiformes; family Fundulidae; genus Fundulus; species Fundulus diaphanus. The sequence goes on from CM073126.1 coordinate 39,283,707, forward strand.
TTGAGAGGTTTCCTAAGATTTCCCGTCTGACATCTGAATGATCCTGAGTGAAATCTGTTTGTGTGTGGTATGCTGCCACCACCCACTGCATGAGCAAACCTGTTTAAGCTGCGATTATTTTTTTATCGCTACGTATGGTGTCTCTCAGGCTTTGAAAATTGGCCGACTGTTTTAAAATGTTGCCGTGTGAACCAATCTATAGAATGTAAAACTGATAGAACGAAGCAGGCTGGCATTAGCTCCTCCATTCTGACAGACTGAGGTAAAGCCAGCTGGGAATTTGATGATTACCAAATGCTTCCTACTATTTTGGTTAAATAAAAGAGGTCTGGAACGGTTCGCCCTAAATTGTTGCTCAGAACATGATAAGGCGTTGTGAAATCTTGCTCAAAATGAGTTTCCTTCATGCTAACATGCAGTGGCAACATCATTTTTAACACCTGTTGTGGATGTTTATGTCACAATCACAGCGAAAAAGAGACTGCATTGACTGCTGCCGCTCCTGGTCTGTCATATGAGCTGCTCTGCATGTTGGGCTGCTGCTGTGGGAGAGAACCTGTGTAAAACGCAGTGGAAACACTACTAATTAAACATACCATGTAGAAAGCAAAGTGCTAAGTTTATGAAGGCAGGTTAAAAAATGAACGAGTCAAGTTATCAATAACACTTACCAAAAAAGAGGATAAACATGCTAACATTAGCCTAGCATATAAATTGCTCTGGATTAAAATATTGTTGACAAGCAAGATGTTGGTTTCATCTCTGTGGATGAGCCGACACACTGTATGTACACGTTGCTGCTAACAGGGGTGGGTGGTAACTAGTTACATTTACTTGAGTAACTTTTTGGACAACATGTACTTCTAGGAGTAATTTTACTACACTGTACTTCTTACTTTTACTTGAGTAAATATTATGAAGAAGTATCACTACTCTTACCTGAGTAAAACGTCTGGCTACGCTATCCACTACGAGTAACTTCCCTGAGTAAAGAACAAACTCGTTTTAACCAAAAATGCACCAGAGAGACACACCCTGTCTCTCTGGTGCATTTTTATAGGAAGGTGAGACTTGTTGCTTGTACACCAGCTTTGTTGTTTTAGTGATATTTTTTATCTGCAGAGCCCATTGAGCCATTTACAAGTCAAGCGACCATACAGTAAACAGTAGATATTGTTACTGGAAGTGCTTTGCACTGTCCTAACTTACTGTATATACATTAACTGCTTGCTTTCATAAGTTTTATGTTGAAAAATATGGTTTTTGAAAAGTGTTTCTTCTGCCTGAATTTGTTACTTTGCAATTGTTATTGATTGTAAATGTTTTCAAAAATCAGTCATTCTAAAAATTTACTCAGTACTTGAGTAGCCTTCTTAACAAATACTTTTTTACCCTTGAGTAATTACGTGGTTGGGTACTTTTTACTTTGACTTGAGTAAAAATCTGCTGAAGTAGTGCTACTCTTACTTGAGTAAGATTTGTGGCCACTCCACTCACCCCTGGCTGCTAGCAGAAACAACACATGCTGCTCACCCAACACAGTCTTGGTTTTATCCACACTAAATGATTGTTGCACAGCTGCTAAAATCCTAGTCCCAGATCAAGGTTGCAAGGTACAAGAAAACGTTTAAATACATTTTTTGGAAACTTTACAGAAACTTTCCATTGGAAATGAAGCTGGGAAATTCTGGAAATGTTCCTAATTTGAAATGTTCCATGTGAATTACATTTGATTTGTTACAGTTTATTTAATTAGCTTAAAATTGCTACAAATATGATACAGATTGTATCATATCCAAATATCAATACAAAGATTTTGTGTCGTTATGAGCAGACATTCCTGTGACACATTCATGCCAAACAATAACGCCGTACATCAGCGTATTTGCTGACTATTACTTCACTTTATGTGGTGCTCAGGCTCAACTGTGGCTTCCCTTTGCATGTAGGGGCGTGGCCTCAATGCCCCTGCAGTAAATGGTGTGCATTTGTTTGACTAGCAGCTCAAATGTTCCAAACCGGGAACAATATTACTCACATTCATAATGTCATAATTATTCATAACTGTGTGCTTAATCGGTATAGGTGCAATACTCTCTGACCTAAACAAAGCTGCTTTTGGCATGTCCTCTGACTCTAGGCCTGGCAGCAGCTGGACCAAAAGCAGACAGCTCAGTATTTTATTTTAGTTATTTAATTTGTTATAAACTGTTACATCCATAATAAAGAACAGCTTAAGTTGAGCATAAAGACTAATTAGGAATATTGTCCAGTCTACTGCCCTCCGCTTAGTGTTTTGAGCCCGTAAAACAATATCCTTTTCATAATAATACAGTTATCAGATAGCTGGTTTTGGCGCTTCAGCTGCTGATCATTGTGCATTTGTTTACTTCAGAACTGCTGGCGCTGCGGACTGAGGAGGAGTGGGAGGAGGTGAGACAAAGGATTAGCGACCTTCCTCAGGATGAAGCTCTGACAGCAGAGTTTGCTAAGGTAATTCCAGCACCTCGGTGCTTCTGTTTATTCACCGGCGATAATTTGACCACATCTTTGAAGCGAGTCCGTCCAAGCTGGGTGTTCGGAAAATGTCTCACGAAAGCGTCTCGCTTTGGTTCTGTTGTTCAGGATCAGCCTGCTATCGCTGATCATTGTTTTAAAGAAGGGATGAAACTGGAAGCCTTTGACCCTGCTGCACCCATTTCCATCAGGCCTGCAACTGTCACCAAGGTAACAGGCTCTCATTCCTCCTAGGCTGCAACGTTCCTTCTGATGTGTGCTGTTTATTTTTACCAATATCTTTTTTACACTTATTCCTGCAGCGGTCCACGCACAGACTGTTGATTTGTTGACACGTGTTCGAACTCGGAGGAAATTGTCCATCTGAGAATGTCTGAACCGCTCTCGTCTCCTCCTTTATTCGTCAGGTGTTTGATGAGAAATACTTCCTGGTGACGATGGATGACCTTTGTGGAATGGAGGAGTCAGAAGGTGCAGGGCGAGCCTTCCTCTGTCACAGAGACAGTCCAGGGATCTTCCCAGCACAGTGGAGTCTTAAGAACGGGCTCCCCCTCAGCCCCCCACCAGGTTTGCACTTTCAGATCTATCCCCATGTTATGATTTGATTGTTAGATTCTTCGTGCCACCCTTCCCTTCTCTTTCACTTCCACTCACCTCCCTCTTGTCTTTGTCTCTCTTTCGCTGCAAACAGGTTTTCAGGGTTCCGACTTCGACTGGGCCGACTACCTGAAACAGTGCGAAGCCGAGGCCGCTCCTCAGCATTGCTTCTCTAATGTGAGTAATTTTCCATCTGGCAATTTATCATTTAAAACCAGGCAGCGCTTTCTGCTCATTGACCTAAAAAGGATGATTAAATACAGTAATGATCTTATATTTTTGCGTGTTAAGGGTTTCTTTCTGTCTTGTTAAAGCTGTTAAATGTAGCCTAGAAATTAACTGGGTATGTGCAAATGAACTCCTCTAGACCCTGTTGGAGCTGAATGCTGTTCCCCATTATGATCAAATGAGGCGGAAAGATTATTATATTCAAATTTAAGTAAATATGTGTACTTTTTACATATGTTTTGCATAAAGAATAACTGAATACTTTGTTGAAAAACAGCATGAAACCAACAGCATGCCTTCTTGGAAGTTGCAGCTGTAGATCTACCAGTCGCTCTCCCAGTCTGGGTGTAAATGCCTTTACATACGGATGGGTTTGATGCAGAGTCTAGTGCTGCCTGTTGGTAATTATAGGTTAAACACCGCTGCGCATACTGTTGTGGTCCACTTTATCTACTGCAGACCTGTGAGGACACCTGGTACAGATGAATAAACAGCCATAAAAGGAGATTTAGTTTATCACCAGCATTATTTTACTATAAAAATAAAAAATAAATGATGTTAAGAAATACATTTTAATAGCAAAAAAATGAAACTATTATTTCTTGATAGTTATTGCCCCACCTTCTGTTAACCAGCATTAAAAACAAGAAGTGCATCAAAAGAATGATGGTAAAAAAAAAAAATGAAGCATCCCATAAAAAGATTTGTTGAGATGCAAATGAGAACAAGAAGTCAAGATGTCACAGACATGAATCTTTGAGATTTATGGGAACTCAGACAAAACAGGAATGTTTTCAGTCTGCGTTTAAAAGAGCAAACAGCTTCTGCACCATCTCAGGTGTTGACAGGGAGTTGTTTCCAGAGCTCAAAGGAGTCCTGGTGTTCAGGATGGGGGGGTGGGAATTTTCTATATCAAGCTAGGTTTATACTCCACACATTGAAAAGGGCGCTGTCGCAGCTCCAGGTTGTGAACACTCCCGAGTTTTCGGAACTTGGTGCGGACCGCGCGGGCACGTTTCATTCAAATTGGGGGAATGCAAAGGAGCCCTTGCTGAGTAAGTTCGCCTGCACTGACATCAAATGGCCCAGAAGTTTCAGTGGCACAAGTTTGCTAAATGCTTTGTTGTTACAGTTTATTCTGCTACTGAAAACAGCATACACCCGTAATATTGGCATACTTTCAGGGGTGAGTTTATTGGCCAAGTTTGTGAGTACAAACATGGATTTTGACTTCTGTTTCCATCACTTGCAGCGTAAATCAAGTCTAAAACCACAACTAACAGTATGTAAAGCCATCAGCTTGTAATTAGTAAAGCAAAATATTTAGTTTAAACCTTTGATTTAAGAAAAGATTCCTATGGGCTTTACAAACAGGCTATAATCCACACCTTCACGTCTTCCTCTTAAAGCATCTTAAATGTCTCAGATCCTTCGTTTATTTCTGTTGAGCTGCCATAAACACACCAACTATTCTTCATGATTGTTTACAATACCACACACATGGCAATTTTGGGTGTGTGATGTCAACTTTTTCTTCTTTTGTTTACTGCATTTCCACTGGTTATGTTGAGTACTGCCCAGTGTGTTTTTGGAGAATATTGCATTCACGTTCGGTTCAATTATAAAAGTCTACAGCGCTTTTATGGGTTCGCACCCAGTCCGCCCAGACCGGCGCAACAACCCAACGCGAGGGTATAACTCAGCCTTTAAGGTAAACACTGTAGGAATTTTGATTATGCGTCTGGTGAACCATTATTGTGTTTATTTGGTCAGGAGTTTCAGATAAGTGTCCTGGTGAAACAGCCATTGATGACCAATTATCATTTTGGTACAGTTAACCATACTTATATTTAAATGTACTGACATTTTCAAGAGTTCACGAGAAACAGACCCACAGCCTGACATATCCTCCACTTTATTTAACAGTTGGCATTAGTTGCTTAGAAGTTTATAGAAGTTCCTACAAACTCTGATCAATTTAAAAAAATAGTCGAGCATTAATAAAAATGCTTCTGCTGCATTCATTTTATGGAGATTTTTAGTGGTACCAAAAGTTTTGCCACCAGTGATTTTGTTAGACAATTTATTTGTTAACATGTAGTTGTTTTTTCTCTACATTAGATTTTCTTAAATTGGTTGGGTTCTTTAGATTGTGCTACTGCAGTAAAAGTTTAATTGCTTTTAAGGATTTTCCCACATCTTAACCAGGGCTGCTAACAAATCTTTCTACTTCTGTTTAAATGTTTCTAAATTGTTTCCTTTACAAGAGATCGTAAAGAATCAAATGCAGATGATGAAATTGCATCCATTTCGTCTGCCAGCACAATGAAGTAGCTGGTAAAGTCAGATTTTCATCAGCTGTTAAACCCCAATCTTTTTTTGTTTTTTTTAATTTACAGGAACAGTGTGAGCACAGCTTCAAAGAGGCCATGAAACTCGAGGCTGTCAACCCACTGTCACCTGAGAACATTCACGTGGCGACGGTCATGAGGGTTAAAGGCCAATACATTTGGCTCAGCCTGGAAGGTGAGATAGAGGAATGATAGAATTTGTTCTGTTTGTTTAAAGAAAGAAGATAAAGTTGTTGTTTCCCCCTGTGCAGTAAGCAATACCTGTTAGACTAGACAACAAGAAGATGCATGTTGTTCAGTTATCAGTTGGCTTTATTCTGTTTGGTTTCTTATTTTATTCCGTAAAAAAAAAAATATACTTGGGGGGGGGGGGGGGGGGCATTTTGAAAGGAAATCCAAATTGCAAAGAGCCAAGGATCTGCACAATTTAATCTTAATTTTATGTATCATTATATTTTAACTTAATGAACACCAGGCAAAGTTAAAGCTAATAAACATTTAATTATAAAAGTTAAAACTAGATATTTGAATAATGAGATATTGAACTCCTGGCTCTACTTAAACAAATGTGAAAATATCTTTGAACAAGAATAGAAACAACCCATGGTCTCCAATGTGTAACTAAAAGGCTAAAGGGGGCGGGGGGGGGGGAGCAAAAAAAAAAAAGTTAAAGGGTACACGTTTTACATGTTAGGTACATGTTATTAGATACAACATTTAATTTCTTCCTTTCCACATCTAAATCATCCAGTTGTGGTGTCTATAATGTAGAACTGCAATGCTTATATAAAAATTAAAATGGCAGATTTACAAAATTGGTTAGCCAGAGGTTCATGGCCTTATTTAGTAGCTCCACAGCAAAAACTGTGATGCAATTGTTGAAAAAAAAAAACAACCTAATAGTGAACAGAAAAAAAAACTTTTTTGCATCTCTTGAGATTCTAAGTACACAACACAATGTATTCATGGGTTAAAAAAGTGGGTCTTTAATGATATGTCCCCTTTAAGAAACCAAATGTCATACATTATGTAGAAGAACTTTTAAAAGCCTTTTGTTTGCTTTTTGGAGCTCCCCACATTGTGTTTATTTAATTATTTTATATTGCAAACGGTCCATGGATTTCAGCATCACTACTGGGTACCAGCCAGGTACAACCAGATAAGAAATGTCTCTGCCAACGCTGAGTAAACTCAACCTGTGTATTGCTTTTTGACATATGTCAACCTTTTCTCTTTATACTGTTGCAATTAGACACTTTCAAATAGAACACGTGACCGTGCTCTTCACAGGGCACACTCCTGAGTGCAGAACATTCTCTGGCATTTTACTAAAGGTACTTAAACCTGTAGGAACGATACAGCGTGACAGAAATTCCTCAAGTCTGTAGCATGAGAGCAGTAACGGGACCCTGCCTAGTATGTACGTGTCGGGGTGGCTCTCCATGCAGCACAGCGGGCTGAGAAGCCGCTGTGTTGTGTAAATAAGACGAATTACAAAAGGCTATGTAGTTTAATAAAAGAACAAGGTATAGACTTGTTTAACAGGAAACTAACCTGAAGTGGCTTCAGTTTTTACTTGCTACTGGAAGGGCTGAACTCACACTGTAGCTTCTGGGTTTGTAGGCCTGAAGCAGCCGATGCCAGAGCTGATCGTTCACGTGGATTCGCTCGACATTTTCCCCGTCAGCTGGTGTGAGACAAACGGCTACCCGCTGGTTTACCCCATCAAGCCTTCAGGTATACAACATGAGCCATCCCAGCGATTGCTCCTGGTTTGATAAGATTGATGTTAAAACATGGACTTACTGCCAACTTTCACTCATCCTGACCCTGAGTAATTTTTCAATCTGTTCTGTGCTTGTTTCTACCGGATGTAGTAGAGAAAGAACGAAAAATTGCTGTGGTGCAGCCGGAGAAACAGTGAGTATAAGAGAACGGGCATCGGTATGTTACTGACTGGTGTGTCAACGTCTTACTGAGTTTTTGCTACTTTCCAGCAGGACCCCCCCTAAGTCTTCATCACCTGACGCCGTCAAACAGCAGCTCGCCAGTCAGTCAGAGACGGGCGGTGAGTATGTCCTAGGTTTTATGTTTAAGTGACTGGTTGGCTGCAGTCTTTGGTTGTTCTATCAATAACGTGTGATTTTGATGAACAGGGCAGGGGAACGGTAAATACTGCTGTCCAAAGATCTACTTCAACCATCGCTGCTTCTCAGGGCCGTACCTTAACAAAGGTCGCATCTCTGAGCTGCCTCAGTTCATTGGTCCTGGGAACTGTGTCCTTGTCCTTAAAGAGGTGAGCCGCATAGTCTAAACTAGCCTAAAACCCATAGCTGAAACACAAAAGGGAAGATGAAGTGTCACACACCCAAGTATTTATAGCTTTTTCACACATTTTGACAACCATTAAGTCCCATTTCAAATGCTGCCCTACTTTGTGTTGCTGTAGACATAACATCTGAATAGAATACACTGAGGTTTGTGGTTGTTAAATGACAAAATAGGAGAAGGTTCTGGGGAGTATGAATGCTTCAGCCGGGGCCCGGTACAGTGATTGATGGGGTCAGTTCGGCCAAGTATTTGAACGTGCTTCAAATGACAGCGGTGTCATTCCATCCCATGGCGCTAAATATATTATTTACTCTTTTAACTTCAAATGACTCTGTTGGCAAGAGCTCACCCCATTCCCAAACCACTCGCTTTTGCAAAATTTGACTTCATCTTCGTTAAGAAAGTCAGGAAAAAATATTTGCTGTTGTCACTTGCTTTGATAGAGGAAGTACTCTGAAATTAACTTTAATGTGCAAGTTGCTGTTTTTGTAGCTGTAGTAGTTTTTGGAAAAAATGGAAACGTAACCAACCTGATGCTATGCTGCACACACTATGCCTGCTAAAATGGTTTCTGATCCGGCTAATGATGCCTGTGTGGCAGCGTTGTCAGTAGATGTTAAGCATGCTTTGCAGAGATGCTCAACACCATAAATGCTTAAAAAAAAAAAGCAGCAGGCCAGTTCTGTCACTTTTGGTTTTAGCTCGTTTTTTGGCATGCACAACTGTAGTTAAAGTTAAGTTAAAGTCACTGAGCTGCACGCACACAATCAACAAAACACACTTGTTAGAGGCTTCCTAATAAAACCATGACTCCTCACATGCCTTTTTGAGATACTGTAGATCTAAAGTGCTGCAGTCGTTTTCGTTTGTATCCAGGTGTTGACTCTGCTGATAAACTCTGCCTACAAGCCGAGCCGCGTGCTGAGGGAGCTGCAGCTGGATCAGGAGAGCCGCTGGCAAGGCCACGGAGAGACACTCAAAGCCAAGTAAGGAGAAACACTCTTTAATCTCAGCTCAAGGTGCTCAGCTCCTCAGAAAACTTGCTGAAATCATACAAGTGTTCGCAGCCGGCCTGTTTGAGCGCCCATGCTGGATTAAAACATACTCCAAGCACAAATGCAAGTGCTCTCCGCACAGCAGAGCTGTTGCTCACGCTCCTCGGGCTTCTGCGAAGGCTGTCATTTCGCTGATTGCTTCTGGGAGACTTAAGAGTGACCTTGCTGGTTTTAAGTCACTTTGTTTGATCAAGTTAAACCGAAGCGGAGTCTGAAAGAGCGGTTTGACACATTTAGTCTTTTTGTTTAGGAAGAAGTCTTTATTTTTCACCTTGCAATCTGTGTGTCTGTGGAAGAAATGTTACTAATTAGTCCCTATTCATCAGTACCTTTTTTTATTTTTTACATACCAGGTACAAAGGAAAAAGTTACCGGGCCACTGTTGAAATAGTTCGCACCGCGGATCGGGTGGCAGACTTCTGCAGGAAGACCTGCATTAAACTGGAGTGTTGCCCCAACCTGTTCGGACCTCGCATGGTTCTGGAGCACTGCTCTGAGAACTGCTCTGTCCTCACCAAGACAAAATACAGTAGGTGGTCATAATCACAACGAGTGTCTCTTATATTGTTACTTTTTAACACTTTCACCGAGCTTGAGAGTTTCTGATGTTAAAAACCGTCGGCAAGCTTCAAAAACAAGCGGGCAGAAACGTCTGAATGGGTTTCTTTCATTTTGCGCAGACCGGTCTGGCTGGGAGTCACATGTCTCTATGTAAATTGCTGCTGCTCCGCTGATTTAGCGTGAACAGGCAGATACAATCTGATTGCATGTTTTTTTGTTTTTGTTTTTTTTTAAATCCCCCAAAATGTTTGTTAGTTCCCTTGTGGAACATTCGAAGTGATTAAATAATCTTTCATTTGCGTTCATCCCAGTGATCTATTAATTTCAGACTCAGTTTTGGATGCAAAATTTCAGAGTTGACATGTTGTCTTCTCACCAGCCTATTACTGCGGAAAGAAGAAGAGTAAACGTGTCGGCCGTCCTCCCGGGGGTCACACCAACCTGGACGCTGGAGTAAAAAGGAGAGGCAGGAGGAGGAAGAGGCGGAAGCAGCTCTTTGTCCACAAGAAGAGACGCTCCTCGGCCTCAGTGGACAACACGCCTGCTGGCTCTCCACAGGTACAGCTAACCTGCATTTTCATCGGGTCTTTGTGTAATCACAGATTGTCGGACCCGTCTCGACACTCTTGTGCTCAACTTGGCCCGCAGGGCAGTGGAGAAGAAGAAGACTTGGATGAAGACGACTCCCTGAGTGAAGACACTGGCTCTGAGATGCAGGATGACCTCCAAGATGACTCTGAACAGTCCGTTGGCAAATCTCAGCCCGCCACGCCGTCCCCCTCCCCGCCGCCCACACCCAGGCCCTCCCGGAGGCGGCGGAAACCCCGCTCACCTTCCTTCTCTGATGATGAGAACCATCCTCCTTCACCCAAGGTAATGAGAATAAAAGTAGGCTGTTGTTAATATTCAGCAAACTAAAAAAAAATTAAAAACCAGGTACTGGTCTCGCCAGGTTAAAGCTGCATATTTCAATGTATGTGTTGGAATTTTAGGTGATAAAGCAAAATACGTAGAACTGTAAATGGGAAATAAAATAACACTCTCTCACAGCATGATGTTGGCATGTTTCAGAATGGGGATGGTACATCCAGGAGGATGCAGAGTTAGTTTTCCATCATATGTAGCATGGTTCCATAAAAGCCAGATTTATGGAGTTCACCACAAATAGTTGTCCTTTCAGCTGATTTTCCTACCTGAGCTCTGGATCTGTGGATCTCTGGATCTCTTCTAGGAGAACCATGAGCCTGTTTCATTTGTACATTCCTTTTTTAGAAACATTGTTGAAAACTTTGCATCATTCTCCATCATTTATGCATGACTTTGTGTTCGTCTGTGACATAAAATACGTTGATACTGTGGCAGAATGTGTAAAAAGTTTGAGAGTCACTGTATATCTGTCCGACCTTTTTTCCCCAAATAGTTTCAATAACATTATGAATGGAGTTTCCAACTTCCAGTGTGCCACATACGTTGAAGTTAATAAAACAAAGTAACCTGTAATTATCACCTGAAAGGAACTCATGATCAAAAAGCTTTCTAGACAGTTTGTGTGGATAGGACATTACTTCATGTAGGAGTGAGTATGTCTGACACCTGTTTCAGTTTTAGTTATAGGTGAGCGGTGAGATCAAGGCTGACTCACCATGTTTGTGTTTTACTAGACATCAAAGGTTGAACCTCCTCAGAAGCTGTGTTTGGACACGAGCCCACTGGAGTGGAGCGTTTCTGATGTGGTTCGCTTCATCAGGACCACTGACTGTGCACCTCTTGCAAGGATTTTCTTAGATCAGGTAAAAATGGGGATAGCCATGTTGCCTGCAGTAGTCGTTTGAATTGTCATTACATGCGATTTTAGAAAAGTTTGAAAAATAGACGGTGAAGTCGGAGACCATGTGGAGGTTTTGTCTCATGCAGAGGTGTGTCTTTTTTTTTTTTTAGGAGATCGACGGACAGGCCCTTCTGCTGCTGAACCTTCCGACCGTGCAGGAGTGCATGGACCTGAAGCTGGGGCCGGCCATAAAGCTGTGCCACCACATCGAGAGGGTCAAACTGGCATTTTATCAACAGTTTGCTACGTAGTCGATGGGGGGAAGTTAACAGGACAAGGCTGCTTCCTGTTCTAAAAATTAATCCTGTAAAAATGTGGAAGTTCTATTTAATTTTTTTTCATTTTGTCTCTTTTTTTTTTTTACACTGGACATATTTTGGCTTTTTGTCTACATGACATCCTTTCAGATGAGCTTGGCTCAGAGAAGTCATGAAGCAACGATTTCTCATCCACGGGGACACAAAGAGCTAAGAGGACAAAACGACACATTTCACACGCTCAAGAAGAGAATATGATGCGCATTAATGGCACAAAAACCTTTCAAATCGGATGAGCGTAAAATCCAATAAAACAAACGTTTTTTTATGTAAAATTAAACAAACCTCAACAACCTGCTGTCAAACTCAAACCAGCTGTTTTATTTTATTTTTAACTTTACCTTTTGCCCTCTCAGTATTTCAGTTCCATTTTTTTGGATTTTTTGGCTTCCAGTGACTTCTTTGATTTAAAAAAAAAAAAAAAAGTTAAATATTCTTTGTGCATATAACAGGCTTGGGTGTAATCAATAAAAAAAAAAAAAAGGTTCTTTCCGAAAACATCTTAAAATATGTGTTGCATTGAAGGAAATGAATGCATTAAAATCTTTGTGATGTAATGAATCGATGCAACACTTGCAAAGTCCAGGTATAACTTTCTCAGAAATTAGGCCCAACGCTGTTTAAAGTAACAGCCAGACACAACATTTAATATGAAAGTAATGATTTGTTATTTTTTTTAAACGAATGATGAAATTATGTTTTGTTCCTACAAAGACCAAAATTGTCAGTTTGCTCCGAGGATTCTGCATCGCAAGCACAAGTAAAAAAAAAAAAATGGCACTGAACGGCGATACACCCAAGTGCATGTTTGTACATAGTGTACATAAGCAAATCTTTTAGTAAACAGGGTGATTTTGACTAAAGAAATCTGCATAAGCAATGTGTAAATGTCTAAATTATACAGAATATTTGCACAGAACAGGCCCTAACCTGTAAGGGGGAGTATCATTTTGTTTTGGAAGTAGGTACAGCTTGCCATATCAGCAGGGTAGCTTTTAGCAAACAACTGGCAGCTCTAAAAAAGAAAAAAATGATCATCAGCAAATGCCTCTGTAATTTGCCATCAAGTAGTTTAAATTTGTACATGCTTCATTTTGTGTAAGAGAACCCTTCATTGTTTAATTTGCTTGTAGGTTCCTCTGTTCTCAGAAAAACAGAACAAACGTATGTGTCGTGTAAAAATGAAATACTGCAATAAAGATCGATGAGCCCGGGTAATCTGATCTGGGTGTTGGTCATTTCAGCGCTCTGTAGTTATGTCGTTTTTGTTCTTGACGTTTTTATGTATTTATTGGAACGCTCTATAGCGGGAAACCTTTAGTCTTTCAGTTCATATTTAAAATAGACTTCAAAAATTGACCCTGAGAGAAACAAAAAATGTGCCCATTCCCACATTCTGACGCCCTCCACCCCTAACTTGGCTGGCAAAGTGCTTTCCCCAGATCACTGATGACATTACTATAGTAGGGATGAGTGTTTTTGACACATGAAATTGACCTATTAGCATTTTAGATATGTGGTTAAATTATGTTGTTGTTCACCCATGTTTTCATGTTGTAGGGGGGGGGGGGGGAAATCATGGTGCAACAGAAACAACAGCTTCCTACAGTCATAGTTAACCTAGGATTTTTTTTTGGAGGGGGGGAATGATTTTTCATTTCTTTAGCTGGTTATTTTACTTACTAAAACAAACATCGATTTGAATTTCTGCATATCTGATTTTGACCAGGAAAAAAGAAGACTGCTTCTATTTTAATGTGTCTCTCTCTCTCTCTCTCTCTCTCTCTCTCTCTCTCTCTCTCTCTCTCTCTCTCTCTCTCTCTCTCTCTCTCTCTCTCTCTATATATATATATATATATATATATATATTTTTTTTTTTTAATCAAATAGCCACTTGATTTGGGTTTTTCACTTGTCATTTCTAATGCAGCTCTACATTAATGACACATCCAATTACCAACATAAACAGAGACTATAATTCAGTGTTAAAAAATTCAGTGTTTAAATTTCGGTGTTAAAAAAAAGGTGGATTCCAATGAGACTATTTTTCTTCCATAAGAGACCATCCTAAATATCTGTGTGACATGGTGCTATTCTGGTTCAAATATTTTCATCCCACTTTTTATTTTGAGAGTCAAGCTCCCATTCAAAGTTGGCAACCCTGGGTTGGATAGACGGTACGAAATGACCGAGGCAGAGCCACAACACGCCTTGGTGCATTTCCCAGCATGCAGCTCGCGTGGCGACGTTCAGGTCACGTGACACCGCCTGTCAACAGGAGTGGGGCACTGCTGGCCACAGGAAGCAGCTGGATGTGTCCGAGTCATCGCTTCATATTTATAAAAGTCTTGCTTTTCTCGGACTCTTCTGGGCGTCATGAGCGACGGGAAAAGTTCCGCGTTTGACGGAGGAGAAAGTTCAACTTGGCTAGCCTAGCATTGGCTCAGTGTGAACGAGGCTAACGCTGGAAGTGCTAGCAGCTGTAGTTGGACCGCTTTTGACTCTGAAAGGGTTTCCCCCCCCCCCACTTAACGCTGTCTGACCTACACTGTCACGCAGGTCAGAGCGACTAAAACACCGGTTCTTGCATGTTTTGCTTGCTGCACAGCGCCCAGCTAGCTGCGGTGTCCCCTTCCAACGAGGCGAGAAACATTGACCTGCACAGACCTCCCGAACCACCCCTGTGGCTTTTTAGCGTCGCGACTTCTCGCTCAGACAGCTTTACTGCTCGAACGACCGGGGCGGCCATGGCCGAGCGGATGCGTGGAGCAGGAGAATGAGCGACCATCTTCCACCGAGAACTGCCCAGCTTGACGTGGTCACCAGCTGACCGACCGACCGACCGGCTCTCCGCGGGGGGGAGACCCTCTTCGTCCCGTTGCAATGGCTGCTGTGAGTGGCGGGGAGACGCCGGGAGGGGGGGCTGTACCCGCGGTCAACGCGTCCGCGCCATCCTCCAGCCCGGCGCCGGGCACGGCCGCCCGGGGCTGCGAGAACGGCGCCCTGATGGACAGCTTCGGGATCTTCCTGCAGGGCCTGCTGGCCGTGGTGGCGTTCAGCACGCTCATGTGTGAGTATAGATACCTGACACCGGCTGCGCCCCTCTATCCAGCAGCGCCCACTGCCTTAATGCAACCTTGCATTGATCTCGGCTGGCAGCATGAGCACGAATAAAAAAACCAAAAACAGGAAAACGTGAAACCCTAACAATGAATTTCACTGTAACTGCATCTCTTTTATGCTCTCCTTTTATTATCTTCTTCTACCGCTGGCGGCCCCATCATAAATCCTGCTGCTGTGAAACACCCTCTTGGTTTTCTTGCTCTACTTTTCTCTTACAAAAATGTCTAAACTTTAAGGTGTGCGAAGCGAATCAAGAAAAAAAGGCTTAATCTTACCTCTTTGCTCTATGGTCAAGAATATTGTTGTTAGGACTAAGATTGTGTATCAGAAAGTTTTTTTACAGAAGAGAGGGTTGTTGTTTGTTTTTAATATATAGTGCCTCCCCATTTTCACATTTTGTCGTCTTACCTTGAATTTCAACGTATTTCGCTGGGATTTTCTGTGAAAGGCCAACCCAAAATACTGTGTATAATTATTTTAGAACTCTTTTTCTTTTTAGAAATCTTAACCCCCCCCCCCCCCCCCCCCCCCTCTCTTTGAGCTGTTGCATTTCTACTAAACACGATGCTGCTTCTCAGCCCAAAAGTTACATTTCGGACTCATCAAGGACTTCCTCCGGGCCGGGCACGGCTAACCGATGCCATGTTGACTCATTCCTTGACCCGAGGTTGCGCATCTCTGTAGCTCCTCCAGAGTCACCGTGCTCCTCTGGCTCATGCCCCCAGCCTGGCCAGGTTGGCCTCGCTCCGTTTTCAGATGATGAATTGAGACCTTGAGACGTTGTTCCTCTCCAGAACGTTCTCCCGGACCAGTGTTGCTTGCTCTGCATGGGGCCGTCTGTTCCCCAACGTTCTCTCGATTTTCATTTTGAGAAGAAAAAAAAAAACAGACGAAAAGGTATTTTTTCTTCAAATCCCCGATCAAGCTCCGCTCTGTTGAACGATCGCCTAAAATCCCGATTAGATGCATCCAGGTTTGATTGTGACAAAGCAGGAAAACTGCAAGCGACGGGAATTCCCTTGAGCTTCAGTTCAATGCTTCCTTTTAAAGTTTTAAATTGTTAGTTATTGCAGGCAGAATTAAAATACTTTGGACAGTTGCAGTACTTGTCGCAGTATACATTGCAGGTCCTCCTCTAAACTGGGGGTCCAAAGGCGCTCTGAAATGCGTCCGTATTTCAGAAACTCGTCACATAAACTGGATCTTTTAAGAATCGGGCCCAATCTCCCTTCGTCAGGGAGATCTTAGATGCTTTTTACTGTTTTCAGCTCCAGCTATTCTGACCTAAAAGTCAGATGGTCCAGAATCAATTGCTGCTGTTCATTAACGGGACGGTGAGTTTTTCTTTTCTTTTTTTTTTCTTTGTTATTTGGGTAGAAGGAGAAGTGGAGACTTCTGCTTGCATTCGCCGCACACCCAGCTGCACTTGGCAGGGCGCGTTTGGTCTGAAGTCAGCGTTGAGATCACAAACCGAGGTCGTCACTCGGAGTTGAAGCCTCCGCGTCCGAAAGACGCCGCTAACTCTCTGTTCTCATTTACAAGACGCAACAGCTCCCGCGGCGCTTTCACAAAAGTCAGATTGCTCCTTTGTATTCAGCTTGCGTTATCTCAACCCTTCTACTATTTACTATTTGTCTTCAGAGAGGGAGAAAAAAACCCCCATTGCTGCAAAGAAGAGACTATTGTGAAGAGAGGGCGGAGCGTGTCGGGGCGTCTCGTTGCTGTCAGCTGCAAGCCTGTTTGCTCAACGCCGCTGTGGCGTCTAATCGCTTTTCATTACTCCACCATCAGCTGTTGTTTGTTGTGCCGTAGACTTCCATGACGCATTGGAAAATAAAATGATACTTAAGCGTACACCTGATGTGAGGAACTATATCATTAGGAATCATTGTCTGTTGTTCCTCTTCTTTTTTTTGGCCTTGTTGACACGATGTCTCGCTCTCGGCTCATAAAACAAAAAAAAAATGTAGTTAAAAAAAAAAAGTAGTAGTTTGTTTGTGTCTCTTGGTTGACTGACGACATGGTGGCTTCCCTCTGGCTGTATTGTACGCTTTTTCTCTGCGGGTGTCGGCGAGCTGCTTTAAAATGTCCCCCCCGTCTGTGTTCTGTGCAGTAAAGCGCTTCAGGGAGCCCAAACACGAACGGAGACCCTGGAAGATTTGGTAGGTCCGACGAGCCGACTCAAACTCTAAGTCTTTGTGCCGAGGCATCGCCCCAGCCTGGCTGAGCCGCCTTCCAACTAACCCGCCCGCCTCCCCGCAGGTTCCTGGACACCTCGAAGCAAGCGATCGGCATGCTCTTCATCCACTTCGCCAATGTCTATTTGTCGGACCTTACAGAAGAGGATCCCTGCTCGCTGTGGGTGTTTTTCTGGAATCCCATCAGCAAGAGCGTTTCCAAATAAGCATTTAGGAGGTGCTGACATGTTTTTTTTTTTTCCTGTCTCCCAGATACCTCATTAACTTCCTGCTGGATGCCTCCCTGGGCATGTTGCTCATATACGCAGGAGTAAAGGCCGTCAGTGCTATAGTTGAATGGAGACAGTGGGACTCTCTGCGTTTTGGGGAATATGGTGAGGCCAGCCTGTTTTCTCTGTGCCTTTGCAGAGAAAGCGCTTTCTAAGCCTCTTACGTCCAGTAGAGGGCAGTAGTTGCTTTCTGTTTCAAAGTGAATTCTTCGAATAACTTTGCAGAGTGTTTATGTCACCAGAAAAATAAACTCTGACATACCGCTGCTAGTTATCATTCCCAACTTGAATACTAAATAGTTTTCTTTTTTTGTATTTACTCTGCTATGGTTTGCGTCCTTATCTGTGTAGGAGAGCCAGTGCAGTGCACTGCATGGTTGGGCCAGTGTGTCCTCTACATCCTCATCATGATGTTTGAGAAAGTTCTGATGATGTTGGTCCTTCTTATCCCCCAGTGGAAGAAGGTAAGGAAGAAGTTCATCCGTGTATTTGACACCTTTCTCTAGGGTCACTTGTTTGTCCAAGATGAGACAAGTACAGCGCCTTGATAATGCATTGAGGCCCATTAAACTTTTATAGCTTTGTCACCTGGCGACCACAGACGACCTTCTATTTCTTTGTAATTTAGTGGTAGACCAACACAAAGCCGTGCATAATTGTGTAACGGTAGGAAAATGATACACGGTGTTCAAATTTCTTCACAAAAAAAACCCTAAAAACTGGTAAGTGGCATTCATTTTTATTCACCCTTGTTTACTTTGATGGCCCTAAATAATATCCAGTGCAACCAATTGCTTTTGAAAGTCACCTGAATAGTGCATTTTAACCACATGTGCATCATTTCTGTTCTGAGAAAGCCTTAGAGCAGGTGTCACTAATTAAAAATCAGCGGGGTCCGAATAACAAAAATCAACAACCAGTAAAGGTCCGGACACATTTTTAATTACAATCCGTTACTTCAAACAGTATTTAACACTGAAATAAAATGTTTATGCATCCACCTTATACATTGACTTTTTAAACAGCAGCAACCCTGACTGACACAGCTCATTGGCTAATTTGCATCACGTGCATCCTGGTGCCTGACGCTCCGGAGGGCTTTGCCATATTAACAAGAGAAGCGGCGCAAGTGAAGTTAGCACAGGGGTTGAAGCAAAAATAATGTTTGACTGAAAAGATTTTCTCACCAGTCCATATATTCCCGGGCCGTGGACATCATGCCGCATTAGTTGGCTCACTTGCTTAGTGTGCAAAGTCAATTAAATCTGGTACTTTTAAAATATCCATTGAAAATTCCTGTATCTCTGCCACCTTTCAGCTTTAGAGCCTTTGCGTCATCCTGGACAGCCTCTCCATCACTTTCTACATCCACATCATCATCTGGGTTACTTTCATCTCTGCAGCATCAAGTTCTTCCTTCACACTGTTGACAAACTGGTCCACAGTCCACTTTACAATCCCAGCTCCCTTTCCTCTCTGTCCTCCAGAAACCCTCAAGCAGCTTCATCATTACATCATCTACTTCACACCTGTACATCAACTCCACTGGCTCCCTGTCACATTCAATATAAACCAATTTTATGATCATACAAGGCCAAACACAGCCTTAGAAATGCAGGAGACATCACCAACACTATCATGACGTCATACATTTTAATTTGACACAGATTGCACGTGACAATAATCCGTCTCTGCTTTGCCCGTAATTGTTCACCAATTAATCATTACAGTTTATAAAAAGGCATGATTTAACTTTTTTGAAGTTTAATAAAATGGTTATATTTTAGCTCAGTGACTGGAGACCTGTCCAGGATGAACCCTGTGTCCGCGCTCCACTTTAACTTCATAAAAACTCTCTGAGAATCACCTTTCTCTGGCCTCACCCAGGTAGAACCCGTTCTCCAGTCCATGTTGTAGCTGCAGTTTATTTGTTTTTATCTTTTTGATGTAGTTTTCTTAACAATCTGTAAGCATCAAAATCCTTGTCATTTTATTTAGTGTCCTGGAGCGCAGCTGCTCATCAGGTGATCACTGTTGCATACTGACTGACAGCCGATGCAGCTCCGCCTTCTTTGTTTCAGAACAGCGCAGGTTTTTTTTTTTTTTGTTACTCTTTCTAAATCGAACCCATTCAAATGCGGCACATTATTTCACAGTCCAACTCTTGTTCTTCAAGGGTCATGCTAAATTAGCCTGAGCTAGCGCGTTCTGCTGAAGTTTCTGACCTGCTGGTTTGCATTAATCCAAAGAAAACCTTTGACCACCGCTACTTTCATTCATACCATCTGTAGCCAGTTTAAAATGCTCTCCTAAAAGTTAAAATGATGACCACCGATAAACCTCAGACTGGCAGTGTCCGCTTTGGAAAGACCCGCCTTACTCTTTCTGATTGGCTAATGTCCCGCCTCTGCCAGGTTTAATTGGTTGAGAGCAGCTTCAGTGTAAAACCTTGAATAAAAAGTCTAGACGGGACTTTTTGCGCTCAGTTTCCAAATGACGGAAATCCGTCGCAGCGACGGAGAACTTTAACCCCTGAGTTAGACACTGTCGTTGGACAACATGCAGTAATATATAAATGTTTTAAATCAGGTTGGGTCCGGATTAGCCAGCAGGTGGGTCCGGATGCGGACCGCGGTCCGCTAATCCGTGACCTCTGCCTTAGAGGGTAGTTAGCGACCAAGTGGCATCATGAAAACCAAGGAATGCAGCAGATCGCTACACGAGGTAATGTTGCAGGGCAGTTTAAAGGTTTCGGTTATCAAACCGTAAACAAAGTTTTTATCCTTTCACAGAGCACCGTTCAATCCATCCTCAGACAATGGAAAGAGTGGCACAACTTCAAAGCTACTAAGGCCACGTTCACACTGCAGGTCTTGATGCTCTCTTCCGACTTTTTTTTGCGAAATATGATTAATTTGTTGATTTTTTTTATTTTATTTTTTTATTTTATTTTATTTATTTTTTTTCCCTGAGGTGGCTGTTCATGCTACTGTTGAATACGACCGCCATCATACTTCTGTCTGAACGATTCAAGACCTCAAAGTGACTCGCATGCGCATATAATGGAAAATGTCACACAGCAGCGCACCGTTTACGAAAGTAATGGTGACTGTAATTGTTTCTAGAAGTGTTCAATAAAGTTTTGTTTAAAAGAATCCTCAAAAAAAAAAAAATGCAGATACCGGCCGGCATCTCTCCTTGTTATTATGAGAGCCGACAATATTAAGACCACATCACAGAAAGGTGATATTATCAATGACCTATGGAGCGCTAACTGCTATTACTGTGAGTGGATGTTTAGTGAAAGACGGCTAAAATGCGACATGACCGTTCAGACTGCGGACGCTTTGAAAAATATGCGATACGTGTGGAAGTGGCACAAGCCGGATTTTTTTGGGGGGGCAAAAAGATCTTATTTGGGTCGCCTTTCCCTGCAGTGCGAACGCAGCCTAAGACATGAGCCTTCACTTAAATTGAAATCTGTTGGCAGGAAAGAGTGTTAAGAGTCAGATGTGCTGGGTAAAATGAGTGTTAAGAGAACAGATAATGGAAAAAAAAAACGTAGGTGAGCCGAAAACATTCAAGGGTCCTGAAACCCGTTGCCTGTACTTGTACATAAAAGCAGAAATCCTGCTTGGTCCTTCCCATTCACTACGCTGATGTCTCAGCTTGTATTCGTTGTCTTACTTTACAACATTTCCCTTAGTATGATTCCCTCTCTGTGTTTTATCGTCACTAGTTTAACGCTGTCAGTAGATGCAACATTACGGTGATGCCTATGTTTTATTTTAATTTTTTTGTGTGTGTTTGCGTCCCAGCTGGCTCTGCTCAATCCCATAGAGAACCCTGACCTGGAACTGGCCATCGTCATGCTCATTGTTCCGTTCTTCGTCAACGTGAGTCTGCTTATGCTTGGTTCTGCATGTAGGTCACGCGATGACCTCGGTCGGTTTCTGCTGGTAACTTTTGGGTTTTGCCTGTGCTGTTTGGTTTAGGCCCTCATGTTTTGGGTGGTAGATAATTTCCTAATGAAGAAGCACAGGACAAAAGCGAAGCTGGAGGAGAGAGATGAGGACTCTCGGGGGAACGGCAAAGTTCGCTATCGACGAGCGCTTTCTCACGATGACTCGGAGTCAGAGGTAAGTCTGAAAAGCCTTGTAAAAATATCATACTTTTGCATGTGGTGATTTTTTTTTTTTTTGTAAAAAGTTAGTCTAAAACCAGTTAAAAGAATTCCCCTCTGCAGGTTTTTTTCTACATTTCTGCGAAGCAGTTTCAGTTTTAAAAGCAGCGCTGACAAAGGCCAGCTTCATGGTTTATTTAGTTCCCTGCCGCCACCGCGGCCCACAGAGCAGGGCTTTGAGTGCTGATGTGGGGGAGGGGAGACAGGGCCGTGTGAAAAGCAGACGTTTAGTGTGAAGGCAGCTCTGCAGTCTGTGTGGGGGCCAGTGGCGCAATGGATAACGCGTCTGACTACGGATCAGAAGATTCTAGGTTCGACTCCTGGCTGGCTCGCTTCTATTTTCCACAAATCTGAAATACAGCTTTGCATCGTTCTCAGAACAAATATCTCCATTTCTGTTTTGTGTGGCGAAGGAACACCTCACTAACATGAAACTGTAGTTAAATAACTATAGAGGGAAATGACAAAAACCTATCTTTGTATCAAAAAGACATTCCAATTTTATTGCTGCTATTTAGGGTTGTTAGTAGTCCAGTGTCTCTGAATAAGTGATTAATTTCCATATTTTTATTATAAAACCTTTTATTTAAAACTTGCTTCTTTTTAATCGTCACTGGTTATGGTTGACGACTTTATGGTTGACCATGATTAATCTCCAGCATGCGTGTCTGGGTCAGGGTTTGATAAGCGCTCACTAAACGCCGTCCTAGTTATGACACAGCACTGCCACTTGGGGGCGCACTCTAGAAATAAATCCTGCCCTTTGTTACAATGGTCTTGTTTCTGCTGTTGGTCCTGCAAAGACTGACAAACTAGATAATAATTCGATCTGTAGGAGTGTCCGTGTTATTTATTGCTTTTCTTTGTCGTGTTTCCTCTGTGATTTAAAAACGGCTGTTTTCCTGCCCTCCCAGCTTGTTGAAATATATGACCAGTAAACCATTGACCTACGCTTATCATGTCCAAAGGCCAGACCAGGGGTCAGCAACCTCGACAACCCCAAGAGCCATTTTTGCCTTCAGTCAAGCAGCTAAACATTTTTTAGAGCCACAAAACCTACACAGCTCTTTGAAACAAGAAAGCTTGTTTTAATTGTACCTACTATAGGAAATTTGTTTGGATTTTTCGATTAAAGTACAAAAATGTTTGTTTTACTCTTAAAACAAAATATATAATGGAAGAAATTACAAGCATAAACAGAAGAATAGATTGCTGCTTTTTTTTATTAACATGACCCCTGCAGTGTATATTAATCCTTTTGGGTTTATTGGTTGTTTACAATATGTGGGGATGAGTGTTCAGTGATGATTGTGTGGCTAAATGTGGATTGGTTGTTAGAATACAGAGGCTTAAGAGCCATGGTCATTGTTCAGTGGGTCGCTGACGGTAAAGTTTGTTCTTTAAAAGACCTTTTCAAAGGATCTTGGATATGAAAAAGACACAGAGGCGACCTCTAAAACTGTTCCCACTAATATTTTTCCATCTTCCTCAGATCCTTTTCTCCGCAGACGATGAGATGGACGAGTCGGATGAGGACGATGTCCGTCGACTCACTGGGCTGAAGACGGTGAAAAAGAAAAAGCTTCGAATGGGGATCCCTGTTTGATCAGTGCGGCCACCCTCACTGCTCTTCTCTCATCACAAGTCCACCGACATTCCCCGTACCTCTACAAACTAGCTTTTGGCCTTCTTCAAAGACTACATTCTCCTTGGGTTTCCTTCTCTGATCAATCCTGAGGAGTTGGTACTCAAAAGACTTTTGGTTCACGACGAAAGAACAGGTTTTTTTTGCAGGTTTCCACGGTTTTATGATCATTGCTGCATGTCGACGTGGTACTTGGAGACCATGTTGTATTTGTAGTTGGATCGAAAAACGAAGAATCCTATCAAGGACAAAGAGCTAAGCCTTATAGGAGACACATAACACTATATGACTGACTGCTCTCATGAGTCTCGGATCCCTTCGCCTAGCGGCTTCTGGCCTTGAGGGACAGATATGCAAACTAATCTGTCTGTCTGTCTGACATTTCCGTCTGTAACAGGCTCCTTACATGTTGAGTCCTGATGTGAACTTCGTGTCAGGTTTGTCCTTTTGTCTTCTCGTGTAGATGTACCACCATGGCCTGTGTTATATAGAAACTCCGTATGAGTGAAGGTGCGGACATCTCTACGCTCCGGCACCTATGAACAGGCATCGGTTTTTGGATGCAGTCTTTAACGCTTCCCAGCACGGCAGCAGACTCAGCTACCGTACACCTGAGGGATGCTTCTTTTGTCAAAGGGAGTCACTTGATGTTACAAACTACGACTGTCAGCTCAGCCATTGATGTCTGTCAGGGGACATTTAATGAGATACTCTCATTTATTTGGCTATTTTATACTTTGTTACTTTGTGTTGTTGAATGTTTTTTTTTTTTTTTTTACATATATTCCGTTTTGTTTTGGATGTTCTTGGGCCAAAAAGGGGACTCTGCTTGCCTCCAAAGTGTTTTCCATTCCTGCAGAGACTTTACAGAGGAGCTACTTTCTTTGCACATGTTCAGAACTAATTAGTTGTCTTTTTGTGAGAATCTTTTTTTTTTTTTTTTTTTTTTTTTTTTTTTTTGGATGGGAATCAAGGTCGGTTCCCCCCTTTACCAATTCGTATCTCCATTTCTTACTTGCCACACCATGGCCTTTTGTCCCCGAAAAACAATCCGTATCAAACCCACATGCTTATCCACTGCGTATCACTCAGTTATTTTGGTGCGCAAGTATTTTGATAAATTATGGAGATAAGTGGTAAAAATCTCACATTTTAGTTTAATTGTAAATTTGCTGTTGATCGTAAAAGAGGTCCTATTGTCACTAATTGTGCTTCTTTCTGTTCTTTGTTTGGGTCAGTCGACTCATTATCTCCCCCTCAAGCACAATCCACATCAGAGCTCCTACCGTCTGAAAAAGCATGGAGTATTATTTTGTTATTGTACTGGGTGAATAAGTTTGGGAAAAGAAAACTGAGTACGTGGAGTGAAATCTATATTTTTGAGCTTTATTCAAAGTCCCTTTGTCGTTCCTTCCTCCTTTCGTTACTTGAGTTCTTCTTTTTTTTTCTCCCTTCCCTCTTTGTATCCTTCCTTCCTGTCTCTGTGCTTTCTGTAGTTTGCATGGTCAAAGCCTGCCTACTGTATAAAATAATAGCTGCCATCAACCATAGTAAACTTTTGCACTCAATATTTTAGAATGGAACAAACACTGGAAATTTGGGTCTGGGAAAGTGTGGCATTTTCAAAACATCCCTAAGGCACGTACAAATTAACTTGTGGTCTGTACATCTGCATCTTTTCATACACAACTTACTTTTCTTTCGGGCACAAAACTCCACAAGTATGAAATGGCGAAGGGGCAAAATGACCTGAACCCGTATATTTTTTATTTCTTTTTTTTCTTCCTCTGCCTGTTTGAAGCGGAGCTCCAGCATGAAGCAGCATCTAGCGGGCTCTGATGTTCAGAATGTGACGTGCTCTGACCTCTAAACTGTAAACGGCCGTGGACCAGACAGCCGAGAGAAAGTATGTGTGAGAGATTTTGTGTGGATGGCAGTGTATGTTTCTGGATATACCTGCATTTTCAAGCGTGGGATGAAATGAGTGCCGGTCCTCCTGAAAAGTAAACCGAGTTTCGTAAACTGTGAAAACTTCTTTGTCATGTTTTCATTAATTGTTTTGGCACATTGGCATGAAGTGACAGATTTAAAGGTGAGAGAGCCTCTGCAGCTGATGGTTTATCGCTACAGCTCCTCTCCCAACCAGGACAAAGGTCTCATGGTACGTTAGAAGCTTAAATTATTGGATAATTACAGGACAAGTGATTTATCATGATAAAAAAAAAATAAAGGATGTGATGAATTCGCTTATTTTTCTTCTTTTATTTATATTGGTGTTTTTATTGTTGGAAAAACATTGAGTTCCAACTATGTAGAACCTAAATATCTGGTCCTAGCATACTAAAATGTGACATGTTTACCATTTACATATGAAAAGTGGGGCAATTTGTCCAGAAATCCATTTTTTCACCACAGCCTTTTCCAAATATCAAATGTACAATTATCAAAGGGCCCAATCCATGTCATCTCATAATAAGTCATCTCTTGTTACCAGGTGCCAGGCCAATGCGTGACTGAAACAATACAAAGTAAATGTTTCTAAACTTAATTGCATGACGTGCCCAGCGTTTTGCCAGTGATTAGTCTCTTACAGACAATGCTGTGGATACTTTTGTTTTTGACCCATTCACTCGTTCACATTATCACAAAATGCAATGATTGGGACTCAACATCAACACTTGGGATTGGATCCTGATGTTGAAGCTTTATGTATGATCTGATCATGTTGACTTTTTTAAGGAAGCTAAAGCCCAAAGGGGAACATTCCAGATTAGTATAAAAATACAGAGGTCCTCTGTGTCTGTTGGAAAAATGCACTAGACCCTACATAGAAAAACTTTTTATAAAGATAAATAATGATTTCAAATTCTCCAAACAAAAATGTAATATTTGAGGGGAAAAGTAACACCTTCTCATCTTACATCTCTTAGTGATTATGACTAGACTGTTTACTATGCGACATATAATAATAATCTTTATTGCAACATACATTTCAACAAAATTTGTTCTCTGCATTTTAACCCATCACCCTTGGGGAGCAGTGGGCTGCCACTGTGCGGCGCCTGGGGAGCAATCAGGGGTTAAGGGTGTTGCTCAGGGACCCAGAGTGGCAGTCTGTGAGAGTTGAACTCAGGACCTTCAGGACCCAAGCCTAAGTGCAATGCTCTAACCACTAGGCCACATATTATGAAGGTGGTGTGTGCTTATGTTCTAAGCTCTCTTACATCGTGGCACCAAGTGTGTCATTTAAAAAGCAGTGAGTCAGTTTGCCCGCCGTCATATGGGTAACACCTTTAAAACTTTGGATGCTGCCTAGAGTCATGACTAAGTAACACCCATTATTATTATTATTCCTTTAACTGTTTGCTCATTCGTGTTCATTTTAGATTTTGATTTGAACAATGATGCATTAAATGTAGAAAAACCTATTTTCTATGTACAAATAAAGCTAGTACAATGATTACCTTCCCCTGCTGTAAGTATAATTTAATTTAAATATAATTTAAAAGCTGAGCATCGTTTCTGATTACACAGCAGTATCGTTGGTTCCTGCATTAACCGTCCAGAAATGCTTTTCACAAGCTCCCAACACCCAAAACGGCATTAACTGTGGCTTAGATCAAGTTGTGGCAATCCTGGCCTCTGAAGCAAGGAAGTGATCCTGGGCGGTGGGCCCTCTTCATTTTCCAGAATGATCAGCTGTTGGCCTGCGAACTTATGGGAGACCCACTCCTGCTGTACCATCCCTCACGTCACTCCTAATAATACACACTGACAATGTTTGAAGGGTCTGCCTGACTCACGGGGTGAGGACCAGCACTATATATAAAGTTAGGCTTGCTAGCAGAGAAGGCACACTGAGGAAAACAACAACCAGCCCGTCAGAACGGAGACTCTGGAAGCAGCCGTAACCATGTCACAGGTAGGTTGTATCAGAAGTTTTGATTTTGAACTAACATTTAATAGATAGGTCACACTCCCCTACAGATTTCAACCTTGTGCTCTTGCTGTTCCACGCTTTTAGTCGGGAGAGGTGAAAAAGAAGAAGCGGCCACCGATGAAAGAGGAGGACTTGAAAGGCGCCCGCAGTAAACTTGGCCTGAAGGGCGAGGCCAAAAGTAAGACCTATGAGGTCATGGTGGAGTGTGGTGAGTACCTTCTTTCAGCAAAGTACTTTCACTCTGACGCATCAGGAAATTTGCACAGCATCATTGCAGGCCTTTTTTTTTTTTTTAAACATGGTTTTCCCCTCCTCATAAGTGTAATGTTTGTCCAGAAAGAGTGAGATGTTTGTTTTATACAAGGGTGGCCGGCAAAGCTTAAAGATAAAAAAGGAGGAGGTAAAAAGCTGTTGGCGAGTTATGAAATATAAGCTTGTAAAAGTAGAGAACTAGAAAAACAGAAATATAAATAGGCCACACCCACTTTTTTATCACCTAGTGAAAACTTTAAAACCGGGAAGTTACTAACTCCTTTTTGATGCTGTAGACAGATAAATATTTCAGTTTATCATTTATACTGACATTGAAAAAAAAAAAAAAAGTTTAGTTCCCTGACCGGGAATCGAACCCGGGCCGCGGCGGTGAGAGCGCCGAATCCTAACCACTAGACCACCAGGGAGACACTACCTACGGTCAGCTACATGTCTATAAGTATGCATTAAGAGCAGGTGTTTTGAAAGTCTGCTCAAGAAAGTCAAAAAAATAAGTCCGCTAATTTCTCAAAGGTGCGACTAAAAGCAGTCTGAGGTCACACCAGTGCAACCAGCCGTTCAAAGGAAGGTAAAAAAGATAGTGATTGTACATTATTATTTCGTGACACAAACTAAATTATCTCATATGGGGTTAGTTTCTCGCCAATTGCCACAACATTATGCCAGTTCTGCCTCTACATGGACGTGCCTCGCGGCGAAGTTCCGCCATAACGCCAGCACTGATGTTACAGAGCTAATTCTGTCCTCTGGACGGGTTCTTCTTGTTGAAACGTTTGTTCTTTTCTCCGAAGACTTCTTCAGTCTGAACAAATCAGACTGACAGCAGGTACTCATTAGACTAAGGGAGAGAAGACGATGAAATAAGTCACGTTTCCACAAAGAAGAACCGAGCTGAAGGACCTACTCAAGTTTTTTCTGGACTCTAAATTAGGGGTTCCCGAAGATGGGGTCGGGACCCCATGGGGAGTCACGTGATGATTTGATGTTGATATACTAAAAAGATTTAGTAAGAGTTCTTATAAAATTGAAAAAAAAATGAAATTATTCTCGTAATTTTACAGCTTTATTCTCATAATATAATGACTTAATTCTCACAATTTCCATTAAAAAAAAAAAAGTAACCCTCCCCTAGGTGTCACTTCTCCCAATAAGCTCGAAAATTTCTGCTGAATGTCCCTCCTTTTCCTGAACGGATTCGATGGGAGCAAACCCAGGCTGATAATGTGCAGAACGGAGAGTGCTACACATCATCAATCTGGCTTGCCAGATTAGGCTGAATTTGTTAACTGTCCCAAATCATGCAATTTTCTTTAACGTATAAATATCAAAGATATTGGAAAATAAATTATCAGATAGATAACATTTAGAAACTTGCCCCTAAGCCTCTTCCTCCACTCTGGCCTTTTGTTCAGCTGCTTTACTTTTCTTAGTGTGTTTGACCTGGATGTGCAGTCTCTGGGTTTAGGTACCTGAATAAAAAGTATGTCTGTTTACCTGTGTTCAGAGCGCATGGGGAAGGTGGCTCCATCTGTGTTCAGCGGCGTGAGGACAGGAACGGAGACGGTTCTTGCTAAGCCTGCTGCTCCCAAAGATCCTTCAGCTAGTGTGTTCAACAAGTAGCCACAGAAGTAAAGGAAGCAGCACTAAAAGAGAGAACAGCCATTGCAGTTTTTTATTTCTCTAACTAGATGGCAATAAATGTAAAGCGTATGAGCGAATATTTGTCAAATTTGATAGGGATGAATAAGCTTGTTTTGTTCAAATTGTGTATTTTGATATAAATGTTACGCTATTATGTGCTTTTTTTGTATTTGCCTGTCTACCAGATGACTTATTTTGTGTTAAAATGCAGTTAAGATTTGTGAATTTTAAAGAGAGGCGTTACTGTTCTCTATGCTGTTCTGTGCTCTTTTTGTATATGCCAGTTTAATTATTTTCTCTGTCATCATGCAGAAGGCATGTGCCGGTATTATGTTCTTACCATATAAAAACCATGGGTAAAAATCGTAGTTTCATGGTATGACCGTAGTAATGCAAAATTGTTTAACTAAAACATGAAATTGCTTATGTTTAAAACAGATAACAGCACATTTTATTAATCCTAAAGTAATAAAACACATAGATTATTACAATTATAATGTTATTTGTCACATTCATTCATTGTTCTTTTTTGCTCTTATTCAATCACTCAACTTTTATTGATATAGCCCTTTACAACACACAAGGTGACCAAGGTGCTGTCCATAAAATAAACATTATAAAAAGATCATTTAAAACATAAAAAGGAAACACTAAATAACATGAAAAATATGACACTCTACAACTGAATGTTAAAAACCAATCTGAATAAATAGGCCTTAAAAACGCCCAAATCAGTAGTAGTACGAATGTCTGGAGGCAATTTGTTCCAGAAATGAGATTTCCCAGGGTTCCCAAAACAGAGCGCAGCATTTGACATTTTATGCCTTCTAATATGGAAGCCAGTAAGAGATGCAGACCAGAAACAGAACAGAATACAACATCACATACCTGTCCTGTGTAAGTAAGAAATTCACAACAGCAACACACCTTTTAAAAACAGCATATTAGATTGTCGTGTTCGGCAAGCTGTTGTACCGATTTGAGCCAAAAGGTGTCAGTATTACTTATAGATCCTTTAAGGCCCACGCTGGGTTCCGAATTTATAGGAGTTCAGACAGGTATGGATGGGCAAGAGCATCAAGGGCTTTAAAAACAAATAGCAAAAGAGAGACTGGTTCAAAACAGTCAAACACTGCAGTGTGTGAAACAGTAACAGTCTGGTCTGATACTGCTGCTGCTCAGTGCTCTCACAGACACCACTTTATTAACAAAAACATTAAAAAAATAGTCATAGGTAAAAACGGTGGCTTCAGCAAGAGAAGGGGAGGGGAGGGGAGGTCACAACAGAGTTGATTGTGTTATGTAGCACATAAGGGGAGGGGCCATTAGCGGAAATGATATCCGACACATACTGGGATTTTGCCTAACCCTCTGATACTGAGTGAGACTCTCTCTCAGCATCTCCAGCGATGCTCTGCCTGTCTGCGACACTGTCTAAGGATCTGAGTCATGTCACTTGACCAGGGCTCAGACTTTGGCTTGATGGACTTAAGCTCGAAAGGAGCACTAGTGTCCGGGATCTCAGAGCAGAAAGCGTAGAAGGATGACAAAAAGCTGTCAGGGCAAACTCCACAGCTGTTGAAGAGGTAAAACTTGAACGGCAAGAACCTTGGGCAGGAGGCTTACTGACAGGTGGAGGAGCAATAACACTGAAGACTATGGGCAAATGGTCAGAGATGGGAATACCAGAGATTTCAACAAGGGACACAGACAGACCATGTGAAATAATCAGGTCCAAAGTATGCCCAACATTATGAGTTGGCCCATCCACCGACTGACTTAGATCAAAAGACCAAAAAGACTTTTAAACTCTGTCGCAAATCGATCAGATGGATAACAGATGTGAATATTAAAAACCCTGCAGATCAGGAGTTGATCATGTTTAGGGCCTACCTCTGCTAAAAACTCAGAAAACTTCTGGATAAAATCTTTGTTATATTTTGGTGGGCGGCACACAACAGCACACAGTATTGAGTAACACTAGGAGACTAACAAGTTGATATTAGCTTAATTAGTCGAGTTATCTGCGCAGGTAGCCAACCGGCAGTCTGCAGCTTAACAGACATGCCACCCACAGCTTTATACCTGTCTTTTCAATATAACATTACCTTAACAGTAAGGAGGTCACTATCCATGCTATGGCTGCCTTTGTTTTTTTGTGTGATAGTTAAAAGCAGTCAAGTAGATTTTTATTTGCAAGTCAGAGAAAAGTATGGTAGCCTTCTGCCTGTCAGCTGACCACCAGTGTGCTGCAGTGGGTGAAGGATATTTAAACTCAATGTACTTTCTCTTCCATATAATAAAAGCTCAAACCACTTAAATCAATATAACTGATTTTTCTTTTTTTTTATTCTCATTTTTGACAAGTAAATGCAGTGTTCCTGTTTAGCCGTTTGTAAGCATGCTTTTAAATAAGGTGATATTCTTCTTCTAGAGAGGACGTCTTTCTCAGTTGAGCCATTATTGATATTTAAAGTCTTTTGCACGTTTTTTTGGACATGTACTCTGTATAAAGTTTGTTTCCAGTCCTGGTGTTGCAAAACACTAAATAATCAAAAGTAGCAGTCAAACTTGAAGCTTGCACAACTTTGCGCCCCCGGATCATTGATTCCAGAAAATGCTTTCCTGAAAAAGGATTCCATGCAGAAATGCCTCATAACCTTTAGTTAGTCATATAAAACCATGACAGATAACTGTTAGTACATCAAGAGGGCCTTAGCATTAGTTTCCATATATGGTAGTAATTTCATTCAAAAAGTTAAACTGACTAGGTTCATTAGAGTATTATATTTTAATCATTTGTTTCTGTCAGTATTGATGAATGTGGCTTAAAGCTAATGAAAACCTAAAAAAATTATTACAGAGATGTAAATTGCCTGACTTTATCCAATGCTTTTCCAGTCATGCTGACCAATCAAAGTGCTTTACACCACAGCCCCATTTCACCTAACTGCACTCACGTCCATCCACTGATCAGTAGGCAACTTGTGGCCAGGTGGCTGCAGTGGCACTGTCATGATTTAGGTTTCTGTTTGTTTTACTTTGGACCTTTCTGGACTTTTCCCATCAGCCTGTCACCTATCAGCCACCAGGCGCTATCCAATCAGCTCAGCCACCAGTCAATTAGCCCAGATAAACTCCACCTGCTGCCAGTAATTACTGTCAACTCTGTTCACCTGTCTACTTATACCTGCCTCAGCCAACTCATCCCTTCCAGAACGTCTCTTCTCTTCTCGTCCAGTGTGATGTGCTTTGACTCTATCAGTTCCTGTGTGCTCAGCCAGCTGGACTCTTTAGATAAATGTTGCCTTTGTCTGCGTGCTGCACAAGTCTGCCTGTTTCCCCATGAGTTCCAGCTGCTCGCTCTGCCCATTCTGGTGGTTCCCTGATCCACATTGCCTGTTCTGGTCTGTCACTACCTGCATCTTCTGGTCTCCTGCTCATCCCTGCCTGCCTGCACCTTCAGCCAATACTCATCTGCCTAGTCTGGTTTTGCTCGCCTGCCTCACTTGCCTTTACTCATCCCCTCACAATAAAGCTTTTAAAGAAACGTAACTCTGTGTCCGGCTGAATATCGGACTCACCAGAGTCATTCGTTACAGGCACACGGAAAAATGATTGGAGGAAGCTGGAATCGAACCCAACCACCTTCCAACTGAACAAAAACTACTCTACCCACAGTTGCCAATGTTAAGGCATGGCCTACGCAATCATGGGAAAGACTCAGAAACTTTGTCCAATGAATCTCAGTAATGTGCAAGTTTTGCTTTTATAGAATGACTGAAATAAAAAAAAAGTTTTAATGATGCTCTAATTTACTGAGATAAACCTATATTTTCTTCCAAAACACAATGTTTGTCTCTGAACTTGAACTAATTGTGTTACTGGAACATCACCGCGGATTTGAACCTGAAAGATACCACAGGTAATAGTCGTCGTTTGAAAACATAAACCGTTTACAAATTAAACTGCTGCAGAATATTGGTCGAAACGAGACATATTTTCAGGTATACAAATTCAAGTTGAGCTGCCAGAATTTCCGTATCCCTATGCACAGCTTACTCTACATGTTAGAAAAATGTAAATGTAATCATTTTATTTTTATCAAGCTACAGGCATTTGGTTTGTTTCAAGAGTTTGCTTTCAGGAAGGTTCTGTTGTTTTTAACCTTAGATAAGGGAGAACAAACCCAACTGTGCATGAAGCTGGTGATTTGATCATCACCCACAATGAGACTTGCTCCTTTCTTTGTTTTCCAATCCCCATGTTGTAAACTCAAGACTGTGATTAAATCCTCCTGCCGCCCATGTGATGTGTGACAATAAAAGGCAGAAAAGACAGAGGCAGTGGGGCAGACGAACTCAAGAGCTCCTGGTTCTCTGCCCTCTTTCTGATGAAAGAGTAAAAACTTGTGTTTGCGTTGGCTTTCTTTCCAGAATAAAGGGGTTATTAAACCCTATCACTACATACTGTGGGAAGCTTTATATTCTCTGCAGGTCCTAAAGCCTTATAACTGTAAAGGATATTGTCCCCTAAATACACAGTTCCCACTAGACCATATTTGACTTCAGGTTCCTGGAATGATGGCTTTCATAATGAGACACTCACATCTCAGAAAATAATCTCTCTGATGCCACTTTAGTGTCGTATCAAACACGGGTTTAGATAGAAAATTACTGTGGCAGGCACTTGTTGGGTCTTCACTGTGGCCAAAATACTTGATAATGTC
Organism: Fundulus diaphanus; assembly: GCA_037039145.1. Taxonomy (NCBI): domain Eukaryota; kingdom Metazoa; phylum Chordata; class Actinopteri; order Cyprinodontiformes; family Fundulidae; genus Fundulus; species Fundulus diaphanus. Next base: position 39,317,493 of record CM073126.1, read on the forward strand.
TGTTTTTGCTTCAAGTGGGTCTATCTGAGGTAATGTTACTGTCAGTGGGAGTGTGAACAGTAAACTGAACACTAAGCCCACAGGAGAGCAAAAAGGCCCTTTTTGTTCCAGTACGGGCCACGTAACTCACTGCCCATATCCCCACTGGGATATTTTCCCGAAAGTATCCCCACAATTTCTCTTGACACATGAATGGACGGCAGTGACACGATTCCTAGTAATGAGGAACATAGATTTGCTTATGTATTTATGTGTTTAGTATAGTTTCGTTTTATGGCAACCATGGTCACCAATGGCAAAACCATTTCTACCAAACAGCGGATTCTGTTGGTCCTGTACCCTGAAATAACAAGGCAGCCTCAGTCCGGCGAAAATCAAGAATGCAAGCTTAAAATAGTGCCGTGTTTATCACCAGCTTAATAAACCTGGCACAGTTTGATGGCACTGTGTTTCTCTACCAAGAAACACGGTGCCCACTCACCGAATGAAAAACAGAGCGCTTTGCCAGTTTCAATAAAGACGCTGTTTACAGAAAATCAGAGTCTGGACAGATGTGCTCCCAAAAAGCTGAAAGTCACCTAGAGCTTGCTTTGGATTTGTAGAGATAAAATAGTCTGGTTATGTTTTAGAGGTGCGAGAAGCAGACAGATATTTAAAAACGTACGCAGTAATACCAAACAGCGGTGATTTTACTAGCGGATCAAAGTTTGTCATGTTTTTTTGTTTCTAATGCTGGAGAGTGGCAGACACAACAGACCCGTGGGACAAAGTGCACGGTATTTCAACATAACACTCCACACTTAACTTGTTTTTTTTAGGGATAATAAGCCACAATACAAGCACCTAACTGTGCTTTAAGCAAAGTGACGTGGTTTAGATATAAGTATCTCATTCACTAAACAAGGCTGTAGATGTTATTATGTAGTGGTTTTTTTTATCACACATTCAGCTTAGGTACATGTTAGGTTTGAATAGAAGCATTCAGATATTTGCACATTTTCTTTCTTTCCACTTTATGAGCACCATGTTTGTACCTCCGGGCCTCCTGCCCAATGAGCCCAAAAAGTTTGGTCAATACTCAGGGGCAGCGCACCCGCCCCCGCTTCTGTCCCTCCTACCGGGAGCAGAGAGGACTTTTTCCCCCCTGCTCTGAAGCGAGTCAGTGTTCGTTAGAAGTTTGGTCATGTCTGGTCTGCTGGGTATCCGGCCGCTGCTGCTGCTGTGGGGCTGCGGCTGCCTCTGGCTCACCAGCCCAACATCTGGAACGCTGGTCATCTTTGAGGACACTGAAGCTCCAGAGGTACCGTTACACGTTTAACCTTCATCTCAAATCAAACAGTTTAGCTTCTTATAGAAATGTTGAAAGTGGCGCGGTGCCCTTTTAAGTTGGTTCCTGATTAGTAAGGATTTTCACCATGATATGAATCACTTTCCCACATGTGCATTATTTGTGACGCAGAACATACATTTATCTTGTTTTTCTTACAACCTGCAGTAGCGTATTAATTATCCATATTTTTTCCTTTATATCCGTGTATTGAAGCTGCTTCTGTGTCTGTGTCCCCCAATCATTCCTTAGTCGCCTCTAACAGAACACAGCAGCTCACCTTTACCTCACACGGCAAGACGGGATTATTATACATCATACCGCATTCATTTCCACTACACTGGCTTCTCGCGCGTTTCAGGAAAGATTTAATATTTGTATTATTGGTTTTTAAAGAACCCATATTTATTTATCCAAGTTATTAAGCTTTTTGTATTCACACCAGGTGGTTCAGCTCAGATAGTCAACATTTCCTCACGGTTCCATGGACAAGATATAAACTTTGAGGTAGCCGAGCTTTGGTTGTATCTTGTGGAATCAGCTTCCAGGTCTTTCATCCATAGCTGAACTCTGTGTTTTTAAATTAAAGCTCAACACTTAGACAGGCTTTTAATAATTACAAATGGGGTGGCACTTCTGTTTCGTGGGGGTGGGGGTGGGGGGGGGGGTGGGGGGGGGGGTGGGGTTGTTGCCTATCTCCAGCGGTCATCACAGGTTTGATCGACCTCGTTTTAACCTGTTTTTTATGACTGCGCAAAGGGCTTTGCAAATAAATGATTGCTTGATTGTTTGTGTTTCAGGAAATGTCAGGAGCTCCAAAATTGCTTCAGGTACTTGGCTGAAACTTTTCTTCTTTTTTTTTAGATATTGGTGAAAATAATTGATTAGGCTTGATCATTTACTAACGAGTATATGCGCCAAATCAGACAAACGCTTGGAAAATTAAAGTAAAGCTCAAACCGTATCCTTTAAGAGGAAAATAAATCTTAGTTTACTGCACTAATTAACAGCAAAGGATTTAAACTGAAACATTGCTTTGCAATTTCCCCAATGTTTAAATAGCAATATTCTGTTTTTTTGTTTATTTGTTTGCTTTTTCTGTTGCAGAAAAGAAGCACAAATGAGGCAATGGTAGGAATGTTGTCTATTCTGTCAATGAAATACAGTGCTTTGTGATGGCACCCTTTAACTTTTCCACGGTTTATCAGGTTACGCCCACAAACTTCAGTGTATGGTTTAGGACTTCTCTGGATTAAAAACATAATAAGTAGAACATAAGTGTGATGTTGAAGGAGAAGAATGCATTGTTTTGCCATTTTTTTACGTATGAAACCGAGAAAAGTTTGCCGTTTTATTGTATTCAGGCCCCAGTGCTGCCAGTTGCCTTCAGAAGTCAGCTGATGGGCAGAGCTGCAGATCTACCAAGCCTGGGCTATCCACATGAACCGTTAGGCTGAGCCATGCTGCATTATTCAGAGAAACAACCAAGAAGGCTATGGTAACTTTGGAGGAGCTGCGATAATCCTCTGGCTAATACTCTGGCAAATCTAGCCTCTATGGATGAATGACAATAGGAAAACTATTGTTAGAAGAAAGCCACAAGAAGTCCTGTTTGCTGTTCAGTAAAACACTTGTAAATGATGGTATAAATTTACATAGTGACCCACTAACCATTCAAAGCACTTTGCGCAGAGCCACATTCACACTCACAGGTGAAATGAGAAACACTATCTGTAGCAGAAACCTGGTGGTGGCAGCATCATGTTCAATCAGTCAATCAAAGTTTATTTCTATTTTTCAACTTTTCAACAATCCATCTGGTGCACAAAGTGCTTTACAAGCTAAAATACAAACAAAAAGATGCTGAGACAAAATAGATAAAATATAAAAAATGTATGGGAAATAACAGGAGATTTAAAAAAAGTGCATTATAGCCCAATTCAAACCCATGCTGTGGGTATTCTTTTTTCAGGACCAGGGAAGCTGACCAAAGCGGATGGATGGATGGATGGATGGATAGATAGATAGATAGATAGATAGATAGATAGATAGATAGATAGATAGATAGATAGATAGATAGATAGATAGATAGATAGATAGATAGATAGATAGATAGATAGATGGAGCCACAATTCTGGAATAAAGCCTCCTAGATGCTGCAAAAGACTTAAAACCTAAGCTCTGGTTCACCTTCCATCAGTACAACTCTTTAAATACAGACAAATCTACACATGAAAGATTGAGATCAATGCATGTTCATTTCTTAGAATGACCCAGTAAAAGTCCAGACCAGTATCAAAATTTGGAATCTGTGGCAAGACTTGATAATTGATGTTTTACAGACATTTTCCGTATGAACTGACTGAGCAGGATTTGTTTTGCAAAGAGGAATGGGACGAACATGTTATAGAAGTGCAAAGATAGCAGAGAAATACTCCCAAAAGACTTGTAGCTGTGTTTGGATCAAAAAATGCTAAAATTGCTACCCTGAGTTGCTCTACCATATAAAATCTGTCGAAGTTTCAAGTTGTAAAATGAAATAAAATGTGAAAAATTTCAAGGGATATGAATACTTTAGCAAGACACAGTAATTATGTCAATGCTTACTTTCATGAAACTTTGAGGTAGATCATGAGTGAAGGGTTTTCTTTTAGTCTGACATTTAGTATGGTTAGTAAAGTGTGCTCTAAAATGCCCTTTTCGGTTTACTTCTGGAACTATGTCACAACAGAACAAAGTCTGATTTGATGCCTTTTGATCTAATGGAACAAAACAGATAAGAAATATCTTTGTTTAATAAAAACTGATAGAAATACAAAGCTGTAAAAACACACTAAGAGTCATCAACATAGACTTATAACACTCCCAGGGTGTAAGAGGGTGACATAATGTCTCTTAAATACTGTTTCCTAGCTGCAGTATGTTTGGCATCTCTTGCATGGAAATTATATAAAATGTTACAGTCATTTTATGTCCAAAATAACTATGTTAAAAGATGAGCTCATGACAAACGGAGCCTTTCAGGAAGCTGTTGGATGTCCTCATCCTGTGTAAAACGCCACCTTAGGCTGTATGTAACTGTTGGGTTCAAGATTGTAATAATCAGTCCTTGTTTTCCCAAGTTGCAGTGTTTTTATGTATTTACCTCCTTACCAACTTCAAAGGGTGGTATAAAATGAATTTCTTTAAGTAAAACGCTTAAACACTAACTCTATCTGCCTACTTAAGATCAGTGAAACTGCGAACCAATAGCAGATCCAGTTTTGTTTAGACAAACGAAGAACTTTAGGTGGTTTTCTTCATTATTTTATTTGATAGGAGATGAACAATATCTACAGTGTATAGCACAAGTACTCCTTCATTTTTCTTCGCCCCCGCCCACAACCTTCCATGTGATTTATTGGGATGTCTCTGATAGAACAACACACAAAACGACCTGCCTTGTCCTTGATGAAGAAAAGCATCCCCACAATGTGATGCTGTTCATTTCCTTCCACTTCAAAATGATGTGATATTTTTTCTTTTTTCCAAATAAATTCCCACTGAAGTTTGTGGCTGCAGACTGAGAAAAGGGGAAATAGTTTAAAGGGTCTCAACATTTTTGCCAAGAGCTATTTAGAAAGACTAAGGATTAATAAGTTTATAATGTCAACAATATGGATGCTTGTATTTATATTTTGGATTAACTGTTTTACTTGTTTCTTGCCTTCCATCCACAGGTGGAAGTGCACAGTGTCACAGTGGATTGCACGGTGACGTCCCGCTTCGCCCACACCGTCATGACCTCGGTAGCTCTAAACAAAGCCAACACATCAAAGGAAATCTTTTTTGAAGTGGAGCTCCCCAAGTCTGCCTTTATAACAAATTTCAGCATGTAAGCAAGATTTTTTTTCTATTTTATCTTCTGAAATACAAATAAAAACAGCAAAAAAAGGAGAAATTTTGTGTCAACAAACTAGGTAGCAGTTTCTGACGATACAAGCAATGATATTCTCATGGCCTCAGATAATGGACTTGTGTCTGTACTTGTCCTGTTAGATCTCAATGCTGCATTTGATACAGTTGATCACAGTAATCTCCTAGAAAACCAATTCTCCTTACTATCTCTCTCTCTCTCTCTCTCTCTCTCTCTCTCTCATGGGATTAATTTTCACTGTTATGCTGATGATACTCAGCTATATTTATCCATAAAACTTGATGAATCCAATCAATTACTTCAACTACAGGCATGTCTTGATGACATCAAAACCTGGATGACTTTAAATTTCCTGCTTTTAAATTCCGAGAAGGCAGAAGTTGTAATCTTTGGACCAGTCCTCAAAAAAGAAACTTCTTAATCAATCACTTAATCTGGATGACCGTTCATACTGAGCCTGGTTCTGCTGGAGGTTTTCCTCCCTGTTAAAGGGGAGTTTTCCTCTCCACTGTCGCTTCATGCAAGCTCGATATGAGGAATTGCTGCAAAGCCATCGACGATGCAGAGGACTGTCCACTGTGGCTCTTTCATGAGGAGTCAATGCTATCTACTGGGTTTCCTTAGATAGGAAACTTTTTGACCAATCTGTATGATTTGATTGAATTTGACTTTGTAAAGTGCATTGAGATGAAGTGTTGTGAATTGGCGCCATATATATAAAATCTAATTGAATTGTATTTTATTTCAGTTTTAAAGTGAATAATGTGGTCTTTTGTGCTTATGCTTCTCAGGGAAATTGAAGAGAAGGTGTATGTCGGAGTGGTGAAGGAAAAGGAAAAAGCTAAGAAACAATACCAGAAAGCTGTTTCGTCTGGACAGACAGCGGGTTTGGTCAAGTGAGTCAAGCAGGACACCCGTACAAACCCAAACAACAGTTGCTTGTGTGACTAATGCCTTTTACACGCCCTCTACAGATAGAGAATTTAGCATTTTAGCTTTGCCAGCAGATAGAGATGTCTGTATGTGTGCGTGCGTGCGTGCGTGTGTGTACTCTTGTACTTGCTGCTGAGTGAGAACATATTTTTCATATTTTACCACCAAAGTGGGGACTTTGATGTAAAGTGAGGACTTTTTTTCCCCCATATTTAAAACAAAGATGTGTGTGTTTGTGTGTTTTCTAACGTGTCCTGTCCGGCAGTGTAGCACCCAGAATTGTTTTCTCAGCATCAAGCAGAAGCCCAACACATTTACTTTCACAAGTAGAGAATGAAAGATGGAAATGAAATGGAAAAAGAGTAAAAAGAAAGGGAGAGTTGAGGCAAAAGGTTAAAAAGGAGAGGAGAAAAGAATAGAGAGACAGAGGAAGTGTCACAGGGACAAATAACCAACAAATATATAATAACAACGCTGACAAATACACAATAATATTTTATGTAAGATGTATTTAGTGGTAAATAAATATAGAGTGTATCTGTATATCTGTGTAACTGTAATCACCTGGATTCAAACACCTGCAGGTGTTTCTCCATATAAAAATGCTCAATAGAGGGCGTGAGGAGCAAAAGACCTCCGTCACCCCCAGGTACCAAGGGAGTCGAATCCAGGTCCCCCAGACATCCAAAGGGCCCCCAGAGCACGGTAGCCCCATGAGGACTAACACAGGAATAACCGTATGTGTGTTTTACTGCAGGGCTTCTGGGAGGAAGATGGAGAAGTTTTCGGTGTCCGTTAGCATCGCAGCTGAAAGCAACGTGACTTTTGTTCTGACTTATGAGGAGCTCCTTCAGAGGAAATTGGGCCAGTATGAGATTCTGATCCGAGTTAAACCCAAAAGTCTGGTTCAGCAGTTCCAGGTGAATCACTAGATGATGAATTGAACCCTTCTTTTTGATGATTTGATGGATGTGTTTACAAACAGTGTGTCTGTGTTTGCCTGTGTGGGTGGAAACAGATTTTGACAAACATCTATGAGCCTCAGGGCCTGTCTTACGTTGATGCACATGCTACTTTCCTCTCCAACGAACTGCTCCCTCTGGTGGAGAAAACAGTCAGTGACAAAAAGGTACCTGACTTTACTTGACCTCTTTTGTAGTTATAAGTCTTTACAGTTTTTATTGATTGCTTTGACGCAGCAGTCGACTCAAAATACACATTTTTCAAAACAGTTGACACAGAGGCCTAAACAGTGGCAACAATGGTCAAAATGACACAGTTTGTTTGCAAAAGGCTCCAACTCTGCCAAAACATTAAGAAATATGGACCAAAAGCACATTTTGCCCTCAAACAACACAACTTGCACACAAATGTATGAGCCCTTCCAATCAATCATAACACAAGAGGCAACAAAATACAAAATACCGCAGTCAATGTGAATCAGTGCAGCATTGCTGGTCATTGTAGCCAATGACTGTGTGCAGCTTACATGTCAGTGTCATTTGTAGTCAAATTTGCCTTCTTGCAAAAAATGGATCCAGAATCAGAGATGTTGCAAATTGTACATGATTATCATTTTTTGTGGCTACAAATGAAATATTCCAACAGAAGATACTAGAGCTGTCTGTCTCTTCTAGTCTCTTCTCTCTTGACGAATAGGCCACATGGCCTCATTTTCATCACACTAGGGAAAAATCTTCTTGCATGCCTGATCCATCCTTGACATGCCTCTGCATCTATATCTTGGGCAGCAGCTACACCTCCACCTCGCACATGGATTCCTCTTCCTTGGACTCCTCTTCCCCTGAGCCCTCTAGGCTTTACTCTGACTCTCATCTGCCTTAGACCATCCATGCTTACAAAGAACAACGCACAACATGGCACCTTTTAAGGCCTGCAGACTGATTGCAAATTGAAAAGTTGTGAGAAGAAGTGTCAAACAGCAATGGAGTTTAGACTGTTTGAATGACATCTGTGTTAACTGTTTTGCAAAAGGGAGGGGAAAATGTGTCAAACCAATGAAAATGGGTTAACTCATTTGCAAGAGGTGTTGTTTGCTCTGCTGAGATGGTGATGAAGACTGAGAGGTTGCCAGTTTCTTCAAACAGATCAAAGCAATCAATAAAAACTATAAATGATCTTTGTTTGCCTTCCTGTTCTAAATTTGATACAAATGTCTTACTCACTGTGTTTATCTTCTTGTCAGGCCAAGATTTCTTTCTCCCCAACTCTGGAGCAGCAGAGAAAGTGTCCAGGTTGTGATGGAACACTGATTGATGGCGACTTCATCGTTAAGTATGATGTGAACAGACAGCAGGGCCTTGGAGAGATTCAGGTTTGCTATCAACTCAGGTTATGGATTTAAAGGTTTATGCATATTTATGCTATTTAATGCAAATTACGACTGTTTTCCTCTAGATTGTAAATGGCCACTTTGTGCACTTCTTTGCACCCCCTGACCTGCCCAGAGTGCCAAAGAATGTGGTGTTTGTAATCGATAGGAGCGGGTCGATGTCGGGCAGAAAGATGGAACAGGTAAAAATTCTTTGAGGTTTTTCAGAAGAAAAAAAAAAAAAAAAAAAAAAAAAATATATATATATATATATATATATATATATACACTACCGTTCAAAAGTTTGAGGTCACCCAAACAATTTTGTGTTTTCCATGAAAAGTCATACTTATTCACCACCATACGTTTTGAAATGAATAGAAAATAGAGTCAAGACATTGACAAGGTTAGAAATAATGATTTGTATTTGAAATAAGATTTTTTTTACATCAAACTTTGCTTTCATCAAAGAATCCTCCATTTGCTGCAATTACAGCATTGCAGACCTTTGGCATTCTAGCTGTTAATTTGTTGAGGTAATCTGGAGAAATTGCACCCCACGCTTCCAGAAGCAGCTCCCACAAGTTGGATTGGTTGGATGGGCACTTCTTGCGTACCATACGGTCAAGCTGCTCCCACAACAGCTCAATGGGGTTCAGATCTGGTGACTGCGCTGGCCACTCCATTACCGATAGAATACCAGCTGCCTGCTTCTGCTCTAAATAGTTCTTGCACAATTTGGAGGTGTGTTTAGGGTCATTGTCCTGTTGTAGGATGAAATTGGCTCCAATCAAGCGCTGTCCACTGGGTATGGCATGGCGTTGCAAAATGGAGTGATAGCCTTCCTTATTCAGAATCCCTTTTACCCTGTACAAATCTCCCACCTTACCAGCACCAAAGCAACCCCAGACCATCACATTACCTCCACCATGCTTAACAGATGGCGTCAGGCATTCTTCCAGCATCTTTTCATTTGTTCTGCGTCTCACAAGCGTTCTTCTTTGTGATCCAAACACCTCAAACTTGGATTCATTCGTCCACAACACTTTTTTCCAGTCTTCCTCTGTCCAATGTCTGTGTTCTTTTGCCCATCTTAATCTTTTTCTTTTATTGGCCAATCTCAGATATGGCTTTTTCTTTGCCACTGTGCCGTGAAGTCCAGAATCCCGCAGCCGCCTCTTCACTGTAGATGTTGACACTGGTGTTTTGCGGGTACTATTTAATGAAGATGCCAGTTGGGGACCTGTGAGGCGTCTGTTTCTCAAACTAGAGACTCTAATGTACTTATCTTCTTGCTCAGTTGTGCAACGCGGCCTCCCACTTCTTTTTCTACTCTAGTTAGAGCCTGTTTGTGCTGTCCTCTGAAGGGAGTAGTACACACCGTTGTAGGAAATCTTCAATTTCTTAGCAATTTCTCGCATGGAATAGCCTTCATTTCTAAGAACAAGAATAGACTGTTGAGTTTCAGATGAAAGTTCTCTTTTTCTGGCCATTTTGAGCGTTTAATTGACCCCAAAAATGTGATGCTCCAGAAACTCAATCTGCTCAAAGGAAGGTCAGTTTTGTAGCTTCTGTAACAAGCTAAACTGTTTTCAGATGTGTGAACATGATTGCACAAGGGTTTTCTAATCATCAATTCGCCTTCTGAGCCAATGAGCAAACACGTTGTACCATTAGAACACTGGAGTGATAGTTGCTGGAAATGGGCCTCTATACACCTATGTAGATATTGCACCAAAAACCAGACATTTGCAGCTAGAATAGTCATTTACCACATTAGCAATGTATAGAGTGTATTTCTTTAAAGTTAAGACTAGTTTAAAGTTATCTTCATTGAAAAGTACAGTGCTTTTCCTTCAAAAATAAGGACATTTCAATGTGACCCCAAACTTTTGAACAGTAGTGTATATATATATAGTAATTAGCATGAATGCATAAAAGGCCATGTTTGTTGTTGTAACTAATATTCTTCATTTAAAAACCATTAATTTGTCAGTAAAATGTTTATTTATTTACTTTACATTGGAATCGTATCTGTGCTTGATAGGGATTCTTTTTAACCATTTTTGGCAGTCAGGGACCACACAAAATTATTCCAAGGGCTTCAAAGGTCCCAATAGCAACACTTTAGAAACAAGCAGGTTCAGAGTCACTACACAGGGATCTATTTAGGTCTGGGCCCTACAATGACCATGGAAGAAGATTTTTATGACTGGTAAACAATTTTTCTGACATGAATAATGTTTGGCTCAAGATTGATATTTAAACTCACTTGGTAAGAGTCTTTTATAATGTGCATTCTAACAAGGTTCCCAGCTTCTTCAGAAGGGAAACATGCCCACAAGTCACAGGTCCTTCAACGTACCTAGCAGTGGTTCTACTTTTCCCCGACCCCACTCCTTTTAGCTAACCCAGCTCAGCTCTTCTCTACTCGGTTTATCTTTGCCCGTTTTATGATTCAGCTGGCCTAGAATGTCTGGAAAAGGGAAACGTCTCCTGGGGTGGCTTTAGCCCTCATCCCCCACGTCCCATTTGCGACGCAAATCTGCATTAAATCTGCGAACAGAGCCGTTGCATAGACTGTGCGAACTGGGCCACCGCACAGTGCCTCATAATACTAGAAGGCCCCAGGCTTCCAATTTTTTTTTTACAAAGCATTTGTTATATATGATTGTGTCTGTTTATGTCAAGGCACATAAAAAATGTATAGTACAATCCAACAAATTTTGCCATTTTTTTATTGTTGCTATGATTGATATATATCAATGGGTGCTATGTCATTACGCCTTCCCGAGGAAGGGAGAGAGGGGAAGCCAACAATTTCACAGGCACAAATCGGGTTCTGAGGAAAGGGGAGGGGGAATATAAAATTCAGTAGGTCACTACAGGGATTGATGCCGTGGCTGAGCTGATGTCCATAGAGCGTCTGAATATGCTAATGTAGTGGAACCAATTATCGTCACCCTCACCGACACGGTGGCAGAGCCTGGCGGGCTTCAACAATAGAAGGACTAAAGTGTGGGCACTGACTCTGATGAAGACGATGAAGTCCGAGGTGAGGAAAAAATAAGTAGCTGTACTTATTTTATTATGAGGCTAGATTGATCAGATGTCCCGATGTGTGCGGGACTGTGCCACGTTTTGCACTCTAGTCTCAGTGTTCCTCAAACTGAAAGAATGTCCCGCATTTGAAAGAGAAGGCAGCACTGCAGTCCTCGTCAAGGAGAGCTGCGTCGGCTGACAGTCAAAATATGCAGCAGCATCTTACCTAATGAGTAGCCAGTGTGCTTGTAAAATAAAACAATTATTTTCATGCATACAGAATATTATGGAAAAAATGTCAAAGTAAAAAAAATGCCACTGCAGACTTGGGAACAGTGTCCCACTGGGTGAGGTCAGAGAAAGGCGGTTCTCTGAGAGCTTTTTGTGAAGTCTGCCAAAATTATTTTCCAGTTTCACACAGAGAAGAGCGCAATGCAAAGCTACGCTGTAGAAGCGAGTCACAAAAGAAACATACAGCTGAAAAAGCCTCCTGCCGAAATATGGATTCGTTTTTCCTCAAACCCAACAATACCTGCCAGACACACGAGTTTCCGAACAATGCTTGACGTTACGCAAAAGTTTAATAACATGTTTCTAATAAGCTTTAAGAAAAGTGTTGATCTTTAAAAGCTTGCAAACTTTTTCTGATAAACGTAGAACAATTTAGTAAACTTTTTTAAAACTTAATATTCCATCCATCCATCTTCTATATGTTAATCTATCTAGCGATGGATTAAGGTAATCTGCTATCTGTAATGTAAATACTCATTCATATAAAAGAGCAGGGCCTCACATTTCAAGTTCGCACATGGCCTCGCACCCTGCCAGTGATGGCCCTGTCTGCGAAAAATGGTAAACGATAAAGAATACATTGTTATAAATAAAACATTGATAAAAGAATAGCAGATTGCTGCTTTGCCCATGTAGTTTAAGTCACAGAGTTAAAATTTACAGCATTACGAGACCTTTAGCCTCAGTCGTGGCGGGAGCGAGGAGAAGACGTTAATAGCTTAAAAGATTTTTAACCACATTGAAATTATTTTTATATGTTTGATTTCACGCTAACTCCCAGGCTGCGGGTAGTGGACGGAGCTTCAGGTGTATGTCGATTTTGAGCTGCTTTCAGTGAGCACCTCTGCGAAAGCACCCAGCTGCTCCCCCCGAGGGCTCTGAGTCTGAAAGGCAGACAACCGCTGACTTCTACCGCATGAGGTAGAAGGATGGACACTTCAGAAACCAAACTTAGCAGCTTTCAGCGTAAAATGAGAGAAAGCCTCAATAGTGTAATTTCCATCAACATTTTTAATGCGCATTTTAAAGTATCGCAAGGGGTTGATGGAAACGGCAAAATTCGAAAGAACTCACTAAATTTGACAAAAAACTTTATACGCTCGCTTGAGGTGTTTTTTTGACTTTATCAAAAAGAACAGTAAGTGCGGTAAAGAGGAGATGGAAACACATTTGTCGAATCAGTTCTGACGTGATTAATGTTTACCTCACATGACTGATCAGCTGTTTCTGTTGCCGGCGTCTTCTCAGATATTCCCATAACGCTCGAAAACAGGTGTGGAAGCAACAGCAGGTGAGTGTGGACCGATGGAGAGACGCAAACATTTCTAAGTCTCATCCAAAAAAATACAAAATCTCGGCACATTCATTAAAGCCTCACTCCATTACTGATCTGTGGTCCGTGCTAGTTAGCAACATCTACTTTCAGTTTAATACAGCCAACATCAACACATGACAACTTTATGATGTGCGTCTACTGGAAAAACCAGTAAATGGAAATGTGTCTGATGCACATTTTCTTTTTTGCAATATTTTAAAAGTTCACTCAAAATTCGCATGAGAATTGGATGGAAACACAGCTAATAACTCCACATCAGCAGCACCTCATTGTTTGGCATCTGACCAAAGTGCACAGTTCCAGTAAAAGTCCTAAATTCACATGTAGGATGCATTCTTAAGGAAAAAGCAGTTGACATAGGAAATTGATTAACCCCCAAGATGTCACTCTTTGCTGCAGATTTTTCTTATTTGCCTACTTTACCATCTTCCTCAGTGTGTTTGGGCAGGATGCACTTGCATCTTTATCCAGCCTTGTAGTGCTGTAACATGTAAAGTACATTTTCAAAGAACACTTCATTTTTAATTATTCGTACATATTATATACACTCACCGGCCAATTTATTAGGTACACCTGTCCAACTGCTCGTTAACACTTAATTTCTAAGCAGCCAATCACATGGCGGCAACTCAGTGCATTAAGGCATGTAGATATGGTCAAGAGAATCTCCTGCAGTTCAAACCGAGCATCAGTATGGGGAAGAAAGGTGATTTGAGTGACTTTGAACGTGGCATGATTGTTGGTGCCAGAAGGGCTGGTCTGAGTATTTCAGAAACTGCTAATCTACTGGGATTTTCACGCACAACCATCTCTAGGGTTTACAGAGAATGGTCCGAAAAAGAAAAAACATCCAGTGAGCGGCAGTTCTGTGGGCAGAAATGCCTTGTTGATGCCAGAGGTCAGAGGAGAATGGCCAGACTGGTTCGAGATAGAAGGGCAACAGTGACTCAAATAACAGCCCGTTACAACCAAGGTGGGCAGAACAGCATCTCTGAACGCACAGTACGTCGAACTTTGAGGCAGATGGGCTACAGCAGCAGAAGACCACATCGGGTGCCACTCCTTTCAGCTAAGAACAGGAAACTGAGGCTACAATTTGCACAAGCTCATCGAAATTGGACAATAGAAGATTGGAAAAACGTTGCCTGGTCTGATGAGTCTCGATTTCTGCTGCGACAGTCGGATGGTAGGGTCAGAATTTGGCGTCTACAACATGAAAGCATGGATCCATCCTGCCTTGTATCAACGGTTCAGGCTGGTGGTGGTGGTGTCATGGTGTGGGGAATATTTTCTTGGCACTCTTTGGGCCCCTTGGTACCAATTGAGCATCGTTGCAACGCCACAGCCTACCTGAGTATTGTTGCTGACCATGTCCATCCCTTTATGACCACAATGTACCCAACCCATGATGGCTACTTTCAGCAGGATAATGCGCCATGTCATAAAGCTGGAATCATCTCAGACTGGTTTCTTGAACATGACAATGAGTTCGCTGTACTCAAATGGCCTCCACAGTCACCAGATCTCAATCCAATAGAGCATCTTTGGGATGTGGTGGAACGGGAGATTCGCATCATGGATGTGCAGCCGACAAATCTGCGGCAACTGTGTGATGCCATCATGTCAATATGGACCGAACTCCCTGAGGAATGCTTCCAGCACCTTGTTGAATCTATGCCACGAAAAATTGAGGCAGTTCTGAAGGCAAAAGGGGGTCCAACCCGTTACTAGCATGGGGTACCTAATAAAGTGGCCGGTGAGTGTATATAGTAAGTAATAGTAATATAGTAGTAATAGTAATATCATCTTTATTGTCATTGAAACATGCATTACAACGAAATTTGTTCTCTGCTTTTAACCCATCACCCTTGGGGAGCAGTGGGCTGCCATGTGTGGCGCCCGGGGAGCAATATATATATATATATATATATATATATATATATATATATATATATATATATATATATATATATATATATATATATATATATATATATATATGATTCACTAGAGCAATAAAAGTTGTCCTGTCCCTCAAAAATGTGATCTTTCTCAATAAATCAACGTTTCGTGTCACAAAAATTTAATGTCACGGTAATACAAAAAATGTTTGCATTTGTCTGAAAGCATTTCTCATTTGTGAATTTTTTTTGTTTTGTTACCAGGGATGTAATTGTGAACGTTGCTGTATCAATGCTGGCATGGACACATTTTGATCTCAAATCTTTTGCAGACACGAGAGGCATTGCTGAAGATTCTGCCGGATCTTCATGAAGAGGACTACTTTGCTCTCATCCAGTTCGACACCCGTATTTTATCTTGGAAGGAATCTCTTACCAAAGCAACTAAGGAAAATGTGGCTGAAGGAATGGACTATGTCAAAACTATCACAGACCTTGGAGGTCAGCAGTTTGTTATACAAAACATCCATCCATCCATCCATTTTCCAAACCGCTTTATCCCTCATGGGGTCGCGGGGGTTGCTGGTGCCTATATCCTATACAAAACATCCCGTATGTAATATTGGAAGTAAACAAGTGACAGCTTTTTTTCTTGTTTCTTGTGTGTTTTTTTGTGTGTGTTTTTTGCCAAGGTACTGATATCAATTCTGCAATGCTACGAGCAATAAATATGCTGATCAAAGACAGACAGGGGAACTTGCTACCTGAGAGAAGCATCGATATGATCATTTTACTGACTGATGGAATGCCAAATTCTGGTAAGAATGCCTAATATGCCCAAATGTTTCTGTGCAAAAGTATTCATATTCTTTAAATCTTGTCACACATCCTCATGGTACAGCTTGACTTGGATTGAGGTTTTATGTGAAAGACTGAGACAAACTCGTTCATACGTATAGAATATAAAGAGATAATACTCAATTTAATATTTTAGAACAAATAAAATAAAGTGGTCTTTTGGTATGTGTCTCAACAAACTTTGCACATGTAAAGAAATAGCTACGGATCAGTCAGAATGGATGGGGATCATTAAGGAATTGCAGTTTTCAAGTCATGTCACATATAAAGACTTTCACAGGATCATTCTATATCATGAGTATATTATGTTTTAAACCATTTTTTTGCAATTCTTCCCTTATTGCCCTGTATAAAACTCCATCTTTATTCCCATCCTTGCTCACCAGCTCCCCTAAACCTGCTTTATGCTGTTGGTTTTGTTAGTATTTAACTTATGTGTTTTCTCACTTTTCTGAACTTTTATATATCTTGTTCTAAAGTTTTATATTGTGTATACACTTTTTTATATTTGGAATATTTGTAATGCTTACAAATACTGTATGTGTAATAAGCACTTTGCATTCCCTCAAGCTTGTAAAGCAATGCATAAATAAAAGTTGATCTGACTTGGTCTCTCACATAAAATCCCAGCAAAATACCAAGTTTGTTTAAGTTTAAAGCATGTGAAAACTTTTACTAGGCTGCGTATTGCAAAACAGATGTTGGATTTGTTCATGCACTTTGTATTTAACATTTTTGCTTGTTTCATATATGCACCTGAAGGAGAGTCTCGCGTCCCAACAATTCAGGAGAATGTGCGTTCTGCCATCGGGGGAAACATGTCTCTGTTCTGTCTTGGATTTGGAAATGATGTCGACTACAACTTCCTGGATGTGATGAGCAAACAGAACAAAGGATTGGCTCGCAGAATCTTTGAAGCTTCAGATGCGGCACTTCAGCTCCAGGTAAAATGTGCATTTGGGTTTGTGTGGCTGTAACATCTCTTGTTTTGGAATCCAATAATGTATGTATTTATAAACGCATGGGTCTGCATTTACTTGTAGGGATTCTACGATGAAGTGTCCAACCCGCTGCTCTTAGAAATAGACCTGCAATATCCAGACAATGCAGTAGATTATGTAACCACCAGTCACTTCCCTCAGTTGTTCAATGGCTCCGAGATTGTGGTGGCTGGTCGGCTGATGGACAACGAACTAGACAACTTCCTGGTGGAAGTCGTTGGCCAGGGAGTAAGAAATGAATGCTTATTCCTTATTTTAAAGTGTTAAGATGTATCTTTATTAGTCTTTTTAAGGATAACGTCTTTGTATCTGGTCTTCTCTCTGTAGTTTGAAGAAAAATTCAACGTACAAGGTCAGGCCACTGTGGTTGACTGGAATGTGATGTACCCCGATGAGAGTTACATTTTTGGCGATTTCACTGAGCGTCTTTGGGCTTACCTTACCATCCAGCAGTTACTGCAGAAGAGGTCTGTTACTAAATGATAGTGATATTCGTTTCTTGAAATTTAGAAACAAGGAAAATGAGTGGAGAATACATCAGTTTGTCCCAGTAAAAATATTTCTATGGGGCCTATGACAATTAAATTTACTATCATATGTGGATTTCATCTCTGTAATTGCTAAGAAAAGTGTTGATATATAGCTTATAACTAGAGTGGCTCATGTTACTCTGAGCTACCTTTATAGTTTTGCTGCTATAGGCTTAGGCTACTGGAGGACATCAGGGCCTACTTTTCTCACTCTACTGATTTTTACTGTTCTCCAGTCTACTGTTCTCCAGATTTGCATTGCATTACATTGAAATGACTGTTGTCATTTCAGCTTTTAACTTTTTGTTCTCTCTCTTTTTTTCTTCATAGTAGGCACACCTGGTCTGACGTTCTGTTGACTGTGAAATCATCCAGGGAGGACAGATCACCGACTATTACCATCTAATGTAGAACAGATTACTAGATCAATGTGTGCTTCTGTGCTTTTTTGTCTCTCTTGTTGTGTCTCTGCTCTGTCTTCTGTAACCCCAGTCGGTCGAGGCAGATGACCGTTCATACTGAGCCCGGTTCTGCCGGAGGTTTTTTTTTCCCGTTAATGGGTGGTTTTTCTTCCCACTGTCGCTTCATGCTTGCTCAGTATGAGGGATTGCTGCAAAGCCATGTACAATGCAGACGACTCTCCCTGTGGCTCTACGGTCCCCCAGGAGTGAATGCTGCTTGTCGGGACTTTGATGCAATCAACTGGTTTCCTTATATAGGACATTTTGACCAATCTGTATAATCTGACCCAATCTGTATAATATGATTGAACTTGATTTTGTAAAGTGCCTTGAGATGACATGTTTCATGATTTGGCGCTATATAAATAAAATTGAATTGAATTGAATTGAATTGAAATTGAATTGATATGTTTAATAGCGATAACTTATATATAAAGTTCAAATTATTTGTCAGCCATTTGAAAGAAACCCATGCTAATCCTGTAATATATACTACAAGATGGCCATTATAACTTTCTCTCATTACAGTGAGTCTGGGCCATCAGATGAAAAGGCCAACGCCACAGCCAAGGCCCTGGAAATGTCCCTACAGTACAGCTTTGTCACTCCTCTCACCTCCATGGTGGTCACCAAGCCTGAAGAAGGGGATGAACCAGACAGCTCTTTCATCGCTGACAAACTGACCGAGGGTAAAGCAAAAAATATCCTTGATTATTCAGTCAAGCTTCTGCTGAAGAATTAAGTTGATTTATTTGACACACACAGACACATTCTTGTTTAAAATACAAAGTACTTTGACTTTCATTCATTCATTTTCAACCCTTTCACACGCATAGGTACACACATAAATCCATACTTACATACATTTTTACGAAGTTTATTTATTTTACTGATTCAATTCACTACGTAAACCACATTATATAGATTATTCAGATACAGACTGGGGTTTTCAAGCTGTTTTGGAGGTAATCATGAGGATTTTCCATTTACAGCTAATGTAAACAGGACATTTAAGATCAAAACCACATCAGACCATTGAAAGAAAACATTTCCAATAATCAACAATGAAATGAGTTTAATGAAAGGATGTTTAATTCCTGCTTAAAGGTTGTTACTTTCAAAAGATACTTTTTAATTTGACAAACAACCCTCATCTGAACATATATTCTACCGGGCTCACACTGAATACACTGCAGGTAAGGAGCGGTACCCCAAACAATTAAAATCAGTGTGTACACTCATGGTGTACACACTGAGTGGGTCCGCTTACAGAGGCCATGCGCGGCGCTGCAAAAAAAAATTCCACAACAAGGAAGTTTGGCCAGATGCAGACTCTGGCTCAAACTCCCATTTTGATTTTATGATCTTTATATTGGAGAAACCAAACAACCTCTCCACAGACACATGGCTCAACACAGGAGAGCTACCTCCGCAGGACAAGACTCTGCTGTCCACCTACACCTCCTGGACAAAGGACACTCTTTTGAGGACCAAAATGTTCACATTTTGGACAAAGAAGACAGACGGTTTGATAGAGGGGTGAAGGAAGCCTAAAAAGTGAATCTAAGCTCTAAAAAGGCCTCACCAGCAGGTCTATAAAGCTTTGAACTCCACACTACTCCAGACATTTTGAATTGAGAAACGAAACGTCTTCAGCTTCAGAACAGAAGTCCAGTTGTTATATTTTTTTTAACCTCTTAGGGATTCCTATGTCAAGTGTACCCCCCCCCCCCCCCCCCCCCACACACACACACACACACACACACACTACACGTAGAAGTAGCAAAAACACAGTTTACGCAACATTTTAAGCCTCTTACTTTCTTCCAAGAGTGAAGGTGATTTCTGTCATGGAATTGTTAACAACTTGTTGATCACGGAGATTTTTTGGCTGAATCATGATATCTATATTTACGAACCTCCACCAGAAGGAGTGCTTGCTCTTCTGCCATGTTTTTCCATGCAGGACTGTCCGCGTGGCGTGGAAGCCAAAATGACGTACTATGGCAAACCTCGCATATGCATCAAGCATAAACCAGGCTTTAACCCGCACCATAGTCAGAGTGAGCCCAAGGTCATTTATTGAATATGACCGTACAACTAAAGATGACACTCAGCACAGCCTTGTCAAACTCAAGGCCCGTGGCTGCGATTCGGCCCATCAAGGCAATTTATTCAGCCCTAAAGACCCAAAAAGGCATATTATGTCATAAAGTATAGGCATATATCTTTTTAAATTGTATAAAGTGTCTAAAACTGTGCCTACTGTAGCAAATGTTGATTTTTTTAAACTGTGTAGTAATAGCATCCTGCCACTAGATGTCAGTTTCCACACAACACATTACTGTAAAACAACCTAGAAATATCCAAAATTAGACGCAGAATGATGAGTTTAAAGTATAACTCACCCCAATATCAACTTTGTTTTGCAGATAAACTGTATAAACTGGGCCTAAAGGTTCTACTTTTATGTTACTGTGCATTTTTTAAATATTTATATGTGAACTGAAATTAAATTATGAAATCAAAACTATCATCTATACACATGCAATCGGCCTTTTTTCATGATGCCAAAGTGAACCAATTTAGAAATTAATTTGACTTGCTGTAGCACATTCAACTGCAGTGATGGCAATTAAATTGACATTCCCTGCATGTTTTTCTTCTAAGTGTATATTCAAGTTCTATCTGTTGATGTTGTTTGACAGAGCAAAGACAGCAAGCAGAACGAAGTACACCAATGGGTGAGGCAATCCTTTTGTAAAATAAAGATAAAAAAACAGAGTTTGGATATTTTGTTAATTGGCATTTACCTGTATTTTGTTGTGTAGCATTCGCAACGGCAGTCTCTGCATCTAGACTTTACGGACAAACGATGCCGTCTCCAGTGTATTTAGGTGAGTATGTTTGAGAGAGGTCCTGGTCTCTGATTTTCTAAACATGTAAGAGTGCCATAACCTTTCTCCTACTTACATACCCTGGCTGAAATGAGGAGGCTACCTACCATTGGGGATGTGACCGTGATGCAAATATGCAATGTGTGTGTTATAAAGTTATGATTCAATATGTAAGGAATGCCTCATATACCGCCAGAAATTGATATAGTATAGACATATGATACATTTTGAGAGCTACACAAAGACTATAGTAATTATGAAAATAGCATTTAAATAAGGAGTTTGTTTTCAGACCCATCCTCTTTCTTGTGGTAAAATAATTTTGTCACGTGTTTGAAAGTTATTAATCAGTTGAAGCTGAGGAAAGATAAATGTGTTATCTGTCAAGAGTTAACCACATAATGTCAATCCTTTTACGACAAGAGGTACACCATATATTATTGCGACTGTATAGGTAACGGACAGCATCATTTTAATTAGCTGGAATGGAAACATGCTGGAACACGAATCACTTTGTCCCCAGCTGTCTGCTCTAGGCTCTGGACACTTTAAAAAGGGATTCTAGATGGTATTAAAGATGGATATATTGTTCATATATTATGCATTCTATTAAAAGGTTTGTCCAGACATTGATTTGTAAAGATTTATTTGAATTATATGTAGTTTAAAATAATTGTTTTCTTGGTGGTGTAGGAATTATGTTTAGCAATCTATTTGGAAGGTTATGAACTTCCTTTTTGTTGCAGAGCAAACAAAGTAAAGTCAGTGGCTAATGACTGTGGCTCAGTAGGTAAAGTAGATGTCTTGTTGTCAGAAAGTCATGGGTTTGATTCCAGCTTTCCTGTGGGCAAGGCCAACCCAGTCTCACAGAGAAATGTGTAATATCCACGTTGCTCCACCGGGGGAAATGTAGTGTTGTCACAATTTGGCTCCTCAATATGTTTCAGTCCTACATTTTATTTGCTTTATTCATTTACATTGGCTTGCAACCAGGTCACGTGACTAGCACGTTTCCCCCATGGCTGCTGTTGCCCCTGCTTTATGTGGAAAAGTAAGCATTTGATCCAAACAGCTGCGTTTTGATGACATTTCTAGCAAGAAGTATGCATATTATTTTAATGATCTTCATTCAGGAAAGGTAGACAATCTTTCATTAATTAGTTTCGCCGAAGATTTTAGTGCATTCTCAGAAAGACATGAGTTGGTTTGGTTACTGCGGTGGTTGCTGATTTTGGACGCAGCGTTCTACGTCACCGACTTACGCTGAGATTCTGGAACATAAGAAACAACATTTAAGCAAAACTTCTGCAGTTGTATGCGTTTTTATGACAGCGGAAATCATGCATGATATATTTATAATCTTTGTTCAGGGAAGGTACACAATCTTTCCTTTATCATTTTAATATTGCACATTTTTCAGTGAGACTGGCTTGGCAAGGCATTTAACGCCAGCTTGCCTACAGATATGTACGTATATGGTTTTGTGTGTGTTAGTGTAAATTAATAATTTCTTATGTGAAATGCACTTAAAGTCCTAAAGGATAAGAAGTACTAAAAGCAACAAGACAAAAAGTATATGTAACACTTTTAAAAGGAATGTTTCCAGTTCTTTCTTAAAGTGTGCTGAACATTCTGCGACATCCTCAAATAATTGGGAAGAGAATTTATTAAACGAGGTGCTGCAGAGCATAATACAATGTCGCCCATGGTGCACAGCTTAGTCTGGGAGGATGGAGACAGTATAAGTTTGTAGAGCGAAAGGATCATGTTGATTGTTGAGAAGTAAGGAGCTCTTTGAGATAGGATGGAGCATTCCCAGGTATGCAATGATGACTAAGCAGAGACACCTTGTAATAATTTCGGTCGGATGCAGGGAGCCAATAGAGTGACGGAAGGATTTGGGTGATGTGTTCCAGTTTCCTTTGTCTCACTAGGATCCGGGCTGCACTGCTCTGTATGTACTATATGTACATACAGAGAAATATGTTAATTGTCCCACAACGGGAAAATTTGAGTGCGACAGTAACACAAAATCTCATAGACAGAGTCACACTAGCTTGGTAATATAAATAAAAGCTAATTTAAAGTTAGCTTCTATAGCAAAAGAGAATTAACTTATCAGACAAGGAAAAAAGAAAATATTGCTCAATTATTGATAATATGCCATATTCAGAAAAAAATTTAATATTCAAGTTAAATAGTAAATATATGTAAAGCGCCTTGAGTATGACTAGAAAAGTGCGGTCCATTTACCGTTCAATCCAGCAGCTGATATACTTAAAGAGAGTGGCAATTATAGTAGCAATGGAGCCCCAGGAGAATCCCTCCTTCTGCCGCTCTCAGCTGAGACTATAGTGACAGAAATGGTCCTACTTTGTGAAAACGCAATTTTGTAGTTTGGTGTAGCAAATACAATAACTCAAACTCTCCAGCTAAAGGAAGCAAATATGACACAGAATAATCTGTGCCTCCTCCCTTGTTGATTGAAAGTAAACACAGCCTAATCCCCTTATTCTCAGCACTAAGTGGGGTTCCCTACAGCACATGCATAAAAGCATCAAAAAACTGGTTAAGAGCAAAAGTACAGACAAATATGTTACAGTTTTAAATACTGCTCGTGTGCACCCATTTTAATGCCACCCTGGGAAACTGCCCATATGCCCCACATGAAAAACCTGAACACTGCTGAAAGATATTTCAGGATTCTTGATCAGAGATTCTGTTAAAAGGTAATTATCATTAGAACCCTCTCTTGGCATCTTCAATTAATGTAAATCTGAATTAGACGGTCCAAGAGGCTGAAACTAATAGGTGAACTGGAACACTGAAACACATATTAAGAGTGGTAAATTTAAAGTGTTTCCATCCAAAGCAACTCGGATATAAAATACAATGGTGTAACAAACAAAAAGCAGATTAATTTCAGCTTTTTTTCTGCATATTTATAGGTAATTATCTGATGGTTTACATATTCTGTTCTCAGTGTTTGCTTCACACAAAACGATCACTGTTGGCACATCGTTTCGACACCGGCATCTGTGGACATAACCACCTAATGCAAATGTTAAAACTATTCAAAGCTTCATGTTTCAAAGGCAGCGCACGCTTGATCTTTCTCTCAGATTGCCTTTGAGCTTTAGCCTGTGGGATAAATTAATTAGGATTTCCACTAATCGGAGACTCCAAGAGAGTAATCTACTGCAGCCAAGACTTTAACGGCTTGCGGTCTTTGAACAGAACCTCAATTTGAACATTCCTGAAATATTACTGTAAGTATGCTGTTGTAGATACTCAGTCATCCAGGTCACGGTCATTCCAAAAAAGTTAAAAAAACAAAACAACTGGACTTTTTTCCGAAGTTTGAAGACGTTTAGCTTCCCATCCAGAAAGCTTTCTCAATTCAAAATGTCTGGAGTAGTGTGGAGTTCGAAGCTTTATAGTATTTATAGTATTGAATACTATAGTATTTATACTATTTATAGTATTGAATACTATAGTATTTATACTATTTATAGCAGGGGTGTCAAACATACGGCCCGCGGGCCGGATCCGGCCCACTGAACAATTTAGTCCGGCCCGTTGGCTAAATGCATTATCATTATTCAACAAAGATATATATATATATATATATATATATATATATATATATATATATATATATATATATATATATATATATATATATATATATATATATATATATATATATATTTCCCCCAGTGTCCTTGCTGGCAATGTGGCAATAAGAATTGTTGTCTTAATGCCAAAAAGAGCTCATCAGATTTGACTTTCACAAGTGAAGCAGTGCGGCTTTTGCCATAGTGCTCTGCTTGATTTATGAATGTGAATAGTTTTATTGTGATTCATGCGGGGAATATCTCAAATGATATGGACACTACAATGGGAAAGTAGGAGAGGAAAGGAAGAACAAGAAGAAAAAAAGAAAAGGTGAATCATTCTCTTAAAAGGAAGAGAATGATAAAACAATTATTGGAAAAAACATGTACTTCGTT
This sequence comes from Fundulus diaphanus, assembly GCA_037039145.1. Taxonomy (NCBI): domain Eukaryota; kingdom Metazoa; phylum Chordata; class Actinopteri; order Cyprinodontiformes; family Fundulidae; genus Fundulus; species Fundulus diaphanus. The sequence continues at coordinate 39,342,331 of CM073126.1, forward strand.
TAATTGAAAATCTGCAGTTCCTATATTGTCCACGAGGGGCGCTGTGTTTTAATCAGCAGATGGTAGCACTGAGCTTCAGATGTGGAAAATTGATTTTAAATCATTTCTTAATTTTTATCTGTTTGATGTATTTTGTCATGCAGGACAGTGTTTTTAAGTTCCAAAAAATGTGAATAAATGTTTTTCAACATTGTACAATCACTGTGATCAGTTCTTATGCATAATTCACTTAAGTAAATGTTTAAATGAGTAAAAGTATTGTGAAATTGCACATACTTTTCTTAAAAAAACGCTGAGGTTATTAATAATATATTGTGTAAAAGTGTAATTCATTTAATATAAAAATCAATAACAAGTCCACTTTTATTAGTTCTATTTAATCTTGCAATGAGTTTACTCGTGTGGCCCTCTTGAGATCAGATTAAGCTGTATGCAGCCCCTAAACCAAAATGAGTTTGACACCCCTGATTTATAGTATTGAATACTATAAAGCTTGGAACTCCACACTACTCCAGACATGTCTTCAAACTTCGGAAAAAAGTCCAGTTGTTTTGTTTTTTTTACTTTTTTGGAATCACTATTAGTAGAACCTTTGATGCATTTTAATTGTATCTGTTACTGTGTATTCTGTTGCTTGCAGTGGATGGAGATCCCCACTTCGTGATAGAGCTTCCTGAGAGAAACGACTCTCTGTGCTTCAACATCAACAACGGACCAGGAACCATTTTAAACCTGGTCCGAGATCCAGAAACAGGTCAGCAAACCAGTTCTCAATGCCTTCAGTCCATTTCCTGAAGTTTGAAGTTCAGTCTCTCCTGTATACATTCCTATCACGTTTCCTCAGGTGTTTTTGTAAATGGCCAGATCATCGGAGACAAGAAAATCCCCCCAAATGGGAAAATTAACACCTATTTTTGGCGTTTCGGCATCATCCACCAGACTTTGGGGGTCAGGCTGCAGGTGACCACTCAGTATATTTCAGTCTTACAGGATGGCAAAGAGGTCAAGCTGCTGTGGGCGGATACGGCCTCTCTTAAAGGACCCAAGTGAGTAATCCAGTTAGCAGGTGGAACTCATGAGCTGACCTCTTTTTATTGTCCTTTTAACTTTTACTTTTCAGTAATGGTTTAAGATATATTATAAAAACATGGGGGGGGGGGGGAAGCTGGATCAATATGAATGGAAACTGTGCATGCTGTCTTTATGCCCAATTGTAACTGGCTTAGCTCCATGTTTTAGGAAAAAAATACTTTGTCTTGATCATTATTTTTGTCTGGTGTAAATTAGTGATTTAAAAAAAAAAGATGCAGCTTCAATTCAACTTTACTTTGATGACCTTCATATCGAATCCTGCATTTGCTCACACATGTCTACGTATTAATTCATTTTTTCCTCCCTTGACAAGACATTTGAAGGAGGTCCAATCGGATTAATCCATGCACAAGAGCTATTACTCCTTTAAGCAGCCAACGTGTTCCTGCAGTAAAAACAACATTTTATTAAACCTTATTTTCCATTTAAAAACTGCCACGCTACATGACAACTTTTGAATTGATATTCTAGATCGGGATGATAGTAACAGTCTTCAACGCGATCTGTTTCAGTGTGGATATTCATGTAACCAAAGATCGCAGCCTGACCGTAACACTGAAGGGCTCAGTGAAGTTTGTGATCCTGCTGCACAAAGTGTGGAAGAACCACCCATACCACCGGGACTACCTTGGTTTCTACACCCTGGATACCCACCTTCTGTCACCTTCTGTGCATGGCTTGCTAGGTACAACATGGAGTATTTCTGAACTTCTAGATTCAATTTCATGAGCATATAGACTGTAAGATGCATTTAAAAAAAGTATGCAAACTTGTTGCCTCAAAAAAACTCGTTTTTGTAAACTTAAAAAATGTAACCCTAACCTGTAAGTCATGGTTTTGTCTGACCATACCCATGGCCAAAAAAAACCTCAGCCAACGAGGTTAAAGTGATCTGCACAAGTCTCCACCTCTTTCAAATACTTAATTTTTATGTGTGGACTCAACTCAAATATTATCAACTTATCAGGCATTTTTTATCTAACAGTTTACAGCACTTGTCTACAATGAGTATAAACAACAGGTTGATGGGAATTGAGTTCTGCTCAACTGAAGTTTTTAAACTGAATGTTGCGTTTTACAGTGTACTGGTGCTTTCTATAGTGATCCTGTTTAAGACAAGACAGGAATACGCCACAAAATCAGGCATATGTACAGATCTAGCACAGCTATACAAGCAGTAAAGCGCTAATGTTTTGTTGCATGTGTATAAGTGAGCCTCATCAAAGTAAAATTGATAAATTTGAGTAAATTAATTCAAAAGGCAAAGCTCTTATGTTGCATAAATTCCTTATACACATAGTGATACATTTGATAACTTTGATGATAATTGTGAACATATATACTGCTCAAAAGTTTGGGGTCACCCAAAACATGTCATGTTTTTCTAAGGAAACTCCCATTTTCCTAATGTGAGTTTGACTCTGATTACATACGCAAATTGGCTCTTTCCTCATCATCATGTGCCAGCAGGTCAGAAGGGCCTTACACAGGTCTTGATGGACATGTGTGATCGTCTCCTCCTTAGGGACCATCACACTTGACTTGTTAGCAACTAATCCGCTGATCCAAAACCATCTTATTGTTGATGAGAATCAGCCCATTTGATAATTTACATCTATCAGTGCAGCGTATGCATTACTGCACCAGTCTATCTGTCGATCTCCTGCTGACATCCTCCATTTGAAGTAAGACCCCCCCCCCCCATCCCTTGTAGATGGCAAGCCACATTTTTCTGGCAACTAACATAGCAATTGTAAATGTTCTATGTTATGGGCTTGACGACAAACACAATCACGGGAAAGAATACTGACCTGACAGCTGTCCAGCGCAGTGGTATACTCCACTTTGAGGATAAGCCACAAAACATCATCGCCAAAGAGCTTGACTGTTTACGGAATGTTGTATACAAGTACATGAGTGGAGACATTAGGGGAAGGAAAAATTCTCATAGGAAAAGATCCAAAAGCCACAGGAAACATTGCAGCGACATGAGGATTGTAAAAAAAAAAAAAGGCCATTCAAATTTTGGGATATATATATGATTTATTGCCAAGAAACGTTATTACAGTTACAGTATCCACATTGATTCAAATTGATACTAGAACAAAAACATATTTTAAGAAACCATGAAACTTGCTCTTGTTGTTGGGTTATATTTTAGGAAAGTTTTTAATATGAGTCAAATGTTTGAATTATTTGTATCATCACTATCTTTATAACTGTTTGTCATTGTTTTTGGTTTGATTAAAACTGGTCTGTCTTGTAAAGGGACCCTGTATATGTAAAGGTTAAATAAAAAGTTACCCTTTTTCCCTGTCAAACTCTTTAAATTACCCTGTGTGTTAATATTGCTGTGCAAATAAATTAGCCTGGCCTAACATTAGGACAGAAATGATCACCTTGATGCAGATTTCCTTACCTTTACTAAGTGTTCGAAGTTAACTGTCCTTACATTAAATCCTCCTTCAGGTCAGTTTTACCACGGGATTGAGTATGAGGTGACAGGCTTACGTCCTGGAGAATCCCCAGAGAAACCAGACGCCACCATGTTTGCAAAAGGACAAGAGCTCAGTGTAACCAGGTAAGGTAAAGCCTCATTTAACTTTGTGTGTACCCAATCTTCAAGTTTTTGCTTTAGTGGTTGTGATAAATGTCTGAATAGGTATAGCTTTGTGCATGCGTCGATCGCCTTATTCAAGTCACCCTGACCTGTTTTCCTGGATTCACAGAGGCTGGCAGAGAGACTTCAGGAGGGACATAAAGAACGGCGAAAATGTTCCCTGCTGGTTCATCCACAATAATGGATCAGGCCTCATCGACGGAGTTGCAACAGATTACATTGTGTCAGGCCTTTTTAAAACTGTTTGAAAGCAATTAGCACAACAATGCGCACTACTAATTTGATCAAAATCAAAATCATAAAAACAAAGAAATTCAGCATGACACTCATGCAAAGGAAAACCAATTTCTATGATTAGAAACCCTCAAAACAACGGCTGGGTTAGGATTTTAATTATTTTTCTGATCTTTGGACCGATTCAGGTCTCTGTTGATTTACCACAACAGGAATAAAATATGGATTTGTATCCAGGATACTAAGTTACATTTTCAATAATAATCATAATCACAGCTCAATAATGAGCTGTAGCAACAAATGTCTAATATTAAGGCTGTCAAAGAGTGGTTTGAACATTTGAACTGGCAATATTTCTTTTAAAATGAATAAATGAATTTTGTTTTATTCCACTGTAAAAATAATCATATTATTAAAACACACAACAACAAAAGTTTAGATAAGAGTTTCATAATGTGCACTACAGGTCGGTTTGCCTCTTTTTACCCCTTAACCCAAAATAACTCTAAGCAATGTCCTACTGATAAATAATAGTTATCGGAATCAAATAAGTAAAACCAAAGTGCAAAGAAATACTGGCAGGCACCGTAAATGTCTCTTTTTAACCGCTAAGAAAGTCAGACATGAGCACTCATAAACATGACCTTCATAACTTTGCATTGTCTCTGAGCTTAGCAACTTTTCAGATCTCTCTAGTAACTCTTTTTCAAAAATGACCAGCAACTTTTTCTTGCAGTATCGAATACCCGTGAAAGCATGCATTATTTTAACTCTTCTTCATGAGCAATACTTGCTGCCATGGGCCCTTCCCCCTATCTTATAACACTCAAAGGCAGCCAAATTCACTCACAGAGGCCATTTAAGCTGTAATCAGAGGCGACACCTCCCTGCAGCCACAATGCCAACGAAGCTGCCATGCACAACGTGGCAGCCTACCAATCACAATATGGTCAGTGTGGTATGTAAAGATAACATTTTCTTTGTCTAAAATAAGTCAGTGTGCTAGGATAAAACACATTTCTAGAATCTGAGTGTTGCTTGGTCTATTTAGACTGGTAATGTAGACAGTATGCGGGAACAAATGGTTAAATCATTAAAATTATTTAGTGGGACTTCCTGTATGTTACTAAGTGGACCATAGTTCAAAAACAAAATGAGGCTTAAATGTTTGAAAATGAATAAATAGAAAAGAAACTTTAGCTGTAGTTCTAAATGTTTCTCGGTTGTCACTTAGTCACTTCCATGATGCTATTCATAACCCCCACAGCATTAGTATTACAGGTAAGCAATGCAAACTAAGTGATAATGACATTTAGGACAGCCAATCGTTGCTTAGCTTATTGAAGAGTTAGCTACACAGGGCATGAAACAACCTAAACTGCAAAAGCATGAAATGGTGAAAGGGCGAAATGACCAGCACCCTACAGTAGAGCATCCTACTGTGGAAGAAGTTTAATGAAGTGCAATCGGTTCCTTGTAGATTACAAAATGGCGGCCTGTGAAGAATAATGAGACTCCTTTCAGTCTCTTGGCTAATCCAACAACCTGGGTCACAAGTTTTGACTTTTAACTCCTGTCCGTAAAGTATAAAACTGAAATAAATAACCCAGCAACTTTGTGTGAAGCATTGATAGATCTTGAGTGGTCTTCTCAGTGTTTGTTGTTGAAGGACATTCTTACAAATGCACTCGAGCTGAATCAGTATATGTTCGGTATGTTTTTGAAAAGACTTGTTAGAAGGAAAGACTTTCAGTAGTTTTTCCTGTGGTTGTTATATCTTTTATACAGAGGAAAACTTGCCTGGGGTCCTATAGCTTGCTTGTATTGTAACATCAGCATGCCCTGATCTTTACATTCTTGTATTGTAAGTGCTGACTGGGTCAGAAATGCATGTCTCACAGTTGTGATTAAAAAGATTGTAAAAGTCTGCTGTAGGACTATGTCACCACATTACGAAATAAAAGTTACACTGATTTTTGACAAATTACTGTCGTCATTCACACTACAGAACAAAAAGTTTTTATTAAATGAATAAAAACATGATGAACATACATTCAAAACTTCTTGCGTACTGTACAGACATCCCAAAGTCATGGTTGGACGGGATAATTATCCCCACTATCCGTCCTTAATCCCTGCAAAATATATATGAACCCACACACACTCATTGCTCAATAAGTCGTACCTCCCTCTTCCCATTATGTATAGTGTGGATGGAGAGCCTTTTAATGGAAGACTTGATCCCACATGCTTCAAATTCCCTGCACATTTGTTTCCAGCCATGGCAACGCAGAGGCCCTTTTCTCATCTGCTTCTTCCCATGATGTGGAGTGTCCTGCTGCTGTGGATTTACTTTTGTATCAGTCCTCTGGCTCAGGTTCAGGGAGCTCTGGTTGTTACCAGAAGGGATGATCTGAGACAGGTATTTACTTCGAGCAACATTGGAAGTATTTAATATCTGTGTTTGATTTTTTGTCGTTGTTGCAAATAATATTTTCTATGTATTGAAATCATTACAGAGTTATGACAAACCCTCTCTCCCATTTTTGGGCATGCAAGAAATGATGCTCTAAATCATTTTACTATGGCTCCTTTAAGGACAGTTTACATAAAGGAAACAAGACGGACCCAGTCAATTCAGGCAGCAATAATTGCATTACCACAGTGTACAGCTGCACATTCCTCGACAAACCTAAGGAATACTCTATCAGGGAAAGAAGGTACATAGTCAAACCAAATAATTCACTTTAAATCAGTTATTTACTTAACCAAAAAGGAATTTTGTTTCATGCAAGTGAAGTTGCTTTCTTTGCTTGTATGCACAGTAAGATATTGGTTGTTTAATGACTGTGTGAAATTCATTTTGAGCATGAAAAACATTTTGCAAGAATATATGGCACGCTATCACTGTGAATGTTTGTTTCCATGAGCTGATACTCTAAGAAGTTCCCAAACAATTCTAGACGTAAATTTGTACATAACAGAAAGCACATTAAAGAAAAAGAAAAACGGATGTTTGATTTTTAAAAAAATGGAGTGGTGTGGGTAGCGTCTGCTGCTGTGGGCTGTGTCTCACAATCCTCTTGAATCCCTGTACACACACACACACACACACACTTCTTTCATTGATTACATGCTATATGTTTAAACATGCCTTTTTTCATCTGAGTCCTTGTTTTCTGTTGTAAGGTTTCTTGCCCAAGGCACATCTTCAAGAATCCTTTTCTTTCTTTTAATTTCCTCAGTGTACAGAGCCTGAGTCACCACCTCCGATTTGGGGAAAAAAAATGTCTATGATCCTGGCTAGTCTATCATGTGGAGTTTCCTTTCGTGCCAGTTTGACTTTGACAAACAGGAAGCTGGAGCTTCTTCTACACTAAGCTCTTTGTCTGATTCTGAAGCCAAACCTAGGCTCAGACATGCACATCTTTTGTATGCACTGATGGGCAGTAACACACTTTGGAAGTAACGCGTTACTGTAATCCAATTACTTTTTTCAAGTATCGAAAAAGAGCTGTCTAAAGCAAAAAACAAAACAAAAAAAAAAAAAACAGTAATTAGAGTACTGTTACTTTTCTGAAAGCAGGCTGCGTTATGAAAGCGTGATTTTGTTTGTGGGAATGTCTCATGACAATTCCCTATGAGCAGTGCAGTGTCAGCGGTAACAGACTCGTAGAACAACAAAAAAAACAAAATGGAGCATGGGAGAGAGCAAGACCATGCAGGGTTTAAAGCTTGGAAGTATCAAGTTTACTTTGATTTAGTAAAAAGTGACAAAAACATTAGCGTCCGACATAAACTTTGCTTAGGAAGAAAACTTTTATCAATAGCAAAAAAATTCCGCCTTAAATCTGAGCAAGCACTTAGAAAGTTGGCACAGGAATGCGAACTTCATTGAGAAAACCCCTGATATCCCCACTGGCATGACCACTGCCACAACCAATTCAACTGGGCAAACCCACTCCTGTTAAAAAGGTGAAAATAGACTTAAGAGTGACAGGATTTAGTACCTGAACCAGAGTGTCATGTTTTTCGGGTTAGGAGTTGTGGTAGGACCCAAACACAGAGAGACCAAGGCAGGGAGCCGTTATTGGTGAGTTTAATGAAAAAAAAAAACATCCAAAAACTTACAAAACACTGGAGAACTCAGGAGCGCAAAAACAAAACGTAGACCTGGGGAGCAGAGGTGGAAACGATGAGGCAAGGTGAGACGAAGCAACAGTGAGTAGCAGAGCAGTCGAAGCAGTAGGCACAGAAGTAGCAACAGAAAGCAGTAGTAACAAGCAGGGAGTGGAGAAACAAGAGGAGCTGGAACAAAGGCAGGGGTAGATTGGTTGATTAATCACAGGTGTGGAGAAGGAGCTGGGAGAGAAACTGAGGAGAGAGCTAGTGGCAATAGGGGGTGAGAGAGAGCAACAAGAAAGGCAGACAGAATGTAACTAAATAAAAATAGCTACAAAAACCCAAGACTGAGTAACCCATGACACAGAGAAGCTCAGTGAAATTTTAGTTTGAATCAATGTACATGAAAAAGTTTGAAACTACTAAAACAACTTTTGAAAAAGACTGCTTCGTTTGATTCAGTTTGGGCACTGTTTTTATTTTTAAAGGCAACATTTTCAGAGAAAAATCCTTCTGAGAGTAAAGAAAAAATGTTTGGTGCACCAACAAAATTATTTATCATTTATTACCCAGATTTCGGAATTCATTTAAATTTTTGCAGTGAACTCTCGTTTCCTGGATTTCCCTGTCTTGCCTTGCCCTCATTGGACACCCAATCAGCTTTCTGTCTTCTGGACCAAGACCTGGACTGTTATCATGACCATGAATCTTACCTTGCCCTACGGCTAGAGTTGGGAATTGATAAGATTTTCACGATTCCGATTCCCTTATCGATTCTCTTATCGATTCCAATTTGGGGACATTTTTTTAACCTCTTAAACAAAGATAGACATGGTATTAAGCATTTAAATTTAAAGTAATACTAATTTAACATTTTAGAGACATAAAAAGACAACAAATAAACATTAAAGTACGGTTTATAGGTTGAGTTCTGCAATGTTATACAATGGGTATAAAACTCATCTTTAGAACCAATCTCTGCTCAAAATGGTGATCTGCACCGCCTAATCTACTTTCAGCAGTTATCATCAGTTATTGCAACCGTAAACTGCAGAGAATACGGGCAGAGCGGCTCCTTCTGAGTTTACTCACTCTGATCCTGTCAGGATGAGCCAAACAGTCACACTTCAGATGTTTTATCTTCTGCCTCAGCCATGGACCCTTCCGCTTCTGCATGTTTGTTCTCAGCAGAAGATGGTGCGTCTCCCTTTGCCTCCCCCTTCCACTTTTGTTTCTAAAAGTCAAGTGAAGAGATGGCTGGAGAGATTGAACCGAAATAAGGCTGCAGGTCCAGATGGTGTCTACCCCCAAAGTCCTGAAGGCCCGTGCAGAGTAGTTCTCCAGGATTTTACAGTACATCTTCAATCGTGGTCTGACCAAGGAGAAGGTTCCAGTGGAAGACCTCCTGCATAGGTCCGGTACCGAAGAAAACTCACCCATCCGTTCTCAATGACTTTAGACCTGTTGCCATGACATCCCACATCATGAAGGTCCTATAGAGACTCCTGCTGACCCACCTGAGTAAGCAGGCAAGCAGCTATCAGGACCCCCTGCAGTTTGCTTATTGTCGTGAAGGTGGAGTTGAAGATGCCATCATACACGTGCTTCAACAAACCCACTGTCATTTAGACAAGGCAGACAGCACTGTGAGGATCATGTTCTGTGATTTCTCCAATGCATTTAACACAGTTCAGCCTGATTTGCTTTGTCAGAAACACCAGTAGACTCAAGTGGAGGCCTCAACAATCACCTGGATCTATGACTACTTTACAAACAGACCACAGTTTGTGAGACTGAAGGACAGTGTATCTAACCAGGTAGTCAGCAGCACAGGAGCACCACAGGGGACTGTACTCGCACTATTCCTTTTCACTCTTTACATCTCAGACTTCCAATACAAGACAGACTCCTGTCATCTGCGGAAATGCTCATATGACTCTACAGTTGTTGGGGGCATCATAGATGGACAAAAAGCTGAGTACAGGGAGCTGGTAGACTGATTTGTGGCATAGTGCGGTAACCAGCCGGTCTTTCTGAATGTGGATAAAACAAAGGAGATGGTTGTAGATTTCAGGAGAAATATGAATAGTATTAACACGATTACCATCCTAGGAGAAGAAATTGAGGGGGCCTAGAAGTATAAATACCTCTGTGTTCACCTGGACAACCAACTGGATTGGAGACACAACTGTGACGCTGTCTACAAAAAGGGACAGAGCATACTACTTCCTGAGGAAGCTTAGGACATTCAGGGTTTGCAGCAAGATGCTGCAGGTCTTCTATAAGTATTGTAGAGAGTGTGATCTCATCTGCCATTATCTGTTGGGGTAGCAGCAGCAGCTGTCTTCAAGAAGCTCCTTTTTCTTTTCCTCTATAAACCTTTACCCCTTTAAAGTTCTCCATTGTCGGCTGCCTTTGGAAATTCTCTAAGCAGTTTATATTTTTCTGTTTGTTGGTGTCTCTACTTCAGTTAATCATTATCACTTTCCTATGAAATCCATTTAGCTGCATATTTCTATGTGGTTCCAGGTAATCATGGTTGAACATAACTTTTTCTTTCCATTTTTCTAAACTTAGCACTTTGATCTGAATGTCATAAAATGTGGTGTTTCCTCTGCTTTCTCCGCAGTTCTCTACTCTTATACAGACATTTGTCTGGGTGGCACAGTGGGCAAAGCAGGTCACACGACACAGGCACATTATCACTATTGTCATTGTAAAGAGTGAAAAACAGATGATGGAAACCTCAGTTTGACACATCACCACTAACAAGTTAGATAATAATAATAAAAAAGCTGTGACAGAGTTTTCAACCTTTGATCATACCTGGGATCAAACACATCCCAAACACTTTCAGAGGTTGATTGCTTCATAAACTGCACATTTATCTAAAACTGCCATGTCGTTTTACCACCTGTTGTTAATAACTATGAAAGTTTCATGTTTCATGCCAAACAGTGAGAAATATCTGATTCATGAAAAAAAGAAATGTTCATACTGTCATTGCCTTCATTTGTGTCATGTTCCAGGATACCCCAGAGGTTACAGGATCCAGGTCAATAAAGGTAATTTGCTTGTTTACACAAATGACAAACTGTACATATTGCCAAGTGACTGCAACATCTCTTTGCAATTTCTCAAATACAAACACTGAAACGGTAAGACCCACAATTTATTATTCCTACTCACATTTATGTTTGGCAAATTAACTGTGAAACATGACTCAAGAATCTGAAACAATAGATCAGGATGAATAGCAGTCTCTCTCTCACCGTGATTACATTGTTTGCTTTTATGAATTACAATACCTGTCACTCATTCCAGATGCTACTTGCTGTGCTTGTTCCATCTTGTCCTGAGAGAAGTTGCTACCTTTTTTTTCTTTGATTCTCTGGAGGAAAAATAAACAAGCTTTAAGCGGTTTTAGTCATTTGTGTTAGTTTCTGCAGTTGACAACATGAGAAACTGAAAATGTTTCCATTGCTCTGTTTACACTCTGGTTGATTTAGTTTTGTTTCCTGAAAATGTATCTTCACACGACTTTGGTCTAGAGCTCAGGGAGCAGGGCCCAATAGGTCGACCCTCATTTTGGCCACGAGTGTCCTCTGAGGCTATGTTTTACCACATCTGTTTGTAGATTCTCAAAACCTTTGAACTATGCAAAATATAACTATGTGAAAAACAATGAATATGTTCTGTAAAATAATAGGGACAAAATAAAAAAAATTATCTGTTTGATGATGTCTTGAAATTAGGAACAAACTCAGAGGACAACGGCACGGCACATTAAACTGTCTTTCTTGACCAAATATCAACCATTTCCAAACATTTAAGAATACACCATTTTATTGTGAAAACTATTTTTTTGTAAGTGTGAAACAACAAAAACTACAAGTAAAAGAATAAAATCGGTCTCAATTAGAATTTTAAATGGTAAAGCTTATGGAAAATCGCCCTTCTTTTTAAAAAGTTAATTAGAGTTTTATAGCTTAGTTTTAAAACGTTGCATCTTAACAAACAACAATTCCACCAAAGTATAGACGTTTTACCATAATGCTGCATTTCTTACTGTAAAAACCAAAGCATAGCAAACCAATGTCTCATAGCAAGAATGAAGTGTATTGGTGTGGGTATGATGATTTGGGGTTTACGGGGACCAAAGCATCAGGTTACCTTGGGGTCCTTCAGTGAACCATCTGAACACCAAAGAGTAAAATAGTGGCCTTTTTGTCCAACAACGGAAATTTAGCTTATCAAAATGGACAGCTAGTCACTATGTAAAGGAGCAAATTAATATCCAGAATTGATTCTGATGGATATGTTTAACATAAATATAATTCAACCTGGAAATATTCACACAGACAGAAGAGGGAATTAGAAAGATTTATTGACATAAATCAGAAAGTTCTTTGGCGCTCGGACCCCGGCAGAAGACGTGCAAGCTGCAAATGTCTATGAGCTTGGATGTTCATTTTAGGATTAGGATTAGTGAAGTCTTCCCCCAGGGTCCGGACACTGGTGGTTGAGGCCGAAGGAAATAAGGAAGCCAGATTCTGTGAGCGCGAAGGAGGAAATGGGGTGGAGATGGGTCGAAGCCCAGCTGAAGATCAGGAGGGTCATGTTTTGATAGGTTTGCAGTAGAGCTGCACAATATATGGAATTACAATCATCATCGCAATACCCATGTATGTCATTTGCAATCACAAAGGACTGTTTGAATGCAATATGTGGTAGGACATTATCTTTCCAGTGCCATGTGTAACAATTCTGCATGGTATTAAAACATCTGTCCTGCTGGGTTGATTTTCACTTCCCTTTTACGCACACCTGATGTAGATTTTAAGTGGCTGAGATGTTAAATGTAAAATAGGGCGGTCGGGAGTCGGGACATTGTGATGAAGAAAAACAAATGCAAGTTAGTTGTAATTTATTTTAGGAGTACTAAGAAATTGTATCACAAAGACATGCTTTTCTCTTTTTGTGGAGCTGTAGATTGCTACTGTGACATGTTCTTTGGATTTTCAGATGATGGACTGAACAGTGCACAGGAAGATGTTTAAAGTTTAGGATTTTATCTTATAACCCAGGGGTTCCCAAACTTTTTTAGCCGTGCACCTCCTTCTGTGTCCCAACCGGGTTGACGCACCCTCAATCTTCAAAAAAAAAAAAAAATGCAACAAGCTTTTTTATAGCCATATTAAAAGCTGCAGGTTTAATCGTGCCCAAATGACAAACAAAGGAAATTGCAGTTGCAGTTACAATAACACAGCCATCATAACAAAGGATATGGAAATAAAATTAGAACTAAATTGCAATACAGTTACACACAACAGGATTTTCAGGTCAATTGGTGGCTCACCCTGGAGCGAGAGAAAGAAAGAGATCTGTCACTCCTCCACAACCTGAAACATCTCTGAAACAGAGACCATCCAGGTGGATTCACAGAGTAAACTCTGATAATCTACCTGTGTGTTCTCATTTATTTATTTCATGTACCAGCTTCTAAATCTGAGTCTGACTCACAATTTACACCGCAAAATAGAAACATGAAAAAGTTTAATTTGATTTGTGTCCGATGATGAGATAGAGAGAGAGAGAGAGAGAGAGAGACAGAGAGAGAGAGAGAGAGAGAGAGAGAGACAGAGAGAGAGAGAGAGAGAGAGAGAGAGAGAGAGAGAGAGAGAGAGAGAGAGAGAGAGTACACTTTGGTAGAGTGGCATAGAGTAACAATAACAGAGCGCTGGCCTCGATAAAGCTGTTATTAGTCAGAAAAATAAAAAGGTATTTCCTGATTGTTTCACAGCAGGTAAACACACCCACAGCAACACACCTCAGCTCCCCGCAACCCCCACCGCCGGTTGCCGATCTCCCTGTTTCTGTCTGAATACGCGCAAAAACAGCATCTTTAAAATGAACTGCACCTATCTGAATCACAATGAAAAGTACTGCAGCTCTGTGCGTGAGCATAGTCAAGTAACCACGCCTATCACCAATTTTCCCAATAGCAGCAGCAGCGGCGGCGTGGGCGTGAAATGAGCATCAGTGATTGTAGCCGTTTCAGTCACGGCACCATGGGCAGCGCTGTTTGTAGGTGCTGCGCGATCAATACAGTGACCGTGTAACTTAGTTTAATCTTGTAAATAAAACTTTCGGCCCGTATTCAATTTTCTCTCTACTGACGTAAATGACGTGAAGTGAGAAGAGAGAAAGAGAGACATTTTCTGAGTCCCGCTCGTTGTCTTCTCCCGGATCTGTTGCAATTCTCCCCTCTGTTGCCTCCGATTCCTCTCTCTCCTGGTTCCTCTCCTCCTTCATAACTAACTTTGACCTTAGATGTCTGACAACATCCCTGGTTTCAGCCAATTGAGCATATTTGCCAGAATGATTGAAGTAGAGGCCACAAGCTAGGTGCACATATACAGCTCAATGCGAAGAAGAATTCAATTCAATTCAATTTTATTTATATAGCGCCAATTTATGAAACATGTCATCTCGAGGCACTTTACAAAGTCAAAATCAATCATATTATACAGATTGGTCAAAAATTTCCTATATAAGGGAACCAGTTGATTGCTTCAAAGTCCCAACAAGCAGCATTCACTCCTGGAGAAGCGTAGAGCTACAGGGAGAGTCGTCTGCATTGTCCATGGCTTTGCAGCAATCCCTCATACTGTGCAAGCATAAAGCGACAGTGGATAGAAAAACCACCCATTAGCGGGAAGGAAAAACCTCCGGCAGAACCGGGCTCAGTATGAACGGTCATCTGCCTCGACCGACTGGGGGTTACAGAAGACAGAGCAGAGAAACAACAAGAGAGACAAACAAGCACAGAAGCAAATCTGTTCTACATTAGATGGTAATAGAAGGTGAGCAGTCTTCTCTGGATGATGTCTCAGATAACAGAACGCCAGACCAGATGTACCTACTATGAAGAAAAAAAAAGAAAGAGAACAAAAAGTTATAAGCAGAAATTATGACAAGCAATGCATAATTGAAGAACAGTAGAACTCGATAGAGTGAGAAAAATAGATTCTGATGTCCTCCAGTAGTCTAAGCCCATAGAAGCACATCCCCATAGGTAGGTCAGGGCAACATAAGCCACTCTAGTTATAAGCTTTGTCGAAAAGGAAAGTTTTAAGATTAGTCTTAAACACAGGTGGTAGAAACTCCAGCTCATTCCCCTCAGACACACAGCCCACGATGGCCGAGTCATCAGAGAACTTCTGAAGGTGGCAGTTGTCCGTGTTGTAGGTGAAGTCCGAGGTGTAGAGGGTGAAAAGAAACGGAGACAGAATTGTCCCCTGGGGGCCCGGTGCTGCAGAGTGCCACCTCTGACTGAAAGCCGTGCAGAAGTACGTGCTGAGGGCGGTCAGTGAGGTAGTCGATGGTCCAGGCAGCCAGACGTTTGTCCACTCCAGTGTCCTCCAGCTTCCCCCTCAGGAGCACCGGTCTGATGGTGTTGAAAGCGCTGGAGAAGTCAAAGAACATGACACAGCGCTCCCTGTGGTCTCCAGGTGGGTGAGCGCCCGCTGCAGCAGGTAGATGATGGCGTCCTCTACTCCAATGTTGGGCCGGTAGGCAAACTACAGCGGGTCCAGGGTGGGGCTGACCACGGTGCGCAGGTGAGCAAGGATGAGGCGCTCCATGGTCTTCATCAGGTGGGAGGTCAGGGTGACTGGTCTGACATGAACCGGTGTGGGGGGGTCAAACTCATCTGCAAACTTGGTGTCACCGTCTGCAGCCCTGCTGGTCCTCTGCCCAAAGCCGGAGATGTTCTTCAGACCTCTCCACACATCTCTGACGTTGTTCTGCGCCAGCTGCTGCTCCATCTTCCTCCCATAGTCCTTCTTTGCTGCCCTGATCCACAAACTTGGTTGAATAAAGGGTTGAGTTTGAATTCAGTGTTTGTGTGTTCTGTATCTAAAAGTAGGTCACCAAGAATCAGCATAAAATAGCCAGGGGTGCACTTAAAATATATGTTTTGAATTTGTTGATAATTACCGATATCAATCAATATGATTTCTATTTTATTGATATGCTTTCTTTCTATATATCTTCCAGTCCTATGATAAAGTATGCTGAGGGTTATTGGTACCAACGTTGGTTCTACAAGGTGTTGAATCAATCATCAGCTGCTGTGACCCTCACCCTGCAAATCATCTCTATGATCAGCAGCTGGTGCCATATAAGGACGGAGCCTCCACCCACACGGCATCAGATTGTTGTCCAGCCCCCAGTGGTAACACTTTCAGGTCATTTTGTCACTTCAAGTGGCCAGTAACAGCAGGTTAGGCAGCGTTATGAAACCCTTGTGGAGATAACATTTGTTATAACCATAAAAACACAATCGAATCACATCGGCAATGACATGGTACGGAATGCTAGCAATGAGCTACCTCCGTTAGCTCTTTGTTTTTAAAACACCATGTAAATGCATTACACAAACATTTCCAAATGGCCGTGTAACCTTTCCCTCTGGTTTCTCTGCCGAACCCGTCGGTGCCTCGTGAGAGAAATAAAATGTTGGTATAACTCATGTGACTGGACATTTTCTTAATCCAGTAATCTGTCATACTGTTCACAGTTGGGTCCCCAGTCCAGTTTGTTATCCAGGTGAACACCAAGGCATTTATCCTCCTCCGCCTCCACTTCTTGTCCCAGGATACTAATAGTATTGGTACTATTCCAGTTTCTCCTGAAATCTACAATCATCTCCTTTGTTTTAACCACATTTAGAATGAGGTGATTGTTTCCACATCATGCCACAAAGCGATCCATCAGCTCCTGGGACTCAGCTTCCTGTCCATCTCTGATGCGTCCAACGACTGCAAAGTCATCTGAGTATTTGTGTAGATTACAGCAGTCTGTCTGGTACTGGAAATCTGAGGTGTAAAAGATGGTTCACGCTGCAGGATTTTCAAATAGTTGGCCAATTTCCAAAGCCTGTGAGACACCACACGTCACAATACAAAATCGTAGATATAACAGGTTTGGTCGCATAGCGTGAGGTTTCCTGTCAGACCGCTAGCACACCACACACAAACAGATTAAATTTAGGATTATCAGATATCGGATCAGAAATATTGAAAAACCTCTCAAGATCAAACTGAGAGTGAATAAACATGGATGACAAGAAAACATTAACAGCGATAGTTTGTGTACTAATTTTAACGGAGAAAAAACAAAACAAAAATAAAAGCCTTTGGATAAAGGAGTGGAAACAGCACAGTCAGGATTCAATATTTTTGGACACCATGTAATAATTAGAATACCTCACGTCAGTTTTTTAGGTAGCGCATTCGGACGTTATAACTGAAGCCATAGATTTAGCTTAACTTGACGGATAACTTTGCTGCGGATTGTGAGCAGCTGTGTAAAAGAAGCAGTGCAGCCATCTCTGTTTCTAAGTGACTTTGGGCTTTCTTTTGTCTAAAGCTGAGTCTAATGTTGCGGTTTTTGGGCTCATTTTTGAACGTGAAGCCACATTTTTGGGCTTGTCTTTTTTTCTCCGACATAACCCTTTCTTCTGTCTATTTCACTTTGCAACACAAGCTGTAATGAGACCTTGCATCGCAACTGTTCTGCACACAGCGCGAGCCGCTTTAATTACTGCCCACATACACTCCGCATCTTGAAAAGTTTATAAACAGGAAAAGTCACGATGGGTAGAAATGCAAACCTAAATGCCTGCATTTATACAGTATAGAAACAGGCTCTGCATTACAGTGTGGTGGGTTGTTTACTGAGCTGGTTTTCTGATAGAAGATTGCTGGCCCTGGACCAAATGTTTTCTAACAAAGCCAAAACAGCATCCATTCTTCACCAAAAGCAATTATCAATGCACCTAAGAAACAAAAAAAAAAGCGCATTCACATAACGGATCTCGCCCGTTTCTGTCCAAATTACAAAGATGCCTATTCCCATTGGGTTAGTATTATCACAGGACTACGAAGTTCAACAAAATACAGTGGGTAATATTTGGGGGAATTTTTATTTCCAATTACTGACATGGCCGACTGGCACAGGTTTAACAACACAGAGAATTTTTGCAATTGTTCCTAATCGCAAGCCACAGCGAGATTGGGGCCTGTCAGAAGGGGGATCGGGGCAGAAATCGGCTAATTATCCTGCTGTATGAACCAGCCGTGAAGAGAAAAAAGGAATGGTGACAGTGCAGGATGTGCCCAGAGGTGTCAAGTAACGAAGTACAAATACTTTGTTACTGTACTTAAGTACACTTTTTAGGTATCTATACTTTACTCCATTACTTATTTTTCTTCCTACTTCTTACTTCTACTCATTACATTTTCACACAAGTATCTGTACTTTCTATTCCTTACATTTTTAAAACAAACGTTACTCGTTACTCTTGCCTTCAGTTTAAAATTTATAAATGTCATGGTTGAGTTTTGGTTTGGCTTTGTTTTTCTGTTATTTTCATTATTTCATCTCTTTTGGGTTAGGTTTGACTTTATTTATTGTTAGTTTTCAGTCATCAGTTATTTTCTGTCATTTTTCACTTCACCTCCTCAGCAGTCAGTCACACCTGTTATCATTTACCAGTCAATTAGCCAGACCCTGTTTCCACCTGTGAAGTACTCTATTTAAACCTGCCTCTGCCTTCAGTTCAGCACTGGGCCGTCATCATTCCACACCTCTCCATGCCAGTCCCCGTTTTGCCTTGGAAGCTTTGTTTTGCTCCTGTTGTCAAGGTTAGTCCTGCCAGTCACTCTAAAGACTGTTCCTTCACTGTTTGTTCCTGGAAAAGGCTCTGCTCTGTGCCCTGGTGTCTCTCAAGTTCTGTAACCAGACTAGCCGCCCTGGAGAAGCTCAGCTCTGTGCCCTGGTGTCTCTCAAGTTCTGCTAACCTGACTAGCCGCCCTGGTGAAGCTCAGCTCTGTGCCCTGGTGTCTCCAATGGACTGCTAACCTGAGTGCTATGAGGCCTGCTAGCCGAGCAGCACCTAGCAAGTGTGGACTCTCTGTCTCCGGGCCGTCAGCTCCTGCCATCATCTACATCCCTGACTTTCTGCAGTCCTGAACCTCCGGTCTTCATCCCTCATCACCCAGCACACTTCTTTCAATAAAAACTCAAACTTTAGTTCCGTGTGTGCGTCCTGAGTTCATCGGTAAACAAAACTGTGACAATAAATATTTATTTCACGTAATGTGCGCCATCCAATGCAGATCATTGGCGCCATCCACACCTAGTGAGAACTAGTGTAATTGGATGAGTCATATAACGCAAACACTCATTGGTTAGTAGTTCAAGCGTGACGTCAGCGCTACATCCGGGCACGTGGTTGGCAAAAAACAGAGCTACTCCCGTCTACTACATGACAAAACGGGTGATTTAGAGCGTACTTTTAGTTCGTTTATTTTTGGAATCTAAGCAATGCCTACGACTTGTTGTGCTCCCGGTTGCACAGAGAGGCATTCCAAATCGTTGGATGTACGTTTACCGAAGGAGGAAGGACGAAGAAAGAAATGAATATTTTCAATGAAAAGAGCACAGGCAGACACTCACAATGGACTGGAAGAGGCATCATACTACGACAGAATTTGCAGTCTACACTTCATCTCCGGTAAATACCACTTAATTCTGCTCTAGTCATTGTTCTGCTTAAATAGTGGCGGAGGGGAGGTGGCGATCGCTACACGGACCGGAGAAGCGGCCCGTGTAGCGATCGCTACAGCCGCCGCCGCTGTCTGAAGCAGCAGACAGCGGCGGCGGCTGCTGCTGCTCCATTACGCCCCCGTTCACGGGCGCTAGTACTTCTGTGTTTACACTGCAATGTCGCCGACACCTCCACCCATTTTAACAAGACAAAAACACCAAAATAATCCGTAGTAAACAATGTTTTTTTAATCCTACCGGGCGGGTCTTCCTCTGCTGAGACGCGGTCTTTGTCCGACGCCGCTTTGTGCTGTTGCACAAACGTGTGAACAACATCCATCCATCCATCCATTTTCTGACTGCTTAATCCCTCATGGCGTCGCGAGCGTTGCTGGAGCCTTTTTCCCGATATAAAATAATTGTAGCCGTCCAGTGGTTGCATGGCTTTCGTGCTCTCTGTCTGTACTGGCCTGCCGTGTTTATAAGGCAGCTGCATATGTCGCGGTACAGAACACTTGGCCAGCATTTCACAGACTCGCTCCGTCCCTTCAGGCTTTTGCTGTGTGGATCTGGCAATCTGATACCATAAACTATCAACTTACTCTTAAAACGATCTTGTGATACGTTATCTAAAGAAGAAAAATACGTGGAGAACTCGTCAGTTTCACTGTTTGCGTCCGCCATTGTGTTCGCCTTTTGCCAACCAGTCCGGAGCGCATGCGCAAAAAACCCGGATCAAAACAATAACAATGAACTGGTCTATTCTCTTTTTATCTCTCTTTCTTTCTCTATCTATCTATCTATCTATCTATCTATCTATCTATCTATCTATCTATCTATCTATCTATCTCTCTATCTCTCTATCTCTCTCTCTATCTTTCTCTCTTTCTCTCTATCTTTCTCTCTTTCTCTCCATCTTTCTCTCTTTCTCTCTATCTTTCTCTCTTTCTCTCTATCTTTCTCTCTTTCTCTTTCTATCTTTCTCTCTCCACACACAAACTACCTAGAATGTTTTTGCACATTCTAGGGTATATTTTACCTTAGGTATTTGATGGAACTCACACATTTATGTTCTGGCAGTTCTGCAGGCTTGAATACTACCTCTGTTTGGAATTGAATTCCTATAAAGTTTGAGAGAGAACATGCTCCTTGAGTGACTTTGTCTTTGACTAATGGGTTAATGATTATGTTGTGTCTTGGGCCACATGTAGAACTAATCAGTGTTTAAATTAAGCTTTCAGTTCATATAGTGGCATTTTTTTAAACGTTACTTTATACTTTTATACTTTAAGTAGTTTTTGGAGCACATACTTTTTCACTTTTACTTAAGTAAAGAGGTCAAGTTGATACTTCAACTTTTACGAGTGTTTTTAAACTGCAGTATCTATACTTCTACTTAAGTAACAAATGTGTGTACTTTTGACACCACTGGATGTGCCTTTGCTGCTGACTACCTGCTTAGACACTTAACAGTGTGTTTGTAGCAAGGTGGCTTTATTATCTGCATGTTTTGGTTTCAGCTTTGGTTTGTTTCATAGTTATTGTATATTTTTTGTGCACGCTTTTTGAAGGAGACAGTTTCTACTCCCTCCCTCTGGAGAGGAATCATCAGGGAACTGGCACCGCGATGAGAACGGCAGCGATGGGTGTGCGGCAGATCCAGACTGGGGGAAGGCAGAAGTGAACCCCAGGACCGGGATCAGTGAGGCCGTACTTGGGCCATGGTGAGGAGCACCTGAGCCGGTCATTTACGTCGCTACGCACGTTGGCTGGATGGACAAGAGGCTTGGGGGAGATGCTGGCCCCAACGGCTCAATCGCTAGATACACAGCCTGAGGGTGGACTGCAGAAGGATGCCGAGCGGGAGCAGCTGATCCTCACTACCCTCTGACTGCTGAGACCGCTGGATGTGTTACTTTTGGTGCTGGACTTTATAACTGTTCTAACCTTGTAGTTGCACTTTTAGTAAAGATTTTAGCTGTGATCAACTATGCAGTTTTTGTGGGGGTTGTTTTTGTTGTAATAAAGTTGTTAAACTTTTAAACTTGTTGGTTTTTAAATACACTGCTCACCCCTGCGGTATAAAACCTGTTTTATTCTTAGTTTAACTAGGTGGCATTGTCAGACCCATTACCTGTTGCTTAAAATAACATGGACATTACTCGGCCACCATATGTTCACAAAACCATATACACCATCAATGATCTTCAGCATCGCTCCCATTGTTTGTTTGTTGCCCGTAACCTCTGGAGAAAGATGCAGGAGTCTTTGATTAAGGTCCAGCAGGTTGCTGAGCACTTTTGCTGATTGCCCAACGATTAATGGAAAACATCCTCCTCCCCTAACTTAGTCTGAGCATCACAGACTATTCTATGTCATAGACATATGTGTTCTATGTTTTGTTATTTTGTAACTTTAAGAAACATATGTAATTGAAATTTGTATATTTTACTGTGGGTTGTTTGACTGTCTTGACTAACTTTATTTAAATTGTTTCAGAAAGATGAGTAGTCATCCGTTGATCCAGCCATCTTCTTGACCAGGTTATGACATGTTCCTTATAGAATGAAAGTGTCACAAAGGTAATAATCAAGGAAACCAAAGGAAAGTTTAAAGGGTTTATTGGTAAATCTGCAAAATGTGATGATTCTTCTTGCTATGGATCCAGAACCCAGGACGGCACTAAGGGGAAAGGTAATGAGTTAATATCTGAAAGTAAAATGGGTTGAGAATGTGCGGAGATGGTTTCTTACTGGTGTAGACAAGGTGACTTTATCCACACTGGTTGAGTTAGGCAGGAGATTGGTGGAGTTGATGTGTGTCTTTATTTGTCTTTCTTGTGAGAGTGTGAGTTGTGGCCCTGTGAAATATTGGACGGTTCACCAGGAGGTGAGTGAGCGATGATTTAGAGAAGAGCCATTGTTCCAGGAGGTCAGCAAGAAGAGCGGTGTGGAAGTTTTTAAGGAGAGTTCAATGAACAGAATCCAGGAATGAGAAACAGTCTGCTGGATTGACAAAGAAAACAGATTTGTGTTAAGCAGAGACAGCAAAGGTAAATGTAAGAACTCTAGGAACATTATTCTCAAAGAAGAAGAGAGCTGGATTACCACTTGTATGAGGTGAACAGTTTGTAGTCTTCCTCAAGAAACAGGTCTTTAAAGGGAGAAGTAAGCGTTTTAATATCTGAAACTCAAATGGGTTCAGAATGTGTTGTAAAATGTGTGAAGAAGGTTTCTTACTGGTGCAGGCAAGGTGACTATCGTGAATCATTGAAGGAAGGACAGGCAGGTGTGCCAGGAGGGTGATTCTTAAGAAGAGCTCACAAAACAGATGGAGGGACTGAGGAACAATACGCTGGAATCCAATATCTGAGTACTGACAAACAAAGCAGATTTCTGTTGAGGAGAGACAATAAAAGTAAGTATAAGAACTCCAGGAATGTTAGATACCCACAAGAAAAGGTCCTGATTACAACTTTTGTGGCTATAAGAATCTGGCTCTGTATCAGGAACCACATTCCTCTGTAAGGGAAAAGATATGTGGTATGCTATCTGAAATTGGTTGAGAATGTGTTGTAGAAGGAGTGGAGATGGTTACTTACTGGTGCAGAGGAGGTGAGGATGTCCACAGAGGCCGAGGTCAGCAGGAGATTGGTGGAGGCAATTATTTTTCCCCTTTCGTCCTTCTTGTCCAGGTTGGAGTTGTGGATCAGTGAAACACTGAAGGATGGACAGGCAGGTAAAGGATGGACAGGCAGGTGAGGAGGTGATGAGTTATAGAAGAGTGCGTGTGCCCAGAGAGCAGCCAGGACAGTGGCTAGAGGAGCGGCGTAAAGATCCTTAAGGAAAGTACTTCAAACCGATGCAGGGAATGATAAAAGGTACGTCTGAGTCCCGGAACTGAGCAATGATAGAGAAAAACAGATATCTGTTAAGGAGAGACAGCAAAGGTAAGTGTAAGAATTCCAAGAATATTAGATCCAAAGAAGAAGAAAACCTGTTAACCAGTTGTATGAGGTGAACAATCTGGCGTCTGCCTCAAGAGCCACGCGCCTCTTTAAAAGGAGAGGTAAGTGGATTACTAAGTGAAACTGGAATGGATTGAGAAAGTGTTGTAAAAGGAGTGGAGACAATTTCTTACTGGTGCAGATTAGGTGAGTATATCCACACAAGTTGAGCTCCGCAGATGATTTTTCATTATTGGAGTTGGTGATTGTCTTTTTTTGTCCTTTTTGTCCAGGTTTGAGTTGTTGATCAGTGAATTGTTGAAGGGTGGACAAGCAGGTGAGCCAGGAGGACTGCTGGCGGAGCGGTGTGGCGGTTCTCAAGGAGCGTTCTCAAAACATATGTAGGGACTGAGGAACAGTTTTCTGGAGTCCAATATCTGAGCAATGACAAAGAAAACAGATTTTGTTTAAGGAGAGACATTGAAAATAAGTCTAAGACTCAAGGAATGTTAGATACACAGAAAAAGATGGATATGGTTTCTTACCGGTGCAGAGGAGGGAAGGATATCCAGATTGGTGGAGTTAATGATTGTCTCCTTTGATCCTTTTTTTCCTGGTTGGATTTGCTGATCAGTGAAACATTGAAGGGTTGACAGGCAGGACAGTGAGTGATGGGTTACAGAGGAGTGCTTGTGCCAGGAGAGCAGCCAGAGGAGCGGCTTAAAGATTCTGATGGCAAGATCTTAGAACGGAGGCAGGGAAGAGAAAACATTGGACCTCTATTAAAGGAGAGGAAAATGGATTAAACACTCAAACTTGAGTGGATTTAGAATTTGTTGAAAAAGGAGAGACAATTTCTTACTGGTGCAGAAGAGGTGAGTATATCCACGCAGGTTGAGCTAGGCAGGAGATTTGTCATTGGTGGAGTTAGTGCTTGTCTCCTTTTGTCCTTTTTGTTCAGGTTGGAGCTGTTGATCAGTGAATTCTTGAAGGGTGGACAAGCAGGTGAGCCAGGAAGACTGCTGGAGTAGTGATGTGGCGGTTCTCAAGGAGCTTTCTCAAAGCATATGTAGGGACTGAGGAACAGTTTTCTGGATTCCAATATCTGAGTACTGACAAACAAAGCAGATTTCTGTTCAGGAGAGACATCGAAAGTAAGTATAAGAACTCCAGGAATGTTAGATACCCACAAGAAAAGGTCCTGATTACAACTTTTGTGGCTATAAGAATCTGGCTCTGTATCAGGAACCCCATTCCTCTGTAAGGGAAAAGATATGTGGGTTGCTATCTGAAATTGGTTGAGAATGTGTTGTAGAAGGAGTGGAGATGGTTACTTACTGGTGCAGAGGAGTGTGAGGATGTCCACAGAGGCCGAGGTCAGCAGGAGATTGGAGGAGGCAATTATTTTTCCCCTTTTGTCCTTCTTGTCCAGGTTGGAGTTGTAGATCAGTGAAACACTGAAGGATGGACAGGCAGGTGAGTAGGTGATGAGTTATAGAAGAGTGCGTGTGCCAAGAGAGCAGCCAGGACAGTGGCTAAAGGAGCGGCGTAAAGATCCTTGAGGAAAGTACTTCAAACCGATGCAGGGAATGATAAAAGGTACGTCTGAGTCCCGGAACTGAGCAATGATAGAGAAAAACAGATATCTGTTAAGGAAAGACAGCAAAGGTAAATGTAAGAATTCCAAGAATATTAGATCCAAAGAAGAAGAAAACCTGTTTACCAGTTGTATGAGGTGAACAATCTGGCGTCTGCCTCAAGAGCCACTTGCCTCTTTAAAGGAGAGGTAAGTGGATTACTAAGGGAAACTGGAATGGATTGTGAAAGTGTTGTAAAAGGAGTGGAGACAATTTCTTACTGGTTCAGATTAGGTGAGTATACCCACACAAGTTGAGCTCCGCAGATGATTTTTCATTATTGGAGTTGGTCATTGTCTTTTTTGTCCTTTTTGTCCAGGTTTGAGTTGTTGATCAGTGAATTGTTGAAGGGTGGACAAGCAGGTGAGCCAGGAGGGCTGCTAGAGGAGCGGTGTGGCGGTTCTCAAGGAGCGTTCTCAAAACATATGTAGGGACTGAGAAACAGTTTTCTGGAGTCCAATATCTGAGTAATGACAAAGAAAACAGATTTTGTTTAAGGAGAGACATCGAAAATAAGTCTAAGACTCAAGGAATGTTAGATACACAGAAGAAGATGGAGATGGTTTCTTACCGGTGCAGAGGAGGGAAGGATATCCAGATTGGTGGAGTTAATGATTGTCTCCTTTGATCCTTTTTGTCCAGGTTGGATTTGTTGATCAGTGAAACATTGAAGGGTAGACAGGCAGGTCAGTGAGTGATGGGTTACAGAGGAGTGCTTGTGCCAGGAGAGCAGCCAGAGGAGCGGCTTAAAGATTCTGATGGCAAGATCTTAGAACGGAGGCAGGGAAGAGAAAACATTGGACCTGTATTAAAGGAGAGGAAAATGGATTAAACACTCAAACTTGAGTGGATTTAGAATTTGTTGAAAAAGGAGAGGAGACAATTTCTTACTGGTGCAGAAGAGGTGAGTATATCCACGCAGGTTGAGCTAGGCAGGAGCTTTGTCATTGGTGGAGTTAGTGCTTGTCTCCTTTTGTCCTTTTTGTTCAGGTTGGAGTTGTTGATCAGTGAATTGTTGAAGGGTGGACAAGCAGGTGAGCCAGGAAGACTGCTGGAGGAGCGATGTGGTAGTTCTTAAGGAGCGTTCTCAAAACAGATGTAGGGACTGAGGAACAGTTTTCTGGAGTCCAATATCTGAGCAATGACAAAGAAAACAGATTTTGTTTAAGGAGAGACATCAAAAATCAGTCTAAGACTCAAGGAATATTTGATACACAGACAAAGATGAAAATGGTTTCTTACCGGTGCAAAGAAATGAAGTATATCCAGATTGGTGGAGTTTGTCTTCTTTGGTCCTTCCTTTCCTGGTGGAGTTGTTGATCAGTGAAATATTGAAGGGTGGACAGGCAGGTCAGTGAGGGATGAGTTACAGAGGAGCGCCAGGAGAGCAGCCAGAGGAGCGGCTTATAGATTCTGATGAAAAGGTCTTCAAACGGATGCAGGGAACAGAAAACATTCTTAAAAGGAGAGGAAAGTGGATTAAAAACTGAAACTTGAGTGGATTTAGATTTTTTTGTGAAAGGAGAGGAGACAATTTCTTACTCGTGCAGAAGAGGTGAGTATTTCCACACAGGTTGAGCTAGGCAGGAGATTGATGGAGGGAGTGACTGCCTTCTATTGTCCTTCTGATCCTGGTTGTGGATCGATGAATCATTGAAGGGGGCACTGAGAGTTGATTGAGTTGGCATTGTAGAGGAGCACTTGTACTAGGAGGGTGGCCAGAGGAACGGTTTGGGGATTTCTGAAAAGTGTCGGACTTGTGTTTAAAGCCCTTTTGGGTCGGGAAGTGCATCCGGCTTAGAATCTGTCAAGTCTGTATGACAGTGGTACTGACTTGTTGTATTGATCCTTGATGGAGGGAGCTACTTTAAAGACTCCTTCAAATAAAGAGGATTTCATGAGCTGGGGGTAATATCCAGTAGTCATTTGGTCAGGGGTTTTGTTACACCGTGGAGATGTCACCAGTCCGCCACAGAGGTAATCAGCTTTTTTATGTATCTTAAGCATGATTTTTTTTCAATGTCTCCAGGCAGAAAGGTTTTAACAATGTGTTTCAAACCTTAAATTAAAGATGATCAAAGGACGTAGAACATATAAAGTTCTGACCAATAGCAGAGGTTGAAGTTAGTTTTCAAGAAAAATGATAATCACAAAATAATCCAAAAGAGTCTTGACCAAAACAAACAAAAATGAAGAAGTCTAAGACCAGCCTTGCAGCTGACTGTCACAAGGTCACCCTCCCTGCATATCCAAATACTAAAACCAAAGGGCAGAAAACAGGACTACAGCTAACTCCGAAAAGCTGAGCTTGTTGATTGGCAGGCTGGGGAATGTAAGAGGAAGGACCCGGGGCCAAGGCTGTCTCTCAGACTTTGGTCACAATGTCAATGTTTTAAATGATATTTAAAAAAAATTGTAGGAGATTTTCCCACAGAACATATTCAAAGTGATTCTGCCTGTTTAAAATTTGCAAAGCAGCGAGGTGATGCCTTAACAACTTAAAATAACCACCCCATTCTTGCAAACAGTGTTGATGGTCAGAGGGGATGCCCACCCTGATGCTCCTGCCCACCTGCCTCACCCGGAGAGCCAGGCCGTTGCTGCTTTGACCTTTTTCTGTGTGGCTCTGGCTCCTTCGTCCGAATGAGCACAGAGGCGATGCTTCTTTGTGGCTGTGTCCTCTCTTTGCTCTCAGCAGCTTGCAGCTGTGCCGGGCTTTGTTTGGCTTCTGCCACCTGGATCACAGCCACGGGGGGAATCTGCTTGTGCTTTCTCACCAGCAAGTTTCTGGAGGTCTATATGGTATCTTTGATGGCAGCAGGGGTGAGTTAATGCTTGGCACAGTGTTGTTTACAACTTGTGTGCTGCAGCTCACCCATTAAGAATTCACTCTGGTTTGAGGACCTCCCTTGCTGGTAAGTACGGGAATTGCAAGGAGCCAGGCTTTGCCCACTGGTCTACGGCAGCACTGCACACTTTGACCAGGTGTCTCACCGACTAAGGCGCGCCACAACCAGGTCGGGAGTACGTAGATGGAGCTGACATGTCCGGGAAGTGCATGACGGTCCTGACTGGCAGAATCCCATGAGCCATCATCCATGATATGTCATGAAGTCTGTTTTGGAGAATAGGATGGTTTATATTGTTCCAAATAATTGTGGACTCTCCAAATGACTGTTTGCAAACTGGAGTTACTTCCCCCCACTGATGTACAGAAATAGAGAAGCACCTCAAACATGCAGGTAACAGTAGCTTTTAGGCTGGGTTCCTTTAAAATAACCTGTTCAAATGCATATATTAAATTGGGCCACTGCATTTAGAACATATAAAGTTTTGACCAATAGCAATGGTTGAACAAAGGTAAGTTGGATTATAAAGTATAGCTTTTACCCCGGCTTTTACATGCCGGGGGATATAGCAAGGAGGAAACCGCACTTAGCTTGTCTCTCTTTTTTATGCCCCCAGTGGCCAATCACAAGCTTTTTGTTTTTTGCCCGTGTTTTCCTTTAGTAATCTTGGAAAGATGGGTTATCATCCATCCATTGCCTCATCTTGGTCCTAGGGGTCTAGGGAGGCTGGAGGCAATATCACACATTAACTAGGTGAGAGATGGAGTACATCCTAAAGAGCTGGTGAAGATTTTCCAAAATCCTGAGCCATGAGCTCTTGATCCAAAAGAGCTCATGAGTCCAGCAGAGAGTGAATCAGTTTGCAGCACTTTAGCAAGGGTAGGGTGAGTAGTTCATGTACAGAGGCCTCAGTACAGGTGTCCTATCCTTGAGTCCTCATGGGGAGAGAACTTTGCAGCATGTCTCTCTGCCACATTTCCTTTAAGACCACATAAAAAACAGTAAGGCCTCAAACATAGTAGGGTTTTAGTTTGAATTGATTCCCAAAACTTTTAAGCTTTACCTGAAAACTAACTTCAAGCTCTTCAATCAGGGACAACAGCGGCGCAGTGGGTTATTGTGTCTTTGGGTAAGACACTTCACCTGCTTTTCCTGCTGTTGGGGGTCAGAGGGCCCGATGGAACCGTTTGTTTTTTACGGACGCTTCTGTTAGTTTCTCCCAAGACAGCTATGGCTACAATGTAGCTTATCACCACCATTGTATGAATGTCTAAATGAATTGGTGAATGATTTAATGTACTTTAAAGCGCTTAAAGGTTGTTAAACTTGATAAAGCGCTAAACAAGTACAGGCCAGTTAGCATTTACTACAAATCTTCAGGGAGCACCTGCAACACATGGGTACATGGAGGTTGCCAGGAATGGGGGTTTAATTTAATCACAGCTACACCCACTGACCAAAACAAAAATCAATAAGTCAGCACCCAGTAGAAATGGTCCAGTTTGGTTTAATTTGGCTCCACAGGCAGACCACTGCCAGGTGTCAGAATGAATCATTCAGGGAGCCGCTAAGTCTAGATCAGCCCCCAAAGGGCATGAGTGATGACAATATGAGTGAGGTGGTGGTGTCACAGGTAGTTACCGGTGTGTCCAGTAGTCAGTTGGAACAGTGAGCGAAGGTCAGCAGACACAGAAAATGACTCGTAGACACATCAGACAGCACAACCAGCAGGTGATGGAGTTTGATGGGGTTGTATTGCTGGAGTGTATGGAGCAGGTTGTAGAGATCCAGTAACCTGGCTTATGAGGCATACAGATGTCACGGTGACCAATGATGGTACCAGATAGCCTGGAAGCCCCACATGCCAGGCAATGGCAACAAACACCCTCCACACCTCACTGACTGGCATGTGGGAAGAACAGATGTTTGGAGCCAACAGTGGGCCACAGTAACACCTTTACATGCCACATGCCAAACAGTGGCACAAAACACCCACCCAGGCTCATTGGCTCTGTCTCAATTCAGGGGCTGCATCCTTCCAAGGAGGAATTTATAGGCCGATTAAGTCACAGCCGAGCGACAAAGGCTTCAAATGTGGTTGACAAATGTGTCGTTTTCCTCGATTTGAACAATGGGGCCGATGTATCCTTCATTGCTAATCCTATCCTATGATTCATTGTGGGTTGAAGAGACATTTTTAACCGGAAACAGCAATAGTGAAGGGGACTGAAAAGCTGGTAATAAAGTTGAATATGTTACATTTTTTATGGCATAAAAGTAATTTTTTGGAAAGTTTTTAGGCGAGAAGTGTGCTCTCTTAAACCGAAAGATCTGCTTGTTTCGTTGGCACATCACTTGATTTAAAAAAATGTTCGGGCGAGCTCGGGCCACAGCCAGATCCTGTTGTCAGCTTACAGCCACTGGGCAGCCTAGGCTCACCACGCCGAGAGAGAACACCTTTATACCAACACACTGCTTTGAGACTTCTGCTGGCTTTACGCTATGAGGAATAGGATATCTAATCTTATCTATCTTCATTACAAGATATCTAATGTCAATGTTCGGTTTATTCATTATTATTCGCTACAAGTAAACTGATTTAAGCCTTCCTTCAAAAGTTATAGGGTTAGGGCTTAGCTTGGAAAATGTTTTACTAATGTGGACAAATGATATTTGTCATCAATTAATTTTGTTTAATGGCATATTTCAATAAAAAAACTTAACATTTGGCTAAATAATGAATTAGAATATAATTACAGTAGATAAAACAATATTTTAAACAAAGATTGTGGGCCATAATAACTATATAAAGGGGAAAGTGAAAAATGTTTACAGTTATGTACAGTGGAGACAACAAGATTAACTTTTTGCTCCAATCTTCTTTTTTTGCGGTGCACGAAGTAGCCCAAGTAGATCAGGTCCTTTGAAGGATGCAGCCCCTGAATTGAGACAGAGCCATTGTCAGGTCTCTTAGGCCTCCAGATATCTGGTTCTGACATTGGTAACCTTTACAACTATGCTCCCCACATGCCAGGAAATAGCATAAACAGCTCACCCAGTTTCATTGCCTGGCCTATGGGTTGTACTCATGTCTGGAGCCAACACTGAGCCACATTAACATCTGTACACCCCATATGCCAGGCAACAGCGTGACACACCCACCCAGGCTCAATAATTGTAACACAATAACACACATACCAGGCAACAGCGAAAACACTCACCCAGGCTCATTGTCTGACACGTGGAGCATTTAGCTGTGTGGTTCCAGTATTAGTGACCATGACAACTGTAAGCCCCACATGCAAGACAACAGCACAAAACACCCATCCAGGCTCAATCCCTAGCATGTGGGCATAGAAATATCATGGTGGCCAATGGAGGAACCAGACATTTAGATCCCCCACATGCTACTAAACACAGCAACACAAGATACCAACCCTGACCAACACTCATCGTCTGGCATGTGGGGCCTGCAGATGTATGGTTCCAGCATTAGTAACCATGACAGCTGTAAGCACCACACGCCAGGCAACAGCACAAAACACTCAACTAGGGGCATTACCTAGCATGTGGGGTATACAGATATCATGGTAGTAAATGGAGGAACCAGACACCTGTATTTCCCACATGACCTGCAGAGGCACTAAATACCAACCCATTCTCATTGCCTGGCATGCAGGGTTTGAATCTCTTATTCTAAAATTAGTTCCAGTGACAGCTAAAAACCCCACACACCAAGCAATTGTCAGAAATGCCCCTACAAGGCTATTGCCTGTTATATAAGGTTTAAAGATGTCTGATTCCAATATTAGTGTCATGTTTTGTTGGTGTTTATAGTTTGATTTTCTTGTCTTCGTTTGATAATTTTCTTGTTAGGTCTAGCCTTATCTAGTTCTGTTCTCTCCTCATTATTGTTTGTAACGTGTTGCCATATCAGTGCTTTTATTAGGCTATTTATTGGGTGGTGTATTCCTTTGGTTCATTCTTTTGTGCTTTTCTTGTAATCCTTTTACATTTATATTGTTTCTTATTAGATCTCGGTTTGACATTTTCCCCAGGATTTCTTGTTCAGCTCCATTCATGTTTATTTACCCTTTTCCCTTCTTGTCTCCATTCTTTTCCTTTGTCTCAGTCACTTCACACATCCCCTGATTGTTGTGCATTCTCTTTCCTTCAGCTGCAGCTCATCCTTCGGCTTTCTTCCATTGGCATCACTAACACTCCGTTGGACTGGTTTATTTCCTACTTTTCTGGCCGCACTCAGTTCATTCAACTGAAGACCCTCAAATCCACCCCCTCCCCCGTCACCTCAGGTGTGTCCCAGGGCTCTGTCCTGGGGCCCCTCCTCTTCATCATCTACCTCCTTCCCCTTGGCAATATCTTCCGCAAATTTAACATCCACTTCCACTGCTATGCCGATGACACCCAGCTCTACCTCTCCACGCAACCATCGTCCTCTCTTCCTCTCACCTCCCTCACAGATTGCATCTCTGAAATAAAAGCCTGGTTCACCAAAAACTTCCTTCAATTAAACAGTAGTAAAACTGAGGTTCTCCTCATTGGCACTAAATCAACTCTTTCCAAAACCAACAGTTTCCCACTTATTATTGATAGCTCCTCCATCTCCCCCTCCCCCCAGGTTAAGAGTCTGGGTGTCATCCTCGATAGCACCCTATCTTTTCAATCCCATATCAATAACATTACCCGGTTTGCCTACTTCCACTTAAGAAACATCAACCGCCTCCGTCCCTCCCTTACCCCACACACTGCTGCCATACTTGTGGACAGCCTTGTCACCTCCCGACTGGATTACTGCAACTCTCTCCTCTTTGGCCTTCCTCAAAAATCATTCCATAAACTACAACTGGTCCAGAACTCAGCTGCTCGCATTATAACAAGAACTCCCTCTATCCACCACATCACCCTGGTCCTCCGACAGCTCCACTGGCTCCCCGTGCAATTCCGCATTCAATACAAAATTCTCTTGATGACATTCAAGGCCCTTCACCACTTTGCCCCCCCATATCTCTCCGGCCTCCTGCATATTCTCACCCCCTCCCGTGCTCTTAGATCCTCATCTGCTTTACACCTGTCTGTCCCTTCCGCCCGTCTCACCACCATGGGGAGCAGAGCATTCAGCCGCTCTGCCCCCCGCCTCTGGAACTCTCTACCACCCCTACTGAGAAACACGGACTCACTTCTCCATTTCAAATCACAACTCAAAACTCATCTATTTAAGTTAGCCTATTCTCTTTAAATATCAATTTTCCTGTCCCAGCCTCTGTATTTTTTAAATGTTTTTTGTTTTGACTTTGTCACTTACATTGTGTTTTTTATCCTTTTGTACGGTGACCTTGAGTGTCCAGAAAGGCGCCTTTTAAATAAAATGTATTATTATTATTATTATTATTATTATTATTATTATTATTATTATTATTATTATTATCTATCCTTATCAGTCCTTCTGATTTGCCTGTCATGTCTCCTCTCTTCCTTCAGAGTATATATACTTACTGCTTTTTTTGCTCTCCATGTGATCCTCCTGTAAATATTCCTGTTTCCACATGTTTCTGTCCAGTCCTTTGTAATAACTCTGTTCTCCTTCTGCCAGATTGGAAGTTTTTGTATTTTTACGCTTTTCCATCAAAACCACTTGAACACAACGCTCCTCCCAAGTACCTGTCAGCTAGTTGGTCCAGCTTTTCCTCCACTCAACACGACACAAGAATCAAGTCAGAACTCGTATCAAGCAGACGGAAGCTTCAAGAAGTCCAACGTCAGTATGGATATTGACGAGCAGCTCCTCAAAGGCCCCAGTTCACCATTTGAGATTAGATGTGGCTATTCATTTTGAGTTGTCTGGGTGAATGGATATCTTTCCTTCCTGCTGCCGAGAATCTGTCAAGTGCTTCTCTACCTGCTTCCTAGGGTCTGTCTGATGTCTCTGCTTTCAGGGGTCCAGTTGACCCCTGCCGCTGCTTCATCCTCGCGCCACAAACACCGTTGACACCATAAGACAATCACACATGTTCAGGAGGATCAAATGGTCTGGAACTTTCCTTTCCAACCCTCCACGTCTGAAGAGCCATCCATGTCCTGCCAAGCTCTTTGCTTTTTATCAGAGCCCATTGATCTACTTCATGAGAGCCTAAGACCCTCTTCGTCCCGCTGGATAGTGTCACCTGATCGTCACCCAGACTCCACTCCTCAGTGCTCCAGAGTCCGTTCATTGTCGCCTCAGAGCCCAAGAATCTAGTCACAATCAGTACTCCTGGCTCAGTCATGATCTTCATCTTCACCATCTACCTTCATGGCTCGGTGTTAGAATTATTTTTATTATTCTCTACATGTTTTATTTTGTTTACCAGGTTCATCGCATTTATCACATATTTACTCAATACTATTAAAAAGGTTTCAGTTTATTTAGATATTAAAGTGTTTTTCAGGTGACTTCTCTCTCTCTCACTCATGTATTACTGTGTTTGTGTTTAGTGTTTTTATCATGTAAATTGATTGTCTCTGTCTTATGTGTACAGAAGGCATGCAGAAAGTAGAAAAACATGTTGTGATAATGATAAGTGTTTTGTAAGTTATGTTTGAGACTGTGCACTCAGCCATCTGGTCTGCATACGCAAAACTGAACTGTGGGAAACTGCTTTGTATTATCTCGAAGGTCACATTGCTGTTTGTCTCCCAAACTCCCTTAGAGTAACATTTGGTTTATTGTAACTAGGGACTTCCCAATATCTTAATAAACACAAGGAAACAGCAGGTGTGTTTCAGAACGGTAGGAGGTATGTAACTGAGCATATATCTGGTGTTTAAAAAGATCTAATGTCTGTTGTCTTTCTTCCCTTGTGTTCTTTAATAAATATTTTAGGTATCTGAACCTGTCACTCGGTCATCATCATCATCTTCCTTGCCATGTTCTTCGTCTTCTTTGCCATCTATACATACTCCTGGTTCAGTCATGGTCATTGCCTTCCACACTCCTAACTCTGCCATCTTCTTACCTTCTAGACTCCCGGTCATTCCATCTTCATCGCTGCCATCCAAATATCTGGACCTGTCATCACCATCAACAGTCCCAGGTCTGTCCCCACCATAAGTACCTCTTGTTAAATCTTCAACTTCACCCCAGCCTTCTTTTCCTTATCTAAGTTCTTCAAGGGGTAACCGCTTTGTTTTACTGATTAAAACTTCTCAGACGAGGGTGTCCAAGTGGACCCATCTCATGTCTAGCGCTCTAGCGAGGGGACTACTGGTTTTCTCATCCCTCTCCAGGGCTCAATGGAGGAATCTACCAGCTTTCACGCCATGCTCCATAGCATGGTGGAGGTATCTACAGGCTTCCACCCCACTCTCCATGGCTACATTGAGGGATCCACCAGCTTCCACACTGCTATCCAGGGCTGCATCAAGGGATCTCCAGGCCTTCCCATTGCCCTCCAGAGCTCCACCACGGTCTCCTGTCTGGGGTTCAATCCTCCAAAGCCCAGCACCACATTCCAGTTTCTGGGCCCAGGTTCCAGCCCCCTGACCTTTTTGCTAGGTTGCTCTTTGTTGTTTTGTTTTAGGCCTCCTTCCAAGGCCCCCTCCACTGGCCCAGATGTTATTAGTTTTATTTTATAGACTCACTAAGGTCACCTATGATCTACTCTTAAGGTGGTGGTGGGGGCAATGTCATGATCCACTGGTGTGTATGTTTTAGTTTTTCTCTCACCTTTTCCTACATTAAACATGACAATTGGTAACCATGAAGATTTTACACCTCATATTTCAGGCAAGGCCACAAAACTGCCTCCCAGGCTCAATGGCAGCATGTGAGGAAATACAGATGTCTGGTTCCTGCATGGGTCAGCTATAACATCTGTATATCCTACATGCTCACCAATGGTAACAAACAAACTCTCAAACAGCCTAAATACGCAGCATGTGGGGCTTACAGGTGTCTGGTTCCAGCATTGTTCACCAAGACATCGGTATGCTCCATCAGCTAGGTTAGTGGATTTCTACAAGCCATCCTCACACAAACCCACAACACAAACCCTATCCAACTCCATCAAGTGCTGGTGATGCTGTCTAAGGAGCCTGCGAGACAGACTCTGTGTTCACTGACCTTCACCTGCTGCTCTGACTGACTGCCAGACGCTCCGGTAGCTGCCTGTGACACCACTGCTTCACTCACCATGCCACCACTCATGCTCTCTGGTGGCCCTTTCTGACGTAGCGGCCTCCTGAAAGTCAACATTTCTGACACCATCATTCATCTGTCTACCTGTGGATTAAATTATGTCCCATTCAGACCATGTCTACTGGGTGCCGACTTGGTGAAGATTTGGTGGAAATGTTTGGTCAGTGAATGTAGCTGTGTTGATTATTTCCAGACTTCTGGTTGGAAACCTGCCATGTAGATTTTAGCAGGTAGTGTTTTAACCCGATCCCTGCAGGTGGCCCTCAGGCCTTTTTAAAGGGCTTGCAGAGGGCTTTGCCGACAGAGGAGAAGAACCTTTTCAGGATGGGTTCCTTGGCTGTCTTTAGGATTTTCTCTTTGCAAACAGCAAGTACAGCCTCCTCTACATTTGAGTCCTTATGGCCCGCTATTAAAAGAAGGTTTGTATATGAGCAGCCAGTCTTTTTACAGGAGGCTCTCAAGATGTCAGCGCTGAGCTTATTCAGGCTACTTTGGCTCATCTTAAAATCTTCTCCCTCCAACTCAGCACAGAGTTTCTC
This sequence comes from Fundulus diaphanus, assembly GCA_037039145.1. Classification (NCBI taxonomy): domain Eukaryota; kingdom Metazoa; phylum Chordata; class Actinopteri; order Cyprinodontiformes; family Fundulidae; genus Fundulus; species Fundulus diaphanus. The sequence continues at coordinate 39,379,180 of CM073126.1, forward strand.
AGACAGCCTCTTGGTGATTTGTTGAAACTTTGTGTATTTGCACCTCATCTTTGATTTAGTAACAGCCTGTATAACCAGTGCATTAACCAGCAGGCTGATGAATGACTGCTGCTCCTCCTTCTCTGAGCCTGAATTCATGGGCAGCGGCTCATCAACCTGTGTGGTAGGTTCTGGTGCTTCACTTTGCTTTCTACTCATTACGTGATAAATCTGTCCCACAGACACAGATTTTTGAACCTCTGTAACATCCGTCTCCTGCTCTCTGGATTCCTCTTTAACGGCCAGTAACTCCTCTGGTGCAACTCTTTTGTATCGTCCCGCACTGTATTTTTGGAGGAACGTTTGGATCCTGACACCACCTCGTTTGTTATGCTGCTTTGCTGTAGCAGCTCTATCCTTCAAGCCTCCATATTCAGAGATGCATCTGTCCACCATCTTGAACTCCTTTTCCTTAGAGATAAAATAATTTAACTTAATCAATTCAGAAATATTATCAGATATAAATGAACACTACATCTAAAGCTCTGATTCCATCTCGTTAAAGTTAAAATAATTTACCTTGTTAATCTCTGAAAGTTCCTCAGAGATGCATCTGTCCACCATGTTTAACTCTGACTCCTTTTCCTAAGAGATAAAATAATTTACCACAATAATTTCAGAAACATTATCAGATATAAATTAATCCACCATCTAAAGCTCTGATCCCATCTCTTAAAGTTAAAATAATTTACCTCGTTCATCTTTGAAAGCTCCTCAGAGATGAATTCATCCACCATCTTTAACTCTGACTCCTTTTCCTAAGAGATAAAATAATTTACTTCAATCATTTCAGAAATCTCATCAGATATAGATTAATCCACCATCTAAAGCTCTGATTCCATCTCTTTAAAGTTAAAATAATTTACCTCATTCATCTTTGAAAGCTCATCAGAGATGAATTCATCCACCATATTTAACTCTGACTCCTTTTCCTAAGAGATAAAATAATTTACTTCAATCAATTTAGAAATCTCACCAGATTTAACTTAATCCACCATCTAAAGCTCTGATTCCATCTCTTTAAAGTTAAAATAATTTACCTTGTTCATCTTTGAAAGCTCTTTAGAGATGAATTCATCCACCATATTTAACTCTGACTCCTTTTCCTAAGAGATAAAATAATTTACTTCAATCATTTCAGAAATCTCATCAGATATAAATTAATCCACCATCTAAAGCTCTGATTCCATCTCTTTAAAGTTAAAATAATTTACCTTGTTCATCTTTGAAAGCTCCTCAGAGATGAATTCATCCACCATATTTAACTCTGACTCCTTTTCCTAAGAGATAAAATAATTTACTTCAATCATTTCAGAAATCTCATCAGATATAAATTAATCCACCATCTAAAGCTCTGATTCCAATACTTTAAAGTTAAAATAATTTACCTTGTTCATCTTTGAAAGCTCCTCAGAGATGAATTCATCCACCATATTTAACTCTGACTCCTTTTCCTAAGAGATAAAATAATTTACTTCAATCAATTCAGAAATCTCACCAGATATAACTTAATCCACCATCTAAAGCTCTGATTCCATCTCTTTAAAGTTAAAATAATTTACCTCGTTCATCTTTGAAAGCTCCTCAGAAATGAATTCATCCACCATATTTAACTCTGACTCCTTTTCCTAAGAGATACAATAATTTACTTCAATCAATTCAGAAATCTCACCGGATATAACTTAATCCACCATCTAAAACTCTGATTCCATCTCTTTAAAGTTAAAATAATTTACCTCGTTCATCTCTGCTGCCTCTTCAAGTTCTGGTTCCTCTGGGATGACCAGTAGCACCTCGTACCGTCCATGGCGGTACCTACGGCAGGACTTCCTTGAACTCTGAGGCCGCTTTTTCTTCTGTGGATTGCGGACATCTTTGTTCTCCCCAGTCTGGGAATCAATGTCCTGAAGCTCTCCTGTCTGCTGCTCCTTGAGGGCATTTTGCTGGCCTTCTGCAGCTTTTCGCAGCAGCCTCTGCTGACGTTCTTTATTCTTCATTTCTAACAGCTCCTTTATCAATCGCACTGCAAGTGGAACCATTGAATCCACCGTGTCCTTCTTAGAGATTTGCAGGACGAAGGAAGCTGCTGGATCATTCATGCAGCAGAGGGAAGATCTCACTTTTCCTTTGACATGTTTAACAAATGACTTGTTAAACTTGTCAAAGTTGTTGGGGGGAGTCGTTCCATCAATCCAAAGGAGGTCTGCAAATGATCTTAGCACTGAGTCGCCCACAACGGTTTCCACGTCCAAAGGTCTGAGGCGTCCTTTGTAGATGTTGTGCAGAACGAAGGTGGTACATTTCTCCTCTAGCTTCAGCAGCAGCTCCTTTACCTTGGACTTGGTGTCACAATCAGGTTTTCCTGAGGTCAAATCCATGCTCTGCTCCAAGGAGATGGACAAAAAGAAATCTTGGATCGGTGGTGTGATCATGTCCACAGTAATAACTGGGACTCTTCGAGCCTTTGAACTGGTGGAGGCGTTCATGGCTTCTGCGTTTGCGCTGGTTCTTAAAGCAAACTCTTGAATTTTCTATCGATCGCAAACTATCGCAAACTATCGCTAACTGGTTTTCTCTCACCGAAACACGTCTGTCTCTCACTAGGAAAGTATCAGAAGGAAAGAAAATATGCGTTACAGGTTCTAGAAGCTGCTGTGATGTCATAAGCATCAGAGAAGCTGCTGTGATGTCATAACCATCAAAGGATGGTTATGTGATCAGAAGTTCCACCAAGGAATGCCATCAACGTAGCAACCGTTGCTAGGGCCGTCTCCAGTCTTCCATTGTGCAGCACAGAGAAAAACTGTTTAAATTAAAGGATTTAAAGTCAAAAAGGGTCAGTGTTTTAGGATCAGCTGCGGCCCCTGCAGCTCCCCTCAATAAACATCTTGACTGTCTTCATGTTTTAGCGGGACGGAAAGATTTAACTGCTGGATGGAGACACAGCAGCACCAGTGTTCCCTCTAAAACACCCGCCTGCGCAGTCGCCACGGCATCTGGATTCAGCACGTACACCAAATCTATGCTGTGCAGTAAATAATAATAAACCAAGTTATTTTATAACTCCATTTAGCAGCTCTGGTGAGACGGTGCTCCACAGCCCGCTCTGTGCGCGCCACATGCTTATCGGAGCGCACCGCTGATTGGTGGGTGGGCAGACGTCTTATAGTTGGCCAGGTTGCGGTGTGCGTCTTTGTTCTGGGCTCTGTTTCTGAAAGAATGGCCATTCTACGCAGATAAGAAAGCTGCTACTCAGAGTAGTTCTACCTCACTCTGTCATACTCAGCGTTTCCGGTTTCAGAACAGGTGATATCAATCAGGTAACTAAACACAGCGTCCGATCAACCATGAGTTGAACGCGAGCAGGAGGATGAAAAAAGTTCCCCTGAACTGAGATAACGTGATTCACCATGAAAACGGCAGGAAAAAATAAGCCTGAGTGAAATTAAAAATCTTTAATAAAGGCGTATGGAGAATATTAAACCATAAGAAACAATGCTGTAGCTGCAGAAAAGGCGAGTTGGCGGCAGAGAACAGCTGAAAAAGTCAATGCATGAGTAATGGGGGGGTTAGAGCGCATTGATTAGGAAAAGCATTGAAAGGACATAGCAGCAAATAATGATGAAGTATGAAAATACAGTACATCTTTTTTGCCAACTTTGTTCACCAATCATTCTAAAAAAAGAGTTGACACTGATTGTCTTGTAGGTGTTTAATTTGTGCCAACCTCACTTTATATTAATAATATAGGCTATATGTATATATTATATGCATTTCAGTTGAAGTAAAGGTGGTATCATTTAAGAGAAGAAATCTGCCGTAGCCCTAACGGTTTTAGGGAAGAAAAATAGATGAATGGAAATAAAAATATATGAATGGACAATTAGAGCTGGAAATACCAAAATTTGATAGAGAATAAATTATTGCTTTCATTCCGTGTCATTCTTTTAATAATCTTGTTGCTGTCTGACTATGGAACAGTGCAACAGTAACATTCCTGACACAGTCGCCTCTGAAAGACTTTCTGCATCCCCTCCGTTATTAAAAAAATGCTGTTGGCATAAAAACGGAGAGCAGCACAAATAAATTGTTCAGAACTGAGAGTTTTCCCTCGTTGTGTTATAAAAGCGATGTGCGATCTGAGCACATTGAAATAAATCATATGACGACCCCAAAGCGCTTTCCACTGGTCAGGCATTCACCCATTAATGCCCACATTCACACCCTGATGGTGGTGAGCTACATTGTAGCCACAGCTGCCCTGGAGCAGACTGACAGAAGAGAGGCTGCCACATTCTGGGGCTAAATCTCACTGCAGAAAATGTAAATAATTTAATGTCAATTGAGAACTCTAAAAGATGTACATGTCTGTCAGTTCTTCTTAACAGGACCCTTACTCTGAAATAAAAACATGCTATACAGCTATACAGCTCTTTAGAAAAATCCAAGACTTTTGTTTTTTTCATGTAATCGGGCTAAGTAAGTTTTGTTTAAACTAAGTAATCTAAAAGAAATTATCGCTGTAACTTGATTCTCTTGGTAAACCATGTAGCTTGTTATAATCTCAGATGTTGGACAGGTGTAATGTAGCCTCAGTGTGTAATGTTGCTCACAGAGGTCAAGTGAACGCTCTGGGAGTTTGTGTGTTTGCTCAGACACATGAAAGATTAGGGGGAACATTGAGCAGCACTCTGGCTCCTATTGAAGCTGAGTTTGATCTGAAGAAAATATGAGCTTTTATTCCAAAAAAGTTAAGAACAAAAAACAACTGGACTTTTTTCCAGTGTGAAGACGTTTCTCTTCCCATCCGAGAAGCTTTCTCAATTCAAATGTCTGGAGTAGTGTGAAGTTCCAAGCTTATATTACTCGGATGGGAATTGAAACATCTTCACACTTTGGAAAAAAGTCCAGTTGTTTTTGGTTCTCAACTTTTTTGGAAAGATCATGATCTGGATGACTGAGAATCTTCACCAGCATGAGCTTTTATCTGGCTCTGAAATGGCAGGTACAGAAATAAACAAGTAGTGGGTTGTTAAATAGTTTAATAGTTCAGAGGGACAGAGGACATAAAGCGCACTTTTATCAGGAGGTTCTCTTCCTCCTTCAGGTATAGAGCTGCTGTGATTGGTGGAGGTGAAACAGGTTTTTATCCTGATGCTGCAGTAAGAGCAGAGCAGAGCTTCTGTAAAACCTCTAAAAACTAGGAAAAAGACTACTTTCTTTTTCTTAGTTTTTTGTTTTCCTTTATACTTGAGCAACATTTGCTGCAATTATACCTTAAATCTTGGCTGATTAGGTTATACAGTGAAACAATATCAACTATTTGTCTGATCTTAAATTTTAGCAGCTTTTAATCTTAATCAAAAGTAAAAACAGCTGAACCCAAGATTTCACAGAAAATAAACTCAAAGGAATGCAAATGACATTTATTTTCACTATAAACATGAATGGTTCCTGCCAACAAGCAGCATCTCAAACATGACCAGCTTCAACAATCAGGGTTCAGTTCAGCGCCATCTGGTGGTGATTTGTTGAATCGCAGGGGCAGCCTGGTGATCCATCAGTTCAGCTTTATTTCTAACATCTGTTTTCTGATGACTTTTAGCGCTCGTTTGGAATTAAATCACTGGTGTAATCCATCAGTATTCTGCAGAAATTTAACATCTGGTCCAGATTTTTTCCAGGTTGTCCTTTATGGAACTGATGGGGGAAAGATGGCGTCCTTTTAGGTTGCTGCTCTTCAGTCAGTGGTCACATTGTTCCCTGTAGAATCCAGCGGGACATCGACAAAACCATTGGTCTGAGTCCAGGAGTCTCTGGCACCGTCCATAGTTCTGACAAGGATTATGTGTGCAGACAGGTGACTTCCTGGAGACATGGATGGAAATCCTTCCACCACTAGTTGACAAGAAGCACCAACTCCATGAAGCCATTGGGACAGAAGTTGCCTTGTGTGCTGTGGTGAAACCAATCAGGTTCCAGCAGAACTGGTTGAGCACCACCGTTCCACAAAAAGCTGCAGAAGAACAAGTTGTGTCTGGCAATTATTTTAATGCCACATTTAAACGTCTTTTTGAGGTTTTCATGCAGAGATGGGCTGTCCACTGTCAGCTAGCGCTACAGATTGTGCTCTCTGGACTCAGCTCCTGAGTTTTCATAGTAGCTGGTGAATCTCAGCCAGTCATTGGCTCCATTTAAATAGCCTTAAAGCTATAGTTGGTCATGTTGGAGAGCTTGCATGATGTGAAAGTGGCATCTCCTCTGAGATCCACCTCCTCCTCCCCTTCTGTCAGGGCTCCATTCAAAACCCCAGCAGGGAAGAGGAGAGCTGACTCAAGCATTTCAGCACATTTTGGAGCTCAACCAAAGAACCTCATGTCTGAATCACCTGGAAGGAAACTTTCCATGTCCTCTTCTCTCTTCTGCCAACACGCTATTCAATTCAGTTTTATTTATATAGCACCAATTAACAACACATGTCCAACAAACAAGTGGGAGAGCCTAGACCCTAACCTGACAACAGCCAGCTGCATGTCGCTCCGCCTAGCTCCACTCACATACATCTGGGACACCGCCGATAGAGAATGATTTCTCCAACCAAATTTATGGTCTGGCCAATCAGGACGCAGGCCGGAGTTTCATATATGTGACGTAGTGGAGACGCGACCATGACGTGAGACTGTTTTGATAGCAATGGCGGCTCGTCGAGGAAGCAAGCGTTAGCATTGATGCTGCTATTTCTTCCGTGTTGTCCAATCTACCTAATATTGTTTCATTAAAAGAACATCAGAGAACGCCTCTGAAGGCTTTTGTTGGTGGAAACGATGTTTTCGCCCTTCTCCCGACCGGATTTGGCAAGTTTTGTTTTCCGGGGCCAGCGGACGTGCAGACGCGGACGCGCCCCGGAGCGGTTAGCGGTTAGCGGTTAGCGCTAACTATGTTAGGAGGCCTTTAGTCCTCAACGCGGTCGGCCCGGAATCGACTCCGACCCGCGGCGCTTTGCCGCCTGTCTTCCCCCCTCTTCCTGTCAGCTCACTGTCAATAAAACGCGTGCCACTAGAGCCGCAAACACATTATTATTTTATTTTTTTTTCCTGCGTCGCTATCATTAGCGTCACGGGTTAGCTTCGGTGTGAGTGGTTGAAATAGCACGTCAATAAAGATGACAGACAAGTGGCTTATCCAATCATATGCAAGAATTTTTGATAAGGCCCAGCCTTCTGTAAATGCAATTCCTATGGCGGAGTCCCAGATGTATGTGAGTGGAGCTAGGCGGAGCGACATGCAGCTGGCTGTTGTCAGGTTACCTAGACCCACCCATCAAGGACAAATACATTCATTTCATAAAGAGTTTTACTTCATTTAGTTCCTTTTTGCAGTGAAGATGGATGCATTGATACAGGATGGTGTTTTCCAGGGCTCCTTTAGACATTAAACAATATTTTAATCAGTCAAACTTTATTTGAGCATTTTTCAAACAATAAAAATGCTTATAGAGAAATGGAAATAAGACTTTGCAGGTTTGGGACGGTCATGCCATCACGCCGCTGCAATACTGTGGAAGGTATGTTTATTTAAATAAAACGCAACTTGATAAGTGGTACAATTATGAATGATGTCATCTTGGTAATGTCACGATTTGTCTACGGATGAACTCAGAACCACACACACGGGACTAAAATTCAGAGTCTTTATTGCAAGGTTGATGGAGGTTTGATGAGGCCAGAGGAGCAGGTAACACAGAACCGGAGTGAAGGTGATGGCAGGAGCTGACGGCCCGGAGTGAAAGAGAGTCACGACTTTCCAGGCAGCCGGGAATGCTCAGTACTGCTCGGCTAGCAGGCCCCGTAGCCACAACAGGTTAGCAGTTCATTGGAGACACCAGGGCACAGAGCTGAGCTTCTCCAGGGCGACTAGTCAGGTTAGCAGAACTTGAGAGACACCAGGGTACAGAGCAGAGTTTCTCCAGAGTAGCTTGTCAGGTTAGCAACTCACAGGATACACCAGGGAACAGAGCAGAGCTTCTCCAGAGTAGCTTGTCAGGTTAGCAGTCCACAGGAGACACCTGGACAAAAAGCAAAGCTTCTCCAAGAACGAGCAGCAGAATATAAAGACTTACAGAGGGACTGGCATGGAGAGGGTGTAGAATGATGACGGACCGGCAAAGGAGTGACAGCAGAGTGAGGCTTAAGTAGGGAGGCTGGCAGGTGAAGTGAGTCTGGCTAATTAGTGGCTGGCAGGTGTGACTAACTGCAGAGGAGGTGAAGTGAAGATGACAGAAAATAACTGATGACAATGAAAACTAACAATAGGGAGGTGGAGGTGTGGATGAGTGGAGGGACAACTGAGCGCGGTGGTTTTGAGTTGTGTTGGAGTTGCGGTCGGAGCTGGGAGTTGTGAACGCAAAAGGTGTTCGGCGCTACGTGAAACCAGGAGACGCCGCAGAGCTACGGGCAGGGAGGAGGACAGCTCATCGGCGGTTGGCATAAGCTGGTTTGTGAATGGGTCAGAATGGCTACTCAGGAAGTAGAGGAAGATGGGGAAATGGATTATGGCGACTGGACTCCAGTGGCTAATAGGAGAGGAGGAATTGGGGTGAATAGAGCAGAAGGAGGGTGGATGACGAGTCAAGGAAGTAAAAGGAGTTTGGAAGAGAGCAGTTCTGATGAAGCTAGTGGGTTTGTGCGGAAAAAGGCTGGGAAAAAGGAAGTTAAAATCATCCTGAAATTTAGGAAAGAAGATAAGCATATCAGTTTAAGTCCTATAGCAGTATCCAGGGAGTTAAAAAAGAAGCTTGGAGATGTGGAAATGGCGAGGATTTTGAGAGATGGAAGCCTGTTTATAGTGTGCAAAACAGAGGAACAGAAAAACAAAGCGTGGGAAGTTGAAAGTGTGTGTAAGAAAATAATTAGTGAGAGAAAGATTGTGGGTGAAAGTAAAGTCACAAGGGGGGTGATAACAGGGATACCAGTGGAGGAAGACTTGGACAAACTTAAACGCAGTATAAATGGAGGTGAGGTGAGCAGAATTAAAAGACTTATGAGAACAGTAAATGATGAAAGAGTTGAGAGCTTGTCGCTTCTTCTGGAGTTTCAGGAGTCAGTGTTGCCAGAAAAAGTGAAAATAGGATGCATGATTTTTCCAGTTAGGCCATACATCCCCCCACCACTACGATGCTACAAATGCCAGAGATATGGACATATAGCAGTGGCTTGTAAAGGGAAACAGAGATGTCCTAAATGTGGAGATGAGCATAGGGTGGAGGATTGTAAGGAAAAGGTGCAGGATAAGTGTTGCAATTGTGGTGGCCAACACAGGGTAACGTATGGAGGATGTGAAGTTAGGAAAAGGGCTGTAAAAATACAACAGGTTAAAATAGTTAACAACATAAGTTATGCAGAAGCAGTGAAGACAGTACAAGGACAAAAAGGAAGAGTGGAAACTGACAAGGTTATACAGATGTTGAGAAAAGAACCAGGTCAAACAGAGAAAGCAAATCCAGGACTGTCAGTGGATAAGATTATTTTGTTTATGGCATACGTGATCAACTGTACGGATCAAGTTAAACATAAAACTGAGAAAATTAAAATAATAGTTAAGGGAGCTGAGAAGTTTTTGGGCATAAAAGATATATCTTGGGAACAAATTAAAACAAGACTTGAATCAGATGGGAAAGCAGGAGGAGCAAGTGATAAGGCAAACTGATTATTTTACAATGGAATGCAAGAAGCTTAATAGCAAATGGGCAGGAGTTTAAAGGATTTATTAGAGATTTAAAAAATAAACCAGATATCATATGTGTTCAAGAAACTTGGCTTAAATCAGAATTAGAATTTGTTATTAAAGGGTACGATAGTATTCGTAGAGATAGGGGGGAGGGTAGTGGAGGAGGATGTATAATATTTATTAAACAAGGAATGCAATATAGAGTTATAGGGAAAGGGAAAGAGTTAGAATATTTAATAACTGAAGTATGGACTAAAGAAGGAAATATTAAAGTTGTTAACTTTTATAATCCATGTAAAAAATTGTCTTTAGAGTTGCTAGAGGAACTGGTGGTACAGTTAGTAGGGAAGGTGATTTGGTGTGGGGATTTTAATGCACATAGCTCATTATGGGGTAACAGTAATGATGGTAATGGGATGGTGATTGAGGAGGTGATGGATATGACAAATTTAGTGTGTTTAAATGATGGAAGAGGAACAAGATTAAATATCAGAACGGGTACAGAAACAGCACTAGATCTCACATTAGTTTCAGATTCATTAGCAGGCATTTGTACATGGGAAGTAGTCAGAGGAACAACAGTAGGAAGTGACCATTATCCAATCATAACAGTAGTAGGATTGAATGTAGAAGAATATGAAACAGTAGGATTGCAGAAATGGTCATTTAGTAGTGCTGACTGGGATAAATTTAGAAATATTAGCGAACAAGAAATTGAAAAAATTGATAGAAATGAAGATGTTGAAAATTTAAATATTTTAATTTGTAAAGTTATTCTACAGGCTGCAGAAAAGTCAATAAAAAAGAAGGAAGGAAAGCGTAAAAATCAGATTGTTCCATGGTGGACAAAGGAATGTGAAAAAGCGATAAAATCTCGAAATAAAGCTTTTAAATTGGTAAAAAGAAATCATTGTTTTGAGAAATTTATTAATTATAAAAAATCTCAAGCAAATGTAAGGAGAATTATAAAAAGTGCAAAGAAAGAATACTGGAGGAAGTTTTGTTGTTCAGTAGGAAAAATTTGAAATTTATTATTAAAAAGTTACAGGATGCAATAACAGAAATAGAACAGTGGTCATATAAATGGGGTTTCAAATTCTCAGTAGATAAGACAAAGACAATGTTTTTTACAAAGAAAAGAATTAGTACAGAGATAAAACTAAAAATGTATAATCAAGAATTAGAAAGAGTAAAACACTTTAAGTTTTTGGGGTTATGGTTTGACGAGGGGATAACATGGAGTGTACATATACAGAAAATACAGGACAAATGTAGGAAGGTGTTAAATGTTATGAGATGTTTGGTGGGAAGTGATTGGGGGGCTGATAGAAAAGCATTGAAGGCCATTTACTGTGGATTAATTAGGTCAGTATTGGATTATGGTTGTGTGGTGTATGGATCTGCATCGAGTTCATCTTTAAAAAAGTTAGACAACATCCAGTTTCAGGCTTTGAGATTATGTACAGGGGCATTTAAAACAACTCCAACAGCAGCACTCCAGGTGGAAATGGGAGAAATGCCATTAGAGCTGAGAAGAACTCAGTTGTCTTTAAATTATTGGGCTAATTTAAAAGGTCATAGTGATAATCATCCAGCACAAAGCACTTTAAAGTCTTGTTGGGAAATGAAGAAAAGGGAGAAAAATAGCTTTGGATGGACAGTTAAACAAAAAGCAACAGAGTTAGAATTAGTTGATTTAATTTTCAGTCCGACAGTACCAATGCCAGCAGTTCCACCTTGGATAGTACCTGAAGCAAAAGTAGATTTGAAATTATTAAAAAAGAAAAACAAAGATAGGGAGTTTATTTTGAATTCAGATACAATACAGAAATATATTAACAGTTATTATAGTTTCATTCAGATATACACAGATGCATCAAAAAGTTTAGTTAATAAGATAGGAGTATCAGTTATTGTTCCAGAGTTTAAAATTACAATAGGAAAGAGGATCAGTGATAACATATCAGTATACACAGGAGAAATGGTAGCAATTCTGTTGGCAGTACAATGGGTAGAGGAAATAAGACCACTGAGAGTAATAATTTGTTCAGATTCATCTTCATCATTAATCAGTTTACAGAGAAGTCATTCAGATAGTAGACCAGATATTTTAATAGAAATCCAGCAAACATTGTTCAGAATTCAAATGATGGGAATTACAGTTATATTTTTGTGGGTACCAGCACATATGGGAATAAAAGGAAATGAAAAGGCAGATAAGGTTGCAAAGGAGGCTACAATTAGAGAAAACATTGATATCTCAATTAAAGTTAGTAAGATGGAAGTAAAGAGCATTATTAAACAGAAGATGAAGGAAAGGTGGCAAAAGCAATGGGAGGAAGAGAGGAAAGGACGGTATTGTGGGGAGCAAGAAACAGTTGAGCATATTATGATATACTGTAAGAAATATGAAGAAGAAAGAAGGGAAATGGTTAAAAATTTGAAAAGGAAAAGAATAAAATTTGATTTAATAGAAATGCTTAGAAGTAATTCAAGAGATGAGTGTTATGGGATTATGTTTCATTATCTTAGACTAAGTAATTTAATTGATAGGATTTAATTTTTTTTTTTTTTTTTTGGGTGTTTGTTTTATTTTGGTAGGTTGGTTTAATTTATTTTAGGTAGTATAAGTCACACTCCAAACCAGTTGGTGGCGGTAATGCACCGTTTCGTTGCGTGCCAACCGCCAGAAAAAACCATAAAGAAGAAGAAGAAGAAAACTAACAATAAATAAAGTCAAACCAAACCCACATGAGATGAAAAATGAAAATAACAGAAAAATGAAGTCAAACCAGAACTCAACCATGACAGGTAATATTTCTCTAAATAAGCAGCAGTGTAACTTCAAGTGCCTCTGTTGTGGTTTGCTATGATGCTCTGCTTAGCAGCCAAGGTTAGGGCGGTTAGAAGGCCAAGTTTATTCAGCTCACTACTGTGAAAATGGTCATTTTAGGCCTCTTTCTAAAAGCTGACATCTCACTAAATTCAGGCGCTTCATGGATTTTAAAAGTTGCTTTTGATGGGAGTCAGAATATAAAAGAAAGCTTTTAGAAGCTTTTACTGTTAGTTTCAACTAATGTTACGGTTACTATACTGTCCACAGAGGTGGACTAGTTACATTTACTTTAGTAACTTTTTCAACAAAATGTACTTTTAAGAGTAGTTTCTTTGTCTTTAAAAACTTTTTTTCAGCATTCACATTTTCTTATGCACACATGATTTTTTTACACAAATTGAAACAATCATATATCAAATTTTAGGTAAAAAAAAATTGGAAATTATTCAAATTAACTATCATGATTCAGAGAAATGTGATTTCTTTAAATTTTTAACACAAGTATAATGCAATTATACTTTTTTAGTTTTACATAGAGTTAGAAATGATTATAATACATTCTCATGATTAGGAGAAATTATTTATTTACATTTTTAACATTAAAACAATACAATTTCAATTTTTTTTACTTTTACATAGTTATAAATGATTCGATTATCATGATTCTGAGAAATGTGTGATTTCTGTTTTCCACTCAGGAAGAGCTAAAAGAAGAATCAAGGATGGCGTGCTTCCACCATCAAGCCTGCTCTTCAAATGTGTCAAATCAAATGTGTCAATCTGCCAAAGAGTTCCTGTCAGAGCCCACCCCGACGGCTTCTTAGAGGCACACCTTTATCCCAGCTTTCATGGGAATGCAGCCACCAGACACGGTGATGAGAGTGAAATCTGGGCCATCCAGTGCTTAGAGGAGCGGGGCACACAGTGTTTGGCAAAGGTACTGCGCTGTGTCCCCAAGAACCCTGGCTGTCTGCAAGTCCTGATGGACTTTTAGAGACGGGAGAACTTTTAGACATCAAACGGCCCTTCCTTAAGGCCAAACATTACAAACCCTGATGATGAGCCCCAGATATGATGTGAAGCTGGTGGGTGGTCTGCCTCAGCTGACAGAAAACGCTCCTCAAGGTTTTTCTGTCCAGGTTCAGCTTGGACTGCTCTGTACTGGGCTGAGATCATGTCTGCTGCTTACCTGGACTTCATCACACCAGGTGATGCTTCATGTTCCTTTCAATGAGCAATTCTGCTCCAGGACCGCTCTGAGGCTCAAAGCTTTTTATTTTAAAGATTTTCTCCCTTTAGTGGCGGCTGAGCATCAGGAAGGTGGCTTGGTGCTTTGTGAGCGATATTCTAGGCTGTGTTAAGTCTGCTTGTTTAGTGCATACATACCAGCAGTGTTAGGGGAGAATATCCACAAACTCCTCTGTTCTTTGGCATGAATGGGTAAAAATAGTATTTTTTGGTTGTTGAAACAAAGTTTGAGTTCTTGTTGTAATAGAATGTTTTCATTTATCTTTTAGCCTTACATGTTAAAAGTTGGGGCACTAATCTGTCATGAAATGAGCACTTATTAAATTATTGGTTCCACATTAATCTTATTGTACTTTTAATTTCATCTGCTAGTTTAACGTGTTATTTTCTTTTAGCAATACATTCAGTTAGGAACCTTAACACCTGAAGGTCAGGTTGCAACCAAAATAAATGAAACATTCTATGCTGCTGACTTGCATTTGTATAAAAATGAAATGAAAAACATAATTTTGCCTGAAAATCTTTGCTGCACAAACCTAGAAGTTGCTGGAGGTATTAATATTAGTCTGATCAGTTGTTGCATTAAAACTCTGCAGACTTTTGTCTGGCCGTGAATGTTTAGCTGTCACAGCTGATCAGTTGAGAAACAACTTGAACATCAGTTATTGTCTCTTTATGCTTCAGCTGAACATCTCGCTGCTTTCATTATTAGAGATCGCATCAAAAATAGATTCAAGAAGTTGGAACCAAGTCTGGATCCTGACTTTACAACCAGCAGTGAAACAACATGACATGAAATCAGCTCAGGTCCACTAAGAGACCATAGCTGTTGTGTCATGTGTGTCTGGACTCAACAAAACGGGTCCAAACCAGAACCGGATCAAAGAACTGGATCCACTTTTTCAACCTGGGGAATAATTTGATATTTTATCAATGAGTATACAGTCTTTGCCAGTGACAGCAACAAGGAGGGATGTGAGGGACAGAGCCAAAAAAAATTAAAAAATCAGATAAGCACAGGGAAGTCTTTGAGGGAAAAAAATAGTAACAAATTTATATACAACAAAAAATTCAAACTTCTAACATAAAACTGGCTCCATAAGGGAAAAAGAATCAAACATAACCCAAACCTGACACAGGAACAGACCTCCGTGTCATTGAGAAGATCCTTTGCAGCTGGGGACTCCTTTCCTTCACTGGCCTGGCCACACCCACATGACAGCCTCCCAGGAACTGGCAACTCAAATGAAATGTATATTAATTTAAAGTAAACCTGACAAGCAAGAAATGACAAAAATGAGTCAACTAAATGTGTGCACCCAAATACAAATTCCCTCTTCCAGCAACAGCTGGTGGAAAAGTCCAATTTCCCCCTTCCTGTCTTAGGAGACCTGCCAATAGACATTATTTAAGTAGACGCCTCGTCAGGCGGTGACCTCCTACGCTGCGGATGCGTCAGACAATCCGCCATGTTGAATGTGGCAAACTGCTGTTAGACTCAGACACCTAAACAGTAATTTTTATAACGATTTTTATATTTATAACACATACACTCACACACACATATATATATATATATATATATATATATATATATATATATATATATATATATATATATATATATATATAGTTATATGTAATGACACACCTATGTATTTATAATACGTCAAAATATATATATATGCACATTTATATCTAAAAACATCGCCCACAACCTTCTGATTGCCAGACGACTACTCAACCTGTCGAGCCACGGTCGCCCAAGGGAATTAAAAGGAATTTTTCTGTAATATTCTGGGTTCTGTTCTGGTTTATGTTTAAGGTATTTTGCCCTCCTTCCTTAGGTTCTCTGGTTGCTTTGAGTTTTTTCTTGTCTAGGTTTTTATTTACTGTTAGTTTATCCTGTTTTGTCATCAGTTTTAGTCTTAGCTTTATTTTCTGTTTTAGCTTTGTACTTCAGGCTTGTTTTGTTCTTTATTAGATCATGTGTAGTTTGTTTCTGTCCACTTGTCTTGTCAGCTTTTTAGATTTGTCTCATCTGTTGTTTTGAGCCTCAGCACTGATGTCTGGTCTAATTACTTACTCTGCACACCTGCCTAACTCCACCCCTGCTGCAATCACCTCTCACCGGTTTCACCTGCGTCCACCTCCATATAAACTGTTGAGACCAGACATCAGTGCCAGGTTGTCTTGTTGAGTGTAGGTGAGTCTCCTCCTGCAAATTTCTGTATGTTGGTTTGCTTTTGGATTTTTGACCCCCTGTTTCTCCAGAAACCTGAGCCATTCAGTCCTGCCTGTTCTTGCCTTGTCTGCCCTGCTCGTCTGTCTATTTTTATACCGTCTTTTGGTTCGACGGTCTCTTTTAGATTTTTCCCTGTTTGTTTTTGATTTTGTTATTAAAGAGCCTTTCCTTTGAACAAACCTCTGCTGGTCTGGCTGAATTCTGGGTCCGCTGCCTCTGTTCATTACATTTTCAGGGTCGGGCGTACTTTCATGATCCTGGGAAGGATGCCTGATATATCAGACACCAGGCCACAGTTCAAAGAGTTATAAATCAACATCTCTGTGTTTTTCTTGTTACAGAAGTGTTTAATCCCACTTACAGATCCATTGCATAATATTAGGGTTCTTGGTCCTGTGGCTTGTTTTTTCTCTGGTAGCTTAGAGTGAAGATTGTTGACATACCTTTGATTGTTGTCGTGATCTTCCTGGGTCTCATGTTGGAGTGGAGCGAATCTGTTTTGTAGTGAAATTCTAACATTTCCAACAGGTTTATTTCAATGATTTGTTGCTAGAACAGACCGTTCCTGTTTCACTTTTCTTGGGACACTTCTCTGTAATATTGGACAGTTTTCTTTTGTCTAGGTAAGCTAAGATAGACTTTATTGATCTCACAGTGGAGAAATTCCCGTGTCACATCGGCTCAATAATCCAAAGAAGGAGCCAAAAGGAGGAAAAGGTGCATGAGGTATATACAGTGTGTTCACGTGTGTGTGTGTGTATATATATATATATATATATATATATACTGTGGATCGAGAGAAAAAAAAGAAATAAAGCAGAGATTTAAGATGACTTATGTACATCTAAGGTGACTTATACACATATGGATTTGACTTGGTACATTAAAGTGGTACCAGGTAAAGAACAACAGTGAGGTAGTGAGATAACTATAACAGCTCAAGTCACTTATTTAACATTATAATTGCACAGGGTATTAAATAGTAATTGCACATTATTCAATTCAATAAAAAAAAATTGTTTTGTGTTATTGCACATTAGTTATTACAGTTCTAGTGCAGCATTGTAAAGTCTGATGGCAGCAGGGATGAATGACCCGCGGTAACGCTCCTTTTTACAGACAGGATGTATAAGTCTGTCACTGAAGGAGCTGCTCAGCTCCTCTACAGTCTGGTGCAGGGGGTGGAAGGTGTTGTCCATGATGGATGTGAGCTTGGACAACACCCTCCTCTCTGCTACTTCCTCCACAGAGTGCAGCCCAGGACAGAAGTGGCCTTCCTCACCAGCTTATTCAGCCTCTTTCTGTCCCGCTCTGCGCTGCCTGGGGCCCAGCAGATGACAGCGTAGAGGAGGGCTGAGGCCACCACAGAGTCATAGAAGGTTTTAAGCAGGGGCCTGCTCACTCCAAAGGACCTCAGCCTCCTCAGGAGGTGGAGGTGGCTCTGGCCCTTCTTATACAGGGTGTCGGTGTTATGAGTCCAGTCCAGTTTATTATTGACGTGAACACCCAGGTATTTGAAACTCTCCACAGTTTCTATGTCCTGCCCCTGGATGTTCACGGGTGAGTGAGGTGGGGGTCTTCTCCTGAAGTCGATCACCATCTCCTTGGTCTTACTGGTGTTTAGACACAGGTGGTTCTTCTCACACAAGTCCACAAAGTTCATGATGACCGACCGGTACTCCAGCTCGTTCCCCTCAGACACACAGCCCACGATGGCCGAGTCATCAGAGAACTTCTGAAGGTGGCAGCTGTCCGTGTTGTAGGTGAAGTCTGAGGTGTAGAGGGTGAAGAGAAACGGAGACAGGACGGTGCCCTGGGGGGCCCCGGTGCTGCAGAGTGCCACCTCTGCAGCACCAAAAGAAACATCCAGATCCAGTTTCCCAAGACGTTTATGCATGAAGTTTCCTTGGGGGTTTTCTTTTGCAAGGGAAATAAACTTCACTGTCCAAGTGGCATTTATCATAAGAGCTTGTTAAATTCTCTAAATGTTAAACGGACAGATTCCATCATCAACTTGCGATTAATTGCACTATTTGTGTTCAAGGTAAAGTTTTTAGAAATCAAAAGGAACTATATTTTGGAGCCTAATATGATAGAACAAGAGGAAACTTGTGTAAAATAAATATTTTTAAGGTGAAAGTTTCCTCTCACTATAAACGGAGCTCTCAGATCCGTGGCTCTGCTTCCCTCTAGTGGTCACCAGGAGTAGCACACGCAGTCCTTTTGAATAAGACCTTTTTTTAAAACACATCACCCTCTACAATTATTGCCAGCACTGATAAAGATGTGTAAAAAGCCTTATAATAAATTCATATTTTTTGCAGCAGAATGATCTCACATAAAAAAATGTAGAAACCAATAATGTGGGTTCATTTATGAAGTTATTTATAATCCTCTATGATGCTTTCTTCTCTCTACAGTGTTTAGGTCTTGGGACGGAGACGGCCCTGGAAGAACGTTGATTTTGGGTCTGGTGAATTATTTCTGTTATTTTGGCCAAACCAGATTTTAGTTTAGTTGCAGAGGAAACACCAGATTATCCTTTCTAATGTCCTGGTACTTCAAAGACTTCAGCTCCAAAGCGTCTTTGGAGAAAAATGGGCCCACAGGATTACAGGTCCTTGTCTGTAGTTAATAGTGAGAAACAGTCATCCTTTGTTTCACACCAGTTCACCACAGCAAAAGGTTTCAGGTAAAGACCCGCCATCATGTTTACATTTGTGATTTTAGGACAGAAAGAGTCTTTTTTTCTGCTCTGAGCGTAAACGTGGGAAAATTTAACAGCTGTTCTGTCATCACCATTTGCTGACTAATGATCGGCACACCTGACTCACCTAAATAATCAACTTAAAGTATAAATAAATAATAAAAAGTGTTAAACTTCTGTTGATTTTAGGTAATTAATTGTTCAGAGTCCCAGTTTTTTGGATTTTGCTACAGCAGTGGAATATGGATTTATTTTCAGGCTAAAACACGTCTCTACTGGAGCTGATGCTAATTGGAAAGGCTGCGGTTTATTTCCCTTTTACCAGGAAACAAGCATATTTTCAAAACTTTAAATTACAGTAGGCGTTAAATTTATTTTACTTGCATTCACTGGGATGAAACTGGTCCCTTCAGACAGAGCAGCAGCAGCGCCGGCCTCGTTTCTGCACTCCCGCCTCGCCGACTTCATCTGGAGACGCCACTCCAGCTGGAAATGTCACAGAGAGGAGCCCTTCGTAATTTTTACACAAACACACGGTTCAGGGCTCAAACAGTGATGTCATTGATAGAAATAAAAGTGTTTTATCAGAGACCCTTTAACTCATTAAAGAGCAACAGAGAATGCTCCACTTTTAACCCACGGGGATCCATTTATTTAAACAATAAAGCACTTTCTTCACTATTCCTCTTTTTCTGTTCAGCTAAATGTATGTCAGTTTGTTTTCTAAGTTTTAAAATTGTGTTCATGTCATGACTTTCATTTAAATAAACATTTCAACAATTTTGACACAAAATGATCTGCCAGTCTTATTTATTACTCTCGAGGCTTTTAAAATCCAGACATGAAGTATTTATAATAAAGTTGAATTTATTTCCCATATTAAGGTTGTAAGTTAGTAAAAGTGAGTAAAATGTATTTGTATAGCACCTTTCACAGACATTAAAATCAAAGTGATTCACGATAAAAACAAAACAAGCATTTCATGTCCATCCTTTTTAAAGCATTTTTCTATACCGTATTTTTCGGACTATAATTCTGTTTTTTAGAACACTTGGAAAGTTACTTTATACAGTGAAGGTCAAATTAGATCATTTCAACAAACCTATTTACATCCACAGAGTTTTTTGAGGCAAACATGGTGACTGAAGCACATCTAATCTAAGTCATGCATCAAGAAAGGAATAAAATGGAAATGTATTAAAAAAAGAGAACTTTGTACAAACGAGGCTACAGAGTTCTAAACTAACAAACAAGATTTTTACATGAATAAGCTATTTGATCATTTATGGTAACAATGTTCCCTGTTTCTTACTGCTTTAGGCTCATAGAGTCTGATTATTAATGAAACACAGTCAGTTGTAAAAGCATCCAATTAAGATCAGTGTAATGTCATTATGACGACCTTTTTCAAAACGTGGAACTAATCTGTAACCGATAAATATACAACGGATATTGAAATTTTCAGCTAGCTTCTGATTTTACGGCAGATATAATGTGTATTTCTAGTGACATAGCTGGTCTACTTCTACCCTGAACAGGAAGTCCTTATAGATTATTCTAACTTTCTGGGTATGATGTGAAATATATGGTGTGTTGGTGAAGATTCTCAGTCATCCAGGTTATGATCAATCCAAAAAAGGTTCAAAATAAAACAACTTGACTTCTTTTCTGAAGATGAAGGCATTCTGCTTCCCATCATGGAGCTCCAAGCTCTATAGGCAGTAATCAAACCTATAGCTGTGTTGTAAGTTTCTGAAAGTTGAAACCTGAGCCCTCCTCCTCTGTTTATATGTTTTTTCTCGCTTTACATAAACAGCTTCTTTCACCCCTCTGTCAAACCATCTGTCTTCTCTGTCCAAAATGTGAACGTGTTGGTCCTCAAAGAGTGTCCTTTGTCCTTGAGGAGCAGGTGGACGGCTGAGTCTTGTCCTGAGGAGGTAGATCTCCTGTGTTGATCCATGCGTCTGTGGAGAGGTTGTTTGGTTTCTCCAATATTAACATCAGAACGTTCCTCACTGCACTGAGCTGCATTCAAGGCAAGGCAAATTTATTTGTAATTCACTTTTTAGTACAAGGACGAGTGCTTTACATGATTTATATACAGGAAAATAAAAAGAGAATAAAAGTAAGTTGGAATAAAATGTAAAAATTTAAACAAAATTAAACATGAGAAAATGGAAACTAAAAGCAAATATTAATAATTTTAAAAACAGTCAGACTACAAACTTAAACTAATAATGTTAGAGTAAAACAGTTTAACTAGAACAGTAGAAAGCAATCCTAAAAAAAAGTGTTTTTAATCTTGATTTAAAGGAACTCAGGCTTTCATCACTTTTCCACTTTTCAGGAAGTTTGTTCCAGATAAGTGGAGCACAGGAACTAAATGCTGCTTCTCCATGTCTGGTTCTGGTTCTGGTTCTGCAGAGCAGGCTGGAGCCAGAAGACCTGAGTGTTCTGGAGGGTTGATACTGATAACAAGTCTGTGATGTATTTAGTCCACTGAGTGCGACTTGAGTTCACTGGTTGGGTTGTTGGGCCAGGGCACCAAACAGGCTAGGACCGCCCCTGGATGTGAGGACCCAGAGTGGACTGGGGAAAGTTGGCTGAAGATCTGCAGAGAATCCAACAGGCTCCATTCTCTGGATCTGTGGAGGTGAGTTTCAAACATCTGGTTCCAGTCAACAACAAGGAGCTGATTAGATGTTTCTCCAGGTGTTGATGTGGTTTCAGAGATCCTCCTCTGATGTGGAAGCTCTTCCTCCACCTGATCACACCCTGCAGAGAGGGTTGTCTCGCTGGAAGTGTGAAAATCGTTTGCTCACAAACCCCTTTTGAGTCGTCCTCCAGCTACATGTTCAGAATTCAATCTGACTTAATTTTTCTTATCATGGCTCAATAGCACTACAATGTGAAAGATCATGATAAAAAAACTGTTTAATGCCAACAGAAAAATAAAATAAAGTGATTCACTGGATAGAAATAATGTCTCACCTTAACACTTGAAGTTTCTTTCTTTATTGAAAACACAGTAATGTTCATCACAAATATTAGATTAATAATTGTGGTATAAATCTGTACCGTCTCATTCAATAAAATGCTATACATTCACATATATCTCTTTATTACAGATTTAGCTGCTAAACACATCCTGTAAATTTTAAGTTTCAAATAAAACTATATTGTACAACTGAATAGTAATTTTTACTGAAATACTAATTAGAGTTGTGGTGATTTTGTTGTTTTGAGGTTATTTACCTTAAATATGTTTTAAATTGATGATTAAACATAATAAAACATTCAAAATATGATAATTCTCAGATGAAAAATTTACAATATTAGATGATATCTGTTGTCTCGTGTCTGGACTCAACAAAACGGGTCCAAACCAGAACCGGATCAAAGAACTGGTTCCACTTTTTAAACCTGGGGAATCATTTGACATTTTATTGCTGAGTTCACAGTTTTTGCAGCTAAAAGCAACAAGGAGGAAAAACAGCAAATATTCTGGTGCTGATCAGCTGGTTTAGGAAACAATGTTGAGAAATGAACAAACCCAACAGAACCAGAGCATCAATTCTGAAGGAAAACAAGTGCTGACAATCTCTGACTATTGATTTCTGTGCAGTTTAGACATAAAACAACAACGATCAAGAAAATAATCTGCTGGAGATTTAAAAACCAGAATCAAACTCACTGAGCCTTCAGTGGATTCTGTCTATTTGGGTTTACAGAACTCAGCAGAACCTCCAGAACAAACACAAACTCCAGCGTGTAGCGGCTGAGTGAAGGTGGTCTGGACTCTGTGGAGGAGAGTCATGGTTTCAGAGACGCTGTAGAAGGACAGCATACCTGCTCTGTGATCCAGGTACACTCCTACTCTGGAGGAACCAGGACCTGAGATGGAGGTCCTGATGTTGTTGTGATAAAATCCATAATCTCTTTGGTAACAAATTAATGCCCAAGATTTGTCATTAGCTCCAAATCCACATTCATTCCTTCTTCCTGCTCTGCTGATATTCTTGTATGTGACTGCTACATAAACTCTCTCTCTCCTCTCCACCTCCCAGTAACAACGTCCAGTCAGTCTCTCTCTACTCAGAACCTGAGGCCAATCAGTGAATCTGTCTGGATGACTAGAATAAGACTGAGGTTGATCCATAAATGTCACCTTCCTGTTCCCCTCTGATAGTAACAGATCACTGTGTGCTGTGTTTGGATCCAGTGTGATTTCACATGAATATCTCAAGAATCCAGCTCTGCTCTTTGGTTCTGGTTCTGACAGTGAAACATCCACCTCAGTGAGTCTCAGTGAGATGTTTGTCCATGCGTCTCTCAGGATGTCCTGTAGTTGATCTCTGAGCTCTGACACAGCTGCTGTCACATCCTCAAAGTAGCTCAGAGGACGGATCTTGATGCTGGATGAGTGTGTAGACTCACTGAGTGCTGACAGTGAGGGGTAGTTGTGGAGAAACTGGTTGTGATCCTCTGTGTCTGAGAGCTGCTTCAGCTCAGCGTCTTTCCTCTTCAGCTCAGTGATCTCCTGCTCCAGCTTCTCCTGAAGCTCTTTGACTCGACTCCCTTCAGTTTCCTGCTGGGATCTGATCTGCTGCTTCACATCAGAGCTTCTTTTCTGGATGAGACGGATCAGCTGAGTGAAGATCTTCTCACTGTCCTCCACTGTTTTATCAGCAGAGTGCTTGATGGCCTCCAGCTCCTATTGAAGCAGCTTCACATCTTTCTCTCTGTCCTGGATTCTCTGCTGGATGTTTTCTTGTCTCACCTCCAGCTCTCTCTGCCTCTCAGTCCTTTCTGCTGCAGCTGAGACTGTGTCGTGGCCTTTATGTTCATCCATTAAACAGAGACTACAGATACACTTCTGATCAGTACGACAGAACATCTTCATCACCTCATCATGACGAGAGCAGATGTTCTCCTGGAGGTTCTTGGAGGGCTCCACCAGCTTGTGTTTCTTAAATGCAGCTGAATCATAATGAGGCTGAAGGTGTTTCTCACAGAAAGAGGCCAGACGATGGCTTTCAGTTTTCTTCCAGAGCAGGAATCACAGGCCACATCTTCAGGTCCAGCACAGCAGAGATCAGCAGGAGCAGCTTGGAGTCCAGTCTTCTTCAGCTGCTCCACTAAAGCTGCTAACATGGTGTTTTTCTTCAGAACGGGCCTCGGTGTGAAGGTCTCCCTGCACTGAGGGCAGCTGTGGATTCCTCTCTGATCCTCTTCATTCCAATGACTTTTAATGCAGTCACAACAGTAGCTGTGTCCACAGGAAGTAGTCACCGGATCCTTCAGTAGATCCAGACAGATCGAACAGCAGAAAGTCTCCCAGTCTGCCTGTTACTCCATTTCTCCTCTCAGTCAGACGGACTTTTTGAGCTCCACTCCTGTAGAATATGTTCTAAGCTTTTGTTTCTACAGATGAATCCAGTCTCTCTGGTTTCACACCTACATGTCGGTTTAACCAACCATCAGTTCCAAAGAATGTGGAATAATTGGTCAGATGTGTTGCTCAAGAGCAGGAAGAAGAGGTAGAAAGGCTCAGCTTTCAATCTAAGACAATGGTTAGAGCAATAGACTGTGTATTAGGAATAGAATTATTTACCACCATAAAGCGTTAAATTTCAGTTTATGTAAGCCATTACTACATTTTTCTTTTCATTTGGTGTGTGAGGATTCTAAATCGACAGGCTACAAGCAGAATGCATTCGAAAGAAAATGTCAGCTAAGAAGAAAAGTTACCTAAGAAGTAAACAGTGATTCAAACATCACCGAATTGATTGGAGGGAGATGAGTGGCTGAGATCTAGTGAGAGCTGTACGTAAGTAAAAATGGTGGAACACACGTAATATCAATCTGATCCACCCAGGTAAGAAGAAGCCAATAATTTAACATTAAACGAAGTAAAGTTTAAATTTTATCAATTTTAAAATTTTTCACAATAAAACACGTTTGATGAGGAGACCTTGACCAGCCCTGAGAGCCACCTGGATGAGTGTTTTGACAGCCTCATAATGGGGAAGCCGAAAAGCACCACAAACAAACCATCATCAAAATGGTTCAAATTCAGCCAGCGCTGCTTCCACTATGTCTCCAGATAGGAGCTACAGTGACATTCTGGAATCCATAGATAAGAAGCTAACTAGCCTGAATGCCCGTCTCGCCTTGGTAGAAGTCCTACACAAAGATTTTCAAGCTCTGAGAGTCGCTGGATTGCAGCCAGGAACAGCTAGCTTCTGTCACCGCCGAGAATGAATCGCTGAGGGAGGAAGTCAGGAAGCTCACCGATGGGATGATTTAGCTAAAAATAGTAAAATGAAGGAATCCATAATGGATATTTAGTCACGAAGCATGAGCGGTAACCTAGTCTTTGCCAGTAAGAGGAGGATGCAGAGGAAACAATTTGTGAGTTTCTCCGGCAGCAGCTGTAAATCCCAGCTGATGAGATAAAACACATGACCTTCTACCTCGTTTACCGGCTCAGAGGTAAGAAGCCTGATAAAAGCAGGCCTCTGCCAATTGTAACTAAAAAAATTATCAGTTTCCTAAAGAAATCCTTGGTCAAAGGCAAGTTTTATTCCCAATCAGAAAGAAATACATGGCTGAGGGCGTCAGGGGTACAGTTGCTGTAGAAAAGCTGTATATTAATGGTCAGCTGTTCAGGGATCAGAAGGTCACTCCGTGGCTTTATTAGCAGCACGACAGGTGAATTTAAAGCATGTGATACTTGTTAAAAGAGAATAGAACTGAACACGGTGATAAATTAAATGCATGCACAGCTCAGCAGGACATTCGCACGGTATGTTGGCTAGTCACACCTGGGTTTCTGGGTTATGGGTTGTAATCCTTTTTCTGTCACCCCTTCTCACTCTCTGCACTTTCTTAATTCTCTGCGTTTCTTTATGTTATTCCTCTGCTTCTTTCCTGTGGATCAGACAACCACAAGCACTTTATATGATGTTTCCTAGGTCTATGTACATCTATTTCTTTAGGGACATGCACTTTATAAGCTTCAGCCTTTCACTCACACCTATGGTTAAGCTAAGGTTTGTGACATGGAACGTGCATGGAACTGGTACCAGAGAGAAAATTAAAAATTTAAAGGCAAATGTGCTCTTATTGCAAAAAATTCAAGAAACTGCTCTAAGCTCTGATCTACGAATCACGTGTCAGAGCAGAGAGGCTGCAGCCAATCAGCTTTCACCTCCAGCAGATGTTGGCCCCACCAGCTTCAAGGTGTGTCTGAGAGCAGGAAGAACAGGGAGGGTTATCAGGTTTTACAGCCTGCAGAATAAGGAGCAGAGGTCGCCTTTATAAAGCTTGCGTACGCACAAAATGGGCCTGAAACGTGTGAATCCCCCTTTCCACGCAAAATTCGGATTTACAAAACAAAAAAAAACTTGAGGGGAAAATGTTCGGTCCTCGCGGCAGCTCTGACCCAGGCTGACACTTTATTTGGAGACGGAGAAAATTGGTGACACAGTTGGTAAAGTGAGTTGCAGCCAAACTGCGTCATGATTCCTCTCAGACGTTCAATTTCAATCTATATCAGACTTTGACCATAGATCAACTTCATCATAAGCCTGCAAAACAGAAAAAGGATAAATAAAATAAAAATGCACATAAACCAACTTAAATCTTAAAAGTCCACAGAACATTTTATCAGAGTTTTCTACCATCACTTTCCCCGATTATCACCAGGGTGACGTGTTCCATAGATTATTATTGAACAGGAGAGAACCCAGGATGGACCATTGGGGAAACCCACATGTGATTTTTGTCATCTCTGATGTAAAGTTACCTACTGATACAAAAAGTCTCTGTCCTTCAAGTAAGATTTAAACCAGTTGAGTGCTGTACCAGAGAGGCTGACCAAGTTTTCCAGGCGCTCTAGCAGAATGGAGCAGAGATGGGGACTCGAGTTTGTGACTCGTACTCGAGTCGCACTTCAGTCGCACATTTAATGACTTCAGACTCGACTGAGACTCGCAATTTCCGACTTGTGAACAATCTTTTATTTTTAAATGTTTTTTGTTTTACTAACTTGACTGATCGCTGCTCGGCTTCTTTTCTTACCCGCACACATCAGAGGTAGAAAAACAGCAGAGGGGCTGTCAAACAGTCACGCAGCAGAACTTAGCGTCACTGACGTAATGCGAAACATGCAGCCATACAGATATGGAGGCGACCATAGACATCATATACGTAGACGTCCCATTGGGCGCAGGTTTCCACGTCGACGTCACCGCCATATTGTATGTGGTAGAAAGTAGTAAACGTCTATGTTCCCTGTATATATGTTTTAAGTATTCAGATAGAAATATATAGATGGAGCTTATATATACTTGTAACAAAATATATAGAGATTAATTCATAGAGATTGGTGGCAGCCAAATTGGCTTTTGATCAATGTTTTGATCGATGTGCATATATAAGTAAATAGGTGTTTATATATATATATATATATATATATATATATATATATATATATATATATATATATATATATATATATATATGTATATATATATATATATATATATATATATATATATATATATATATATATATATATGTATATATGTGTGTGTGTGTGTGTGTGTGTGTGTATGTATGTATACATAAGTAAGGCAAGGCAAATGTATTTATTTCAGTAATACAGTTCAATTAGAACAGTCAAAGGCAATCCTAAACAAATGTGTTTTTAATCTTGATTTAAAGGAACTCAGGCTTTCAACACTTTTACAGTTTTCTGGAAGTTTGTTCCAGATAAGTGGAGCATAGGAACTAAATGCTGCTTCTCCATGTTTGGTTCCGGTTCTAGGTATGCAGAATAGGCTGAGGCCAAACGACCTTAGTGGTCACTGCTCCCCAAGGGGATGGGTTAAAAGCCCGTCCGTCCGTCCGTCCGTCTTCTTCCGCTTATCCGGGGTCGGGTCGCGGGGGTAGCAGCTTCAGTAGGGAGGCCCAGACGTCCCTCTCCCCAGCCACTTGGGCCAGCTCCTCAGGAGGAATCCCAAGGCGTTCCCAGGCCAGCCGGGAGACATAGTCCCTCCAGCGTGTCCTGGGTCTTCCCCTGGGCCTCCTCCCGGTGGGACGTGCCCGGAACACCTCACCAGGGAGGCGTCCAGGAGGCATCCTGACCAGATGCCCGAGCCACCTCAACTGGCTCCTCTCGACGTGGAGGAGCAGCGGCTCTACTCTGAGTCCTCCCCGGATGACTGAGCTCCTCACCCTATCTCTAAGGGAGAGCCCAGACACACTACGGAGAAAACTCATTTCAGCCGCGTGTATCCGGGATCTCGTTCTTTCGGTCACGACCCAAAGCTCGTGACCATAGATTAAAAGCAGAGAACAAATTTCATTGTAATGTATGTTTCAATGTACTGTATGTTTCAATGACAATAAAGATGATATTACTATTACTATTACTATTACAGTGGAAGGACTTTAGAACCGGGTCCATGTTCTCTACTTTCTTAGTCTTAGTGAGGACGCGGGCAGTAGCGTTCTGGATCAGCTGCAGCTGTCTGATCCACTTTTTAGGCAGACCTGTGAAAACACCGTTGCAGTGATCAGTTCTACTAAAAATAAACGCATGGATTAATTTAGTACATATGTATACATGACAGAGAGAGAGAGAGAAATATATATATGTGTATGTGTTATGACTATAAAAATCAGTTGGTTAAATCTAAACATTGTAGTCTTCATTATGTCATAAAACCGTGTGAACCTTTTAAGATCTGGTATAGACACAGATTATCAACAGACTTTTTAGGGGAGTATTAAAGAGATAAAATTACTAATATGAGAAAAAGGTCATAGGAGAATAAAGTAAAAAAAGTCAAAAGTGGTAACATTATGAGAAAAAATGTCATATTATGACAATTAAGGGGGAACATTTCCAGAATAGTCACAGTTTGCAGAACTGTCTTAGTCCTGAAGTAATAGGGCCAGGATAGATAATTATTATGCCACCTAGTTATAATTGTTTTTATGCTTTACGAGAATAAAGTCAGGAGAATGAGGCCAAGAGAGATACGAGGATAAACTCGTAATATTATAAAAATAAAAATGTTACGAATAGAAAGTATATTCTGAGATTAAAGTCCCTCTGATACTGTGTCTCTGATAAGTGAGTATATCCTCTTGACCTACTGAGTCTGACAAATTAAGCAGGTGTTTGGTTTAAATCCTAAAACTCCCATCCTGCAGCTGTCGTGTTTGAGAGAAACATACAGTAACACGGTGAGTAAAGTTCCCCTCTGGAATAAAACCTTGCGGTCAACTAACCAAGCACACTAGCAGTTATTAGCTACAGTACCCGGTAAAGGGCTGTACCCCCTCCTTCAAGCTGCACTGCGCAACGCTCCTCGTGCTTCCTCACACACCTACCGTGAGCCACCAAACGACTATTGTCCGGATTCCCCCATTTTCTGTGGGAAACCCTGCCAAGATTTAACCCCTCCTACACTCAGGAAATTAGAAGGAAGGGAGGGGTGAGCAGAGACCAATGCAGCGTAATGAAACCTTTTTGCTATCCCGTCTTAGTGACGGAGATGAAAACATAAGGGGAAACAAGCAAGCATGCTTACGCAAATTATTGCACTTATTTTGATTAATTAATGTGATTAGAATTTATTGTGCAATTAATTGATTATTGCGACAGGCATAATCAAGACTTGAGACTTGACTTGGACTTGCAAAAATGACTTGTGAACATGTCTGGAATGGAGTAATCAACAGTATCGAATGCTGCACTGACGTCCAATAGTACCAGCACTGTGGTTCTTCCACAGTCTGCATTTATATGGATGTCATTTAAAAACCTTGATAAGGACAGTCTCTGTATGTGGTGAGCAAGGAAACCTGAATGGAAAACGTCAAAGCGGCTGGTCATTGTTAAGAATGTAGTTCTGCAGAAGTAGCTTGTCCAAATTTTGGACTGCTGATTATCAAATTGTCAAACCACTGCTGATTGTCCAATCAGCAGTGTTTTGATAATTGCTGTTTTAAAGAACTTGGGGAAAACACCTGACAGAAGGGACGTGTTTATTATCTGAGTCAAATCAGACGCTATGACAGGCAAAACCTTCTTAAAGAAAGCTGTGGGGAGAACATCAAGGCAGCAGGAGGAGGAACTTAGCTGCTGAATGATCTCCTCTAAGCTTTTGTAGTTTATTTTGCTGAATTGGGAAATTTTTTCAAGATAAGTTCCAGTTGGATACAGCTTTGATACTGAACTTGATATGGATGTACACACTGATCCTCTAATCTTTAGCATTTTCTCAGTAAAGAAGTTAGCAAATTCATTGCAGGCCCTGGTGAAGTGGAGTTCAGAAGCCACGGATACAGGAGAATTTGTTAGCCTGTCGACTGTGGCAAATAAGACACGAGCATTATTAATGTTTTTGTTGATGATCTCAGAGAAGAAAGATGCCCTTGCATTTTTCAGTTTTAAGTTATATCGAGTTATATTGAGTCAAACCAAAGTTTCTAAGTGTGACACAGTTCTTTTGCAACTCTTTCTTCAGGGTCGTCAACGTGAAACTTGAAGTCTCCCAAAATAATTACACAGTCATAATCAGCACAAGTCACAGTTAGGAGGTCACTAAGATTATTAAAAAAAGTTAAAGGACTTAGGAGACCTGTAAACATTCTAGAACATAGTTCATACCAGGCTCTTTACCAGGAGAGCCAAATATTCAAAAGAGCTGAATTTTCCCGAAAACACCTTTTTACACAAAGTTGCGACTTCTCCACTTTTCCTTCGCTGTCTGCTCTTAAAAAAGAGTTTTTTATTGTTAGTAATGTGATTTTCCAGGGTCGGGCATACTTTCATGATCCTTGGAAGGATGTCTGATATATCAGACACCAGGCCACAGTTCAAAGAGTTATAAATCAACAACTCTGTGTTTTTCTTGTTATAGAAATGTTTAATCCTACATATAGATCCAGTGCATAATATTAGGGTTGTTGGTCCTGTGGCTTGTTTTTTCTCTGATAGCTTGGAGTGAAGATTGTTGACATACCTTTGATTGTTGTTGTGATCTTCCTGGGTCTCATGTTGGAGTGGAGCGAATCTGTTTTGTAGTGAAATTCTAACATTTCCAACAGGTTTATTTCAATGATTTGTTGTTAGAACAGACCGTTCCTGTTTCACTTTTCTTGGGACACTTCTCTGTAATATCGGCCAGTTTTCTTTGTCTAGGTAAGATAAGGTAAGCTAAGATAGACTTTATTGATCTCACAGTGGAGAAATTCCCGTGTCACATCGGCTCATAATCAAAAAAGGAGCCAAAAGGAGGAAAAGGTGCATGAGGTATATACAGTGTGTTCACGTATATACTGTGGATCGAGACAGAAAAAGAAATAAAGCAGAGATTTAAGATTACTTATGTACATTTAAGGTGACTTATACACATATGGATTTGACGTTGTACATTAAAGTGGTACCAGGTAAAGAACAACAGAGAGGTAGTGAGATAACTATAACAGCTGAAGTCTTATTTACCATATTTAACATGATTATTGCACAGGTTATAGCAAAGGGTATTAAATAGTAATTGCACATAAGTTATTACAGTTATAGTGCAACATTGTAAAGTCTGATAGCAGCAGGGATGAATGACCTGCGGTAGCACTCCTTTTTACAGACAGGGTGTCTAAGTCTGTCACTGAAGGAGCTGCTCAGCTCCTCTACAGTCTGGTGCAGGGGGTGGAAGGTGTTGTCCATGATGGATGTGAGCTTGGACAACACCCTCCTCTCTGCTACTTCCTCCACAGAGTGCAGCCCAGGACAGAAGTGGCCTTCCTCACCAGCTTATTCAGCCTCTTTCTGTCCCGTTCTGCGCTGCCAGGGGCCCAGCAGACGACAGCGTAGAGGAGGGCTGAGGCCACCACAGAGTCATAGAAGGTTTTAAGCAGGGGCCTGCTTACTCCAAAGGACCTCAGCCTCCTCAGGAGGTGGAGGCGGCTCTGGCCCTTCTTGTACAGAGCGTCAGTGTTGTGAGTCCAGTCCAGTTTATTATTAATTTGAAACTCTCCACAGTTTCTATGTCCTGCCCCTGGATGTTCACGGTTGAGTGAGGTGGGGGTCTTCTCCTGAAGGCGATCACCATCTCCTTGGTCTTACTGGTGTTTAAGCACAGGTGGTTCTTCTCACACCAGTCCACAAAGTTCACGATGACCGACCGGTACTCCAGCTCGTTCCCCTCAGACACACAGCCCACAATGGCCAACTCATCAGAGAACTTCTGAAGGTGGAAGCTGTCCGTGTTGTAGGTGAAGTCTGAGGTGTAAAGGGTGTGCCACCTCTGAGTGACAGCCGTGCAGCCGCACGTACTGAGGGCGGTTAGTGAGGTAGTCGATGGTCCAGTCAGCTAGATGTTTGTCCACCCCAGCTTCCTCCAGCTTCTCCCTCAGCAGCACCGGTCTGATGGTGTTGAAAGCGCTGGAGAAGTCAAAGAACATGACTCTCACAGCGCTCCCGGTGGTCTTCAGGTGGGTGAGCGCCCGCTGCAGCAGGTAGATGATGGCGTCCTCTACTCCAATGTTGGGCCGGTAGGCAAACTGCAGCGGGTCCAGGGCGGGGCTGACCACGGTGTGTAGGTGAGCAAGGACGAGGCGCTCCATGGTCTTCATCAGGTGGGAGGTCAGGGTGTCTGGTCTGACATGGGCCGGTTCCCTGGCGTGCGGTGCTTTGGGAACCGGTACCACACAGGAGGTCTTCCACAGGGTGGGGACCACCCCCAGGCTGAGGCTCAGGTTTTAGATGTAGCTGAGGACCTGACAGAGGTCATCTGCACAGGTCCTCAGCAGCCTGGGGGGGATGCCGTCAGGTCCTGATGCTTTCCTCTGTTTCAGCCTCATCAGCTTCCTTCTCACCTGCATTGATGTGACTGTGAGGGGGGGGGGAGGCAGGACCGAAGGTGTGGATGGGTCGGTGCTTTGTGAGAGTGGCGGCGGGGGGGAGGGTAGGTCTCTGCTGGACTGGGGGTTGGAGACATGTGGAGAGTTGAGGACAGGGAGGGGGCCAGTGTGGGGGGAGTCAAACTCATCTGCAAACTTGGTGTCACCGTCTGCAGCCCTGCTGGTCCTCTGCCCAAAGCCGGAGATGTTCTTCAGACCTCCAGCTGCTCCTCCATCTTCCTCCCATAGTCCTTCTATACCGACCTGATCCACAAAGGTGGTTGAATAAAGGGTTGAGTTTGAATTCAGTGTTTGTGTGTTCTGTATCTAAAAGTAGGTCACCAAGAAGCAGCATAAAATAGCCAGGGGTGCACTTAAAATATATGTTTTGAATTTGTTGATAATTACCGATATCAATCAATATGATTTCTATTTTGATTTCTATTTTATTGATATGCTTTCTTTCTATATATCTTCCAGTCCTATGATAAAGTATGCTGAGGGTTATTGGTACCAACGTTGGTTCTACAAGGTGTTGAATCAATCATCTGCTGCTGTGACCCTCACCCTGCAAATCATCTCTATGATCAGCAGCTGGTGCCATATAAGGACGGAGCCTCCACCCACACGGCATCAGATTGTTGTCCAGCCCCCAGTGGTAACACTTTCAGGTCATTTTGTCACTTCAAGTAACAGCAGGTTAGGCAGCGTTATGAAACCCTTGTGGAGATAACATTTGTTATAACCATAAAAACACACTCGAATCACATCGGCAATGACATGGTACGGAATGCTAGCAATGAGCTACCTCCGTTAGCTCTTTGTTTTTAAAACACCATGTAAATGCATTACACAAACATTTCCAAATGGCCGTGTAACCTTTCCCTCTGGTTTCTCTGCCGAACCCGTCGGTGCCTCGTGAGAGAAATAAAATGTTGGTATAACTCATGTCACTGGACATTTTCTTAATCCAGTAATCTGTCATACTGTTCACAGTTGGGTCCCCAGTCCAGTTTGTTATCCAGGTGAACACCAAGGCATTTATCCTCCTCCGCCTCCACTTCTTGTCCCAGGATACTAATAGTATTGGTACTATTCCAGTTTCTCCTGAAATCTACAATCATCTCCTTTGTTTTAACCACATTTAGAATGAGGTGATTGTTTCCACATCATGCCACAAAGCGATCCATCAGCTCCTGGGACTCAGCTTCCTGTCCATCTCTGATGTGTCCAACGACTGCAAAGTCATCTGAGTATTTGCGTAGATTACAGCAGTCTGTCTGGTACTGGAAATCTGAGGTGTAAAGGCTGGTTCACGCTGCAGGATTTTCAAATAGTCGGCCAATTTCCAAAGCCTGAGAGACATCACACGTCACAATACAAAATCATAGATATAACAGGTTTGGTTGCACAGCGTGAGGTTTCCTGTCAGACCGCTAGCACACTACACACGAACAAATTAAATTTAGGATTATCAGATATCAGCTCAGAAATATTGAAAAACCTCTCAAGATCAAACTGAGAGTGAATAAACATGGATGACAAGAAAACATTAACAGCGATAGTTTGTGTACTAATTTTAACAGAGAAAAAACAAAACAAAAATAAAAGCCTTTGAATAAAGGAGTGGAAACAGCACAGTCAGGATTCTACTTTTTGGTGCACGGGATATGCAATATTTTTGGACACCATGTAATAATTAGCATACCTCACGTCAGTTTTTTTAGGTAGCGCATTCGGACGTTATAACTGAAGCCATAGATTTAGCTTAACTTGACGGATAACTTTGCTGCGGATTGTGAGCAGCTGTGTAAAAGAAGCAGTGCAGCCATCTCTGTTTCTAAGTGACTTTGGGGTTTCTTTTGTCTAAAGCTGAGTCTAATGTTGCGGTTTTTGGGCTCATTTTTGAACGTGAAGCCACATTTTTGGGCTTGTCTTTTTTTCTCCGACATAACCCTTTCTTCTGTCTATTTCACTTTGCAACACAAGCTGTAATGAGACCTTGCATCGCAACTGTTCTGCACACAGCGCGAGCCACTTTAAATACTGCCCACATACACTCCGCATCTCGAAAAGTTTATAAACAGGAAAAGTCACGATGGGTAGAAATGCAAACCTAAATGCCTGCATTTATACAGTATAGAAACAGGCTCTGCATTACAGTGTGGTAGGTTGTTTACTGAGTTGAGAATGTTTTTTAACAACGTCAAAACAGCATCCATTCTTCACCAAAAGCAATTATCAATGCACCTAAGAAACAAAAAAAAAGTGCATTCACATAACGGATGTCGCCCGTTTCTGTCCAAATTACAAAGATGCCTATTCCCATTGGGTTAGTCTTATCACAGGACTACGAAGTTCAACAAAATACAGTGGGTAATTTGTGGGGGAATTTTTATTTTCAATTACTGACATGGCCGACTGGCACAGGTTTAACAACACAGAGATTTTTTACAATTGTTCCTAATCGCAAGCCACAGGGAGATTGGGGCCTGTCAGAAGGGGGATCGGGGCAGAAATCGGCTAATTATCCTGCTGTATGAACCAGTCGTAAAGAGAAAAAAGGAATGGTGACAGTGCAGGATGTGCCTTTGCTGCTGACTACCTGCTTAGACACTTAACACTAACAGTGTGTTTGTAGCAAGGTGGCTTTATTATCTGCATGTTTTGGTTTCAGCTTTGGTTTGTTTCATAGTTATTGTATATTTTTTGTGCACGCTTTTTGAAGGAGACAGTTTCTACTCCCTCTCTCTGGATAGGAATCATCAGGGAACTGGCACCGCGATGAGAACGGCAGCGATGGGTGTGCGGTAGATCCAGACTGGGGGAAGGCAGAAGTGAACCCCAGGACCGGGATCAGTGAGGCCGTACTTGGGCCATGGTGAGGAGCACCTGAGCCGGTCATTTACGTCGCTACGCACGTTGGCTGGATGGACAAGAGGCTTGGGGGAGATGCTGGCCCCAATGGCTCAATCGCTAGATACATAGCCTGAGGGTGGACTGCAGAAGGATGCCGAGCGGGAGCAGCTGATCCTCACTACCCTCTGACTGCTGAGACCGCTGGATGTGTTACTTTTGGTGCTGGACTTTTTAACTGTTCTAACCTTGTAGTTGCACTTTTAGTAAAGATTTTAGCTGTGATCAACTATGCAGTTTTTGTGGGGGTTATTTTTTTGTAATAAAGTTGTTAAACTTTTAAACTTGTTGGTTTTTAAATACACTGCTCACCCCTGCGGTATAAAACCTGTTTTATTCTTAGTTTAACTAGGTGGCATTGTCAGACCCATTACCTGTTGCTTAAAATAACATGGACATTACTCGGCCACCATATGTTCACAAAACCATATACACCATCAATGATCTTCAGCATCGCTCCCATTGTTTGTTTGTTGCCCGTAACCTCTGGAGAAAGATGCAGGAGTCTTTGATTAAGGTCCAGCAGGTTGCTGAGCACTTTTGCTGATTGCCCAACGATTAATGGAAAACATCCTCCTCCCCTAACTTAGTCTGAGCATCACAGACTATTCTATGTCATAGACATACGTGTTCTATGTTTTGTTATTTTGTAACTTTAAGAAACATGTGTAATTGAAATTTGTATATTTTACTGTGGGTTGTTTGACTGTCTTGACTAACTTTATTTAAATTGTTTCAGAAAAATGAGTAGTCATCCGTTGATCCAGCCATCTTCTTGACCAGGTTATGACATGTTCCTTATAGAATGAAAGTGTCACAAAGGTAATAATCAAGGAAACCAAAGGAAAGTTTAAAGGGTTTATTGGTAAATCTGCAAAGTGTGATGATTCTTCTTGCTATGGATCCAGAACCCAGGACGGCACTAAGGGGAAAGGTAATGAGTTAATATCTGAAAGTAAAATGGGTTGAGAATATGCGGAGATGGTTTCTTACTGGTGTAGACAAGGTGACTTTATCCACACTGGTTGAGTTAGGCAGGAGATTGGTGGAGTTGTGAAATATTGGACGGTTCACCAGGAGGTGAGTGAGCGATGATTTAGAGAAGAGCCATTGTTCCAGGAGGTCAGCAAGAAGAGCGGCGTGGAAGTTTTTAAGGAGAGTTCAATGAACAGAATCCAGGAATGAGAAACAGTCTGCTGGATTGACAAAGAAAACAGATTTGTGTTAAGCAGAGACAGCAAAGGTAAATGTAAGAACTCTAGGAACATTATTCTCAAAGAAGAAGAGAGCTGGATTACCACTTGTATGAGGTGAACAGTCTGTAGTCTTCCTTAAGAAACAGGTATTTAAAAGGAGAAGTTAGCGTTTTAATATCTGAAACTCAAATGGGTTCAGAATGTGTTGTAAAATGTGTGGAGAAGGTTTCTTACTGGTGCAGGCAAGGTGACTATCGTGAGTCATTGAAGGATGGACAGGCAGGTGTGCCAGGAGGGTGATTCTTAAGAAGAGCTCACAAAACAGATGGAGGGACTGAAGAACAATACGCTGGAATCCAATATCTGAGTACTGACAAACAAAGCAGATTTCTGTTGAGGAGAGACAGCAAAAGTAAGTATAAGAACTCCAGGAATGTTAGATACCCACAAGAAAAGGTCCTGATTACAACTTTTGTGGCTATAAGAATCTGGCTCTGTATCAGGAACCACATTCCTCTGTAAGGGAAAAGATATGTGGTATGCTATCTGAAATTGGTTGAGAATGTGTTGTAGAAGGAGTGGAGATGGTTACTTACTGGTGCAGAGGAGGTGAGGATGTCCACAGAGGCCGAGGTCAGCAGGAGATTGGTGGAGGCAATTATTTTTCCCCTTTCGTCCTTCTTGTCCAGGTTGGAGTTGTGGATCAGTGAAACACTGAAGGATGGACAGGCAGGTAAAGGATGGACAGGCAGGTGAGGAGGTGATGAGTTATAGAAGAGTGCGTGTGCCCAGAGAGCAGCCAGGACAGTGGCTAGAGGAGCGGCGTAAAGATCCTTAAGGAAAGTACTTCAAATCGATGCAGGGAATGATAAAAGGTACGTCTGAGTCCCGGAGCTGAGCAATGATAGAGAAAAACAGATATCTGTTAAGGAGAGACAGCAAAGGTAAGTGTAAGAATTCCAAGAATATTAGATCCAAAGAAGAAGAAAACCTGTTTACCAGTTGTATGAGGTGAACAATCTGGCGTCTGCCTCAAGAGCCACGCGCCTCTTTAAAAGGAGAGGTAAGTGGATTACTAAGTGAAACAGGAATGGATTGAGAAAGTGTTGTAAAAGGAGTGGAGACAATTTCTTACTGGTGCAGATTAGGTGAGTATATCCACACAAGTTGAGCTCCGCAGATGATTTTTCATTATTGGAGTTGGTGATTGTCTTTTTTTGTCCTTTTTGTCCAGGTTTGAGTTGTTGATCAGTGAATTGTTGAAGGGTGGACAAGCAGGTGAGCCAGGAGGACTGCTGGCGGAGCGGTGTGGCGGTTCTCAAGGAGCGTTCTCAAAACATATGTAGGGACTGAGGAACAGTTTTCTGGAGTCCAATATCTGAGCAATGACAAAGAAAACAGATTTTGTTTAAGGAGAGACATTGAAAATAAGTCTAAGACTCAAGGAATGTTAGATACACAGAAAAAGATGGATATGGTTTCTTACCGGTGCAGAGGAGGGAAGGATATCCAGATTGGTGGAGTTAATGATTGTCTCCTTTGATCCTTTTTTTCCTGGTTGGATTTGCTGATCAGTGAAACATTGAAGGATTGACAGGCAGGTCAGTGAGTGATGGGTTACAGAGGAGTGCTTGTGCCAGGAGAGCAGCCAGAGGAGCGGCTTAAAGATTCTGATGGCAAGATCTTAGAACGGAGGCAGGGAAGAGAAAACATTGGACCTCTACTAAAGGAGAGGAAAATGGATTAAACACTCAAACTTGAGTGGATTTAGAATTTGTTGAAAAAGGAGAGGAGACAATTTCTTACTGGTGCAGAAGAGGTGAGTATATCCACGCAGGTTGAGCTAGGCAGGAGATTTGTCATTGGTGGAGTTAGTGCTTGTCTCCTTTTGTCCTTTTTGTTCAGGTTGGAGTTGTTGATCAGTGAATTGTTGAAGGGTGGACAAGCAGGTGAGCCAGGAAGACTGCTGGAGTAGTGATGTGGCGGTTCTCAAGGAGCTTTCTCAAAGCATATGTAGGGACTGAGGAACAGTTTTCTGGATTCCAATATCTGAGTACTGACAAACAAAGCAGATTTCTGTTGAGGAGAGACATCGAAAATCAGTCTAAGACTCAAGGAATGTTAGATACACAGAAAAAGATGGAGATGGTTTCCCACCGGTGCAGAGGAGGGAAGGATATCAATTTTGGTGAAGTTAATGATTGTGTCCTTTGATCCTTTTTGTCCAGGTTGGACTTGTTTGATCAGTGAATTATTGAAGGGTGGACAAGCAGGTGAACCTGGAGAACTGCTGGAGGAGCGATGTGGTAGTTCTTAAGGAGCGTTCTCAAAACAGATGTAGGGACTGAGGAACAGTTTTCTGGATTCCAATATCTGAGTACTGACAAACAAAGCAGATTTCTGTTGAGGAGAGACATCGAAAATCAGTCTAAGACTCAAGGAATGTTAGATACACAGAAAAAGATGGAGATGGTTTCCCACCGGTGCAGAGGAGGGAAGGATATCCATTTTGGTGAAGTTAATGATTGTGTCCTTTGATCCTTTTTGTCCAGGTTGGACTTGTTTGATCAGTAAATTGTTGAAGGGTGGACAAGCAGGTGAACCTGGAGAACTGCTGGAGGAGCGATGTGGTAGTTCTTAAGGAGCGTTCTCAAAACAGATGTAGGGACTGAGGAACAGTTTTCTGGAGTCCAATATCTGAGCAATGACAAATAAAACATTTTGTTTAAGGAGAGATGGCAAAAGTAAGTCTAAGACTCAAGGAATATTTGATACACAGACAAAGATGGAAATGGTTTCTTACCGGTGCAAAGTAATGAAGTATATCCAGATTGGTGGAGTTTGTCTTCTTTGGTCCTTCCTTTCCTGGTGGAGTTGTTGATCAGTGAAATATTGAAGGGTGGACAGGCAGGTCAGTGAGGGATGAGTTACAGAGGAGCGTTTGTGCCAGGAGAGCAGCCAGAGGAGCGGCTTAAAGATTCTGATGAAAAGGTCTTCAAACGGATGCAGGGAACAGAAAACATTCTTAAAAGGAGAGGAAAGTGGATTAAAAACTGAAACTTGAGTGGATATAGATTTTTTTGTGAAAGGAGAGGAGACAATTTCTTACTCGTGCAGAAGAGGTGAGTATTTCCACACAAGTTGAGCTAGGCAGGAGAATGATGGAGGGAGTGATTGCCTTCTATTGTCCTTCTGATCCTGGTTGTGGATCGATGAATCATTGAAGGGGGCACTGAGAGTTGATTGAGTTGGCATTGTAGAGGAGCACTTGTACTAGGAGGGTGGCCAGAGGAACGGTTTGGGGATTTCTGAGAAGTGTCGGACTTGTGTTTAAAGCCCTTTTGGGTCGGGAAGTGCATCCGGCTTAGAATCTGTCAAGTCTGTATGACAGTGGTACTGACTTGTTGTATTGATCCTTGATGGAGGGAGCTACTTTAAAGACTCCTTCAAATAAAGAGGATTTCATGAGCTGGGGGTAATATCCAGTAGTCATTTGGTCAGGGGTTTTGTTACACCGTGGAGATGTCACCAGTCCGCCACAGAGGTAATCAGCTTTTTTATGTATCATAAGCATGATTTTTTTCAATGTCTCCAGGCAGAAAGGTTTTAACAATGTGTTTCAAACCTTAAATTAAAGATGATCAAAGGACGTAGAACATATGAAGTTCTGACCAATAGCAGAGGTTGAAGTTAGTTTTCAAGAGAAATGTTAATCACAAAATAATCCAAAAGAGTCTTGACCAAAACAAACAAAAATGAAGAAGTCTCAGACCAGCCTTGCAGCTGACTGTCACAAGGTCACCCTCCCTGCATATCCAAATACTAAAACCAAAGGGCAGAAAACAGGACTACAGCTAACTCCGAAAAGCTCAGCTTGTTGATTGGCAGGCTGGGGAATGTAAGAGGAAGGACCCGGGGCCAAGGCTGTCTCTCAGACTTTGGTCACAATGTCAATGTTTTAAATGATTTTTTAAAAAAATTGTATGAGATTTTCCCACAGAACATATTCAAAGTGATTCTGCCTGTTTAAAATTTGCAAAGCAGCGAGGCGATGCCTTAACAACTTAAAATAACCACCCCATTCTTGCAAACAGTCTTGATGGTCAGAGGGGATGCCCACCCTGATGCTCCTGCCCACCTGCCTCACCCGGAGAGCCAGGCCGTTGCTGCTTTGACCTTTTTCTGTGTGGCTCTGGCTCCTTCGTCCGAATGAGCACAGAGGCGATGCTTCTTTGTGGCTGTGTCCTCTCTTTGCTCTCAGCAGCTTGCAGCTGTGCCGGGCTTTGTTTGGCTTCTGCCACCTGGATCACAGCCACGGGGGGAATCTGCTTGTGCTTTCTCACCAGCAAGTTTCTGGAGGTCTATATGGTATCTTTGATGGCAGCAGGGGTGAGTTAATGCTTGGCACAGTGTTGTTTACAACTTGTGTGCTGCAGCTCACCCATTAAGAATTCACTCTGGTTTGAGGACCTCCCTTGCTGGTAAGTACGGGAATTGCAAGGAGCCAGGCTTTGCCCACTGGTCTACGGCAGCACTGCACACTTTGACCAGGTGTCTCACCGACTAAGGCGCGCCACAACCAGGTCGGGAGTACGTAGATGGAGCTGACATGTCCGGGAAGTGCATGACGGTCCTGACTGGCAGAATCCCATGAGCCATCATCCATGATATGTCATGAAGTCTGTTTTGGAGAATAGGATGGTTTATATTGTTCCAAATAATTGTGGACTCTCCAAATGACTGTTTGCAAACTGGAGTTACTTCCCCCCACTGATGTACAGAAATAGAGAAGCACCTCAAAAATGCAGGTAACAGTAGCTTTTAGGCTGGGTTCCTTTAAAATAACCTGTTCAAATGCATATATTAAATTGGGCCACTGCATTTAGAACATATAAAGTTTTGACCAATAGCAATGGTTGAAAAGAGGTAAGTTGGATTATAAAGTATAGCTTTTACCCCGGCTTTTACATGCCGGGGGATATAGCAAGGAGGAAACCGCACTTAGCTTGTCTCTCTTTTTTATGCCCCCAGTGGCCAATCACAAGCTTTTTGTTTTTTGCCCGTGTTTTCCTTTAGTAATCTTGGAAAGATGGGTTATCATCCATCCATTGCCTCATCTTGGTCCTAGGGGTCTAGGGAGGCTGGAGGCAATATCACACATTAACTAGGTGAGAGATGGAGTACATCCTAAAGAGCTGGTGAAGATTTTCCAAAATCCTGAGCCATGAGCTCTTGATCCAAAAGAGCTCATGAGTCCAGCAGAGAGTGAATCAGTTTGTAGCACTTTAGCAAGGGTAGGGTGAGTAGTTCATGTACAGAGGCCTCAGTACAGGTGTCCTATCCTTGAGTCCTCATGGGGAGAGAACTTTGCAGCATGTCTCTCTGCCACATTTCCTTTAAGACCACATAAAAAACAGTAAGGCCTCAAACATAGTAGGGTTTTAGTTTGAATTGATTCCCAAAACTTTTAAGCTTTACCTGAAAACTAACTTCAAGCTCTTCAATCAGGGACAACAGTGGCGCAGTGGGTTATTGTGTCCTTGGGTAAGACACTTCACCTGCTTTTCCTGCTGTTGGGGGTCAGAGGGCCCGATGGAACCGTTTGTTTTTTACGGACGCTTCTGTTAGTTTCTCCCAAGACAGCTATGGCTACAATGTAGCTTACCACCACCATTGTATGAATGGCTAAATGAATTGGTGAATGATTTAATGTACTTTAAAGCGCTTAAAGGTTGTTAAACTTGATAAAGCGCTAAACAAGTACAGGCCAGTTAGCATTTACTACAAATCTTCAGGGAGCACCTGCAACACATGGGTGCATGGAGGTTGCCAGGAATGGGGGTTTAATTTAATCACAGCTACACCCACTGACCAAAACAAAAATCAATAAGTCAGCACCCAGTAGAAATGGTCCAGTTTGGTTTAATTTGGCTCCACAGGCAGACCACTGCCAGGTGTCAGAATGAATCATTCAGGGAGCCGCTAAGTCTAGATCAGCCCCCAAAGGGCATGAGTGATGACAATATGAGTGAGGTGGTGGTGTCACAGGTAGTTACCGGTGTGTCCAGTAGTCAGTTGGAACAGTGAGCGAAGGTCAGCAGACACAGAGAATGACTCGTAGACACATCAGACAGCACCACCAGCAGGTGATGGAGTTTGATGGGGTTGTATTGCTGGAGTGTATGGAGCAGGTTGTAGAGATCCAGTAACCTGGCTTATGAGGCATACAGATGTCACGGTGACCAATGATGGTACCAGATATCCTGGAAGCCCCACATGCCAGGCAATGGCAACAAACACCCTCCACACCTCACTGACTGGCATGTGGGAAGAACAGATGTTTGGAGCCAACAGTGGGCCACAGTAACACCTTTACATGCCACATGCCAAACAGTGGCACAAAACACCCACCCAGGCTCATTGGCTCTGTCTCAATTCAGGGGCTGCATCCTTCGAAGGAGGAATTTATAGGCCGATTAAGTCACAGCCGAGCGACAAAGGCTTCAAATGTGGTTGACAAATGTGTCGTTTTCCTCGATTTGAACAATGGGGCCGATATATCCTTCACTGCTAATCCTATCCTATGATTCATTGTGGGTTGAAGAGACATTTTTAACCGGAAACAGCAATAGTGAAGGGGACTGAAAAGCTGGTAATAAAGTTGAATATGTTACATTTTTTATGGCATAAAAGTAATTTTTTGGAAAGTTTTTAGGCGAGAAGTGTGCTCTCTTAAACCGAAAGATCTGCTTGTTTCGTTGGCACATCACTTGATTTAAAAAAATGTTCGGGCGAGCTCGGGCCACAGCCAGATCCTGTTGTCAGATTACAGCCACTGGGCAGCCTAGGCTCACCACGCCGAGAGAGAACACCTTTCTACCAACACACTGCTTTGAGACTTCTGCTGGCTTTACGCTATGAGGAATAGGATATCTAATCTTATCTATCTTCATTACAAGATATCTAATGTCAATGTTCGGTTTATTCATTATTATTCGCTACAAGTAAACTGATTTAAGCCTTCCTTCAAAAGTTATAGGGTTAGGGCTTAGCTTGGAAAATGTTTTACTAATGTGGACAAATGATATTTGTCATCAATTAATTTTGTTTAATGGCATATTTCAATAAAAAAACTTAACATTTGGCTAAATAATGAATTAGAATATAATTACAGTAGATAAAACAATATTTTAAACAAAGATTGTGGGCCATAATAACTATATAAAGGGGAAAGTGAAAAATGTTTACAGTTATGTACAGTGGAGACAACAAGATTAACTTTTTGCTCCAATCTTCTTTTTTTGCGGTGCACGAAGTAGCCCAAGTAGATCAGGTCCTTTGAAGGATGCAGCCCCTGAATTGAGACAGAGCCATTGTCAGGTCTCTTAGGCCTCCAGATATCTGGTTCTGACATTGGTAACCT
The DNA here is from genome assembly GCA_037039145.1 of Fundulus diaphanus. Lineage (NCBI taxonomy): Eukaryota > Metazoa > Chordata > Actinopteri > Cyprinodontiformes > Fundulidae > Fundulus > Fundulus diaphanus. The sequence goes on from CM073126.1 coordinate 39,423,439, forward strand.
TTACAACTATGCTCCCCACATGCCAGGAAATAGCATAAACAACTCACCCAGTTTCATTGCCTGGCCTATGGGGTGTACTCATGTCTGGAGCCAACACTGAGCCACATTAACATCTGTACACCCCATATGCCAGGCAACAGCATGACACACCCACCCAGGCTCAATCATTGTAACACAATAACACACATACCAGGCAACAGCGAAAACACTCACCCAGGCTCATTGTCTGACACGTGGAGCATTTAGCTGTGTGGTTCCAGTATTAGTGACCATGACAACTGTAAGCCCCACATGCAAGACAACAGCACAAAACACCCATCCAGGCTCAATCCCTAGCATTTAGGAATGCTAGGGATGTCTAGGAACCAGACATTTAGATGCCCCACATGCTACTAAACACAGCAACACAAAATACCAACCCTGACCAACACTCATCGTCTGGCATGTGGGACCTGCAGATGTATGGTTCCAGCATTAGTAACCATGACAGCTGTAAGCACCACACGCCAGGCAACAGCACAAAACACTCAACTAGGGGCATTACCTAGCATGTGGGGTATACAGATATCATGGTAGTAAATGGAGGAACCAGACACCTGTATTTCCCACATGACCTGCAGAGGCACTAAATACCAACCCATTCTCATTGCCTAGCATGCAGGGTTTGAATCTCTTATTCTAAAATTAGTTCCAGTGACAGCTAAAAACCCCACACACCAAGCAATTGTCAGAAATGCCCCTACAAGGCTATTGCCTGTTATATAAGGTTTAAAGATGTCTGATTCCAATATTAGTGTCATGTTTTGTTGGTGTTTATAGTTTGATTTTCTTGTCTTCGTTTGATAATTTTCTTGTTAGGTCTAGCCTTATCTAGTTCTGTTCTCTCCTCATTATTGTTTGTAACGTGTTGCCATATCAGTGCTTTTATTAGGCTATTTATTGGGTGGTGTATTCCTTTGGTTCATTCTTTTGTGCTTTTCTTGTAATCCTTTTACATTTATATTGTTTCTTATTAGATCTCGGTTTGACATTTTCCCCAGGATTTCTTGTTCAGCTCCATTCATGTTTATTTACCCTTTTCCCTTCTTGTCTCCATTCTTTTCCTTTGTCTCAGTCACTTCACACATCCCCTGATTGTTGTGCATTCTCTTTCCTTCAGCTGCAGCTCATCCTTCGGCTTTCTTCCATTGGCATCACTAACACTCCGTTGGACTGGTTTATTTCCTACTTTTCTGGCCGCACTCAGTTCATTCAACTGAAGACCCTCAAATCCACCCCCTCCCCCGTCACCTCAGGTGTGTCCCAGGGCTCTGTCCTGGGGCCCCTCCTCTTCATCATCTACCTCCTTCCCCTTGGCAATATCTTCCGCAAATTTAACATCCACTTCCACTGCTATGCCGATGACACCCAGCTCTACCTCTCCACGCAACCATCGTCCTCTCTTCCTCTCACCTCCCTCACAGATTGCATCTCTGAAATAAAAGCCTGGTTCACCAAAAACTTCCTTCAATTAAACAGTAGTAAAACTGAGGTTCTCCTCATTGGCACTAAATCAACTCTTTCCAAAACCAACAGTTTCCCACTTATTATTGATAGCTCCTCCATCTCCCCCTCCCCCCAGGTTAAGAGTCTGGGTGTCATCCTCGATAGCACCCTATCTTTTCAATCCCATATCAATAACATTACCCGGTTTGCCTACTTCCACTTAAGAAACATCAACCGCCTCCGTCCCTCCCTTACCCCACACACTGCTGCCATACTTGTGGACAGCCTTGTCACCTCCCGACTGGATTACTGCAACTCTCTCCTCTTTGGCCTTCCTCAAAAATCATTCCATAAACTACAACTGGTCCAGAACTCAGCTGCTCGCATTATAACAAGAACTCCCTCTATCCACCACATCACCCTGGTCCTCCGACAGCTCCACTGGCTCCCCGTGCAATTCCGCATTCAATACAAAATTCTCTTGATGACATTCAAGGCCCTTCACCACTTTGCCCCCCCATATCTGTCCGGCCTCCTGCATATTCTCACCCCCTCCCGTGCTCTTAGATCCTCATCTGCTTTACACCTGTCTGTCCCTTCCGCCCGTCTCACCACCATGGGGAGCAGAGCATTCAGCCGCTCTGCCCCCCGCCTCTGGAACTCTCTACCACCCCTACTGAGAAACACGGACTCACTTCTCCATTTCAAATCACAACTCAAAACTCATCTATTTAAGTTAGCCTATTCTGTTTAAATATCAATTTTCCTGTCCCAGCCTCTGTATTTTTTAAATGTTTTTTGTTTTGACTTTGTCTCTTACATTGTGTTTTTTATCCTTTTGTACGGTGACCTTGAGTGTCCAGAAAGGCGCCTTTTAAATAAAATGTATTATTATTATTATTATTATTATTATTATTATTATTATTATTATTATTATTATTATTATTATTATTATTATTATTATTATTATCTATCCTTATCAGTCCTTCTGATTTGCCTGTCATGTCTCCTCTCTTCCTTCAGAGTATATATACTTACTGCTTTTTTTGCTCTCCATGTGATCCTCCTGTAAATATTCCTGTTTCCACATGTTTCTGTCCAGTCCTTTGTAATAACTCTGTTCTCCTTCTGCCAGATTGGAAGTTTTTGTATTTTTACGCTTTTCCATCAAAACCACTTGAACACAACGCTCCTCCCAAGTACCTGTCAGCTAGTTGGTCCAGCTTTTCCTCCACTCAACACGACACAAGAATCAAGTCAGAACTCGGATCAAGCAGACAGAAGCTTCAAGAAGTCCAACGTCAGTATGGATATTGACGAGCAGCTCCTCAAAGGCCCCAGTTCACCATTTGAGATTAGATGTGGCTATTCATTTTGAGTTGTCTGGGTGAATGGATATCTTTCCTTCCTGCTGCCGAGAATCTGTCAAGTGCTTCTCTACCTGCTTCCTAGGGTCTGTCTGATGTCTCTGCTTTCAGGGGTCCAGTTGACCCCTGCCGCTGCTTCATCCTCGCGCCACAAACACCGTTGACACCATAAGACAATCACACATGTTCAGGAGGATCAAATGGTCTGGTACTTTCCTTTCCAACCCTCCACGTCTGAAGAGCCATCCATGTCCTGCCAAGCTCTTTGCTTTTTATCAGAGCCCATTGATCTACTTCATGAGAGCCTAAGACCCTCTTCGTCCCGCTGGATAGTGTCACCTGATCGTCACCCAGACTCCACTCCTCAGTGCTCCAGAGTCCGTTCATTGTCGCCTCAGAGCCCAAGAATCTAGTCACAATCAGTACTCCTGGCTCAGTCATGATCTTCATCTTCACCATCTACCTTCATGGCTCGGTGTTAGAATTATTTTTATTATTCTCTACATGTTTTATTCTGTTTACCAGGTTCATCGCATTTATCACATATTTACTCAATACTATTAAAAAGGTTTGAGTTTATTTAGATATTAAAGTGTTTTTCAGGTGACTTCTCTCTCTCTCACTCATGTATTACTGTGTTTGTGTTTAGTGTTTTTATCATGTATTTACTGGAACATATAGACCAGTGGTTACCATTTTATTTTACTGTATATGTATATTGATTGTCTCTGTCTTATGTGTACAGAAGGCATGCAGAAAGTAGAAAAACATGTTGTGATAATGATAAGTGTTTTGTAAGTTATGTTTGAGACTGTGCACTCAGCCATCTGGTCTGCATACGCAAAACTGAACTGTGGGAAACTGCTTTGTATTATCTCGAAGGTCACATTGCTGTTTGTCTCCCAAACTCCCTTAGAGTAACATTTGGTTTATTGTAACTAGGGACTTCCCAATATCTTAATAAACACAAGGAAACAGCAGGTGTGTTTCAGAACGGTAGGAGGTATGTAACTGAGCATATATCTGGTGTTTAAAAAGATCTAATGTCTGTTGTCTTTCTTCCCTTGTGTTCTTTAATAAATATTTTAGGTATTTGAACCTGTCACTCGGTCATCATCATCATCTTCCTTGCCATGTTCTTCGTCTTCTTTGCCATCTATACATACTCCTGGTTCAGTCATGGTCATTGCCTTCCACACTCCTAACTCTGCCATCTTCTTACCTTCTAGACTCCCGGTCATTCCATCTTCATCGCTGCCATCCAAATATCTGGACCTGTCATCACCATCAACAGTCCCAGGTCTGTCCCCACCATAAGTACCTCTTGTTAAATCTTCAACTTCACCCCAGCCTTCTTTTCCTTATCTAAGTTCTTCAAGGGGTAACCGCTTTGTTTTACTGATTAAAACTTCTCAGACGAGGGTGTCCAAGTGGACCCATCTCATGTCTAGCACTCTAGCGAGGGGACTACTGGTTTTCTCATCCCTCTCCAGGGCTCAATGGAGGAATCTACCAGCTTTCACGCCATGCTCCATGGCATGGTGGAGGTATCTACAGGCTTCCACCCCACTCTCCATGGCTTCATTGAGGGATCCACCAGCTTCCACACTGCTATCCAGGGCTGCATCAAGGGATCTCCAGGCCTTCCCATTGCCCTCCAGAGCTCCACCACGGTCTCCTGTCTGGGGTTCAATCCTCCAAAGCCCAGCACCACATTCCAGTTTCTGGGCCCAGGTTCCAGCCCCCTGACCTTTTTGCTAGGTTGCTCTTTGTTGTTTTGTTTTAGGCCTCCTTCCAAGGCCCCCTCCACTGGCCCAGATGTTATTAGTTTTATTTTATAGACTCACTAAGGTCACCTATGATCTACTCTTAAGGTGGTGGTGGGGGTAATGTCATGATCCACTGGTGTGTATGTTTTAGTTTTTCTCTCACCTTTTCCTACATTAAACATGACAATTGGTAACCATGAAGATTTTACACCTCATATTTCAGGCAAGGCCACAAAACTGCCTCCCAGGCTCAATGGCAGCATGTGAGGAAATACAGATGTCTGGTTCCTGCATGGGTCAGCTGTAACATCTGTATATCCTACATGCTCACCAATGGTAACAAACAAACTCTCAAACAGCCTAAATATGCAGCATGTGGGGCTTACAGGTGTCTGGTTCCAGCATTGTTCACCAAGACATCGGTATGCTCCATCAGCTAGGTTAGTGGATTTCTACAAGCCATCCTCACACAAACCCACAACACAAACCCTATCCAACTCCATCAAGTGCTGGTGATGCTGTCTAAGGAGCCTGCGAGACAGACTCTGTGTTCACTGACCTTCACCTGCTGCTCTGACTGACTGCCAGACGCTCCGGTAGCTGCCTGTGACACCACTGCTTCACTCACCATGCCACCACTCATGCTCTCTGGTGGCCCTTTCTGACGTAGCGGCCTCCTGAAAGTCAACATTTCTGACACCATCATTCATCTGTCTACCTGTGGATTAAATTATGTCCCATTCAGACCATGTCTACTGGGTGCCGACTTGGTGAAGATTTGGTGGAAATGTTTGGTCAGTGAATGTAGCTGTGTTGATTATTTCCAGACTTCTGGTTGGAAACCTGCCATGTAGATTTTAGCAGGTAGTGTTTTAACCCGATCCCTGCAGGTGGCCCTCAGGCCTTTTTAAAGGGTTTGCAGAGGGCTTTGCCGACAGAGGAGAAGAACCTTTTCAGGATGGGTTCCTTGGCTGTCTTTAGGATTTTCTCTTTGCAAACAGCAAGTACAGCCTCCTCTACATTTGAGTCCTTATGGCCCGCTATTAAAAGAAGGTTTGTATATGAGCAGCCAGTCTTTTTACAGGAGGCTCTCAAGATGTCAGCGCTGAGCTTATTCAGGCTACTTTGGCTCATCTTAAAATCTTCTCCCTCCAACTCAGCACAGAGTTTCTCAGACAGCCTCTTGGTGATTTGTTGAAACTTTGTGTATTTGCACCTCATCTTTGATTTAGTAACAGCCTGTATAACCAGTGCATTAACCAGCAGGCTGATGAATGACTGCTGCTCCTCCTTCTCTGAGCCTGAATTCATGGGCAGCGGCTCATCAACCTGTGTGGTAGGTTCTGGTGCTTCACTTTGCTTTCTACTCATTACTTGATAAATCTGTCCCACAGACACAGATTTTTGAACCTCTGTAACATCCATCTCCTGCTCTCTGGATTCCTCTTTAACGGCCAGTAACTCCTCTGGTGCAACTCTTTTGTATCGTCCCGCACTGTATTTTTGGAGGAACGTTTGGATCCTGACACCACCTCGTTTGTTATGCTGCTTTGCTGTAGCAGCTCTATCCTTCAAGCCTCCATATTCAGAGATGCATCTGTCCACCATCTTCAACTCCTTTTCCTTAGAGATAAAATAATTTAACTTAATCAATTCAGAAATATTATCAGATATAAATGAACACTACATCTAAAGCTCTGATTCCATCTCGTTAAAGTTAAAATAATTTACCTTGTTAATCTCTGAAAGTTCCTCAGAGATGCATCTGTCCACCATGTTTAACTCTGACTCCTTTTCCTAAGAGATAAAATAATTTACCACAATAATTTCAGAAACATTATCAGATATAAATTAATCCACCATCTAAAGCTCTGATCCCATCTCTTAAAGTTAAAATAATTTACCTCGTTCATCTTTGAAAGCTCCTCAGAGATGAATTCATCCACCATCTTTAACTCTGACTCCTTTTCCTAAGAGATAAAATAATTTACTTCAATCATTTCAGAAATCTCATCAGATATAGATTAATCCACCATCTAAAGCTCTGATTCCATCTCTTTAAAGTTAAAATAATTTACCTCATTCATCTTTGAAAGCTCATCAGAGATGAATTCATCCACCATATTTAACTCTGACTCCTTTTCCTAAGAGATAAAATAATTTACTTCAATCAATTCAGAAATCTCACCAGATATAACTTAATCCACCATCTAAAGCTCTGATTCCATCTCTTTAAAGTTAAATTAATTTACCTTGTTCATCTTTGAAAGCTCTTTAGAGATGAATTCATCCACCATATTTAACTCTGACTCCTTTTCCTAAGAGATAAAATAATTTACTTCAATCATTTCAGAAATCTCATCAGATATAAATTAATCCACCATCTAAAGCTCTGATTCCATCTCTTTAAAGTTAAAATAATTTACCTTGTTCATCTTTGAAAGCTCCTCAGAGATGAATTCATCCACCATATTTAACTCTGACTCCTTTTCCTAAGAGATAAAATAATTTACTTCAATCATTTCAGAAATCTCATCAGATATAAATTAATCCACCATCTAAAGCTCTGATTCCATCTCTTTAAAGTTAAAATAATTTACCTTGTTCATCTTTGAAAGCTCCTCAGAGATGAATTCATCCACCATATTTAACTCTGACTCCTTTTCCTAAGAGATAAAATAATTTACTTCAATCAATTCAGAAATCTCACCGGATATAACTTAATCCACCATCTAAAACTCTGATTCCATCTCTTTAAAGTTAAAATAATTTACCTCGTTCATCTCTGCTGCCTCTTCAAGTTCTGGTTCCTCTGGGATGACCGGTACCACCTCGTACCGTCCATGGTGGTACCTACGGCAGGACTTCCTTGAACTCTGAGGCCGCTTTTTCTTCTGTGGATTGCGGACATCTTTGTTCTCCCCAGTCTGGGAATCAATGTCCTGAAGCTCTCCTGTCTGCTGCTCCTTGAGGGCATTTTGCTGGCCTTCTGCAGCTTTTCGCAGCAGCCTCTGCTGACGTTCTTTATTCTTCATTTCTAACAGCTCCTTTATCAATCGCACTGCAAGTGGAACCATTGAATCCACCGTGTCCTTCTTAGAGATTTGCAGGACGAAGGAAGCTGCTGGATCATTCATGCAGCAGAGGGAAGATCTCACTTTTCCTTTGACATGTTTAACAAATGACTTGTTAAACTTGTCAAAGTTCTTGGGGGGAGTCGTTCCATCAATCCAAAGGAGGTCTGCAAATGATCTTAGCACTGAGTCGCCCACAACGGTTTCCACGTCCAAAGGTCTGAGGCGTCCTTTGTAGATGTTGTGCATAACGAAGGTGGTACATTTCTCCTCTAGCTTCAGCAGCAGCTCCTTTACCTTGGACTTGGTGTCACAATCAGGTTTTCCTGAGGTCAAATCCATGCTCTGCTCCAAGGAGATGGACAAAAAGAAATCTTGGATCGGTGGTGTGATCATGTCCACAGTAATAACTGGGACTCTTCGAGCCTTTGAACTGGTGGAGGCGTTCATGGCTTCTCCGTTTGCGCTGGTTCTTAAAGCAAACTCTTGAATTTTCTATCGATCGCAAACTATCGCAAACTATCGCTAACTGGTTTTCTCTCACCGAAACACGTCTGTCTCTCACTAGGAAAGTATCAGAAGGAAAGAAAATCTGCGTTACAGGTTCTAGAAGCTGCTTGTGATGTCATAAGCATCAGAGAAGCTGCTGTGATGTCATAACCATCAAAGGATGGTTATGTGATCAGAAGTTCCACCAAGGAATGCCATCAACGTAGCAACCGTTGCTAGGACCGTCTCCAGTCTTCCATTGTGCAGCACAGAGAAAAACTGTTTAAATTAAAGGATTTAAAGTCAAAAAGGGTCAGTGTTTTAGGATCAGCTGCGGCCCCTGCAGCTCCCCTCAATAAACATCTTGACTGTCTTCATGTTTTAGCGGGACGGAAAGATTTAACTGCTGGATGGAGACACAGCAGCACCAGTGTTCCCTCTAAAACACGCGCCTGCGCAGTCGCCACGGCATCTGGATTCAGCACGTACACCAAATCTATGCTGTGCAGTAAATAATAATAAACCAAGTTATTTTATAACTCCATTTAGCAGCTCTGGTGAGACGGTGCCCCACAGCCCGCTCTGTGCGCGCCACATGCTTATCGGAGCGCACCGCTGATTGGTGGGTGGGCAGACGTCTTATAGTTGGCCAGGTTGCGGTGTGCGTCTTTGTTCTGGGCTCTGTTTCTGAAAGAATGGCCATTCTACGCAGATAAGAAAGCTGCTACTCAGAGTAGTTCTACCTCACTCTGTCATACTCAGCGTTTCCGGTTTCAGAACAGGTGATATCAATCAGGTAACTAAACACAGCGTCCGATCAACCATGAGTTGAACGCGAGCAGGAGGATGAAAAAAGTTCCCCTGAACTGAGATAACGTGATTCACCATGAAAACGGCAGGAAAAAATAAGCCTGAGTGAAATTAAAAATCTTTAATAAAGGCGTATGGAGAATATTAAACCATAAGAAACAATGCTGTAGCTGCAGAAAAGGCGAGTTGGCGGCAGAGAACAGCTGAAAAAGTCAATGCATGAGTCATGGGGGGGTTAGAGCGCATTGATTAGGAAAAGCATTGAAAGGACATAGCAGCAAATAATGATGAAGTATGAAAATACAGTACATCTTTTTTGCCAACTTTGTTCACCAATCATTCTAAAAAAAGAGTTGACACTGATTGTCTTGTAGGTGTTTAATTTGTGCCAACCTCACTTTATATTAATAATATAGGCTATATGTATATATTATATGCATTTCAGTTGAAGTAAAGGTGGTATCATTTAAGAGAAGAAATCTGCCGTAGCCCTAACGGTTTTAGGGAAGAAAAATAGATGAATGGAAATAAAAATATATGAATGGACAATTAGAGCTGGAAATACCAAAATTTGATAGAGAATAAATTATTGCTTTCATTCCGTGTCATTCTTTTAATAATCTTGTTGCTGTCTGACTATGGAACAGTGCAACAGTAACATTCCTGACACAGTCGCCTCTGAAAGACTTTCTGCGTCCCCTCCGTTATTAAAAAAATGCTGTTGGCATAAAAACGGAGAGCAGCACAAATACATTGTTCAGAACTGAGAGTTTTCCCTCGTTGTGTTATAAAAGCGATGTGCGATCTGAGCACATTGAAATAAATCATATGACGACCCCAAAGCGCTTTCCACTGGTCAGGCATTCACCCATTAATGCCCACATTCACACCCTGATGGTGGTGAGCTACATTGTAGCCACAGCTGCCCTGGAGCAGACTGACAGAAGAGAGGCTGCCACATTCTGGGGCTAAATCTCACTGCAGAAAATGTAAATAATTTAATGTCAATTGAGAACTCTAAAAGATGTACATGTCTGTCAGTTCTTCTTAACAGGACCCTTACTCTGAAATAAAAACATGCTATACAGCTATACAGCTCTTTAGAAAAATCCAAGACTTTTGTTTTTTTCATGTAATCGGGCTAAGTAAGTTTTGTTTAAACTAAGTAATCTAAAAGTAATTATCGCTGTAACTTGATTCTCTTGGTAAACCATGTAGCTTGTTATAATCTCAGATGTTGGACAGGTGTAATGTAGCCTCAGTGTGTAATGTTGCTCACAGAGGTCAAGTGAACGCTCTGGGAGTTTGTGTGTTTGCTCAGACACATGAAAGATTAGGGGGAACATTGAGCAGCACTCTGGCTCCTATTGAAGCTGAGTTTGATCTGAAGAAAATATGAGTTTTTATTCCAAAAAAGTTAAGAACCAAAAACAACTGGACTTTTTTCCAGTGTGAAGACGTTTCTCTTCCCATCCGAGAAGCTTTCTCAATTCAAATGTCTGGAGTAGTGTGAAGTTCCAAGCTTATATTACTCGGATGGGAATTGAAACATCTTCACGCTTTGGAAAAAAGTCCAGTTGTTTTTGGTTCTCAACTTTTTTGGAAAGATCATGACCTGGATGACTGAGAATCTTCACCAGCATGAGCTTTTATCTGGCTCTGAAATGGCAGGTACAGAAATAAACAAGTAGTGGGTTGTTAAATAGTTTAATAGTTCAGAGGGACAGAGGACATAAAGCGCACTTTTATCAGGAGGTTCTCTTCCTCCTTCAGGTATAGAGCTGCTGTGATTGGTGGAGGTGAAACAGGTTTTTATCCTGATGCTGCAGTAAGAGCAGAGCTGAGCTTCTGTAAAACCTCTAAAAACTAGGAAAAAGACTACTTTCTTTTTCTTAGTTTTTTGTTTTCCTTTATACTTGAGCAACATTTGCTGCAATTATACCTTAAATCTTGGCTGATTAGGTTATACAGTGAAACAATATCAACTATTTGTCTGATCTTAAATTTTAGCAGCTTTTAATCTTAATCAAAAGTAAAAACAGCTGAACCCAAGATTTCACAGAAAATAAACTCAAAGGAATGCAAATGACATTTATTTTCATTATAAACATGAATGGTTCCTGCCAACAAGCAGCATCTCAAACATGACCAGCTTCAACAATCAGGGTTCAGTTCAGCGCCATCTGGTGGTGATTTGTTGAATCGCAGGGGCAGCCTGGGGATCCATCAGTTCTGCTTTATTTCTAACATCTGTTTTCTGATGACGTTTAGCGCTCGTTTGGAATTAAATCACTGGTGTAATCCATCAGTATTCTGCAGAAATTTAACATCTGGTCCAGATTTTTTCCAGGTTGTCCTTTATGGAACTGATGGGGGAAAGATGGCGTCCTTTTAGGTTGCTGCTCTTCAGTCAGTGGTCACATTGTTCCCTGTAGAATCCAGCGGGACATCGACAAAACCATTGGTCTGAGTCCAGGAGTCTCTGGCACCGTCCATAGTTCTGACAAGGATTATGTGTGCAGACAGGTGACTTCCTGGAGACATGGATGGAAATCCTTCCACCACTAGTTGACAAGAAGCACCAACTCCATGAAGCCATTGGGACAGAAGTTGCCTTGTGTGCTGTGGTGAAACCAATCAGGTTCCAGCAGAACTGGTTGAGCACCACCGTTCCACAAAAAGCTGCAGAAGAACAAGTTGTGTCTGGCAATTATTTTAATGCCACATTTAAACGTCTTTTTGAGGTTTTCATGCAGAGATGGGCTGTCCACTGTCAGCTAGCGCTACAGATTGTGCTCTCTGGGCTCAGCTCCTGAGTTTTCATAGTAGCTGGTGAATCTCAGCCAGTCATTGGCTCCATTTAAATAGCCTTAAAGCTATAGTTGGTCATGTTGGAGAGCTTGCATGATGTTAAAGTGGCATCTCCTCTGAGATCCACCTCCTCCTCCCCTTCTGTCAGGGCTCCATTCAAAACCCCAGCAGGGAAGAGGAGAGCTGACTCAAGCATTTCAGCACATTTTGGAGCTCAACCAAAGAACCTCATGTCTGAATCACCTGGAAGGAAACTTTCCATGTCCTCTTCTCTCTTCTGCCAACACGCTATTCAATTCAGTTTTATTTATATAGCACCAATTAACAACACATGTCCAACAAACAAGTGGGAGAGCCTAGACCCTAACCTGACAACAGCCAGCTGCATGTCGCTCCGCCTAGCTCCACTCACATACATCTGGGACACCGCCGATAGAGAATGATTTCTCCAACCAAATTTATGGTCTGGCCAATCAGGACGCAGGCCGGAGTTTCATATATGTGACGTAGTGGAGACGCGACCATGACGTGAGACTGTTTTGATAGCAATGGCGGCTCGTCGAGGAAGCAAGCGTTAGCATTGATGCTGCTATTTCTTCCGTGTTGTCCAATCTACCTAATATTGTTTCATTAAAAGAACATCAGAGAACGCCTCTGAAGGCTTTTGTTGGTGGAAACGATGTTTTCGCCCTTCTCCCGACCGGATTTGGCAAGTTTTGTTTTCCGGGGCCAGCGGACGTGCAGACGCGGACGCGCCCCGGAGCGGTTAGCGGTTAGCGCTAACTATGTTAGGAGGCCTTTAGTCCTCAACGCGGTCGGCCCGGAATCGACTCCGACCCGCGGCGCTTTGCCGCCTGTCTTCCCCCCTCTTCCTGTCAGCTCACTGTCAATAAAACGCGTGCCACTAGAGCCGCAAACACATTATTATTATTTTTTTTTTTTTTCCTGCGTCGCTATCATTAGCGTCACGGGTTAGCTTCGGTGTGAGTGGTTGAAATAGCACGTCAATAAAGATGACAGACAAGTGGCTTATCCAATCATATGCAAGAATTTTTGATAAGGCCCAGCCTTCTGTAAATGCAATTCCTATGGCGGAGTCCCAGATGTATGTGAGTGGAGCTAGGCGGAGCGACATGCAGCTGGCTGTTGTCAGGTTACCTAGACCCACCCATCAAGGACAAATACAGTCATTTCATAAAGAGTTTTACTTCATTTAGTTCCTTTTTGCAGTGAAGATGGATGCATTGATACAGGATGGTGTTTTCCAGGGCTCCTTTAGACATTAAACAATATTTTAATCAGTCAAACTTTATTTGAGCATTTTTCAAACAATAAAAATGCTTATAGAGAAATGGAAATAAGACTTTGCAGGTTTGGGACGGTCATGCCATCACGCCGCTGCAATACTGTGGAAGGTATGTTTATTTAAATAAAACGCAACTTGATAAGTGGTACAATTATGAATGATGTCATCTTGGTAATGTCACGATTTGTCTACGGATGAACTCAGAACCACACACACGGGACTAAAATTCAGAGTCTTTATTGCAAGGTTGATGGAGGTTTGATGAGGCCAGAGGAGCAGGTAACACAGAACCGGAGTGAAGGTGATGGCAGGAGCTGACGGCCCGGAGTGAAAGAGAGTCACGACTTTCCAGGCAGCCGGGAATGCTCAGTACTGCTCGGCTAGCAGGCCCCGTAGCCACAACAGGTTAGCAGTTCATTGGAGACACCAGGGCACAGAGCTGAGCTTCTCCAGGGCGACTAGTCAGGTTAGCAGAACTTGAGAGACACCAGGGTACAGAGCAGAGTTTCTCCAGAGTAGCTTGTCAGGTTAGCAACTCACAGGATACACCAGGGAACAGAGCAGAGCTTCTCCAGAGTAGCTTGTCAGGTTAGCAGTCCACAGGAGACACCTGGACAAAAAGCAAAGCTTCTCCAAGAACGAGCAGCAGAATATAAAGACTTACAGAGGGACTGGCATGGAGAGGGTGTAGAATGATGACGGACCGGCAAAGGAGTGACAGCAGAGTGAGGCTTAAGTAGGGAGGCTGGCAGGTGAAGTGAGTCTGGCTAATTAGTGGCTGGCAGGTGTGACTAACTGCAGAGGAGGTGAAGTGAAGATGACAGAAAATAACTGATGACAATGAAAACTAACAATAAATAAAGTCAAACCAAACCCACATGAGATGAAAAATGAAAATAACAGAAAAATTAAGTCAAACCAGAACTCAACCATGACAGGTAATATTTCTCTAAATAAGCAGCAGTGTAACTTCAAGTGCCTCTGTTGTGGTTTGCTATGATGCTCTGCTTAGCAGCCAAGGTTAGGGCGGTTAGAAGGCCAAGTTTATTCAGCTCACTACTGTGAAAATGGTCATTTTAGGCCTCTTTCTAAAAGCTGACATCTCACTAAATTCAGGCGCTTCATGGATTTTAAAAGTTGCTTTTGATGGGAGTCAAAATATAAAAGAAAGCTTTTAGAAGCTTTTACTGTTAGTTTCAACTAATGTTACGGTTACTATACTGTCCACAGAGGTGGGCAGTGACTAGTTACATTTACTTTAGTAACTTTTTCAACAAAATGTACTTTTAAGAGTAGTTTCTTTGTCTTTAAAAACTTTTTTTCAGCATTCACATTTTCTTATGCACACATGATTTTTTTACACAAATTGAAACAATCATATATCAAATTTTAGGTAAAAAAAAATTGGAAATTATTCAAATTAACTATCATGATTCAGAGAAATGTGATTTCTTTAAATTTTTAACACGAGTATAATGCAATTATACTTTTTTAGTTTTACATAGAGTTAGAAATGATTATAATACATTCTCATGATTAGGAGAAATTATTTATTTACATTTTTAACATTAAAACAATACAATTTCAATTTTTTTTACTTTTACATAGTTATAAATAATTCGATTATCATGATTCTGAGAAATGTGTGATTTCTGTTTTCCACTCAGGAAGAGCTAAAAGAAGAATCAAGGATGGCGTGCTTCCACCATCAAGCCTGCTCTTCAAATGTGTCAAATCAAATGTGTCAATCTGCCAAAGAGTTCCTGTCAGAGCCCACCCCGACGGCTTCTTAGAGGCACACCTTTATCCCAGCTTTCATGGGAATGCAGCCACCAGACACGGTGATGAGAGTGAAATCTGGGCCATCCAGTGCTTAGAGGAGCGGGGCACACAGTGTTTGGCAAAGGTACTGCGCTGTGTCCCCAAGAACCCTGGCTGTCTGCAAGTCCTGATGGACTTTTAGAGACGGGAGAACTTTTAGACATCAAACGGCCCTTCCTTAAGGCCAAACATTACAAACCCTGATGATGAGCCCCAGATATGATGTGAAGCTGGTGGGTGGTCTGCCTCAGCTGACAGAAAACGCTCCTCAAGGTTTTTCTGTCCAGGTTCAGCTTGGACTGCTCTGTACTGGGCTGAGATCATGTCTGCTGCTTACCTGGACTTCATCACACCAGGTGATGCTTCATGTTCCTTTCAATGAGCAATTCTGCTCCAGGACCGCTCTGAGGCTCAAAGCTTTTTATTTTAAAGATTTTCTCCCTTTAGTGGCGGCTGAGCATCAGGAAGGTGGCTTGGTGCTTTGTGAGCGATATTCTAGGCTGTGTTAAGTCTGCTTGTTTAGTGCATACATACCAGCAGTGTTAGGGGAGAATAGCCACAAACTCCTCTGTTCTTTGGCATGAAGGGGTAAAAATTGTATTTTTTGGTTGTTGAAACAAAGTTTGAGTTCTTGTTGTAATAGAATGTTTTCATTTATCTTTTAGCCTTACATGTTAAAAGTTGGGGCACTAATCTGTCATGAAATGAGAACTTATTAAATTATTGGTTCCACATTAATCTTATTGTACTTTTAATTTCATCTGCTAGTTTAACGTGTTATTTTCTTTTAGCAATACATTCAGTTAGGAACCTTAACACCTGAAGGTCAGGTTGCAACCAAAATAAATGAAACATTCTAAAATGAAATGAAAAACATAATTTTGCCTGAAAATCTTTGCTGCACAAACCTAGAAGTTGCTGGAGGTATTAATATTAGTCTGATCAGTTGTTGCATTAAAACTCTGCAGACTTTTGTCTGGCAGTGAATGTTTAGCTGTCACAGCTGATCAGTTGAGAAACAACTTGAACATCAGTTATTGTCTCTTTATGCTTCAGCTGAACATCTCGCTGCTTTCATTATTAGAGATCGCATCAAAAATAGATTCAAGAAGTTGGAACCAAGTCTGGATCCTGACTTTACAACCAGCAGTGAAACAACATGACATGAAATCAGCTCAGGTCCACTAAGAGACCATAGCTGTTGTGTCATGTGTGTCTGGACTCAACAAAACGGGTCCAAACCAGAACCGGATCAAAGAACTGGATCCACTTTTTCAACCTGGGGAATAATTTGATATTTTATCAATGAGTATACAGTCTTTGCCAGTGACAGCAACAAGGAGGGATGTGAGGGACAGAGCCAAAAAAAATAAAAAAATCAGATAAGCACAGGGAAGTCTTTGAGGGAAAAAAATAGTAACAAATTTATATACAACAAAAAATTCAAACTTCTAACATAAAACTGGCTCCATAAGGGAAAAAGAATCAAACATAACCCAAACCTGACACAGGAACAGACCTCCGTGTCATTGAGAAGATCCTTTGCAGCTGGGGACTCCTTTCCTTCACTGGCCTGGCCACACCCACATGAGAGCCTCCCAGGAACTGGCAACTCAAATGAAATGTATATTAATTTAAAGTAAACCTGACAAGCAAGAAATGACAAAAATGAGTCAACTAAATGTGTGCACCCAAATACAAATTCCCTCTTCCAGCAACAGCTGGTGGAAAAGTCCAATTTCCCCCTTCCTGTCTTAGGAGACCTGCCAATAGACATTATTTAAGTAGACGCCTCGTCAGGCGGTGACCTCCTACGCTGCGGATGCGTCAGACAATCCGCCATGTTGAATGTGGCAAACTGCTGTTAGACTCAGACACCTAAACAGTAATTCGATTTTTATATTTATAACACACACACTCACACACATATATATATATATATATATATATATATATATATATATATATATATATATATATATATATATAGTTATATGTAATGACACACCTATGTATTTATAATACGTCAAAATATATATATGCACATTTATATCTAAAAACATCGCCCACAACCTTCTGATTGCCAGACGACTACTCAACCTGTCGAGCCACGGTCGCCCAAGGGAATTAAAAGGAATTTTTCTGTAATATTCTAGGTTCTGTTCTGGTTTATGTTTAAGGTATTTTGCCCTCCTTCCTTAGGTTCTCTGGTTGCTTTGAGTTTTTTCTTGTCTAGGTTTTTATTTACTGTTAGTTTATCCTGTTTTGTCATCAGTTTTAGTCTTAGCTTTATTTTCTGTTTTAGGTTTGTACTTCAGGCTTGTTTTGTTCTTTATTAGATCATGTGTAGTTTGTTTCTGTCCACTTGTCTTGTCAGCTTTTTAGATTTGTCTCATCTGTTGTTTTGAGCCTCAGCACTGATGTCTGGTCTAATTACTTACTCTGCACACCTGCCTAACTCCACCCCTGCTGCAATCACCTCTCACCGGTTTCACCTGCGTCCGGCACCTCCATATAAACTGTTGAGACCAGACATCAGTGCCAGGTTGTCTTGTTGAGTGTAGGTGAGTCTCCTCCTGCAAATTTCTGTATGTTGGTTTGCTTTTGGATTTTTGACCCCCTGTTTCTCCAGAAACCTGAGCCATTCAGTCCTGCCTGTTCTTGCCTTGTCTGCCCTGCTCGTCTGTCTATTTTTATACCGTCTTTTGGTTCGACGGTCTCTTTTAGATTTTTCCCTGTTTGTTTTTGATTTTGTTATTAAAGAGCCTTTCCTTTGAACAAACCTCTGCTGGTCTGGCTGAATTCTGGGTCCGCTGCCTCTGTTCATTACATTTTCAGGGTCGGGCGTACTTTCATGATCCTGGGAAGGATGCCTGATATATCAGACACCAGGCCACAGTTCAAAGAGTTATAAATCAACATCTCTGTGTTTTTCTTGTTACAGAAGTGTTTAATCCCACTTACAGATCCATTGCATAATATTAGGGTTCTTGGTCCTGTGGCTTGTTTTTTCTCTGGTAGCTTAGAGTGATGATTGTTGACATACCTTTGATTGTTGTCGTGATCTTCCTGGGTCTCATGTTGGAGTGGAGCGAATCTGTTTTGTAGTGAAATTCTAACATTTCCAACAGGTTTATTTCAATGATTTGTTGTTAGAACAGACCGTTCCTGTTTCACTTTTCTTGGGACACTTCTCTGTAATATTGGACAGTTTTCTTTTGTCTAGGTAAGCTAAGATAGACTTTATTGATCTCACAGTGGAGAAATTCCCGTGTCACATCGGCTCAATAATCCAAAGAAGGAGCCAAAAGGAGGAAAAGGTGCATGAGGTATATACAGTGTGTTCACGTGTATATATATATATATATATATACTGTGGATCGAGAGAAAAAAAAGAAATAAAGCAGAGATTTAAGATGACTTATGTACATCTAAGGTGACTTATACACATATGGATTTGACTTGGTACATTAAAGTGGTACCAGGTAAAGAACAACAGTGAGGTAGTGAGATAACTATAACAGCTCAAGTCACTTATTTAACATTATAATTGCACAGGGTATTAAATAGTAATTGCACATTATTCAATTCAATAAAAAAAATTTGTTTTGTGTTATTGCATATTAGTTATTACAGTTCTAGTGCAGCATTGTAAAGTCTGATGGCAGCAGGGATGAATGACCCGCGGTAACGCTCCTTTTTAGACAGGATGTCTAAGTCTGTCACTGAAGGAGCTGCTCAGCTCCTCTACAGTCTGGTGCAGGGGCTGGAAGGTGTTGTCCATGATGGATGTGAGCTTGGACAACACCCTCCTCTCTGCTACTTCCTCCACAGAGTGCAGCCCAGGACAGAAGTGGCCTTCCTCACCAGCTTATTCAGCCTCTTTCTGTCCCGCTCTGCGCTGCCTGGGGCCCAGCAGACGACAGCGTAGAGGAGGGCTGAGGCCACCACAGAGTCATAGAAGGTTTTAAGCAGGGGCCTGCTCACTCCAAAGGACCTCAGCCTCCTCAGGAGGTGGAGGTGGCTCTGGCCCTTCTTATACAGGGTGTCGGTGTTATGAGTCCAGTCCAGTTTATTATTGACGTGAACACCCAGGTATTTGAAACTCTCCACAGTTTCTATGTCCTGCCCCTGGATGTTCACGGGTAAGTGAGGTGGGGGTCTTCTCCTGAAGTCGATCACCATCTCCTTGGTCTTACTGGTGTTTAGACACAGGTGGTTCTTCTCACACAAGTCCACAAAGTTCATGATGACCGACCGGTACTCCAGCTCGTTCCCCTCAGACACACAGCCCACGATGGCCGAGTCATCAGAGAACTTCTGAAGGTGGCAGCTGTCCGTGTTGTAGGTGAAGTCTGAGGTGTAGAGGGTGAAGAGAAACGGAGACAGGACGGTGCCCTGGGGGGCCCCGGTGCTGCAGAGTGCCACCTCTGCAGCACCAAAAGAAACATCCAGATCCAGTTTCCCAAGACGTTTATGCATGAAGTTTCCTTGGGGGTTTTCTTTTGCAAGGGAAATAAACTTCACTGTCCAAGTGGCATTTATCATAAGAGCTTGTTAAATTCTCTAAATGTTAAACGGACAGATTCCATCATCAACTTGCGATTAATTGCACTATTTGTGTTCAAGGTAAAGTTTTTAGAAATCAAAAGGAACTATATTTTGGAGCCTAATATGATAGAACAAGAGGAAACTTGGGTAAAATAAATATTTTTAAGGTGAAAGTTTCCTCTCACTATAAACGGAGCTCTCAGATCCGTGGCTCTGCTTCCCTCTAGTGGTCACCAGGAGTAGCACACGCAGTCCTTTTGAATAAGACCTTTTTTAAAACACATCACCCTCTACAATTATTGCCAGCACTGATAAAGATGTGTAAAAAGCCTTATAATAAATTCATATTTTTTGCAGCAGAATGATCTCAAATAAAAAATTTAGAAACCAATAATATGGGTTCATTTATGAAGTTATTTATAATCCTCTATGATGCTTTCTTCTCTCTACAGTGTTTAGGTCTTGGGACGGAGACGGCCCTGGAAGAACGTTGATTTTGGGTCTGGTGAATTATTTCTGTTATTTTGGCCAAACCAGATTTTAGTTTAGTTGCAGAGGAAACACCAGATTATCCTTTCTAATGTCCTGGTACTTCAAAGACTTCAGCTCCAAAGCGTCTTTGGAGAAAAATGGGCCCACAGGATTACAGGTCCTTGTCTGTAGTTAATAGTGAGAAACAGTCATCCTTTGTTTCACACCAGTTCACCACAGCAAAAGGTTTCAGGTAAAGACCCGCCATCATGTTTACATTTGTGATTTTAGGACAGAAAGAGTCTTTTTTTCTGCTCTGAGCGTAAACGTGGGCAAATTTAACAGCTGTTCTGTCATCACGATTTGCTGACTAATGATCGGCACACCTGACTCACGTAAATAATCAACTTAAAGTATAAATAAATAATCAAAAGTGTTAAAGTTCTGTTGATTTTAGGCAATTAATTGTTCAGAGTCCCAGTTTTTTGGATTTTGCTACAGCAGTGGAATATGGATTTATTTTCAGGCTAAAACACGTCTCTACTGGAGCTGATGCTAATTGGAAAGGCTGCGGTTTATTTCCCTTTTACCAGGAAACAAGCATATTTACAAAACTTTAAATTACAGTAGGCGTTAAATTTATTTTACTTGCATTCACTGGGATGAAACTGGTCCCTTCAGACAGAGCAGCAGCAGCGCCGGCCTCGTTTCTGCACTCCCGCCTCGCCGACTTCATCTGGAGACGCCACTCCAGCTGGAAATGTCACAGAGAGGAGCCCTTCGTAATTTTACACAAACACACGGTTCAGGGCTCAAACAGTGATGTCATTGATAGAAATAAAAGTGTTTTATCAGAGACCCTTTAACTCATTAAAGAGCAACAGAGAATGCTCCACTTTTAACCCACGGGGATCCATTTATTTAAACAATAAAACACTTTCTTCACTATTCCTCTTTTTCTGTTCAGCTAAATGTATGTCAGTTTGTTTTCTAAGTTTTAAAATTGTGTTCATGTCATGACTTTCATTTAAATAAACATTTCAACAATTTTGACACAAAATGATCTGCCAGTCTTATTTATTACTCTCGAGGCTTTTAAAATCCAGACATGAAGTATTTATAATAAAGTTGAATTTATTTCCCATATTAAGGTTGTAAGTTAGTAAAAGTGAGTAAAATGTATTTGTATAGCACCTTTCACAGACATTAAAATCAAAGTGATTCACGATAAAAACAAAACAAGCATTTCATGTCCATCCTTTTTAAAGCATTTTTCTATACCGTATTTTTCGGACTATAATTCTGTTTTCAGAACACTTGGAAAGTGACTTTATACAGTGAAGGTCAAATTAGATCATTTCAACAAACCTATTTACATCCACAGAGTTTTTTGAGGCAAACATGGTGACTGAAGCACATCTAATCTAAGTCATGCATCAAGAAAGGAATAAAATGGAAATGTATTAAAAAAGAGAACTTTGTACAAACGAGGTTACAGAGTTCTAAACTAACAAACAAGATTTTTACATGAATAAGCTATTTGATCATTTATGGTAACAATGTTCCCTGTTTCTTACTGCTTTAGGCTCATAGAGTCTGACTATTAATTAAACAGTCAGTTGTAAAAGCATCCAATTAAGCTCAGTGTAATGTCATTATGACGACCTTTTTCAAAACGTGGAACTAATCTGTAACCGATAAATATACAACGGATATTGAAATATTCAGCTAGCTTCTGATTTTACAGCAGATATAATGTGTATTTCTAGTGACATAGCTGGTCTACTTCTACCCTGAACAGGAAGTCCTTATAGATTATTCTAACTTTCTGGGTATGATGTGAAATATATGGTGTGTTGGTGAAGATTCTCAGTCATCCAGGTTATGATCAATCCAAAAAAGGTTCAAAATAAAACAACTTGACTTCTTTTCTGAAGATGAAGGCATTCTGCTTCCCATCATGGAGCTCCAAGCTCTATAGGCAGTAATCAAACCTATAGCTGTGTTGTAAGTTTCTGAAAGTTGAAACCTGAGCCCTCCTCCTCTGTTTATATGTTTTTTCTCGCTTTACATAAACAGCTTCTTTCACCCCTCTGTCAAACCATCTGTCTTCTCTGTCCAAAATGTGAACGTGTTGGTCCTCAAAGAGTGTCCTTTGTCCTTGAGGAGCAGGTGGACGGCTGAGTCTTGTCCTGAGGAGGTAGATCTCCTGTGTTGATCCATGCGTCTGTGGAGAGATTGTTTGGTTTCTCCAATATTAACATCAGAACGTTCCTCACTGCACTGAGCTGCATTCAAGGCAAGGCAAATTTATTTGTAATTCACTTTTTAGTACAAGGACAACGAGTGCTTTACATGATTTATATACAGGAAAATAAAAAGAGAATAAAAGTAAGTTGGAATAAAATGTAAAAATTTAAACAAAATTAAACATGAGAAAATGGAAACTAAAAGCAAATATTAATAATTTTAAAAACAGTCAGACTACAAACTTAAACTAATAATGTTAGAGTAAAACAGTTTAACTAGAACAGTAGAAAGCAATCCTAAAAAAATGTGTTTTTAATCTTGATTTAAAGGAACTCAGGCTTTCAGCACTTTTCCACTTTTCAGGAAGTTTGTTCCAGATAAGTGGAGCACAGGAACTAAATGCTGCTTCTCCATGTCTGGTTCTGGTTCTGGTTCTGCAGAGCAGGCTGGAGCCAGAAGACCTGAGTGTTCTGGAGGGTTGATACTGATAACAAGTCTGTGATGTATTTAGTCCACTGAGTGCGACTTGAGTTCACTGGTTGGGTTGTTGGCCCAGGGCACCAAACAGGCTAGGACCGCCCCTGGATGTGAGGACCCAGAGTGGACTGGGGAAAGTTGGCTGAAGATCTGCAGAGAATCCAACAGGCTCCATTCTCTGGATCTGTGGAGGTGAGTTTCAAACATCTGGTTCCAGTCAACAACAAGGAGCTGATTAGATGTTTCTCCAGGTGTTGATGTGGTTTCAGAGATCCTCCTCTGATGTGGAAGCTCTTCCTCCACCTGATCACACCCTGCAGAGAGGGTTGTCTCGCTGGAAGTGTGAAAATCTTTTGCTCACAAACCCCTTTTAAGTCGTCCTCCAGCTACATGTTCAGAATTCAATCTGACTTAATTTTTCTTATCATGGCTCAATAGCACTACAATGTGAAAGATCATGATAAAAAAACTGTTTAATGCCAACAGAAAAATAAAATAAAGTGATTCACTGGATAGAAATAATGTCTCACCTTAACACTTGAAGTTTCTTTCTTTATTGAAAACACAGTAATGTTCATCACAAATATTAGATTAATAATTGTGGTATAAATCTTTACCGCCTCATTCAATAAAATGCTATACATTCACATATATCTCTTTATTACAGATTTAGCTGCTAAACACATCCTGTAAATTTTAAGTTTCAAATAAAAATATATTGTACAACTGAATAGTCATTTTTACTGAAATACTAATTAGAGTTGTGGTGATTTTGTTGTTTTGAGGTTATTTACCTTAAATATGTTTTAAATTGATGATTAAACATAATAAAACATTCAAAATATGATAATTCTCAGATGAAAAACTTACAATATTAGATGATATCTGTTGGCTCGTGTCTGGACTCAACAAAACGGGTCCAAACCAGAACCGGATCAAAGAACTGGTTCCACTTTTTAAACCTGGGGAATCATTTGACATTTTATTGCTGAGTTCACAGTTTTTGCAGCTAAAAGCAACAAGGAGGAAAAACAGCAAATATTCTGGTGCTGATCAGCTGGTTTAGGAAACAATGTTGAGAAATGAACAAACCCAACAGAACCAGAACATCAATTCTGAAGGAAAACAAGTGCTGACAATCTCTGACTATTGATTTCTGTGCAGTTTAGACATAAAACAACAACGATCAAGAAAATAATCTGCTGGAGATTTAAAAACCAGAATCAAACTCACTGAGCCTTCAGTGGATTCTGTCTATTTGGGTTTACAGAACTCAGCAGAACCTCCAGAACAAACACAAAATCCAGCGTGTAGCGGCTGAGTGAAGGTGGTCTGGACTCTGTGGAGGAGAGTCATGGTTTCAGAGACGCTGTAGAAGGACAGAATACCTGCTCTGTGATCCAGGTACACTCCTACTCTGGAGGAACCGGGACCTGAGATGGAGGTCCTGATGTTGTTGTGATAAAATCCATAATCTCCTTGGTAACAAATTAATGCCCAAGATTTGTCATTAGCTCCAAATACACATTCATTCCTTCTTCCTGCTCTGCTGATATTCTTGTATGCGACTGCTACATAAACTCTCTCTCTCCTCTCCACCTCCCAGTAACAACGTCCAGTCAGACTCTCTCTACTCAGAACCTGAGGCCAATCAGTGAATCTGTCTGGATGACTAGAATAAGACTGAGGTTGATCCATAAATGTCACCTTCCTGTTCCCCTCTGATAGTAACAGATCACTGTGTGCTGTGTTTGGATCCAGTGTGATTTCACATGAATATCTCAAGAATCCAGCTCTGCTCTTTGGTTCTGGTTCTGACAGTAAAACATCCACCTCAGTGAGTCTCAATGAGATGTTTGTCCATGCGTCTCTCAGGATGTCCTGTAGTTGATCTCTGAGCTCTGACACAGCTGCTGTCACATCCTCAAAGTAGCTCAGAGGATGGATCTTGATGCTGGATGAGTGTGTAGACTCACTGAGTGCTGACAGTGAGGGGTAGTTGTGGAGAAACTGGTTGTGATCCTCTGTGTCTGAGAGCTGCTTCAGCTCAGCGTCTTTCCTCTTCAGCTCAGTGATCTCCTGCTCCAGCTTCTCCTGAAGCTCTTTGACTCGACTCCCTTCAGTTTCCTGCTGGGATCTGATCTGCTGCTTCACATCAGAGCTTCTTTTCTGGATGAGACGGATCAGCTGAGTGAAGATCTTCTCACTGTCCTCCACTGTTTTATCAGCAGAGTGCTTGATGGCCTCCAGCTCCTATTGAAGCAGCTTCACATCTTTCTCTCTGTCCTGGATTCTCTGCTGGATGTTTTCTTGTCTCACCTCCAGCTCTCTCTGCCTCTCAGTCCTTTCTGCTGCAGCTGAGACTGTGTCGTGGCCTTTATGTTCATCCATTAAACAGAGACTACAGATACACTTCTGATCAGTACGACAGAACATCTTCATCACCATCATCATCATGACAAGAGCAGATGTTCTCCTGGAGGTTCTTGGAGGGCTCCACCAGCTTGTGTTTCTTAAATGCAGCTGAATCATAATGAGGCTGAAGGTGTTTCTCACAAAAAGAGGCCAGACGATGGCTTTCAGTTTTCTTCCAGAGCAGGAATCACAGGCCACATCATCAGGTCCAGCACAGCAGAGATCAGCAGGAGCAGCTTGGAGTCCAGTCTTCTTCAGCTGCTCCACTAAAGCTGCTAACATGGTGTTTTTCTTCAGAACGGGCCTCGGTGTGAAGGTCTCCCTGCACTGAGGGCAGCTGTGGATTCCTCTCTGATCCTCTTCATTCCAATAACTTTTAATGCAGTCACAACAGTAGCTGTGTCCACAGGAAGTAGTCACCGGATCCTTCAGTAGATCCAGACAGATCGAACAGCAGAAAGTCTCCCAGTCTGCCTGTTGCTCCATTTCTCCTCTCAGTCAGACGGACTTTTTGAGCTCCACTCCTGTAGAATATGTTCTAAGCTTTTGTTTCTACAGATGAATCCAGTCTCTCTGGTTTCACACCTACATGTCGGTTTAACCAACCATCAGTTCCAAAGAATGTGGAATAATTGGTCAGATGTGTTGCTCAAGAGCAGGAAGAAGAGGTAGAAAGGCTCAGCTTTCAATCTAAGACAATGGTTAGAGCAATAGACTGTGTATTAGGAATAGAATTAATTACCACCATAAAGCGTTAAATTTCAGTTTATGTAAGCCATTACTACATTTTTCTTTTCATTTGGTGTGTGAGGATTCTAAATCGACAGGCTACACGTAGAATGCATTCGAAAGAAAATGTCAGCTAAGAAGAAAAGTTACCTAAGAAGTAAACAGTGATTCAAACATCACCGAATTGATTGGAGGGAGATGAGTGGCTGAGATCTAGTGAGAGCTGTACGTAAGTAAAAATGGTGGAACACACGTAATATCAATCTGATCCACTCAGGTAAGAAGAAGCCAATAATTTAACATTAAGCGAAGTAACGTTTAAATTTTATCAATTTTAAAATTTTTCACAATAAAACACGTTTGATGAGGAGACCTTGACCAGCCCTGAGAGCCACCTGGATGAGTGTTTTGACAGCCTCATAATGGGGAAGCCGAAAAGCACCACAAACAAACCATCATCAAAATGGTTCAAATTCAGCCAGCGCTGCTTCCACTATGTCTCCAGATAGGAGCTACAGTGACATTCTGGAATCCATAGATAAGAAGCTAACTAGCCTGAATGCCCGTCTTGCCTTGGTAGAAGTCCTACACAAAGAATTTCAAGCTCTGAGAGTCGCTGGATTGCAGCCAGGAACAGCTAGCTTCTGTCACCGCCGAGAATGAATCGCTGAGGGAGGAAGTCAGGAAGCTCACCGATGGGATGATTTAGCTAAAAATAGTAAAATGAAGGAATCCATAATGGATATTTAGTCACGAAGCATGAGCGGTAACCTAGTCTTTGCCAGTAAGAGGAGGATGCAGAGGAAACAATTTGTGAGTTTCTCCGGCAGCAGCTGTAAATCCCAGCTGATGAGATAAAACACATGACCTTCTACCTCGTTTACCGGCTCAGAGGTAAGAAGCCTGATAAAAGCAGGCCTCTGCATATTGTAACTAAAAAAATTATCAGTTTCCTAAAGAAATCCTTGGTCAAAGGCAAGTTTTTGTCATGAATTGGAGGCAAGGGACCAGAGAACCTAAGGAAGGAGGGCAAAATACCTTAAACATAAACCAGAACGTGACAGTTTTATTCCCAATCAGAAAGAAATACATGGCTGAGGGCGTCAGGGGTACAGTTGCTGTAGAAAAGCTGTATATTAATGGTCAGCTGTTCAGGGATCAGAAGGTCACTCCGTGGCTTTATTAGCAGCACGACAGGTGAATTTAAAGCATGTGATACTTGTTAAAAGAGAATAGAACTGAACACGGTGATAAATTAAATGCATGCACAGCTCAGCAGGACATTCGCACGGTATGTTGGCTAGTCACACCTGGGTTTCTGGGTTATGGGTTGTAATCCTTTTTCTGTCACCCCTTCTCACTCTCTGCACTTTCTTAATTCTCTGCGTTTCTTTATGTTATTCCTCTGCTTCTTTCCTGTGGATCAGACAACCACAAGCACTTTATATGATGTTTCCTAGGTCTATGTACATCTATTTCTTTAGGGACATGCACTTTATAAGCTTCAGCCTTTCACTCACACCTATGGTTAAGCTAAGGTTTGTGACATGGAACGTGCATGGAACTGGTACCAGAGAGAAAATTAAAAATTTAAAGGCAGATGTGCTCTTATTGCAAAACATTCAAGAAACTGCTCTAAGCTCTGATCTACGAATCACGTGTCAGAGCAGAGAGGCTGCAGCCAATCAGCTTTCACCTCCAGCAGATGTTGGCCCCACCAGCTTTAAGGTGTGTCTGAGAGCAGGAAGAACAGGGAGGGTTATAAGGTTTTACAGCCTGCAGAATAAGGAGTTCTCTACCATCACTTTCCCCGATTATCACCAGGGTGACGTGTTCCATAGATTATTATTGAACGAGAGAGGACCCAGGATGGACCCTTGGGGAACCCCACATGTGATTTTTGTCATCTCTGATGTAAAGTTACCTACTGATACAAAAAGTCTCTGTCCTTCAAGTAAGATTTAAACCAGTTGAGTGCTGTACCAGAGAGGCTGACCAAGTTTTCCAGACGCTCTAGCAGAATGGAGCAGAGATGGGGACTCGAGTTTGTGACTCGTACTCGAGTCGCACTTCAGTCGCACATTTAATGACTTCAGACTCGACTGAGACTCGCAATTTCCGACTTGTGAACAATCTTTTATTTTTAAATGTTTTTTGTTTTACTAACTTGACTGATCGCTGCTCGGCTTCTTTTCTTACCCGCACACATCAGAGGTAGAAAAACAGCAGAGGGGCTGTCAAACAGTCACGCAGCAGAACTTAGCGTCACTGACGTAACGCGAAACATGCACCCATACAGATATGGAGGCGACCATAGACATCATATATGTAGACGTCCCATTGGGTGCAGGTTTCCACGTCGACGTCACCGCCATATTGTATGTGGTAGAAAGTAGTAAACATCTATTTTCCCTGTATATATGTTTTAAGTATTCAGATAGAAATATATAGATGGAGCTTATATATACTTGTAACAAAATATATAGAGATTAATTCATAGAGATTGGTGGCAGCCAAATTGGCTTTTGATCAATGTTTTGATCGATGTGCATATATAAGTAAATAGGTGTTTATATATATATATATATATATATATATATATATATATACATATATATATATATATGTGTGTGTGTGTGTGTGTGTGTGTGTGTGTGTGTATGTATGTATACATAAGTAAGGCAAGGCAAATGTATTTATTTCAGTAATACAGTTCAATTAGAACAGTCGAAGGCAATCCTAAACAAATGTGTTCTTAATCTTGATTTAAAGGAACTCAGGCTTTCAACACTTTTACAGTTTTCTGGAAGTTTGTTCCAGATCAGTGGAGCATAGGAACTAAATGCTGCTTCTCCATGTTTGGTTCCGGTTCTAGGTATGCAGACTAGGCTGAGGCCAGACGGCCTTAGTGGTCTGGATGGTTGATACACTGATAACAAGTCTGTGATGTATTTAGGTGCTAAGCCATTCAGGGATTTATAGACTAACAGAAGTATTTTAAAGTCGATTCTCTGAGATACAGGGAGCCAGTGAGTGGGGGGGGGGGGGGGGGGGGGGGGGGAGTGTTGGCCTAGTGGTTAGAGCAGCGTGCTTGCACCCAGAGAAGGATGCAAGTACCCGGTTCGATCCCCAGCGCCTGCACTCTGGGTCCCTGAGCAAGACCCTTAAACCCAGATTGCTCCCCGGTCGCCGCACATGGCAGCCCACTGCTCCCCAAGGGGATGGGTTAAAAGCAAGGAACAAATTTCATTGTAATGTATGTTTCAATGTACTGTATGTTTCAATAACAATAAAGATGATATTACTATTACTATTACTATTACAGTGGAAGGACTTTAGAACCGGGTCCATGTTCTCTACTTTCTTAGTCTTAGTGAGGACGCGGGCAGCAGCGTTCTGGATCAGCTGCAGCTGTCTGATCCACTTTTTAGGCAGACCTGTGAAAACACCGTTGCAGTGATCAGTTCTACTAAAATTAAACGCATGGATTAATTTAGTACATATGTATACATGACAGAGAGAGAGAGAGAGAAATATATATATGTGTATGTGTTGTATGACTATAAAAATCAGTTGGTTAAATCTAAACATTGTAGTCTTCATTATTTCATAAAACCGTGTGAACCTTTTAAGATCTGGTATAGACACAGATTATCAACAGACTTTTTAGGGGAGTATTAAAGAGATAAAATTACTAATATGAGGAAAAAGGTCATAGGAGAATAAAGTAAAAAAAGTCAAAAGTGGTAACATTATGAGAAAAAATGTCATATTATGACAATTAAGGGGGAACATTTCCAGAATAGTCACAGTTTGCAGAACTGTCTTAGTCCTGAAGTAATAGGGCCAGGATAGATTCTTATAATTGTTTTTATTCTTTACGAGAATAAAGTCAGGAGAATGAGGCCAAGAGAGATACGAGGATAAACTCGTAATATTATAAAAATAAAAATGTTACGAATAGAAAGTATATTCTGAGATTAAAGTCCCTGTGTCTCTGATAAGTGAGTATATCCTCTTGACCTACTGAGTCTGACAAATTAAGCAGGTGTTTGGTTTAAATCCTAAAACTCCCATCCTGCAGCTATCGTGTTTGAGAGAAACATACAGTAACACGGTGAGTAAAGTTCCCCTCTGGAATAAAACCTTGCGGTCAACTAACCAAGCACACTAGCAGTTATTAGCTACAGTACCCGGTAAAGGGCTGTACCCCCTCCTTCAAGCTGCACTGCGCAACGCTCCTCGTGCTTCCTCACACACCTACCGTGAGCCACCAAACGACTATTGTCCGGATTCCCCCATTTTCTGTGGGAAACCCTGGCAAGATTTAACCCCTCCTACACTCAGGAAATTAGAAGGAAGGGAGGGGTGAGCAGAGACCAATGCAGCGTAATGAAACCTTTTTGCTATCCCGTCTTAGTGACGGAGATGAAAACACAAGGGGAAACAAGCAAGCATGCTTACGCAAATTATTGCACTTATTTTGATTAATTAATGTGATTAGAATTTATTGTGCAATTAATTGATTATTGCGACAGGCATAATCAAGACTTGAGACTTGACTTGGACTTGCAAAAATGACTTGTGAACATGTCTGGAATGGAGTAATCAACAGTATCGAATGCTGCACTGACGTCCAATAGTACCAGCACTGTGGTTCTTCCGCAGTCTGCATTTATATGGATGTCATTTAAAAACCTTGATAAGGACAGTCTCTGTACTGTGGTGAGCAAGGAAACCTGACTGGAAAACGTCAAAGCGGCTGGTCATTGTTAAGAATGTAGTTCTGCAGAAGTAGCTTGTCCAAATTTTGGACTGCTGCTTATCAAATTGTCAAACCACTGCTGATTGTCCAATCAGCAGTGTTTTGATAATTGCTGTTTTAAAGAACTTGGGGAAAACACCTGACAGAAGGGACGTGTTTATTATCTGAGTCAAATCAGACGCTATGACAGGCAAAACCTTCTTAAAGAAAGCTGTGGGGAGAACATCAAGGCAGCAGGAGGAGGAACTTAGCTGCTGAATGATCTCCTCTAAGCTTTTGTAGTTTATTTTGCTGAATTGGGAAATTTTTTCAAGATAAGTTCCAGTTGGATACAGCTTTGATACTGAACTTGATATGGATATACACACTGATCCTTTAATCTTTAGCATTTTCTCAGTAAAGAAGTTAGCAAATTCATTGCAGGCCCTGGTGAAGTGGAGTTCAGAAGCCACGGATACAGGAGAATTTGTTAGCCTGTCGACTGTGGCAAATAAGACACGAGCATTATTAATGTTTTTGTTGATGATCTCAGAGAAGAAAGATGCCCTTGCATTTTTCAGTTTTAAGTTATATCGAGTTATATTGAGTCAAACCAAAGTTTCTAAGTGTGACACAGTTCTTTTGCAACTCTTTCTTCAGGGTCGTCAACGTGAAACTTGAAGTCTCCCAAAATAATTACACAGTCATAATCAGCACAAGTCACAGTTAGGAGGTCACTAAGATTATTAAAAAAAGTTAAAGGACTTAGGAGACCTGTAAACATTCTAGAACATAGTTCATACCAGGCTCTTTACCAGGAGAGCCAAATATTCAAAAGAGCTGAATTTTCCCGAAAACACCTTTTTACACAAAGTTGCGACTTCTCCACTTTTCCTTCGCTGTCTGCTCTTAAAAAAGAGTTTTTTTATTGTTAGTAATGTGATTTTCCAGGGTCGGGCATACTTTCATGATCCTTGGAAGGATGTCTGATATATCAGACACCAGGCCACAGTTCAAAGAGTTATAAATCAACAACTCTGTGTTTTTGTAATGAATTGAATATGGAGAACCCAAATGTTAGCCGGACACAGAGCTGAAGCTTAAAAAAGGGGTTTATTAACAAAAAGGTCCAGGAGACAAAAGAACTGGCTTCAGGCAACACAACAAAGCAAACTCCAAAAACAGACGAGCCGGAAGTTAAACGGACAAACGGACAGGGAGGCTAAACAAAAACAGTTAAGGGAAAAGTACTCTTACCGGAGAATTAGCACATGAGGATAACACGAGACGTCCTGGCAACAAACAGAAAACTAACGCGGGCTTAAATAGGCGAACAGAACAGGAGAACAGGGCGGGACTAATTAACCAAACAGGTGGGAATGATAAAAGGAGCACACCGACTAATAAACCTAAGGTACAAAGCAAAACACAGACACTAGCTGAAATAAAAACTAATAAAGACTAAAACCGACTAAGGATAAATCCAATCCAAAACAAGAAAACAGAAATAAAACCTAAGACAGAAAAGTGACTAAACTGAAAGAAAATAACCTGAACCACAACAGGACGTTACAGTTTTTCTTGTTATAGAAATGTTTAATCCTACATATAGATCCAGTGCATAATATTAGGGTTGTTGGTCCTGTGGCTTGTTTTTTCTCTGATAGCTTGGAGTGAAGATTGTTGACATACCTTTGATTGTTGTTGTGATCTTCCTGGGTCTCATGTTGGAGTGGAGCGAATCTGTTTTGTAGTGAAATTCTAACATTTCCAACAGGTTTATTTCAATGATTTGTTGTTAGAACAGACCGTTCCTGTTTCACTTTTCTTGGGACACTTCTCTGTAATATTGGACAGTTTTCTTTGTCTAGGTAAGCTAAGATAGACTTTATTGATCTCACAGTGGAGAAATTCCCGTGTCACATCGGCTCATAATCAAAAAAGGAGCCAAAAGGAGGAAAAGGTGCATGAGGTATATACAGTGTGTTCACGTATATACTGTGGATCGAGACAGAAAAAGAAATAAAGCAGAGATTTAAGATTACTTATGTACATTTAAGGTGACTTATACACATATGGATTTGACGTTGTACATTAAAGTGGTACCAGGTAAAGAACAACAGAGAGGTAGTGAGATAACTATAACAGCTGAAGTCTTATTTACCATATTTAACATGATTATTGCACAGGTTATAGCAAAGGGTATTAAATAGTAATTGCACATAAGTTATTACAGTTATAGTGCAACATTGTAAAGTCTGATAGCAGCAGGGATGAATGACCTGCGGTAGCACTCCTTTTTACAGACAGGGTGTCTAAGTCTGTCACTGAAGGAGCTGCTCAGCTCCTCTACAGTCTGGTGCAGGGGCTGGAAGGTGTTGTCCATGATGGATGTGAGCTTGGACAACACCCTCCTCTCTGCTACTTCCTCCACAGAGTGCAGCCCAGGACAGAAGTGGCCTTCCTCATCAGCTTATTCAGCCTCTTTCTGTCCCGTTCTGCTCTGCCAGGGGCCCAGCAGACGACAGCGTAGAGGAGGGCTGAGGCCACCACAGAGTCATAGAAGGTTTTAAGCAGGGGCCTGCTTACTCCAAAGGACCTCAGCCTCCTCAGGAGGTGGAGGCGGCTCTGGCCCTTCTTGTACAGAGCGTCAGTGTTGTGAGTCCAGTCCAGTTTATTATTAATTTGAAACTCTCCACAGTTTCTATGTCCTGCCCCTGGATGTTCACGGTTGAGTGAGGTGGGGGTCTTCTCCTGAAGGCGATCACCATCTCCTTGGTCTTACTGGTGTTTAAGCACAGGTGGTTCTTCTCACACCAGTCCACAAAGTTCACGATGACCGACCGGTACTCCAGCTCGTTCCCCTCAGACACACTGCCCACAATGGCCGACTCATCAGAGAATTTCTGAAGGTGGAAGCTGTCCGTGTTGTAGGTGAAGTCTGAGGTGTAAAGGGTGTGCCACCTCTGAGTGACAGCCGTGCAGCCGCACGTACTGAGGGCGGTTAGTGAGGTAGTCGATGGTCCAGTCAGCTAGATGTTTGTCCACCCCAGCTTCCTCCAGCTTCTCCCTCAGCAGCACCGGTCTGATGGTGTTGAAAGCGCTGGAGAAGTCAAAGAACATGACTCTCACAGCGCTCCCGGTGGTCTTCAGGTGGGTGAGCGCCCGCTGCAGCAGGTAGATGATGGCGTCCTCTACTCCAATGTTGGGCCGGTAGGCAAACTGCAGCGGGTCCAGGGCGGGGCTGACCACGGTGTGTAGGTGAGCAAGGACGAGGCGCTCCATGGTCTTCATCAGGTGGGAGGTCAGGGTGTCTGGTCTGACATGGGCCGGTTCCCTGGCGTGCGGTGCTTTGGGAACCGGTACCACACAGGAGGTCTTCCACAGGGTGGGGACCACCCCCAGGCTGAGGCTCAGGTTTTAGATGTAGCTGAGGACCTGACAGAGGTCATCTGCACAGGTCCTCAGCAGCCTGGGGGGGATGCCGTCAGGTCCTGATGCTTTCCTCTGTTTCAGCCTCATCAGCTTCCTTCTCACCTGCATTGATGTGACTGTGAGGGGGGGGGGGAGGCAGGACCGAAGGTGTGGATGGGTCGGTGCTTTGTGAGAGTGGCGGCGGGGGGGAGGGTAGGTCTCTGCTGGACTGGGGGTTGGAGACATGTGGAGAGTTGAGGACAGGGAGGGGGCCAGTGTGGGGGGAGTCAAACTCATCTGCAAACTTGGTGTCACCGTCTGCAGCCCTGCTGGTCCTCTGCCCAAAGCCGGAGATGTTCTTCAGACC
Organism: Fundulus diaphanus; assembly: GCA_037039145.1. Lineage (NCBI taxonomy): Eukaryota > Metazoa > Chordata > Actinopteri > Cyprinodontiformes > Fundulidae > Fundulus > Fundulus diaphanus. The sequence goes on from CM073126.1 coordinate 39,457,789, forward strand.
TCCAGCTGCTCCTCCATCTTCCTCCCATAGTCCTTCTATACCGACCTGATCCACAAAGGTGGTTGAATAAAGGGTTGAGTTTGAATTCAGTGTTTGTGTGTTCTGTATCTAAAAGTAGGTCACCAAGAAGCAGCATAAAATAGCCAGGGGTGCACTTAAAATATATGTTTTGAATTTGTTGATAATTACCGATATCAATCAATATGATTTCTATTTTGATTTCTATTTTATTGATATGCTTTCTTTCTATATATCTTCCAGTCCTATGATAAAGTATGCTGAGGGTTATTGGTACCAACGTTGGTTCTACAAGGTGTTGAATCAATCATCTGCTGCTGTGACCCTCACCCTCCAAATCATTTCTATGATCAGCAGCTGGTGCCATATAAGGACGGAGCCTCCACCCACACGGCATCAGATTGTTGTCCAGCCCCCAGTGGTAACACTTTCAGGTCATTTTGTCACTTCAAGTGGCCAGTAACAGCAGGTTAGGCAGCGTTATGAAACCCTTGTGGAGATAACATTTGTTATAACCATAAAAACACACTCGAATCACATCGGCAATGACATGGTACGGAATGCTAGCAATGAGCTACCTCCGTTAGCTCTTTGTTTTTAAAACACCATGTAAATGCATTACACAAACATTTCCAAATGGCCGTGTAACCTTTCCCTCTGGTTTCTCTGCCCAACCCGTTGGTGCCTCGTGAGAGAAATAAAATGTTGGTATAACTCATGTCACTGGACATTTTCTTAATCCAGTAATCTGTCATACTGTTCACAGTTGGGTCCCCAGTCCAGTTTGTTATCCAGGTGAACACCAAGGCATTTATCCTCCTCCGCCTCCACTTCTTGTCCCAGAATACTAATAGTATTGGTACTATTCCAGTTTCTCCTGAAATCTACAATCATCTCCTTTGTTTTAACCACATTTAGAATGAGGTGATTGTTTCCACATCATGCCACAAAGCGATCCATCAGCTCCTGGGACTCAGCTTCCTGTCCATCTCTGATGCGTCCAACGACTGCAAAGTCATCTGAGTATTTGTGTAGATTACAGCAGTCTGTCTGGTACTGGAAATCTGAGGTGTAAAGGCTGGTTCACGCTGCAGGATTTTCAAATAGTCGGCCAATTTCCAAAGCCTGAGAGACATCACACGTCACAATACAAAATCATAGATATAACAGGTTTGGTTGCACAGCGTGAGGTTTCCTGTCAGACCGCTAGCACACTACACACGAACAAATTAAATTTAGGATTATCAGATATCAGCTCAGAAATATTGAAAAACCTCTCAAGATCAAACTGAGAGTGAATAAACATGGATGACAAGAAAACATTAACAGCGATAGTTTGTGTACTAATTTTAACGGAGAAAAAACAAAACAAAAATAAAAGCCTTTGGATAAAGGAGTGGAAACAGCACAGTCAGGATTCTACTTTTTGGTGCACGGGATATGCAATATTTTTGGACACCATGTAATAATTAGCATACCTCACGTCAGTTTTTTTAGGTAGCGCATTCGGACGTTATAACTGAAGCCATAGATTTAGCTTAACTTGACGGATAACTTTGCTGCGGATTGTGAGCAGCTGTGTAAAAGAAGCAGTGCAGCCATCTCTGTTTCTAAGTGACTTTGGGCTTTCTTTTGTCTAAAGCTGAGTCTAATGTTCCGGTTTTTGGGCTCATTTTTGAACGTGAAGCCACATTTTTGGGCTTGTCTTTTTTTCTCCGACATAACCCTTTCTTCTGTCTATTTCACTTTGCAACACAAGCTGTAATGAGACCTTGCATCACAACTGTTCTGCACACAGCGCGAGCCGCTTTAAATACTGCCCACATACACTCCGCATCTCGAAAAGTTTATAAACAGGAAAAGTCACGATGGGTAGAGATGCAAACCTAAATGCCTGCATTTATACAGTATAGAAACAGGCTCTGCATTACAGTGTGGTGGGTTGTTTACTGAGTTGAGAATGTTTTTTAACAACGTCAAAACAGCATCCATTCTTCACCAAAAGCAATTATCAATGCACCTAAGAAACAAAAAAAAAGTGCATTCACATAACGGATGTCGCCCGTTTCTGTCCAAATTACAAAGATGCCTATTCCCATTGGGTTAGTATTATCACAGGACTACGAAGTTCAACAAAATACAGTGGGTAATATTTGGGGGAATTTTTATTTCCAATTACTGACATGGCCGACTGGCACAGGTTTAACAACACAGAGAATTTTTGCAATTGTTCCTAATCGCAAGCCACAGCGAGATTGGGGCCTGTCAGAAGGGGGATCGGGGCAGAAATCGGCTAATTATCCTGCTGTATGAACCAGCCGTAAAGAGAAAAAAGGAATGGTGACAGTGCAGGATGTGCCTTTGCTGCTGACTACCTGCTTAGACACTTAACACTAACAGTGTGATTGTAGCAAGGTGGCTTTATTATCTGTATGTTTTGGTTTCAGCTTTGGTTTGTTTCATAGTTATTGTATATTTTTTGTGCACGCTTTTTGAAGGAGACAGTTTCTACTCCCTCTCTCTGGATAGGAATCATCAGGGAACTGGCACCGCGATGAGAACGGCAGCGATGGGTGTGCGGCAGATCCAGACTGGGGGAAAGCAGAAGTGAACCCCAGTACCGGGATCAGTGAGGCCGTACTTGGGCCATGGTGAGGAGCACCTGAGCCGGTCATTTACGTCGCTACGCACGTTGGCTGGATGGACAAGAGGCTTGGGGGAGATGCTGGCCCCAATGGCTCAATCGCTAGATACATAGCCTTAGGGTGGACTGCAGAAGGATGCCGAGCGGGAGCAGCTGATCCTCACTACCCTCTGACTGCTGAGACCGCTGGATGTGTTACTTTTGGTGCTGGACTTTTTAACTGTTCTAACCTTGTAGTTGCACTTTTAGTAAAGATTTTAGCTGTGATCAACTATGCAGTTTTTGTGGGGGTTATTTTTGTTGTAATAAAGTTGTTAAACTTTTAAACTTGTTGGTTTTTAAATACACTGCTCACCCCTGCGTTATCAAACCTGTTTTATTCTTAGTTTAACTAGGTGGCATTGTCAGACCCATTACCTGTTGCTTAAAATAACATGGACATTACTCGGCCACCATATGTTCACAAAACCATATACACCATCAATGATCTTCAGCATCGCTCCCATTGTTTGTTTGTTGCCCGTAACCTCTGGAGAAAGATGCAGGAGTCTTTGATTAAGGTCCAGCAGGTTGCTGAGCACTTTTGCTGATTGCCCAACGATTAATGGAAAACATCCTCCTCCCCTAACTTAGTCTGAGCATCACAGACTATTCTATGTCATAGACATACGTGTTCTATGTTTTGTTATTTTGTAACTTTAAGAAACATATGTAATTGAAATTTATATATTTTACTGTGGGTTGTTTGACTGTCTTGACTAACTTTATTTAAATTGTTTCAGAAAGATGAGTAGTCATCCGTTGATCCAGCCATCTTCTTGACCAGGTTATGACATGTTCCTTATAGAATGAAAGTGTCACAAAGGTAATAATCAAGGAAACCAAAGGAAAGTTTAAAGGGTTTATTGGTAAATCTGCAAGATGTGATGATTCTTCTTGCTATGGATCCAGAACCAAGGACGGCACTAAGGGGAAAGGTAATGAGTTAATATCTGAAAGTAAAATGGGTTGAGAATGTGCGGAGATGGTTTCTTACTGGTGTAGACAAGGTGACTTTATCCACACTGGTTGAGTTAGGCAGGAGATTGGTGGAGTTGTGAAATATTGGACGGTTCACCAGGAGGTGAGTGAGCGATGATTTAGAGAAGAGCCATTGTTCCAGGAGGTCAGCAAGAAGAGCGGCATGGAAGTTTTTAAGGAGAGTTCAATGAACAGAATCCAGGAATGAGAAACAGTCTGCTGGATTGACAAAGAAAACAGATTTGTGTTAAGCAGAGACAGCAAAGGTAAATGTAAGAACTCTAGGAACATTATTCTCAAAGAAGAAGAGAGCTGGATTACCACTTGTATGAGGTGAACAGTCTGTAGTCCTCCTCAAGAAACAGGTCTTTAAAAGGAGAAGTTAGCGTTTTAATATCTGAAACTCAAATGGGTTCAGAATGTGTTGTAAAATGTGTGGAGAAGGTTTCTTACTGGTGCAGGCAAGGTGACTATCGTGAGTCATTGAAGGATGGACAGGCAGGTGTGCCAGGAGGGTGATTCTTAAGAAGAGCTCACAAAACAGATGGAGGGACTGAGGAACAATACGCTGGAATCCAATATCTGAGTACTGACAAACAAAGCAGATTTCTGTTGAGGAGAGACAGCAAACGTAAGTATAAGAACTCCAGGAATGTTAGATACCCACAAGAAAAGGTCCTGATTACAACTTTTGTGGCTATAAGAATCTGGCTCTGTATCAGGAACCCCATTCCTCTGTAAGGGAAAAGATATGTGGTTTGCTATCTGAAATTGGTTGAGAATGTGTTGTAGAAGGAGTGGAGATGGTTACTTACTGGTGCAGAGGAGGTGAGGATGTCCACAGAGGCCGAGGTCAGCAGGAGATTGGTGGAGGCAATTATTTTTCCCCTTTTGTCCTTCTTGTCCAGGTTGGAGTTGTGGATCAGTGAAACACTGAAGGATGGACAGGCAGGTAAAGGATGGACAGGCAGGTGAGGAGGTGATGAGTTATAGAAGAGTGCGTGTGCCAAGAGAGCAGCCAGGACAGTGGCTAGAGGAGCGGCGTAAAGATCCTTAAGGAAAGTACTTCAAATCGATGCAGGGAATGATAAAAGGTACGTCTGAGTCCCGGAACTGAGCAATGATAGAGAAAAACAGATATCTGTTAAGGAGAGACAGCAAAGGTAAGTGTAAGAATTCCAAGAATATTAGATCCAAAGAAGAAGAAAACCTGTTTACCAGTTGTATGAGGTGAACAATCTGGCGTCTGCCTCAAGAGCCACGTGCCTCTTTAAAAGGAGAGGTAAGTGTATTACTAAGTGAAACTGGAATGGATTGAGAAAGTGTTGTAAAAGGAGTGGAGACAATTTCTTACTGGTGAAGATTAGGTGAGTATATCCACACAAGTTGAGCTCCGCAGATGATTTTTCATTATTGGAGTTGGTGATTGTCTTTTTTTGTCCTTTTTGTCCAGGTTTGAGTTGTTGATCAGTGAATTGTTGAAGGGTGGACAAGCAGGTGAGCCAGGAGGACTGCTAGAGGAGCGGTGTGGCGGTTCTCAAGGAGCGTTCTCAAAACATATGTAGGGACTGAGAAACAGTTTTCTGGAGTCCAATATCTGAGCAATGACAAAGAAAACTGATTTTGCTTAAGGAGAGACATTGAAAATAAGTCTAAGACTCAAGGAATGTTAGATACACAGAAAAAGATGGATATGGTTTCTTACCGGTGCAGAGGAGGGAAGGATATCCAGATTGGTGGAGTTAATGATTGTCTCCTTTGATCCTTTTTTTCCTGGTTGGATTTGTTGATCAGTGAAACATTGAAGGGTTGACAGGCAGGTCAGTGAGTGATGGGTTACAGAGGAGTGCTTGTGCCAGGAGAGCAGCCAGAGGAGCGGCTTAAAGATTCTGATGGCAAGATCTTAGAACAGAGGCAGGGAAGAGAAAACATTGGACCTCTATTAAAGGAGAGGAAAATGGATTAAACACTCAAACTTGAGTGGATTTAGAATTTGTTGAAAAAGGAGAGGAGACAATTTCTTACTGGTGCAGAAGAGGTGAGTATATCCACGCAGGTTGAGCTAGGCAGGAGATTTGTCATTGGTGGAGTTAGTGCTTGTCTCCTTTCGTCCTTTTTGTTCAGGTTGGAGTTGTTGATCAGTGAATTGTTGAAGGGTGGACAAACAGGTGAGCCAGGAAGACTGCTGGAGTAGTTATGTGACGGTTCTTAAGGAGCGCTCTCAAAACATATGTAGGGACTGAGGAACAGTTTTCTGGAGTCCAATATCTGAGCAATGACAAAGAAAACAGATTTTGTTTAAGGAGAGACATTGAAAATCAGTCTAAGACTCAAGGAATGTTAGATACACAGAAAAAGATGGAGATGGTTTCCTACCGGTGCAGAGGAGGGAAGGATATCCATTTTGGTGAAGTTAATGATTGTGTCCTTTGATCCTTTTTGTCCAGGTTGGACTTGTTTGATCAGTGAATTGTTGAAGGGTGGACAAGCAGGTGAGCCTGGAGAACTGCTGGAGGAGCGATGTGGTAGTTCTTAAGGAGCGTTCTCAAAACAGATGTAGGGACTGAGGAACAGTTTTCTGGAGTCCAATATCTGAGCAATGACAAATAAAACATTTTGTTTAAGGAGAGATGGCAAAAGTAAGTCTAAGACTCAAGGAATATTTGATACACAGACAAAGATGGAAATGGTTTCTTACCGGTGCAAAGTAATGAAGTATATCCAGATTGGTGGAGTTTGTCTTCTTTGGTCCTTCCTTTCCTGGTGGAGTTGTTGATCAGTGAAATATTGAAGGGTGGACAGGCAGGTCAGTGAGGGATGAGTTACAGAGGAGCGTTTGTGCCTGGAGAGCAGCCAGAGGAGCGGCTTAAAGATTCTGATGAAAAGGTCTTCAAACGGATGCAGGGAACAGAAAACATTCTTAAAAGGAGAGGAAAGTGAATTAAAAACTGAAACTTGAGTGGATATAGATTTTTTTGTGAAAGGAGAGGAGACAATTTCTTACTCGTGCAGAAGAGGTGAGTATTTCCACACAGGTTGAGCTAGGCAGGAGATTGATGGAGGGAGTGATTGCCTTCTATTGTCCTTCTGATCCTGGTTGTGGATCGATTAATCATTGAAGGGGGCACTGAGAGTTGATTGAGTTGGCATTGTAGAGGAGCACTTGTACTAGGAGGGTGGCCAGAGGAACGGTTTGGGGATTTCTGAGAAGTGTCGGACTTGTGTTTAAAGCCCTTTTGGGTCGGGAAGTGCATCCGGCTTAGAATCTGTCAAGTCTGTATGACAGTGGTACTGACTTGTTATATTGATCCTTGATGGAGGGAGCTACTTTAAAGACTCCTTCAAATAAAGAGGATTTCATGAGCTGGGGGTAATATCCAGTAGTCATTTGGTCAGGGGTTTTGTTACACCGTGGAGATGTCACCAGTCCGCCACAGAGGTAATCAGCTTTTTTATGTATCATAAGCATGATTTTTTTTCAATGTCTCCAGGCAGAAAGGTTTTAACAATGTGTTTCAAACCTTAAATTAAAGATGATCAAAGGACGTAGAACATATAAAGTTCTGACCAATAGCAGAGGTTGAAGTTAGTTTTCAAGAGAAATGTTAATCACAAAATAATCCAAAAGAGTCTTGACCAAAACAAACAAAAATGAAGAAGTCTCAGACCAGCCTTGCAGCTGACTGTCACAAGGTCACCCTCCCTGCATATCCAAATACTAAAACCAAAGGGCAGAAAACAGGACTACAGCTAACTCCGAAAAGCTCAGCTTGTTGATTGGCAGGCTGGGGAATGTAAGAGGAAGGACCCGGGGCCAAGGCTGTCTCTCAGACTTTGGTCACAATGTCAATGTTTTAAATGATTTTTAAAAAAAATTGTATGAGATTTTCCCACAGAACATATTCAAAGTGATTCTGCCTGTTTAAAATTTGCACAGCAGCGAGGCGATGCCTTAACAACTTAAAATAACCACCCCATTCTTGCAAACAGTCTTGATGGTCAGAGGGGATGCCCACCCTGATGCTCCTGCCCACCTGCCTCACCCGGAGAGCCAGGCCGTTGCTGCTTTGACCTTTTTCTGTGTGGCTCTGGCTCCTTCGTCCGAATGAGCACAGAGGCGATGCTTCTTTGTGGCTGTGTCCTCTCTTTGCTCTCAGCAGCTTGCAGCTGTGCCGGGCTTTGTTTGGCTTCTGCCACCTGGATCACAGCCACGGGGGGAATCTGCTTGTGCTTTCTCACCAGCAAGTTTCTGGAGGTCTATATGGTATCTTTGATGGCAGCAGGGGTGAGTTAATGCTTGGCACAGTGTTGTTTACAACTTGTGTGCTGCAGCTCACCCATTAAGAATTCACTCTGGTTTGAGGACCTCCCTTGCTGGTAAGTACGGGAATTGCAAGGAGCCAGGCTTTGCCCACTGGTCTACGGCAGCACTGCACACTTTGACCAGGTGTCTCACCGACTAAGGCGCGCCACAACCAGGTCGGGAGTACGTAGATGGAGCTGACATGTCCGGGAAGTGCATGACGGTCCTGACTGGCAGAATCCCATGAGCCATCATCCATGATATGTCATGAAGTCTGTTTTGGAGAATAGGATGGTTTATATTGTTCCAAATAATTGTGGACTCTCCAAATGAGTGTTTGCAAACTGGAGTTACTTCCCCCCACTGATGTACAGAAATAGAGAAGCACCTCAAACATGCAGGTAACAGTAGGTTTTAGGCTGGGTTCCTTTAAAATAACCTGTTCAAATGCATATATTAAATTGGGCCACTGCATTTAGAACATATAAAGTTTTGACCAATAGCAATGGTTGAACAGAGGTAAGTTGGATTATAAAGTATAGCTTTTACCCCGGCTTTTACATGCCGGGGGATATAGCAAGGAGGAAACCGCACTTAGCTTGTCTCTCTTTTTTATGCCCCCAGTGGCCAATCACAAGCTTTTTGTTTTTTGCCCGTGTTTTCCTTTAGTAACCTTGGAAAGATGGGTTATCATCCGTCCATTGCCTCATCTTGGTCCTAGGGGTCTAGGGAGGCTGGAGACAATATCACACATTAACTAGGTGAGAGATGGAGTACATCCTAAAGAGCTGGTGAAGATTTTCCAAAATCCTGAGCCATGAGCTCTTGATCCAAAAGAGCTCATGAGTCCAGCAGAGAGTGAATCAGTTTGTAGCACTTTAGCAAGGGTAGGGTGAGTAGTTCATGTACAGAGGCCTCAGTACAGGTGTCCTATCCTTGAGTCCTCATGGGGAGAGAACTTTGCAGCATGTCTCTCTGCCACATTTCCTTTAAGACCACGTAAAAAACAGTAAGGCCTCAAACATAGTAGGGTTTTAGTTTGAATTGATTCCCAAAATTTTTAAGCTTTACCTGAAAACTAACTTCAAGCTCTTCAATCAGGGACAACAGTGGCGCAGTGGGTTATTGTGTCCTTGGGTAAGACACTTCACCTGCTTTTCCTGCTGTTGGGGGTCAGAGGGCCCGATGGAACCGTTTGTTTTTTTACGGACGCTTCTGTTAGTTTCTCCCAAGACAGCTATGGCTACAATGTAGCTTACCACCACCATTGTATGAATGGCTAAATGAATTGGTGAATGATTTAATGTACTTTAAAGCGCTTAAAGGTTGTTAAACTTGATAAAGCGCTAAACAAGTACAGGCCAGTTAGCATTTACTACAAATCTTCAGGGAGCACCTGCAACACATGGGTGCATGGAGGTTGCCAGGAATGGGGGTTTAATTTAATCACAGCTACACCCACTGACCAAAACAAAAATCAATAAGTCAGCACCCAGTAGAAATGGTCCAGTTTGGTTTAATTTGGCTCCACAGGCAGACCACTGCCAGGTGTCAGAATGAATCATTCAGGGAGCCGCTAAGTCTAGATCAGCCCCCAAAGGGCATGAGTGATGACAATATGAGTGAGGTGGTGGTGTCACAGGTAGTTACCGGTGTGTCCAGTAGTCAGTTGGAACAGTGAGCGAAGGTCAGCAGACACAGAAAATGACTCGTAGACACATCAGACAGCACCACCAGCAGGTGATAGAGTTTGATGGGGTTGTATTGCTGGAGTGTATGGAGCAGGTTGTAGAGATCCAGTAACCTGGCTTATGAGGCATACAGATGTCACGGTGACCAATGATGGTACCAGATAGCCTGGAAGCCCCACATGCCAGGCAATGGCAACAAACACCCTCCACACCTCACTGACTGGCATGTGGGAAGAACAGATGTTTGGAGCCAACAGTGGGCCACAGTAACACCTTTACATGCCACATGCCAAACAGTGGCACAAAACACCCACCCAGGCTCATTGGCTCTGTCTCAATTCAGGGGCTGCATCCTTCGAAGGAGGAATTTATAGGCCGATTAAGTCACAGCCGAGCGACAAAGGCTTCAAATGTGGTTGACAAATGTGTCGTTTTCCTCGATTTGAACAATGGGGCTGATGTATCCTTCATTGCTAATCCTATCCTATGATTCATTGTGGGTTGAAGAGACATTTTTAACCGGAAACAGCAATAGTGAAGGGGACTGAAAAGCTGGTAATAAAGTTGAATATGTTACATTTTTTATGGCATAAAAGTAATTTTTTGGAAAGTTTTTAGGCGAGAAGTGTGCTCTCTTAAACCGAAAGATCTGCTTGTTTCATTAGCACATCACTTGATTTAAAAAAATGTTCGGGCGAGTTCGGGCCACAGCCAGATCCTGTTGTCAGATTACAGCCACTGGGCAGCCTAGGCTCACCACGCCGAGAGAGAACACCTTTCTACCAATACACTGCTTTGAGACTTCTGCTGGCTTTACGCTATGAGGAATAGGATATCTAATCTTATCTATCTTCATTACAAGATATCTAATGTCAATGTTCGGTTTATTCATTATTATTCGCTACAAGTAAACTGATTTAAGCCTTCCTTCAAAAGTTATAGGGTTAGGGCTTAGCTTGGAAAATGTTTTACTAATGTGGACAAATGATATTTGTCATCAATTAATTTTGTTTAATGGCATATTTCAATAAAAAAACTTAACATTTGGCTAAATAATGAATTAGAATATAATTACAGTAGATAAAACAATATTTTAAACAAAGATTGTGGGCCATAATAACTATATAAAGGGGAAAGTGAAAAATGTTTACAGTTATGTACAGTGGAGACAACAAGATTAACTTTTTGCTCCAATCTTCTTTTTTTGCGGTGCACGAAGTAGCCCAAGTAGATCAGGTCCTTTGAAGGATGCAGCCCCTGAATTGAGACAGAGCCATTGTCAGGTCTCTTAGGCCTCCAGATATCTGGTTCTGACATTGGTAACCTTTACAACTATGCTCCCCACATGCCAGGAAATAGCATAAACAACTCACCCAGTTTCATTGCCTGGCCTATGGGGTGTACTCATGTCTGGAGCCAACACTGAGCCACATTAACATCTGTACACCCCATATGCCAGGCAACAGCATGACACACCCACCCAGGCTCAATCATTGTAACACAATAACACACATACCAGGCAACAGCGAAAACACTCACCCAGGCTCATTGTCTGACACGTGGAGCATTTAGCTGTGTGGTTCCAGTATTAGTGACCATGACAACTGTAAGCCCCACATGCAAGACAACAGCACAAAACACCCATCCAGGCTCAATCCCTAGCATTTAGGAATGCTAGGGATGTCTAGGAACCAGACATTTAGATGCCCCACATGCTACTAAACACAGCAACACAAAATACCAACCCTGACCAACACTCATCGTCTGGCATGTGGGGCCTGCAGATGTATGGTTCCAGCATTAGTAACCATGACAGCTGTAAGCACCACACGCCAGGCAACAGCACAAAACACTCAACTAGGGGCATTACCTAGCATGTGGGGTATACAGATATCATGGTAGTAAATGGAGGAACCAGACACCTGTATTTCCCACATGACCTGCAGAGGCACTAAATACCAACCCATTCTCATTGCCTGGCATGCAGGGTTTGAATCTCTTATTCTAAAATTAGTTCCAGTGACAGCTAAAAACCCCACACACCAAGCAATTGTCAGAAATGCCCCTACAAGGCTATTGCCTGTTATATAAGGTTTAAAGATGTCTGATTCCAATATTAGTGTCATGTTTTGTTGGTGTTTATAGTTTGATTTTCTTGTCTTCGTTTGATAATTTTCTTGTTAGGTCTAGCCTTATCTAGTTCTGTTCTCTCCTCATTATTGTTTGTAACGTGTTGCCATATCAGTGCTTTTATTAGGCTATTTATTGGGTGGTGTATTCCTTTGGTTCATTCTTTTGTGCTTTTCTTGTAATCCTTTTACATTTATATTGTTTCTTATTAGATCTCGGTTTGACATTTTCCCCAGGATTTCTTGTTCAGCTCCATTCATGTTTATTTACCCTTTTCCCTTCTTGTCTCCATTCTTTTCCTTTGTCTCAGTCACTTCACACATCCCCTGATTGTTGTGCATTCTCTTTCCTTCAGCTGCAGCTCATCCTTCGGCTTTCTTCCATTGGCATCACTAACACTCCGTTGGACTGGTTTATTTCCTACTTTTCTGGCCGCACTCAGTTCATTCAACTGAAGACCCTCAAATCCACCCCCTCCCCCGTCACCTCAGGTGTGTCCCAGGGCTCTGTCCTGGGGCCCCTCCTCTTCATCATCTACCTCCTTCCCCTTGGCAATATCTTCCGCAAATTTAACATCCACTTCCACTGCTATGCCGATGACACCCAGCTCTACCTCTCCACGCAACCATCGTCCTCTCTTCCTCTCACCTCCCTCACAGATTGCATCTCTGAAATAAAAGCCTGGTTCACCAAAAACTTCCTTCAATTAAACAGTAGTAAAACTGAGGTTCTCCTCATTGGCACTAAATCAACTCTTTCCAAAACCAACAGTTTCCCACTTATTATTGATAGCTCCGCCATCTCCCCCTCCCCCCAGGTTAAGAGTCTGGGTGTCATCCTCGATAGCACCCTATCTTTTCAATCCCATATCAATAACATTACCCGGCTTGCCTACTTCCACTTAAGAAACATCAACCGCCTCCGTCCCTCCCTTACCCCACACACTGCTGCCATACTTGTGGACAGCCTTGTCACCTCCCGACTGGATTACTGCAACTCTCTCCTCTTTGGCCTTCCTCAAAAATCATTCCATAAACTACAACTGGTCCAGAACTCAGCTGCTCGCATTATAACAAGAACTCCCTCTATCCACCACATCACCCTGGTCCTCCGACAGCTCCACTGGCTCCCCGTGCAATTCCGCATTCAATACAAAATTCTCTTGATGACATTCAAGGCCCTTCACCACTTCGCCCCCCCATATCTGTTCGGCCTCCTGCATATTCTCACCCCCTCCCGTGCTCTTAGATCCTCATCTGCTTTACACCTGTCTGTCCCTTCCGCCCGTCTCACCACCATGGGGAGCAGAGCATTCAGCCGCTCTGCCCCCCGCCTCTGGAACTCTCTACCACCCCTACTGAGAAACACGGACTCACTTCTCCATTTCAAATCACAACTCAAAACTCATCTATTTAAGTTAGCCTATTCTCTTTAAATATCAATTTTCCTGTCCCAGCCTCTGTATTTTTTAAATGTTTTTTGTTTTGACTTTGTCTCTTACATTGTGTTTTTTATCCTTTTGTACGGTGACCTTGAGTGTCCAGAAAGGCGCCTTTCAAATAAAATTTATTATTATTATTATTATTATTATTATTATTATTATTATTATTATTATTATTATTATTATTATTATTATTATTATTATCTATCCTTATCAGTCCTTCTGATTTGCCTGTCATGTCTCCTCTCTTCCTTCAGAGTATATATACTTACTGCTTTTTTTGCTCTCCATGTGATCCTCCTGTAAATATTCCTGTTTCCACATGTTTCTGTCCAGTCCTTTGTAATAACTCTGTTCTCCTTCTGCCAGATTGGAAGTTTTTGTATTTTTACGCTTTTCCATCAAAACCACTTGAACACAACGCTCCTCCCAAGTACCTGTCAGCTAGTTGGTCCAGCTTTTCCTCCACTCAACACGACACAAGAATCAAGTCAGAACTCGGATCAAGCAGACAGAAGCTTCAAGAAGTCCAACGTCAGTATGAATATTGACGAGCAGCTCCTCAAAGGCCCCAGTTCACCATTTGAGATTAGATGTGGCTATTCATTTTGAGTTGTCTGGGTGAATGGATATCTTTCCTTCCTGCTGCCGAGAATCTGTCAAGTGCTTCTCTACCTGCTTCCTAGGGTCTGTCTGATGTCTCTGCTTTCAGGGGTCCAGTTGACCCCTGCCGCTGCTTCATCCTCGCGCCACAAACACCGTTGACACCATAAGACAATCACACATGTTCAGGAGGATCAAATGGTCTGGAACTTTCCTTTCCAACCCTCCACGTCTGAAGAGCCATCCATGTCCTGCCAAGCTCTTTGCTTTTTATCAGAGCCCATTGATCTACTTCATGAGAGCCTAAGACCCTCTTCGTCCCGCTGGATAGTGTCACCTGATCGTCACCCAGACTCCACTCCTCAGTGCTCCAGAGTCCGTTCATTGTCGCCTCAGAGCCCAAGAATCTAGTCACAATCAGTACTCCTGGCTCAGTCATGATCTTTATCTTCACCATCTACCTTCATGGCTCGGTGTTAGAATTATTTTTATTATTCTCTACATGTTTTATTTTGTTTACCAGGTTCATCGCATTTATCACATATTTACTCAATACTATTAAAAAGGTTTGAGTTTATTTAGATATTAAAGTGTTTTTCAGGTGACTTCTCTCTCTCTCACTCATGTATTACTGTGTTTGTGTTTAGTGTTTTTATCATGTATTTACTGGAACATATAGACCAGTGGTTACCATTTTATTTTACTGTATATGTATATTGATTGTCTCTGTCTTATGTGTACAGAAGGCATGCAGAAAGTAGAAAAACATGTTGTGATAATGATAAGTGTTTTGTAAGTTATGTTTGAGACTGTGCACTCAGCCATCTGGTCTGCATACGCAACACTGAACTGTGGGAAACTGCTTTGTATTATCTCGAAGGTCACATTGCTGTTTGTCTCCCAAACTCCCTTAGAGTAACATTTGGTTTATTGTAACTAGGGACTTCCCAATATCTTAATAAACACAAGGAAACAGCAGGTGTGTTTCAGAACGGTAGGAGGTATGTAACTGAGCATATATCTGGTGTTTAAAAAGATCTAATGTCTGTTGTCTTTCTTCCCTTGTGTTCTTTAATAAATATTTTAGGTATTTGAACCTGTCACTCGGTCATCATCATCATCTTCCTTGCCATGTTCTTCGTCTTCTTTGCCATCTATACATACTCCTGGTTCAGTCATGGTCATTGCCTTCCACACTCCTAACTCTGCCATCTTCTTACCTTCTAGACTCCCGGTCATCCCATCTTCATCGCTGCCATCCAAATATCTGGACCTGTCATCACCATCAACAGTCCCAGGTCTGTCCCCACCATAAGTACCTCTTGTTAAATCTTCAACTTCACCCCAGCCTTCTTTTCCTTATCTAAGTTCTTCAAGGGGTAACCGCTTTGTTTTACTGATTAAAACTTCTCAGACGAGGGTGTCCAAGTGGACCCATCTCATGTCTAGCGCTCTAGCGAGGGGACTGCTGGTTTTCTCATCCCTCTCCAGGGCTCAATGGAGGAATCTACCAGCTTTCACGCCATGCTCCATGGCATGGTGGAGGTATCTACAGGCTTCCACCCCACTCTCCATGGCTTCATTGAGGGATCCACCAGCTTCCACACTGCTATCCAGGGCTGCATCAAGGGATCTCCAGGCCTTCCCATTGCCCTCCAGAGCTCCACCACGGTCTCCTGTCTGGGGTTCAATCCTCCAAAGCCCAGCACCACATTCCAGTTTCTGGGCCCAGGTTCCAGCCCCCTGACCTTTTTGCTAGGTTGCTCTTTGTTGTTTTGTTTTAGGCCTCCTTCCAAGGCCCCCTCCACTGGCCCAGATGTTATTAGTTTTATTTTATAGACTCACTAAGGTCACCTATGATCTACTCTTAAGGTGGTGGTGGGGGTAATGTCATGATCCACTGGTGTGTATGTTTTAGTTTTTCTCTCACCTTTTCCTACATTAAACATGACAATTGGTAACCATGAAGATTTTACACCTCATATTTCAGGCAAGGCCACAAAACTGCCTCCCAGGCTCAATGGCAGCATGTGAGGAAATACAGATGTCTGGTTCCTGCATGGGTCAGCTGTAACATCTGTATATCCTACATGCTCACCAATGGTAACAAACAAACTCTCAAACAGCCTAAATACGCAGCATGTGGGGCTTACAGGTGTCTGGTTCCAGCATTGTTCACCAAGACATCGGTATGCTCCATCAGCTAGGTTAGTGGATTTCTACAAGCCATCCTCACACAAACCCACAACACAAACCCTATCCAACTCCATCAAGTGCTGGTGATGCTGTCTAAGGAGCCTGCGAGACAGACTCTGTGTTCACTGACCTTCACCTGCTGCTCTGACTGACTGCCAGACGCTCCGGTAGCTGCCTGTGACACCACTGCTTCACTCACCATGCCACCACTCATGCTCTCTGGTGGCCCTTTCTGACGTAGCGGCCTCCTGAAAGTCAACATTTCTGACACCATCATTCATCTGTCTACCTGTGGATTAAATTATGTCCCATTCAGACCATGTCTACTGGGTGCCGACTTGGTGAAGATTTGGTGGAAATTTTTGGTCAGTGAATGTAGCTGTGTTGATTATTTCCAGACTTCTGGTTGGAAACCTGCCATGTAGATTTTAGCAGGTAGTGTTTTAACCCGATCCCTGCAGGTGGCCCTCAGGCCTTTTTAAAGGGCTTGCAGAGGGCTTTGCCGACAGAGGAGAAGAACCTTTTCAGGATGGGTGCCTTGGCTGTCTTTAGGATTTTCTCTTTGCAAACAGCAAGTACAGCCTCCTCTACATTTGAGTCCTTATGGCCCGCTATTAAAAGAAGGTTTGTATATGAGCAGCCAGTCTTTTTACAGGAGGCTCTCAAGATGTCAGCGCTGAGCTTATTCAGGCTACTTTGGCTCATCTTAAAATCTTCTCCCTCCAACTCAGCACAGAGTTTCTCAGACAGCCTCTTGGTGATTTGTTGAAACTTTGTGTATTTGCACCTCATCTTTGATTTAGTAACAGCCTGTATAACCAGTGCATTAACCAGCAGGCTGATGAATGACTGCTGCTCCTCCTTCTCTGAGCCTGAATTCATGGGCAGCGGCTCATCAACCTGTGTGGTAGGTTCTGGTGCTTCACTTTGCTTTCTACTCATTACTTGATAAATCTGTCCCACAGACACAGATTTTTGAACCTCTGTAACATCCGTCTCCTGCTCTCTGGATTCCTCTTTAACGGCCAGTAACTCCTCTGGTGCAACTCTTTTGTATCGTCCCGCACTGTATTTTTGGAGGAACGTTTGGATCCTTACACCACCTCGTTTGTTATGCTGCTTTGCTGTAGCAGCTCTATCCTTCAAGCCTCCATATTCAGAGATGCATCTGTCCACCATCTTCAACTCCTTTTCCTTAGAGATAAAATAATTTAACTTAATCAATTCAGAAATATTATCAGATATAAATGAACACTACATCTAAAGCTCTGATTCCATCTCGTTAAAGTTAAAATAATTTACCTTGTTAATCTCTGAAAGTTCCTCAGAGATGCATCTGTCCACCATGTTTAACTCTGACTCCTTTTCCTAAGAGATAAAATAATTTACCACAATAATTTCAGAAACATTATCAGATATACATTAATCCACCATCTAAAGCTCTGATCCCATCTCTTAAAGTTAAAATAATTTACCTCGTTCATCTTTGAAAGCTCCTCAGAGATGAATTCATCCACCATCTTTAACTCTGACTCCTTTTCCTAAGAGATAAAATAATTTACTTCAATCATTTCAGAAATCTCATCAGATATAGATTAATCCACCATCTAAAGCTCTGATTCCATCTCTTTAAAGTTAAAATAATTTACCTCATTCATCTTTGAAAGCTCATCAGAGATGAATTCATCCACCATATTTAACTCTGACTCCTTTTCCTAAGAGATAAAATAATTTACTTCAATCAATTCAGAAATCTCACCAGATATAACTTAATCCACCATCTAAAGCTCTGATTCCATCTCTTTAAAGTTAAATTAATTTACCTTGTTCATCTTTGAAAGCTCTTTAGAGATGAATTCATCCACCATATTTAACTCTGACTCCTTTTCCTAAGAGATAAAATAATTTACTTCAATCATTTCAGAAATCTCATCAGATATAAATTAATCCACCATCTAAAGCTCTGATTCCATCTCTTTAAAGTTAAAATAATTTACCTTGTTCATCTTTGAAAGCTCCTCAGAGATGAATTCATCCACCATATTTAACTCTGACTCCTTTTCCTAAGAGATAAAATAATTTACTTCAATCATTTCAGAAATCTCATCAGATATAAATTAATCCACCATCTAAAGCTCTGATTCCATCTCTTTAAAGTTAAAATAATTTACCTTGTTCATCTTTGAAAGCTCCTCAGAGATGAATTCATCCACCATATTTAACTCTGACTCCTTTTCCTAAGAGATAAAATAATTTACTTCAATCAATTTAGAAATCTCACCAGATTTAACTTAATCCACCATCTAAAGCTCTGATTCCATCTCTTTAAAGTTAAAATAATTTACCTTGTTCATCTTTGAAAGCTCTTTAGAGATGAATTCATCCACCATATTTAACTCTGACTCCTTTTCCTAAGAGATAAAATAATTTACTTCAGTCATTTCAGAAATCTCATCAGATCTAAATGAATCCACCATCTAAAGCTCTGATTCCATCTCTTTAAAGTTAAAATAATTTACCTTGTTCATCTTTGAAAGCTCCTCAGAGATGAATTCATCCACCATATTTAACTCTGACTCCTTTTCCTAAGAGATAACATAATTTACTTCAATCATTTCAGAAATCTCATCAGATATAAATTAATCCACCATCTAAAGCTCTGATTCCAATACTTTAAAGTTAAAATAATTTACCTTGTTCATCTTTGAAAGCTCCTCAGAGATGAATTCATCCACCATATTTAACTCTGACTCCTTTTCCTAAGAGATAACATAATTTACTTCAATCAATTCAGAAATCTCACCAGATATAACTTAATCCACCATCTAAAGCTCTGATTCCATCTCTTTAAAGTTAAAATAATTTACCTCGTTCATCTTTGAAAGCTCCTCAGAAATGAATTCATCCACCATATTTAACTCTGACTCCTTTTCCTAAGAGATAAAATAATTTACTTCAATCAATTCAGAAATCTCACCGGATATAACTTAATCCACCATCTAAAACTCTGATTCCATCTCTTTAAAGTTAAAATAATTTACCTCGTTCATCTCTGCTGCCTCTTCAAGTTCTGGTTCCTCTGGAATGACCAGTAGCACCTCGTACCGTCCATGGCGGTACCTACGGCAGGACTTCCTTGAACTCTGAGGCCGCTTTTTCTTCTGTGGATTGCGGACATCTTTGTTCTCCCCAGTCTGGGAATCAATGTCCTGAAGCTCTCCTGTCTGCTGCTCCTTGAGGGCATTTTGCTGGCCTTCTGCAGCTTTTCGCAGCAGCCTCTGCTGACGTTCTTTATTCTTCATTTCTAACAGCTCCTTTATCAATCGCACTGCAAGTGGAACCATTGAATCCACCGTGTCCTTCTTAGAGATTTGCAGGACGAAGGAAGCTGCTGGATCATTCATGCAGCAGAGGGAAGATCTCACTTTTCCTTTGACATGTTTAACAAATGACTTGTTAAACTTGTCAAAGTTGTTGGGGGGAGTCGTTCCATCAATCCAAAGGAGGTCTGCAAATGATCTTAGCACTGAGTCGCCCACAACGGTTTCCACGTCCAAAGGTCTGAGGCGTCCTTTGTAGATGTTGTGCAGAACGAAGGTGGTACATTTCTCCTCTAGCTTCAGCAGCAGCTCCTTTACCTTGGACTTGGTGTCACAATCAGGTTTTCCTGAGGTCAAATCCATGCTCTGCTCCAAGGAGATGGACAAAAAGAAATCTTGGATCGGTGGTGTGATCATGTCCACAGTAATAACTGGGACTCTTCGAGCCTTTGAACTGGTGGAGGCGTTCATGGCTTCTCCGTTTGCGCTGGTTCTTAAAGCAAACTCTTGAATTTTCTATCGATCGCAAACTATCGCAAACTATCGCTAACTGGTTTTCTCTCACCGAAACACGTCTGTCTCTCACTAGGAAAGTATCAGAAGGAAAGAAAATCTGCGTTACAGGTTCTAGAAGCTGCTGTGATGTCATAAGCATCAGAGAAGCTGCTGTGATGTCATAACCATCAAAGGATGGTTATGTGATCAGAAGTTCCACCAAGGAATGCCATCAACGTAGCAACCGTTGCTAGGGCCGTCTCCAGTCTTCCATTGTGCAGCACAGAGAAAAACTGTTTAAATTAAAGGATTTAAAGTCAAAAAGGGTCAGTGTTTTAGGATCAGCTGCGGCCCCTGCAGCTCCCCTCAATAAACATCTTGACTGTCTTCATGTTTTAGCGGGACGGAAAGATTTAACTGCTGGATGGAGACACAGCAGCACCAGTGTTCCCTCTAAAACACCCGCCTGCGCAGTCGCCACGGCATCTGGATTCAGCACGTACACCAAATCTATGCTGTGCAGTAAATAATAATAAACCAAGTTATTTTATAACTCCATTTAGCAGCTCTGGTGAGACGGTGCCCCACAGCCCGCTCTGTGCGCGCCACATGCTTATCGGAGCGCACCGCTGATTGGTGGGTGGGCAGACGTCTTATAGTTGGCCAGGTTGCGGTGTGCGTCTTTGTTCTGGGCTCTGTTTCTGAAAGAATGGCCATTCTACGCAGATAAGAAAGCTGCTACTCAGAGTAGTTCTACCTCACTCTGTCATACTCAGCGTTTCCGGTTTCAGAACAGGTGATATCAATCAGGTAACTAAACACAGCGTCCGATCAACCATGAGTTGAACGCGAGCAGGAGGATGAAAAAAGTTCCCCTGAACGCAGATAACGTGATTCACCATGAAAACGGCAGGAAAAAATAAGCCTGAGTGAAATTAAAAATCTTTAATAAAGGCGTATGGAGAATATTAAACCATAAGAAACAATGCTGTAGCTGCAGAAAAGGCGAGTTGGCGGCAGAGAACAGCTGAAAAAGTCAATGCATGAGTAATGGGGGGGTTAGAGCGCATTGATTAGGAAAAGCATTGAAAGGACATAGCAGCAAATAATGATGAAGTATAAAAATACAGTACATCTTTTTTGCCAACTTTGTTCACCAATCATTCTAAAAAAAGAGTTGACACTGATTGTCTTGTAGGTGTTTAATTTGTGCCAACCTCACTTTATATTAATAATATAGGCTATATGTATATATTATATGCATTTCAGTTGAAGTAAAGGTGGTATCATTTAAGAGAAGAAATCTGCCGTAGCCCTAACGGTTTTAGGGAAGAAAAATAGATGAATGGAAATAAAAATATATGAATGGACAATTAGAGCTGGAAATACCAAAATTTGATAGAGAATAAATTATTGCTTTCATTCCGTGTCATTCTTTTAATAATCTTGTTGCTGTCTGACTATGGAACAGTGCAACAGTAACATTCCTGACACAGTCGCCTCTGAAAGACTTTCTGCGTCCCCTCCGTTATTAAAAAAATGCTGTTGGCATAAAAACGGAGAGCAGCACAAATAAATTGTTCAGAACTCAGAGTTTTCCCTCGTTGTGTTATAAAAGCGATGTGCGATCTGAGCACATTGAAATAAATCATATGACGACCCCAAAGCGCTTTCCACTGGTCAGGCATTCACCCATTAATGCCCACATTCACAACCTGATGGTGGTGAGCTACATTGTAGCCAGAGCTGCCCTGGAGCAGACTGACAGAAGAGAGGCTGCCACATTCTGGGGCTAAATCTCACTGCAGAAAATGTAAATAATTTAATGTCAATTGAGAACTCTAAAAGATGTACATGTCTGTCAGTTCACTTAACAGGACCCTTACTCTGAAATAAAAACATGCTATACAGCTATACAGCTCTTTAGAAAAATCCAAGACTTTTGTTTTTTTCATGTAATCGGGCTAAGTAAGTTTTGTTTAAACTAAGTAATCTAAAAGAAATTATCGCTGTAACTTGATTCTCTTGGTAAACCATGTAGCTTGTTATAATCTCAGATGTTGGACAGGTGTAATGTAGCCTCAGTGTGTAATGTTGCTCACAGAGGTCAAGTGAACGCTCTGGGAGTTTGTGTGTTTGCTCAGACACATGAAAGATTAGGGGGAACATTGAGCAGCACTCTGGCTCCTATTGAAGCTGAGTTTGATCTGAAGAAAATATGAGCTTTTATTCCAAAAAAGTTAAGAACCAAAAACAACTGGACTTTTTTCCAGTGTGAAGACGTTTCTCTTCCCATCCGAGAAGCTTTCTCAATTCAAATGTCTGGAGTAGTGTGAAGTTCCAAGCTTATATTTCTCGGATGGGAATTGAAACATCTTCACACTTTGGAAAAAAGTCCAGTTGTTTTTGGTTCTCAACTTTTTTGGAAAGATCATGACCTGGATGACTGAGAATCTTCACCAGCATGAGCTTTTATCTGGCTCTGAAATGGCAGGTACAGAAATAAACAAGTAGTGGGTTGTTAAATAGTTTAATAGTTCAGAGAGACAGAGGACATAAAGCGCACTTTTATCAGGAGGTTCTCTTCCTCCTTCAGGTATAGAGCTGCTGTGATTGGTGGAGGTGAAACAGGTTTTTATCCTGATGCTGCAGTAAGAGCAGAGCAGAGCTTCTGTAAAACCTCTAAAAACTAGGAAAAAGACTACTTTCTTTTTCTTAGTTTTTTGTTTTCCTTTATACTTGAGCAACATTTGCTGCAATTATACCTTAAATCTTGGCTGATTAGGTTATACAGTGAAACAATATCAACTATTTGTCTGATCTTAAATTTTAGCAGCTTTTAATCTTAATCAAAAGTAAAAACGGCTGAACCCAAGATTTCACAGAAAATAAACTCAAAGGAATGCAAATGACATTTATTTTCACTATAAACATGAATGGTTCCTGCCAACAAGCAGCATCTCAAACATGACCAGCTTTAACAATCAGGGTTCAGTTCAGCGCCATCCGGTGGTGATTTGTTGAATCGCAGGGGCAGCCTGGTGATCCATCAGTTCAGCTTTATTTCTAACATCTGTTTTCTGATGACTTTTAGCGCTCGTTTGGAATTAAATCACTGGTGTAATCCATCAGTATTCTGCAGAAATTTAACATCTGGTCCAGATTTTTTCCAGGTTGTCCTTTATGGAACTGATGGGGGAAAGATGGCGTCCTTTTAGGTTGCTGCTCTTCAGTCAGTGGTCACATTGTTCCCTGTAGAATCCAGCGGGACATCGACAAAACCATTGGTCTGAGTCCAGGAGTCTCTGGCACCGTCCATAGTTCTGACAAGGATTATGTGTGCAGACAGGTGACTTCCTGGAGACATGGATGGAAATCCTTCCACCACTAGTTGACAAGAAGCACCAACTCCATGAAGCCATTGGGACAGAAGTTGCCTTGTGTGCTGTGGTGAAACCAATCAGGTTCCAGCAGAACTGGTTGAGCACCACCGTTCCACAAAAAGCTGCAGAAGAACAAGTTGTGTCTGGCAATTATTTTAATGCCACATTTAAACGTCTTTTTGAGGTTTTCATGCAGAGATGGGCTGTCCACTGTCAGCTAGCGCTACAGATTGTGCTCTCTGGACTCAGCTCCTGAGTTTTCATAGTAGCTGGTGAATCTCAGCCAGTCATTGGCTCCATTTAAATAGCCTTAAAGCTATAGTTGGTCATGTTGGAGAGCTTGCATGATGTGAAAGTGGCATCTCCTCTGAGATCCACCTCCTCCTCCCCTTCTGTCAGGGCTCCATTCAAAACCCCAGCAGGGAAGAGGAGAGCTGACTCAAGCATTTCAGCACATTTTGGAGCTCAACCAAAGAACCTCATGTCTGAATCACCTGGAAGGAAACTTTCCATGTCCTCTTCTCTCTTCTGCCAACACGCTATTCAATTCAGTTTTATTTATATAGCACCAATTAACAACACATGTCCAACAAACAAGTGGGAGAGCCTAGACCCACCCAGGCCCATCCATCAAGGACAAATACATTCATTTCATAAAGATTTTACTTCATTTAGTTCCTTTTTGCAGTGAAGATGGATGCATTGATACAGGATGGTGTTTTCCAGGGCTCCTTTAGACATTAAATATTTTAATCAGTCAAACTTTATTTGAGCATTTTTCAAACAATAAAAATGCTTATAGAGAAATGGAAATAAGACTTTGCAGGTTTGGGACGGTCATGCCATCACGCCGCTGCAATACTGTGGAAGGTATGTTTATTTAAATAAAACGCAACTTGATAAGTGGTACAATTATGAATGATGTCATCTTGGTAATGTCACGATTTGTCTACGGATGAACTCAGAACCACACACACGGGACTAAAATTCAGAGTCTTTATTGCAAGGTTGATGGAGGTTTGATGAGGCCAGAGGAGCAGGTAACACAGAACCGGAGTGAAGGTGATGGCAGGAGCTGACGGCCCGGAGTGAAAGAGAGTCACGACTTTCCAGGCAGCCGGGAATGCTCAGTACTGCTCGGCTAGCAGGCCCCGTAGCCACAACAGGTTAGCAGTTCATTGGAGACACCAGGGCACAGAGCTGAGCTTCTCCAGGGCGACTAGTCAGGTTAGCAGAACTTGAGAGACACCAGGGCACAGAGCAGAGTTTCTCCAGAGTAGCTTGTCAGGTTAGCAACTCACAGGATACACCAGGGAACAGAGCAGAGCTTCTCCAGAGTAGCTTGTCAGGTTAGCAGTCCACAGGAGACACCTGGACAAAAAGCAAAGCTTCTCCAAGAACGAGCAGCAGAATATAAAGACTTACAGAGGGACTGGCATGGAGAGGGTGTAGAATAATGACGGACCAGCAAAGGAGTGACAGCAGAGTGAGGCTTAAGTAGGGAGGCTGGCAGGTGAAGTGAGTCTGGCTAATTAGTGGCTGGCAGGTGTGACTAACTGCAGAGGAGGTGAAGTGAAGATGACAGAAAATAACTGATGACAATGAAAACTAACAATAGGGAGGTGGAGGTGTGGATGAGTGGAGGGACAACTGAGCGCGGTGGTTTTGAGTTGTGTTGGAGTTGCGGTCGGAGCTGGGAGTTGTGAACGCAAAAGGTGTTCGGCGCTACGTGAAACCAGGAGACGCCGCAGAGCTACGGGCAGGGAGGAGGACAGCTCATCGGCGGTTGGCATAAGCTGGTTTGTGAATGGGTCAGAATGGCTACTCAGGAAGTAGAGGAAGATGGGGAAATGGATTATGGCGACTGGACTCCAGTGGCTAATAGGAGAGGAGGAATTGGGGTGAATAGAGCAGAAGGAGGGTGGATGACGAGTCAAGGAAGTAAAAGGAGTTTGGAAGAGAGCAGTTCTGATGAAGCTAGTGGGTTTGTGCGGAAAAAGGCTGGGAAAAAGGAAGTTAAAATCATCCTGAAATTTAGGAAAGAAGATAAGCATATCAGTTTAAGTCCTATAGCAGTATCCAGGGAGTTGAAAAAGAAGCTTGGAGATGTGGAAATGGCGAGGATTTTGAGAGATGGAAGCCTGTTTATAGTGTGCAAAACGGAGGAACAGAAAAACAAAGCGTGGGAAGTTGAAAGTGTGTGTAAGAAAATAATTAGTGAGAGAAAGATTGTGGGTGAAAGTAAAGTCACAAGGGGCGTGATAACAGGGATACCAGTGGAGGAAGACTTGGACAAACTTAAACGCAGTATAAATGGAGGTGAGGTGAGCAGAATTAAAAGACTTATGAGAACAGTAAATGATGAAAGAGTTGAGAGCTTGTCGCTTCTTCTGGAGTTTCAGGAGTCAGTGTTGCCAGAAAAAGTGAAAATAGGATGCATGATTTTTCCAGTTAGGCCATACATCCCCCCACCACTACGATGCTACAAATGCCAGAGATATGGACATATAGCAGTGGCTTGTAAAGGGAAACAGAGATGTCCTAAATGTGGAGATGAGCATAGGGTGGAGGATTGTAAGGAAAAGGTGCAGGATAAGTGTTGCAATTGTGGTGGCCAACACAGGGTAACGTATGGAGGATGTGAAGTTAGGAAAAGGGCTGTAAAAATACAACAGGTTAAAATAGTTAACAACATAAGTTATGCAGAAGCAGTGAAGACAGTACAAGGACAAAAAGGAAGAGTGGAAACTGACAAGGTTATACAGATGTTGAGAAAAGAACCAGGTCAAACAGAGAAAGCAAATCCAGGACTGTCAGTGGATAAGATTATTTTGTTTATGGCATACGTGATCAACTGTACGGATCAAGTTAAACATAAAACTGAGAAAATTAAAATAATAGTTAAGGGAGCTGAGAAGTTTTTGGGCATAAAAGATATATCTTGGGAACAAATTAAAACAAGACTTGAATCAGATGGGAAAGCAGGAGGAGCAAGTGATAAGGCAAACTGATTATTTTACAATGGAATGCAAGAAGCTTAATAGCAAATGGGCAGGAGTTTAAAGGATTTATTAGAGATTTAAAAAATAAACCAGATATCATATGTGTTCAAGAAACTTGGCTTAAATCAGAATTAGAATTTGTTATTAAAGGGTACGATAGTATTCGTAGAGATAGGGGGGAGGGTAGTGGAGGAGGATGTATAATATTTATTAAACAAGGAATGCAATATAGAGTTATAGGGAAAGGGAAAGAGTTAGAATATTTAATAACTGAAGTATGGACTAAAGAAGGAAATATTAAAGTTGTTAACTTTTATAATCCATGTAAAAAATTGTCTTTAGAGTTGCTAGAGGAACTGGTGGTACAGTTAGTAGGGAAGGTGATTTGGTGTGGGGATTTTAATGCACATAGCTCATTATGGGGTAACAGTAATGATGGTAATGGGATGGTGATTGAGGAGGTGATGGATATGACAAATTTAGTGTGTTTAAATGATGGAAGAGGAACAAGATTAAATATCAGAACGGGTACAGAAACAGCACTAGATCTCACATTAGTTTCAGATTCATTAGCAGGCATTTGTACATGGGAAGTAGTCAGAGGAACAACAATAGGAAGTGACCATTATCCAATCATAACAGTAGTAGGATTGAATGTAGAAGAATATGAAACAGTAGGATTGCAGAAATGGTCATTTAGTAGTGCTGACTGGGATAAATTTAGAAATATTAGCGAACAAGAAATTGAAAAAATTGATAGAAATGAAGATGTTGAAAATTTAAATATTTTAATTTGTAAAGTTATTCTACAGGCTGCAGAAAAGTCAATAAAAAAGAAGGAAGGAAAGCGTAAAAATCAGATTGTTCCATGGTGGACAAAGGAATGTGAAAAAGCGATAAAATCTCGAAATAAAGCTTTTAAATTGGTAAAAAGAAATCATTGTTTTGAGAAATTTATTAATTATAAAAAATCTCAAGCAAATGTAAGGAGAATTAAAACCGCAAGCGGTGATGATCGGCCCTCGCAGCCAAGCGCCGCTCTGGCCTATGGGCCACCGCCAGGGTACGCGCACCTCCCGCCGCCAGCCACCGCAGAAGCTGTCATGCATTTTCCTCACCCGTCTACCATGCAATACACACGTATGCGTTGGGCAGCGCTCCCCCACGACTCACAAAAAATCTGGTGCAGATCGGTCGATGCACCGAGGAGACACAGCCGTTGAATAATGAAAATGCATTTGGCCACCGGGCCGGACTAAATCGCTCGGCGGGCCAGATCCGGCCCGCAGGCCGTACGTTTGACACCCCTGGTTTAAACATTAGTATACCAACTTAATCAAAGGTATCTTACTAGCTGTTAATCCAGCTTCATGTGAAAAGTTAACAAAACCTTTTTAGTTATTTAAAGTTAATTATTTCATGTGTTTAAGGGTTTCGTTTCTTGCATTAAGACAGCTTTTATGAAAGTTTGACAGTTAAATTGGTGGATACACACCCAAAAGTAATAATGTAAAAGTAACACTTTAGCAATTGGAATATTGCTAAAGTAACACGTTAGCAATATTCCACATGTGTATGTTGTGTACAAACTTTAGTAATTTCTAACAGACCACTTCACTCTCAGAAATCAGGTCTGCTGGTGGTTCCTAAAGTCTGTAAAACCAGAATGGTAGGCAGATCCTTTAGCTATCATGCTCCTCTCCAGTGGAACCAACTCCCAGTTTTGGTCTGTGACGCAGACACCCTGTCTACTTTTAAGACTAATCCTAAAACTTTCCTTTTTCCATCCATCCATCGTCTTCCGCTTATCCGGGGTCAGGTCGCGGGTGTAGCAGCTTCAAGAGGGAGGCCCAGACCTTCCTCTCCCCAGCCACTTGGGCCACTTCCTCCGGGGGAATCCCAAAGCGTTCCCAGGCCAGCATAGTCCCTCCAGCGTGTCCTGGGTCTTCCCCTGGGCCTCCTCCCGGTGGGACGTGCCCAGAACACCTCACCAGGGATGCGTCCAGGAGGCATCCTGACCAGATGCCCGAGCCACCTCAACTGGCTCCTCTCAATGTGGAGGAGCAGCTGCTCTACTCTGAGTCCTCCCCGGATGACTGAGCTCCTCACCCTATCTCTAAGGGAGAACCCAGACACACTATGGAGAAAACTCATTTTGGCCGCTTGTATCCGGGATCTCGTTCTTTCGGTCACGACCCAAAGCTCGTGACCATAGATGAGGGTAGGAACGTAGATCGACTGGTAAATCGAGAGCTTGGCCTTTTGGCTCACCTCTCTCTTCACCACAACGGATCGGTACAGCGCCCGCTTCACAGCAGAGGTCGCACCAATCCGCCTGTCGATCTCCCGCTCCATCTTCCCCTCGTTCGTGAACAAGACCCCAAGATACTTGAACTCCTCCACTAGAAGCTGGCTCTTGGGACTTTCCTTTTTGACAAAGCTTGAAGTTAGAGTGGTTCATGTTACCCTGAGCTACCTCTATAGTTATGCTGCTATAGGCTTAGGCTGCTGGAGGACATCAGGGCCTATTTTTCTTCAATTTTGCATGACTGTTGTCATTTCAGCTTTTAACTTTTTGTTTTTTCTATTTTTTCTTCATAGTAGGTACACCTGGTCTGGCGTTCTGTTAGCTGTGACATCATCCAGGGAAGACAGATCACCTGTTATTACCATCTAATGTAAAACACATTACTGGATCAATGTGTGCTTCTGTGCTTTTTTGTCTGTCTTGTTGTGTCTCTGCTCTGTCTTCTGTAACCCCCAGTCGGTCAAGGCAGATTACCGTTCATACTGAGCCCGGTTCTGCTGGAGGTTTTTCCTTCCTGTTAATGGGGAGTTTTTCCTTCTGCTGTCACTTCATGCTTGATCAGTATGAGGGATTGCTGCAAAGCCATGTACAATGCAAACGACTCTCCCTGTAGCTCTACGCTTCTTCAGGAGTGAATGCTGCTTGTTACGACTTTGATGCAATCAACTGGTTCCCTTATATAGGAATTTCTTTTACCAATCTGGATAATCTGATTTAATATGTATAATCTGATTGATTTTGACACTGTAAACTGCCTTTAGATGACATGCAGGCATGGACTGGTAATCGGGCGTACCGGGCATTTTCCCGGTGGGCCGACGTGCTGTTTGGGCCGGCAGACCCGACATGTATATAAATATGTATTATTATTATTATTATTATTATTTTATATATCTGCCTCGTTATATTTGCATAATGCATGAAGAAAAATATCAGCAGCGCAAGAGTCTGTTCCGATCATCCGGCCCTTACCACAGGCTACTGCAGCCCATTGGTTATCATCCCTGACAGTCTAAAGGGCTAGGCCAATCATAAAGCAGAAAAACACCTTCACGCTCCATGTGGAACTTTGTGCAGCGGTGTTCACAGTAGTAATGGGTAAGAAACGCAAGGGAGGCGCAGAGAAACTGCACAAAAAAAAGAAACGAGTTCTTCAAACGGACGCTGCGAAATGTGTCAAACTGACTGACATGTTCCCAACAGCAGGCCTTCATCTGCTCCGGTGTCTGATGTAAAATATGGTGGTGGTTGTAGTCAGTGACGTGCGGTAGAGTTCATAGCTGGTGAGGCACTGACGTCATCAGAGTCAGATTTACAAATATATACACTCTACAGAGTAGACTCGTTGCAAAGTGCTGAAGGAGACTGATTGAGCCAAATAAATTCACCAAGATACATGGAAAAATATTGGTTCTTTGATGAAAAAAAATTGTCATTTGATTGGTAGCAGTTTATGAGTTATGATGGATTTCTGCATTTGTAACACATTCTAAAACTATAACCCACATTACGCACATTTTATCACAAAAACTAAACATGAATAAGTATCGCTGTCTTACCTCTACTTATAATTTAAGTTCCTGTGGCACTCTTTCTGAACAAAAATATCATCATTTTCCGGTAAAAGTTCTCTTTATCTTCTTCAGATTTAAAACTCTCTTAGTCTCAGTGGAGCTCACTGCCAGGGAGGAAAGCCTTCCCTGATCAGTCCTGTTCCAGCTGTATGTTTAGAGTCTTTTTAGTGCTTTACTTGTTTAGCAAAACTCGCTAATAAAACATCAATAACTTGTTTTGACTCTACTATTTGGGGATCACGAGCGGTGCTCCTTGAGCGCCCCCTGCCTAGCGGCCAAGGAACTGCCGGCCTCACCTACAACCAGTTCTTTGCTGTTTATGATCGGCCAGCACCACGAAAACATGTTATCTGCACACAGTATGATGACCAAAACACAATTCGTAATCCACATATATTAAATTGTGGAAAATCAGTTCATAACTGTTTGAACAATTGAATTTATGATCTAGAGACAGGAAGATGCATTCACAGAATGGAAGTCAGCGCAGTTAACATGGGATTGCGCAATCCCAGGGGAGGCCAAGCTCGCTGCGGCCTCACCGGCTTTGCTATGAAGCGCCACCAAGGATTTACATGAAAAATAGCAAAAAGTCTGCGATTTTAAAGAAAATATGATCAAAAATTAGCAAATTAGATAAATAAAATACTTATTACAAATGACTGAGTAAATCAAAATTTATATTATGTTATTATATATTTTCTTTCTTTCCATGATGACAAGTGAGGCATTTCTCTGGTTCATTTTGTCATTGGCATCCTTTTTTACACAGTGAGTGCACATTAGTCCAATGTTACCCTACAGTATCTGGAAGACTGAATAGATCTGATGAGCAACTTACAATAACTTCTTATAATGATGTAACGTGATAATATGTGTGATTGACCGTGACACCTCTCTTTCTCTCTCTCTCTCTGATCTAAGAATTGTTGCTGTGCTGTGGTGGAGTTTACATTTTACAGTGTTAATAAATTAAGATTTTGGAAGTATTTTAAGTGTCCACTCTCACTAATTTCCATTAACCTGGCCTCAAGGTATTGCACAGTTGGTATTGCAAAGTTGGTATACACATTCAGTACACAAAAAAAATGTGGTGGGCCAGTCTAATCCAAAATGCCAGGGCCGATTTTTTTGTCCCAGTCCACCCCTGATGACATGTTTTATGATTTGGCGTTATATAAATAAAAACTGAAATGTATTGAACAAGAGTAAGTTTATCAGTTTTCAAGCAGGATTTGTATATCTGTTCAACTTAAATATATAAGGAAACCAAAGAGTTAAGATCACTTACTTACCAAGAGAAATTCCTTTGGGGTTTATTTGTGGTCTCTTGCTGCCCCCTGCTGGACAAGTATGATCAAATACATATGCTTTACATGTCAACTTGGTATCAAAATTCAGATTTCAATCTAAAATGGCTTACTTCCTGTGATACTTGCACTATGACATTAATTGTAAATTCTGAGCGTCTTGCTGAGATCTACAACTGTACAAAATTTCATTACTCTACGATGAAGTAAGTGAATACCAAAGGGTCCTTTGAAAATTGCTTGGTGGCGCTATAGAGAAACTAAGTCCTGCTCACTAAAGTTTGTTAAGGATTCCTGTTGGGGGGTGGATAAGGATGCATCCAAATGAGTTTTAAGCAGCTCGGCCCAAAACTGTGGAATTCAGAGCCAAACGTATGACAGCAGCGTTTGAGGTGAATATGCCACGCCGCCACGCCCCCCTGCTCCATCCAATCCAGTTGAGCCTGAAATCCACAACATACCAACATGTGTTCTGTCTGTGGACACAGTTTCATGTTGATTAGCTCAGAGGGGTAACATAGCGACCGCTTACAACAAAACATGACACTTCCTGTTGTCAGGGGGCGTGGCCTAAGCAATGTCATCATTTGACCATTGGATATTATAGGAGACCTGATGGTGATCAATTACTGAAAGTTTAATGCCTCTGTGTGTTTCTGTGTAGGAGATATAACAGTTTTATTTTTTGTGGCGAGTAGGTGAACTTTGACCCCTGCTAATGCCCCTTCAACAAGCTCAAAAACTCACCGTTTTGATAACTTTTAATTGGCCATGCCTTATGATCAGACTGCCCGAGTTTCAAGCCGCTCGCTAAAAATCTCTAGGAGGAGATCCATCAAATACCAATGCTATAAACGTCAAAAATGGGGTCAAAATCAGACATTCAATGTAAAATGGCCAACTTCCTGTGATATTTACACTATGACATTAATTGTAAATTCTGAGCGTCTTGGTGAGCTCTACCACTGTACCAAATCTCATGTCTCTACGACGAAGTAAGTGAATAGCAAAGGGTCCTTTGAAAATTGCTAAGTGGCGCCGTTGAGGCATTAGGTCACGCCCACCAAAATTTGTTATGGATTCCTGTTGGGGGGTGGATAAGGATGCATCCAAGTGAGTTTTAAGCAGCTCGGCCCAAAACTGTGGAATTCAGAGCCAAACGTATGACAGCAGCGTTTGAGGTGAATATGCCACGCCGCCACGCCCCCCTGCTCCATCCAATCCAGTTGAGCCTGAAATCCACAACATACCAACATGTGTTCTGTCTGTGGACACAGTTTCATGTTGATTAGCTCAGAGGGGTAACATAGCGACCGCTTACAACAAAACATGACACTTCCTGTTGTCAGGGGGCGTGGCCTAAGCAATGTCATCATTTGACCATTGGATATTATAGGAGACCTGATGGTGATCAATTACTGAAAGTTTAATGCCTCTGTGTGTTTCTGTGTAGGAGATATAACAGTTTTATTTTTTGTGGCGAGTAGGTGAACTTTGACCCCTGCTAATGCCCCTTCAACAAGCTCAAAAACTCACCGTTTTGATAACTTTTAATTGGCCATGCCTTATGATCAGACTGCCCGAGTTTCAAGCCGCTCGCTAAAAATCTCTAGGAGGAGATCCATCAAATACCAATGCTATAAACGTCAAAAATGGGGTCAAAATCAGACATTCAATGTAAAATGGCCAACTTCCTGTGATATTTACACTATGACATTAATTGTAAATTCTGAGCGTCTTGGTGAGCTCTACCACTGTACCAAATCTCATGTCTCTACGACGAAGTAAGTGAATAGCAAAGGGTCCTTTGAAAATTGCTAAGTGGCGCCGTTGAGGCATTAGGTCACGCCCACCAAAATTTGTTATGGATTCCTGTTGGGGGGTGGATAAGGATGCATCCAAGTGAGTTTTATGCAGCTCGGCCCAAAAATGTGGAATTCAGAGCCAAACGTATGGCAGCGGCGTTTGAGGTGACTTCACCACGCCGCCACGCTCTCCTGCTCCATCGAATCGACTTGGGGCTGGAATCCACAACACAACAACATGTCTTCTGTCTCTGGACACAGTTTCATGTTGATTAGCTCAGAGGGGTAACATAGCGACCGTTTACAGCAAAACATGACACTTCCTGTTGTCAGGGGGTGTGGCCTAAGTGATGTCATCATTTGACCATTGGATATTATAGGAGACCTGATGATGATTAATCACAGAAAGTTTGGTGCCTCTGTGTGTTTCTGTGTAGGAGATATAACACTTTTATTTTTTGTGGCGAATAGGTGAACTTTGACCCCTGCCAACGCCCCTTCAGCATGCTCAAAAACTCACCGTTTTGATAACTTTTGATTGGCCATGCCTTATGATCAGACTGCCCGAGTTTCAAGCCGATCGCTCGATATCTCTAGGAGGAGTTAGATCTTATACCGATGCTGTAACTGTCAAAATTGACGACAAAATCAGACTTTCAATCTAAAATGGCCGACTTCCTGTGATATTTACACTATGACATTAATTGTAAATTCTGAGCGTCTTGGTGAGCTCTACGACTGTACCAAATTTCATGTCTCTACGACGAAGTAAGTGAATAGCAAAGGGTCCTTTGAAAATTTCTAGGTGGCGCCGTTGAGGCATTTTTCTTTAGATTTTTGTGACGACCTTAAAATACAAAATTTTTAAACAGTCACCATGCATCTGCAAAGTTTGGTGAGTTTTTGAAAATGACAAAGCCCCCAAAAAGGCCCCTCTTTAGGGGGGCAGAATAATAAGAAGAATTAAAACCGCAAGCGGTGATGATCGGCCCTCGCAGCCAAGCGCCGCTCTGGCCTAAGGGCCACCGCTAGGGTACGCGCACCTCCCGCCGCCAGCCACCGCAGAAGCTGTCATGCATTTTCCTCACCCGTCTACCATGCAATACACACGTATGCGTTGGGCAGCGCTCCCCCACGACTCACAAAAAATGTGGTGCAGATCGGTCGATGCACCGAGGAGACACAGCCGTTGAATAATAAAAATGCATTTGGCCACCGGGCCGGACTAAATCGTTCGGCGGGCCAGATCCGGCCCGCAGGCCGTACGTTTGACACCCCTGGTTTAAACATTAGTATACCAACTTAATCAAAGGTATCTTACTAGCTGTTAATCCAGCTTCATGTGAAAAGTTAACAAAACCTTTTTAGTTATTTAAAGTTAATTATTTCATGTGTTTAAGGGTTTCGTTTCTTGCATTAAGACAGCTTTTATGAAAGTTTGACAGTTAAATTGGTGGATACACACCCAAAAGTAATAATGTAAAAGTAACACTTTGGCAATTGGAAAATTGCTAAAGTAACACGTTAGCAATATTCCACATGTGTATGTTGTGTACAAACTTTAGTAATTTCTAACAGACCACTTCACTCTCAGAAAGCAGGTCTGCTAGTGGTTCCTAAAGTCTGTAAAACCAGAATGGTAGGCAGATCCTTTAGTTATCAGGCTCCTCTCCAGTGGAACAAACTCCCAGTTTTGGTCCGTGACGCAGACACCCTGTCTACTTTTAAGACTAATCCTAAAACTTTCCTTTTTCCATCCATCCATCGTCTTCCACTTATCCGGGGTCAGGTCGCAGGGGCAGCTTCAAGAGGGAGCCCCAGACCTTCCTCTCCCCAGCCACTTGGGCCACTTCCTCTGGGGGAATCCCAAAGCGTTCCCAGGCCAGCATAGTCTCTCCAGCGTGTCCTGGGTCTTCCTCTGGGCCTCCTCCCGGTGGGACGTGCCCAGAACACCTCATCAGGGAGGCGTCCAGGAGGCATCCTAACCAGATGCCCGATCCACCTCAACTGGCTCCTCTCAATGTGGAGGAGCAGCGGCTCTACTCTGAGTCCTCCCCGGATGACTGAGCTCCTCACCCTATCTCTAAGGGAGAGCCCAGACACACTATGGAGAAAACTCATTTTGGCCGCTTGTATCCGGGATTTCGTTCTTTCGGTCACGACCCAAAGCTCGTGACCATAGATGAGGGTAGGAACGTAGATCGACTGGTAAATCGAGAGCTTGGCCTTTTGGCTCAGCTCTCTCTTCACCACAACGGATCGCTACAGCGCACGCTTCACAGCAGACGTCGCACCAATCCGCCTGTCGATCTCCCGCTCCATCTTCCCCTCATTCGTGAACAAGACCCCAAGATACTTGAACTCCTCCACTAGAAGCTGGCTCTTGGGACTTTCCTTTTTGACAAAGATTATAGTTAGAGTGGTTCATGTTACGCTGAGCTACCTCTATAGTTATGCTGCTATAGGCTTAGGCTGCTGGAGGACATCAGGGTCTATTGTTCTTCAATTTTGCATGACTGTTGTCATTTCAGCTTTTACCTTTTTGTTTTTTCTATTTTTTCTTCATAGTAGGTACACCTGGTCTGGCGTTCTGTTAGCTGTGACATCATTCAGGGAAGACAGATCACCTGCTATTACCATCTAATGTAAAACACATTACTGGATCAATGTGTGCTTCTGTGCTTTTTTGTCTGTCTTGTTGTGTCTCTTCTCTCTCTTTTGTAACCCCCAGTCGGTCAAGGCAGATTACCGTTCATACTGAGCCCGGTTCGGCTGGAGGTTTTTCCTTCCTGTTAATGGGGAGTTTTTCCTTCTGCTGTCACTTCATGCTTGATCAGTATGAGGGATTGCTGCAAAGCCATGTACAATGCAAACGACTCTCCCTGTGGCTCTACGCTTCTTCAGGAGTCAATGCTGCTTGTTACGACTTTGATGAAATCAACTGGTTCCCTTATATAGGAATTTCTTTTACCAATCTGGATAATCTGACTTAATATGTATAATCTGATTGATTTTGACATTGTAAACTGCCTTTAGATGACATGCAGGCCGGCAGACCCGACATGTATATTAATAATATGTATTATTATTATTAATATTATTATTATTTTATATATCTGCCTCGTTATATTTGCATAATGCATGAAGAAAAATATCAGCAGCGCAAGAGTCTGTTCCGATCATCCGGCCCTTACCACAGGCTACTGCAGCCCATTGGTTATCATCCCTGACAGTCTAAAGGGCTAGGCCAATCATAAAGCAGAAAAACACCTTCACGCTCCATGTGGAACTTTGTGCAGCGGTGTTCACAGTAGTAATGGATAAGAAACGCAAGGGAGGCGCAGAGAAACTGCACGAAAAAAAGAAACGTGTTCTTCAAACGGATGCTGCGAAATGTGTCAAACTCACTGACATGTTCCCAACAGCAGGCCCTTCATCTGCTCCGGTGTCTGGTGTAAAATATGGTGGTGGTGGTTGTAGTCAGTGACGTGCGGTAGGGTTCATAGCTGGTGAGGCACTAACGTCATCAGAGTCAAATTTACAAATATATACACTCTACAGAGTAGACTCGTTGCAAAGTGCTGAAGGAGACTGATTGAGCCAAATCAATTCACCAAGAGATATGGAAAAAATATTGATTCTTTGATGAAAAAAAATGTGTCATTTGATTGGTAACAGTTTGAGTTATGATGGATTTCTGCATTTGTAACACATTCTAAAACTATAACCAACATTACGCACATTTTATCACAAAAACAAAACATGAATAAGTATCGCTGTCTTACCTCTACTTATAATTTAAGTCCCTGTGGCGCTCTTTCTGAACAAAAATATCATTTTCCGGTAAAAGTTCTCTTTATCTTCTTCAGTTTTAAAAGTCTCTCAGTCTCAGTGGAGCTCACTGCCAGGGAGGAAAGCCTTCCCTGATCAGTCCTGTTCCAGCTGTATGTTTAGTCTTTTTAGTGCTTTACTTGTTTAGCAAAACTCGCTAATAAAACATCAATAACTTGTTTTGACTCTACTATTTGGGGATCAGGAGCGGTGCCCCTTGAGCGCCCCCTGCCTAGCGGCCAAGGAACTGCCGGCCTCACCTACAACCAGTTCTTTGCTGTTTATGATCGGCCAGCACCACAAAACCATGTTATCTGCACACAGTTTGATGACCAAAACACAATTCGTAATCCACATATATTAAATTGTGGAAAATCAGTTCATAACTGTTTGAACAATTGAATTTATGATCTAGAGACAGGAAGATGCATTCACAGAATGGAAGTCAGCACAGTTAACATGGGATTGCGCAATCCCAGGGGAGGCCAAGCTCGCTGCGGCCTCACCGGCTTCGCTATGAAGCGCCACCAAGGATTTACATGAAAAATAGCGAAAAGTCTGCGATTTTAAAGAAAATATGATCAAAAATTAGGAAATTAGATAAATAAAATACTTATTACAAATGATTGAGTAAATCAAAATTTATATTATGTTATTATATATTTTCTTTCTTTCCATGATGACAAGTGAGGCATTTCTCTGGTTCATTTTGTCATTGGCATCCTTTTTTACACTGAGTGCACATTAGTCCAATGTTACCCTACAGTATCTGGAAGATTGAATAGATCTGATGAGCAACTTACAATAACTTCTTATGATGATGTAACGTGATAATATGTGTGATTGACCGTGACACCTCTCTTTCTCTCTCTCTCTCTGATCTAAGAATTGTTGCTGTGCTGTGGTGGAGTTTACATTTTACAGTGTTAATAAATTAAGATTTTGGAAGTACTTTAAGTGTCCACTCTCACTAATTTCCATTATCCTGACCTCAAGGTATTGCACAGTTGGTATACACATTCAGTACACAAAAGAAATGTGGTGGGCCAGTCTAATCCAAAATGCCAGGCCCGATTTTTTTGTCCCAATCCACCCCTGATGACATCTTTCATGATTTGGCGCTATATAAATAAAAACTGAAATGTATTGAACAAGAGTTTGTCAGTTTTCAAGCAGGATTTGTATATCTGTTCAACTTAAATATGTAAGGAAACCAAAGAGTTAAGGTCACTTACTTACCAAGAGAAATTCCTTTGGGGTTTATTTGTGGTCTCTTGCTGCCCCCTGCTGGACAAGTATGATCAAATACATATGCTTTACATGTCAACTTGGTATCAAAATTCAGATTTCAATCTAAAATGGCTTACTTCCTGTGATACTTGCAGTATGACATTAATTGTAAATTCTGAGCGTCTTGCTGAGATCTACAACTGTACAAAATTTCATTACTCTACGATGAAGTAAGTGAATACCAAAGGGTCCTTTGAAATTTGCTTGGTGGCGCTATAGAGAAACTAAGTCCTGCTCACTAAAGTTTGTTAAAGATTCCTGTTGGGGGGTGGATAAGGATGCATCCAAATGAGTTTTAAGCAGCTCGGCCCAAAACTGTGGAATTCAGAGCCAAACGTATGACAGCAGCGTTTGAGGTGAATATGCCACGCCGCCACGCCCCCCTGCTCCATCCAATCCAGTTGAGCCTGAAATCTACAACATACCAACATGTGTTCTGTCTGTGGACACAGTTTCATGTTGATTAGCTCAGAGGGGTAACATAGCGACCACTTACAACAAAACATGACACTTCCTGTTGTCAGGGGGCGTGGCCTAAGCAATGTCATCATTTGACCATTGGATATTATAGGAGACCTGATGGTGATCAATTACTGAAAGTTTGATGCCTCTGTGTGTTTCTGTGTAGGAGATATAACAGTTTTATTTTTTGTGGCGAGTAGGTGAACTTTGACCCCTGCTAATGCCCCTTCAACAAGCTCAAAAACTCACCGTTTTGATAACTTTTGATTGGCCATGCCTTATGATCAGACTGCCCGAGTTTCAAGCCGATCGCTCAATATCTCTAGGAGGAGTTAGATCTTATACCGATGCTGTAACTGTCAAAATTGAGGTCAAAATCAGACTTTCAATCTAAAATGGCCGACTTTCTGTGATATTTACACTATGACATTAATTGTAAATTCTGAGCGTCTTGGTGAGCTCTACAACTGTACCAAATTTCATGTCTCTACGACGAAGTAAGTGAATAGCAAAGGGTCCTTTGAAAATTTCTAGGTGGCGCCGTTGAGGCATTAGGTCACGCCCACCAAAGTTTGTTATGGATTCCTGTTGGGGGGTGGATAAGGATGCATCCAAGTGAGTTTTATGCAGCTCGGCCCAAAAATGTGGAATTCAGAGCCAAACGTATGGCAGCGGCGTTTGAGGTGACTTCACCACGCCGCCACGCTCTCCTGCTCCATCGAATCGACTTGGGGCTGGAATCCACAACACAACAACATGTCTTCTGTCTCTGGACACAGTTTCATGTTGATTAGCTCAGAGGGGTAACATAGCGACCGCTTACAACAAAACATGACACTTCCTGTTGTCAGGGGGCGTGGCCTAAGCAATGTCATCATTTGACCATTGGATATTATAGGAGACCTGATGATGATCAATCACAGAAAGTTTGGTGCCTCTGTGTGTTTCTGTGTAGGAGATATAACACTTTTATTTTTTGTGGCGAATAGGTGAACTTTGACCCCTGCCAACGCCCCTTCAGCATGCTCAAAAACTCACCGTTTTGATAACTTTTGATTGGCCATGCCTTATGATCAGACTGCCCGAGTTTCAAGCCGATCGCTCAATATCTCTAGGAGGAGTTAGATCTTATACCGATGCTGTAACTGTCAAAATTGAGGTCAAAATCAGACTTTCAATCTAAAATGGCCGACTTTCTGTGATATTTACACTATGACATTAATTGTAAATTCTGAGCGTCTTGGTGAGCTCTACAACTGTACCAAATTTCATGTCTCTACGACGAAGTAAGTGAATAGCAAAGGGTCCTTTGAAAATTTCTAGGTGGCGCCGTTGAGGCATTTTTCTTTAGATTTTTGTGACGACCTTAAAATACAAAATTTTTAAACAGTCACCATGCATCTGCAAAGTTTGGTGAGTTTTTGAAAAAGACAAAGCCCCCAAAAAGGCCCCTCTTTAGGGGGGCAGAATAATAATAATAATAATAATAATTAACACTACAGATACAATAGGCCTTCGCAGCGCAGCGCTTAGCTGCTCGGGCCTAATTAAAACCGCAAGCGGTGATGATCGGCCCTCGCAGCCAAGCGCCGCTCTGGCCTAAGGGCCACCGCTAGGGTACGCGCACCTCCCGCCGCCAGCCACCGCAGAAGCTGTCATGCATTTTCCTCACCCGTCTACCATGCAATACACACGTATGCGTTGGGCAGCGCTCCCCCACGACTCACAAAAAATGTGGTGCAGATCGGTCGATGCACCGAGGAGACACAGCCGTTGAATAATAAAAATGCATTTGGCCACCGGGCCGGACTAAATCGTTCGGCGGGCCAGATCCGGCCCGCAGGCCGTACGTTTGACACCCCTGGTTTAAACATTAGTATACCAACTTAATCAAAGGTATCTTACTAGCTGTTAATCCAGCTTCATGTGAAAAGTTAACAAAACCTTTTTAGTTATTTAAAGTTAATTATTTCATGTGTTTAAGGGTTTCGTTTCTTGCATCAAGACAGCTTTTATGAAAGTTGGACAGTTAAATTGGTGGATACACACCCAAAAGTAATAATGTAAAAGTAACACTTTGGCAATTGGAAAATTGCTAAAGTAACACGTTAGCAATATTCCACATGTGTATGTTGTGTACAAACTTTAGTAATTTCTAACAGACCACTTCACTCTCAGAAAGCAGGTCTGCTGGTGGTTCCTAAAGTCTGTAAAACCAGAATGGTAGGCAGATCCTTTAGCTATCATGCTCCTCTCCAGTGGAACCAACTCCCAGTTTTGGTCCGTGACGCAGACACCCTGTCTACTTTTAAGACTAATCCTAAAACTTTCCTTTTTCCATCCATCCATCGTCTTCCACTTATCCGGGGTCAGGTCGCAGGGGCAGCTTCAAGAGGGAGCCCCAGACCTTCCTCTCCCCAGCCACTTGGGCCACTTCCTCCGGGGGAATCCCAAAGCGTTCCCAGGCCAGCATAGTCTCTCCAGCGTGTCCTGGGACTTCCCCTGGGCCTCCTCCCGGTGGGACGTGCCCAGAACACCTCATCAGGGAGGCGTCCAGGAGGCATCCTGACCAGATGCCCGAGTCACCTCAACTGGCTCCTCTCAATGTGGAGGAGCAGCGGCTCTACTCTGAGTCCTCCCCGGATGACTGAGCTCCTCACCCTATCTCTAAGGGAGAGCCCAGACACACCATGGAGAAAACTCATTTTGGCCGCTTGTATCCGGGATTTCGTTCTTTCGGTCACGACCCAAAGCTCGTGACCATAGATGAGGGTAGGAACGTAGATCGACTGGTAAATCGAGAGCTTGGCCTTTTGGCTCAGCTCTCTCTTCACCACAACGGATCGGTACAGCGCACGCTTCACAGCAGACGTCGCACCAATCCGCCTGTCGATCTCCCGCTCCATCTTCCCCTCATTCGTGAACAAGACCCCAAGATACTTGAACTCCTCCACTAGAAGCTGGCTCTTGGGACTTTCCTTTTTGACAAAGATTATAGTTAGAGTGGTTCATGTTACGCTGAGCTACCTCTATAGTTATGCTGCTATAGGCTTAGGCTGCTGGAGGACATCAGGGTCTATTGTTCTTCAATTTTGCATGACTGTTGTCATTTCAGCTTTTACCTTTTTGTTTTTTCTATTTTTTCTTCATAGTAGGTACACCTGGTCTGGCGTTCTGTTAGCTGTGACATCATTCAGGGAAGACAGATCACCTGCTATTACCATCTAATGTAAAACACATTACTGGATCAATGTGTGCTTCTGTGCTTTTTTGTCTGTCTTGTTGTGTCTCTTCTCTCTCTTTTGTAACCCCCAGTCGGTCAAGGCAGATTACCGTTCATACTGAGCCCGGTTCGGCTGGAGGTTTTTCCTTCCTGTTAATGGGGAGTTTTTCCTTCTGCTGTCACTTCATGCTTGATCAGTATGAGGGATTGCTGCAAAGCCATGTACAATGCAGACGACTCTCCCTGTGGCTCTACGCTTCTTCAGGAGTCAATGCTGCTTGTTACGACTTTGATGAAATCAACTGGTTCCCTTATATAGGAATTTCTTTTACCAATCTGGATAATCTGACTTAATATGTATAATCTGATTGATTTTGACATTGTAAACTGCCTTTAGATGACATGCAGGCCGGCAGACCCGACATGTATATTAATAATATGTATTATTATTATTAATATTATTATTATTTTATATATCTGCCTCGTTATATTTGCATAATGCATGAAGAAAAATATCAGCAGCGCAAGAGTCTGTTCCGATCATCCAGCCCTTACCACAGGCTACTGCAGCCCATTGGTTATCATCCCTGACAGTCTAAAGGGCTAGGCCAATCATAAAGTAGAAAAACACCTTCACGCTCCATGTGGAACTTTGTGCAGCGGTGTTCACAGTAGTAATGGATAAGAAACGCAAGGGAGGCGCAGAGAAACTGCACGAAAAAAAGAAACGAGTTCTTCAAACGGATGCTGCGAAATGTGTCAAACTGACTGACATGTTCCCAACAGCAGGCCCTTCATCTGCTCCGGTGTCTGGTGTAAAATATGGTGGTGGTGGTTGTAGTCAGTGACGTGCGGTAGAGTTCATAGCTGGTGAGGCACTGACGTCATCAGAGTCAGATTTACAAATATATACACTCTACAGAGTAGACTCGTTGCAAAGTGCTGAAGGAGACTGATTGAGCCAAATAAATTCACCAAGATACATGGAAAAATATTGATTCTTTGATGAAAAAAATTGTCATTTGATTGGTAACAGTTTATGAGTTATGATGGATTTCTGCATTTGTAACACATTCTAAAACTATAACCCACATTATGCACATTTTATCACAAAAACAAAACATGAATAAGTATCGCTGTCTTACCTCTACTTATAATTTAAGTCCCTGTGGCGCTCTTTCTGAACAAAAATATCATCATTTTCCGGTAAAAGTTCTCTTTATCTTCTTCAGTTTTAAAAGTCTCTCAGTCTCAGTGGAGCTCACTGCCAGGGAGGAAAGCCTTCCCTGATCAGTCCTGTTCCAGCTGTATGTTTAGAGTCTTTTTAGTGCTTTACTTGTTTAGCAAAACTCGCTAATAAAACATCAATAACTTGTTTTGACTCTACTATTTGGGGATCACGAGCGGTGCCCCTTGAGCGCCCCCTGCCTAGTGGCCAAGGAACTGCTGGCCTCACCTACAACCAGTTCTTTGCTGTTTATGATCGGTCAGCACCACGAAAACATGTTATCTGCACACAGTTTGATGACCAAAACACAATTCATAATCCACATATATTAAATTGTGGAAAATCAGTTCATAACTGTTTGAACAATTGAATTTATGATCTAGAGACAGGAAGATGCATTCACAGAATGGAAGTCAGCGCAGTTACCATGGGATTGCGCAATCCCAGGGGAGGCCAAGCTCGCTGCGGCCTCACCGGCTTCGCTATGAAGCGCCACCAAGGATTTACATGAAAAATAGCGAAAAGTCTGCGATTTTAAAGAAAATATGATCAAAAATTAGGAAATTAGATAAATAAAATACTTATTACAAATGACTGAGTAAATCAAAATTTATATTATGTTATTATATATTTTCTTTCTTTCCATGATGACAAGTGAGGCATTTCTCTGGTTCATTTTGTCATTGGCATCCTCTTTTACACAGTGAGTGCACATTAGTCCAATGTTACCCTACAGTATCTGGAAGACTGAATAGATCTGATGAGCAACTTACAATAACTTCTTATAATGATGTAACGTGATAATATGTGTGATTGACCGTGACA
Organism: Fundulus diaphanus; assembly: GCA_037039145.1. Classification (NCBI taxonomy): domain Eukaryota; kingdom Metazoa; phylum Chordata; class Actinopteri; order Cyprinodontiformes; family Fundulidae; genus Fundulus; species Fundulus diaphanus. The sequence goes on from CM073126.1 coordinate 39,501,891, forward strand.
CCTCTCTTTCTCTCTCTCTCTCTCTGATCTAAGAATAGTTGCTGTGCTGTGGTGGAGTTTACATTTTACAGTGTTAATAAATTAAGATTTTGGAAGTATTTTAAGTGTCCACTCACTAATTTCCATTATCCTGACTTCAAGGTATTGCACAGTTGGTATTGCACAGTTGGTATACACATTCAGTACACAAAAAAAATGTGGTGGGCCAGTCTAATCCAAAATGCCAGGGCCAATTTTTTGTCCCAATCCACCCCTGATGACATGTTTCATGATTTGGCGTTATATAAATAAAAACTGAAATGTATTGAACAAGAGTTTGTCAGTTTTCAAGCAGGATTTGTATATCTGTTCAACTTAAATATACAAGGAAACCAAAGAGTTAAGATCACTTACTTACCAAGAGAAATTCCTTTGGGGTTTATTTGTGGTCTCTTGCTGCCCCCTGCTGGACAAGTATGATCAAATACATATGCTTTACATGTCAACTTGGTATCAAAATTCAGATTTCAATCTAAAATGGCTTACTTCCTGTGATACTTGCAGTATGACATTAATTGTAAATTCTGAGCGTCTTGCTGAGATCTACAACTGTACAAAATTTCATTACTCTACGATGAAGTAAGTGAATACCAAAGGGTCCTTTGAAATTTGCTTGGTGGCGCTATAGAGAAACTAAGTCCTGCTCACTAAAGTTTGTTAAGGATTCCTGTTGGGGGGTGGATAAGGATGCATCCAAATGAGTTTTAAGCAGCTCGGCCCAAAACTGTGGAATTCAGAGCCAAACGTATGACAGCAGCGTTTGAGGTGAATATGCCACGCCGCCACGCCCCCCTGCTCCATCCAATCCAGTTGAGCCTGAAATCCACAACATACCAACATGTGTTCTGTCTGTGGACACAGTTTCATGTTGATTAGCTCAGAGGGGTAACATAGCGACCGCTTACAACAAAACATGACACTTCCTGTTGTCAGGGGGCGTGGCCTAAGCAATGTCATCATTTGACCATTGGATATTATAGGAGACCTGATGGTGATCAATCACTGAAAGTTTGATGCCTCTGTGTGTTTCTGTGTAGGAGATATAACAGTTTTATTTTTTGTGGCGAGTAGGTGAACTTTAACCCTTGCTAATGCCCCTTCAACAAGCTCAAAAACTCACCGTTTTGATAACTTTTAATTGGCCATGCCTTATGATCAGACTGCCCGAGTTTCAAGCCGCTCGCTAAAAATCTCTAGGAGGAGATCCATCAAATACCAATGCTATAAACGTCAAAAATGGGGTCAAAATCAGACATTCAATCTAAAATGGCCGACTTCCTGTGATATTTACACTATGACATTAATTGTAAATTCTGAGCGTCTTGGTGAGCTCTACCACTGTACCAAATCTTATGTCTCTACGATGAAGTAAGTGAATAGCAAAGGGTCCTTTGAAAATTGCTAAGTGGCGCCGTTGAGGCATTAGGTCACGCCCACCAAAATTTGTTATGGATTCCTGTTGGGGGGTGGATAAGGATGCATCCAAGTGAGTTTTATGCAGCTCGGCCCAAAAATGTGGAATTCAGAGCCAAACGTATGGCAGCGGCGTTTGAGGTGACTTCACCACGCCGCCACGCTCTCCTGCTCCATCGAATCGACTTGGGGCTGGAATCCACAATACATCAACATGTCTTCCGTCTCTGGACACAGTTTCATGTTGATTAGCTCAGAGGGGTAACATAGCGACCGTTTACAGCAAAACATGACACTTCCTGTTGTCAGGGGGCGTGGCCTAAGTGATGTCATCATTTGACCATTGGATATTAAAGAAGACCCGAGGATGATCAATCACAGAAAGTTTGGTGCCTCTGTGTGTTTCTGTGTAGGAGATATAACACTTTTATTTTTTGTGGCGAATAGGTGAACTTTGACCCCTGCCAACGCCCCTTCAGCATGCTCAAAAACTCACCGTTTTGATAACTTTTGATTGGCCATGCCTTATGATCAGACTGCCCGAGTTTCAAGCCGATCGCTCGATATCTCTAGGAGGAGTTAGATCTTATACCGATGCTGTAACTGTCAAAATTGAGGTCAAAATCAGACTTTCAATCTAAAATGGCCGACTTCCTGTGATATTTACACTATGACATTAATTGTAAATTCTGAGCGTCTTGGTGAGCTCTACCACTGTACCAAATTTCATGTCTCTACGACGAAGTAAGTGAATAGCAAAGGGTCCTTTGAAAATTTCTAGGTGGCGCCGTTGAGGCATTTTTCTTTAGATTTTTGTGACGACCTTAAAATACAAAATTTTTAAACAGTCACCATGCATCTGCAAAGTTTGGTGAGTTTTTGAAAATGAGAAAGCCCCCAAAAAGGCCCCTCTTTAGGGGGGCAGAATAATAAGAATTAACACTACAGATACAATAGGCCTTCGCAGCGCTTAGCTGCTCGGGCCTAATAATTAACACTACAGATACAATAGGCCTTCGCAGCGCTTAGCTGCTCGGGCCTAATTAAAACCGCAAGCGGTGATGATCAGCCCTCGCAGCAAAGCGCCGCTCTGGCCTATTGGCCACCGCTGGGATTTGAGCACCGCCGGCCGCCCGCCACCGCAGATGCTGTCACGCATTTTGCCCGCCCGTCCACTGGGCGATTCACACGAACGTGTTCGGCAGCGCTCCCCCACGACTCACAAAAAATCTGGTCCAGATCGCTCGATGCAGCGAGGAGATACAGCCGTTGAATAATGATAATGCATTTGGCCACCGGACCGGACTAAATCGTTCAGCGGGCCAAATTCGGCCCGCGGGCCGTAGCTTTGACACCCCTGGTTTAAACATTAGTATACCAATTTAATCAAAGGTATCTTACTAGCTGTTAATCCAGCTTAATGTGAAAAGTTAACAAAACCATTTTAGTTTTTTTAAGTTACTTGCTATTTCATGTGTTTAAGGGTTTTGTTTCTTGCATTAAGACAGCTTTTATGAAAGTTTAACATATAAATTGGTGATACACACCCAAAAGTAATGTAAAAGTAACACTTTAGCAATTGGACTATTGCTAAAGGAACACTTTAGCAAAATCGCGGGGGTAGCAGCTTTATAAAGGAGGCCCAGACGTCCCTCTCCCCAGCCACTTGGGCCACCTCCTCCAGGGGAATCCCAAGGTGTTCCCAGGCCAGCAGAGAAAACATAGTCTCTCCAGCGTGTCCCAGGTCTTCCCCTGGGCCTCCTCCCGGTGGGACGTGCCCAGAACACCTCACCAGGGAGGCGTCCAGGAGGCATCCTAACCAGATGCACAAGCCACCTCAACTGGCTCCTCTCGACGTGAAGAAGCAGTGGCTCTACTCTGAGTCCTCCCCGGATGACTGAGCTCCTCACCTTATCTCTAAGGGAGAGCCCAGACACACTATGGAGAAAACTCATTTTGGCCGCTTGTGTCCGGGATCTCGTTCTTTCGGTCACGACCCAAAGCTCGTGACCATAGATGAGGGTAGGAACGTAGATCGACTGGTAAATCGAGAGCTTGGCCTTTTGGCTCAGCTCTCTCTTCACCACAACGGATCGGTACAGCACCCGCTTCACAGCAGACGTTGCACCAATCCGCCTGTCGATCTCCCGCTCCATCTTCACCTCATTCATGAACAAGACCCCAAGATACTTGAACTCCTCCACTAGAAGCTGGCTCTTGGGACTTTCCTTTTTGACAAAGCTTATAGTTAGAGTGGTTCATGTTACCCTGAGCTACCTCTATAGTTATGCTGCTATAGGCTTAGGCTGCTGGAGGACATCAGGGTGTATTGTTCTTCAATTTTGCATGACTGTTGTCATTTTAGCTTTTAACTTTCTGTTCTCTCTCTTTTATCTTCATAGTAGGTACACCTGGTCTGGCATTCTGTTAGCTGTGACATCATCCAGGGAAGACAGATCACCTGTTATTACCATCTAATGTAAAACAGATTACTGGATCAATGTGTGCTTCTGTGCTTTTTTGTCTCTCTTGTTGTGTCTCTTCTCTCTCTTTTGTAACCCCCAGTCGGTCAACGCAGATTACCGTTCATACTGAGCCCGCCTCTGATGGAGGTTTTTCCTTCCTGTTAATGGGGAGTTTTTTCTTCTGCTGTCACTTCATGCTTGATCAGTATGAGGGATTGCTGCAAAGCCATGTACAATGCAAACGACTCTCCCTGTGGCTCTACGCTTCTTCAGGAGTGAATGCTGCTTGTTACGACTTTGATGCAATCAACTGGTTCCCTTATATAGGAATTTATTTTACCAATCTGGATAATCTGACCTAATATGTATAATCTGATTGATTTTGACATTGTAAATTGCCTTTAGATGACATGCAGGCATGGACTGGTAATCGGGCGTACCGGGCATTTTCCCGGTGGGCCGACGTGCTGTTTGGGCCGGCAGACCCGACATGTATATAAATATGTATTATTATTATTATTATTATTAATTATTTTATATATCTGCCTCGTTATCATCCCTGACAGTCTAAAGGGCTAGGCCAATCATAAAGTAGAAAAACACCTTCACGCTCCATGTGGAACTTTGTGCAGCAGTGTTCACAGTAGTAATGGGAGGCGCAGAGAAACTGCACGAAAAAAAGAAACGAGTTCTTCAAACGGATGCTGCGAAATGTGTCAAACTCACTGACATGTTCCCTACAGCAGGCCTTCATCTGCTCCGGTGTCTGATGTAAGATATGGTGGTGGTGGTTGTAGCCAGTGACTTGCGGTAGGGTTCATAGCTGGTGAGGCACTGACGTCATCAGAGTCAGATTTACAAATATATACACTCTACAGAGTAGACTCGTTGCAAAGTGCTGAAGGAGACTGATTGAGCCAAATAAATTCACCAAGATACATGGAAAAATATTGGTTCTTTGATGAAAAAAAATTTGTCATTTGATTGGTAGCAGTTTATGAGTTATGATGGATTTCTGCATTTGTAACACATTCTAAAACTATAACCCACATTAAGCACATTTTATCACAAAAACAAAACATGAATAAGTATCGCTGTCTTACCTCTACTTATAATTTAAGTCCCTGCGGCGCTCTTTCTGAACAAAAATATCATTTTCCGGTAAAAGTTCTCTTTATCTTCTTCAGATTTAAAACTCTCTTAGTCTCAGTGGAGCTCACTGCCAGGGAGGAAAGCCTTCCCTGATCAGTCCTGTTCCAGCTGTATGTTTAGAGTCTTTTTAGTGCTTTACTTGTTTAGCAAAACTCGCTAATAAAACATCAATAACTTGTTTTGACTCTACTATTTGGGGATCACGAGCGGTGCCCCTTGAGCGCCCCCTGCCTAGCGGCCAAGGAACTGCCGGCCTCACCTACAACCAGTTCTTTGCTGTTTATGATCGGTCAGCACCACGAAAACATGTTATCTGCACACAGTTTGATGACCAAAACACAATTCGTAATCCACATATATTAAATTGTGGAAAATCAGTTCATAACTGTTTGAACAATTGAATTTATGATCTAGAGACAGGAAGATGCATTCACAGAATGGAAGTCAGCACAGTTAACATGGGATTGCGCAATCCCAGGGGAGGCCAAGCTCGCTGCGGCCTCACCGGCTTCGCTATGAAGCGCCACCAAGGATTTACATGAAAAATAGCGAAAAGTCTGCGATTTTAAAGAAAATATGATCAAAAATTAGGAAATTAGATAAATAAAATACTTATTACAAATGACTGAGTAAATCAAAATTTATATTATGTTATTATATATTTTCTTTCTTTCCATGATGACAAGTGAGGCATTTCTCTGGTTCATTTTGTCATTGGCATCCTTTTTTACACAGTGAGTGCACATTAGTCCAATGTTACCCTACAGTATCTGGAAGACTGAATAGATCTGATGAGCAACTTACAATAACTTCTTATAATGATGTAACGTGATAATATGTGTGATTGACCGTGACACCTCTCTTTCTCTCTCTCTCTCTCTGATCTAAGAATAGTTGCTGTGCTGTGGTGGAGTTTACATTTTACAGTGTTAATAAATTAAGATTTTGGAAGTATTTTAAGTGTCCACTCTCACTAATTTCCATTATCCTGACTTCAAGGTATTGCACAGTTGGTATTGCACAGTTGGTATACACATTCAGTACACAAAAAAAATGTGGTGGGCCAGTCTAATCCAAAATGCCAGGGCCAATTTTTTGTCCCAATCCACCCCTGATGACATGTTTCATGATTTGGCGCTATATAAATAAAAACTGAAATGTATTGAACAAGAGTTTGTCAGTTTTCAAGCAGGATTTGTATATCTGTTCAACTTAAATATACAAGGAAACCAAAGAGTTAAGATCACTTACTTACCAAGAGAAATTCCTTTGGGGTTTATTTGTGGTCTCTTGCTGCCCCCTGCTGGACAAGTATGATCAAATACATATGCTTTACATGTCAACTTGGTATCAAAATTCAGATTTCAATCTAAAATGGCTTACTTCCTGTGATACTTGCAGTATGACATTAATTGTAAATTCTGAGCGTCTTGCTGAGATCTACAACTGTACAAAATTTCATTACTCTACGATGAAGTAAGTGAATAGCAAAAGGTCCTTTGAAAATTGCTTGGTGGCGCTATAGAGAAACTAAGTCCTGCTCACTAAAGTTTGTTATGGATTCCTGTTGGGGGGTGGATAAGGATGCATCCAAGTGAGTTTTAGGCAGCTCGGCCCAAAACTGTGGAATTCAGAGCCAAACGTATGACAGCAGCGTTTGAGGTGACTTCGCCACGCCGCCACGCCCCCCTGCTCCATCCAATCCAGTTGAGCCTGAAATCCACAACATACCAACATGTGTTCTGTCCCTGGACACAGTTTCATGTTGATTAGCTCAGAGGGGTAACATAGCGACCGTTTACAGCAAAACATGACACTTCCTGTTGTCAGGGGGTGTGGCCTAAGTGATGTCATCATTTGACCATTGGATATTATAGGAGACCTGATGATGATTAATCACAGAAAGTTTGGTGCCTCTGTGTGTTTCTGTGTAGGAGATATAACACTTTTATTTTTTGTGGCGAATAGGTGAACTTTGACCCCTGCCAACGCCCCTTCAGCATGCTCAAAAACTCACCGTTTTGATAACTTTTGATTGGCCATGCCTTATGATCAGACTGCCCGAGTTTCAAGCCGATCGCTCGATATCTCTAGGAGGAGTTAGATCTTATACCGATGCTGTAACTGTCAAAATTGAGGTCAAAATCAGACTTTCAATCTAAAATGGCCGACTTCCTGTGATATTTACACTATGACATTAATTGTAAATTCTGAGCGTCTTGGTGAGCTCTACAACTGTACCAAATTTCATGTCTCTACGACGAAGTAAGTGAATAGCAAAGGGTCCTTTGAAAATTTCTAGGTGGCGCCGTTGAGGCATTTTTCTTTAGATTTTTGTGACGACCTTAAAATACAAAATTTTTAAACAGTCACCATGCATCTGCAAAGTTTGGTGAGTTTTTGAAAATGACAAAGCCCCCAAAAAGGCCCCTCTTTAGGGGGGCAGAATAATAAGAAGAATTAAAACCGCAAGCGGTGATGATCGGCCCTCGCAGCCAAGCGCCGCTCTGGCCTAAGGGCCACCGCTAGGGTACGCGCACCTCCCGCCGCCAGCCACCGCAGAAGCTGTCATGCATTTTCCTCACCCGTCTACCATGCAATACACACGTATGCGTTGGGCAGCGCTCCCCCACGACTCACAAAAAATCTGGTGCAGATCGGTCGATGCACCGAGGAGACACAGCCATTGAATAATAAAAATGCATTTGGCCACCGGGCCGGACTAAATCGTTCGGCGGGCCAGATCCGGCCCGCAGGCCGTACGTTTGACACCCCTGGTTTAAACATTAGTATACCAACTTAATCAAAGGTATCTTACTAGCTGTTAATCCAGCTTCATGTGAAAAGTTAACAAAACCTTTTTAGTTATTTAAAGTTAATTATTTCATGTGTTTAAGGGTTTCGTTTCTTGCATTAAGACAGCTTTTATGAAAGTTTGACAGTTAAATTGGTGGATACACACCCAAAAGTAATAATGTAAAAGTAACACTTTGGCAATTGGAAAATTGCTAAAGTAACACGTTAGCAATATTCCACATGTGTATGTTGTGTACAAACTTTAGTAATTTCTAACAGACCACTTCACTCTCAGAAAGCAGGTCTGCTAGTGGTTCCTAAAGTCTGTAAAACCAGAATGGTAGGCAGATCCTTTAGTTATCAGGCTCCTCTCCAGTGGAACAAACTCCCAGTTTTGGTCCGTGACGCAGACACCCTGTCTACTTTTAAGACTAATCCTAAAACTTTCCTTTTTCCATCCATCCATCGTCTTCCACTTATCCGGGGTCAGGTCGCAGGGGCAGCTTCAAGAGGGAGCCCCAGACCTTCCTCTCCCCAGCCACTTGGGCCACTTCCTCCGGGGGAATCCCAAAGCGTTCCCAGGCCAGCATAGTCTCTCCAGCGTGTCCTGGGTCTTCCTCTGGGCCTCCTCCCGGTGGGACGTGCCCAGAACACCTCATCAGGGAGGCGTCCAGGAGGCATCCTAACCAGATGCCCGATCCACCTCAACTGGCTCCTCTCAATGTGGAGGAGCAGCGGCTCTACTCTGAGTCCTCCCCGGATGACTGAGCTCCTCACCCTATCTCTAAGGGAGAGCCCAGACACACTATGGAGAAAACTCATTTTCGCCGCTTGTATCCGGGATTTCGTTCTTTCGGTCAGGACCCAAAGCTCGTGACCATAGATGAGGGTAGGAACGTAGATCGACTGGTAAATCGAGAGCTTGGCCTTTTGGCTCAGCTCTCTCTTCACCACAACGGATCGGTACAGCGCACGCTTCACAGCAGACGTCGCACCAATCCGCCTGTCGATCTCCCGCTCCATCTTCCCCTCATTCGTGAACAAGACCCCAAGATACTTGAACTCCTCCACTAGAAGCTGGCTCTTGGGACTTTCCTTTTTGACAAAGATTATAGTTAGAGTGGTTCATGTTACCCCGAGCTACCTCTATAGTTATGCTGCTATAGGCTTAGGCTGCTGGAGGACATCAGGGTCTATTGTTCTTCAATTTTGCATGACTGTTGTCATTTCAGCTTTTACCTTTTTGTTTTTTCTATTTTTTCTTCATAGTAGGTACACCTGGTCTGGCGTTCTGTTAGCTGTGACATCATTCAGGGAAGACAGATCACCTGCTATTACCATCTAATGTAAAACACATTACTGGATCAATGTGTGCTTCTGTGCTTTTTTGTCTGTCTTGTTGTGTCTCTTCTCTCTCTTTTGTAACCCCCAGTCGGTCAAGGCAGATTACCGTTCATACTGAGCCCGGTTCGGCTGGAGGTTTTTCCTTCCTGTTAATGGGGAGTTTTTTCTTCTGCTGTCACTTCATGCTTGATAAGTATGAGGGATTGCTGCAAAGCCATGTACAATGCAAACGACTCTCCCTGTGGCTCTACGCTTCTTCAGGAGTGAATGCTGCTTGTTACGACTTTGATGCAATCAACTGGTTCCCTTATATAGGAATTTCTTTTACCAATCTGGATAATCTGACTTAATATGTATAATCTGATTGATTTTGACATTGTAAACTGCCTTTAGATGACATGCAGGCCGGCAGACCCGACATGTATATTAATAATATGTATTATTATTATTAATATTATTATTATTTTATATATCTGCCTCGTTATATTTGCATAATGCATGAAGAAAAATTTCAGCAGCGCAAGAGTCTGTTCCGATCATCCAGCCCTTACCACAGGCTACTGCAGCCCATTGGTTATCATCCCTGACAGTCTAAAGGGCTAGGCCAATCATAAAGTAGAAAAACACCTTCACGCTCCATGTGGAACTTTGTGCAGCGGTGTTCACAGTAGTAATGGATAAGAAACGCAAGGGAGGCGCAGAGAAACTGCACGAAAAAAAGAAACGAGTTCTTCAAACGGATGCTGCGAAATGTGTCAAACTGACTGACATGTTCCCAACAGCAGGCCCTTCATCTGCTCCGGTGTCTGGTGTAAAATATGGTGGTGGTTGTAGTCAGTGACGTGCGGTAGGGTTCATGGCTGGTGAGGCACTGACGTCATCAGAGTCAGATTTACAAATATATACACTCTACAGAGTAGACTCGTTGCAAAGTGCTGAAGGAGACTGATTGAGCCAAATAAATTCACCAAGATACATGGAAAAATATTGGTTCTTTGATGAAAAAAATTGTCATTTGATTGGTAACAGTTTATGAGTTATGATGGATTTCTGCATTTGTAACACATTCTAAAACTATAACCCACATTATGCACATTTTATCACAAAAACAAAACATGAATAAGTATCGCTGTCTTACCTCTACTTATAATTTAAGTCCCTGTGGCGCTCTTTCTGAACAAAAATATCATCATTTTCCGGTAAAAGTTCTCTTTATCTTCTTCAGTTTTAAAAGTCTCTCAGTCTCAATGGAGCTCACTGCCAGGGAGGAAAGCCTTCCCTGATCAGTCCTGTTCCAGCTGTATGTTTAGTCTTTTTAGTGCTTTACTTGTTTAGCAAAACTCGCTAATAAAACATCAATAACTTGTTTTGACTCTACTATTTGGGGATCACGAGCGGTGCCCCTTGAGCGCCCCCTGCCTAGTGGCCAAGGAACTGCTGGCCTCACCTACAACCAGTTCTTTGCTGTTTATGATCGGCCAGCACCACGAAAACATGTTCTCTGCACACAGTTTGATGACCAAAACACAATTCGTAATCCACATATATTAAATTGTGGAAAATCAGTTCATAACTGTTTGAACAATTGAATTTATGATCTAGAGACAGGAAGATGCATTCACAGAATGGAAGTCAGCGCAGTTACCATGGGATTGCGCAATCCCAGGGTAGGCCAAGCTTGCTGCGGCCTCACCGGCTTCGCTATGAAGCGCCACCAAGGATTTACATGAAAAATAGCGAAAAGTCTGCGATTTTAAAGAAAATATGATCAAAAATTTGGAAATTAGATAAATAAAATACTTATTACAAATGACTGAGTAAATCAAAATTTATATTATGTTATTATATATTTTCTTTCTTTCCATGATGACAAGTGAGGCATTTCTCTGGTTCATTTTGTCATTGGCATCCTTTTTTACACAGTGAGTGCACATTAGTCCAATGTTACCCTACAGTATCTGGAAGACTGAATAGATCTGATGAGCAACTTACAATAACTTCTTATAATGATATAACGTGATAATATGTGTGATTGACCGTGACACCTCTCTTTCTCTCTCTCTCTCTCTGATCTAAGAATAGTTGCTGTGCTGTGGTGGAGTTTACATTTTACAGTGTTAATAAATTAAGATTTTGGAAGTATTTTAAGTGTCCACTCTCACTAATTTCCATTATCCTGACTTCAAGGTATTGCACAGTTGGTATTGCACAGTTGGTATACACATTCAGTACACAAAAAAAATGTGGTGGGCCAGTCTAATCCAAAATGCCAGGGCCAATTTTTTGTCCCAATCCACCCCTGATGACATGTTTCATGATTTGGCGCTATATAAATAAAAACTGAAATGTATTGAACAAGAGTTTGTCAGTTTTCAAGCAGGATTTGTATATCTGTTCAACTTAAATATACAAGGAAACCAAAGAGTTAAGATCACTTACTTACCAAGAGAAATTCCTTTGGGGTTTATTTGTGGTCTCTTGCTGCCCCCTGCTGGACAAGTATGATCAAATACATATGCTTTACATGTCAACTTGGTATCAAAATTCAGATTTCAATCTAAAATGGCTTACTTCCTGTGATACTTGCAGTATGACATTAATTGTAAATTCTGAGCGTCTTGCTGAGATCTACAACTGTACAAAATTTCATTACTCTACGATGAAGTAAGTGAATACCAAAGGGTCCTTTGAAATTTGCTTGGTGGCGCTATAGAGAAACTAAGTCCTGCTCACTAAAGTTTGTTAAGGATTCCTGTTGGGGGGTGGATAAGGATGCATCCAAATGAGTTTTAAGCAGCTCGGCCCAAAACTGTGGAATTCAGAGCCAAACGTATGACAGCAGCGTTTGAGGTGAATATGCCACGCCGCCACGCCCCCCTGCTCCATCCAATCCAGTTGAGCCTGAAATCCACAACATACCAACATGTGTTCTGTCTGTGGACACAGTTTCATGTTGATTAGCTCAGAGGGGTAACATAGCGACCGCTTACAACAAAACATGACACTTCCTGTTGTCAGGGGGCGTGGCCTAAGCAATGTCATCATTTGACCATTGGATATTATAGGAGACCTGATGGTGATGAATCACTGAAAGTTTGATGCCTCTGTGTGTTTCTGTGTAGGAGATATAACAGTTTTATTTTTTGTGGCGAGTAGGTGAACTTTAACCCTTGCTAATGCCCCTTCAACAAGCTCAAAAACTCACCGTTTTGATAACTTTTAATTGGCCATGCCTTATGATCAGACTGCCCGAGTTTCAAGCCGCTCGCTAAAAATCTCTAGGAGGAGATCCATCAAATACCAATGCTATAAACTTCAAAAATGGGGTCAAAATCAGACATTCAATCTAAAATGGCCGACTTCCTGTGATATTTACACTATGACATTAATTGTAAATTCTGAGCGTCTTGGTGAGCTCTACCACTGTACCAAATCTCATGTCTCTACGATGAAGTAAGTGAATAGCAAAGGGTCCTTTGAAAATTGCTAAGTGGCGCCGTTGAGGCATTAGGTCACGCCCACCAAAATTTGTTATGGATTCCTCTTGGGGGGTGGATAAGGATGCATCCAAGTGAGTTTTATGCAGCTCGGCCCAAAAATGTGGAATTCAGAGCCAAACGTATGGCAGCGGCGTTTGAGGTGACTTCACCACGCCGCCACGCTCTCCTGCTCCATCGAATCGACTTGGGGCTGGAATCCACAACACAACAACATGTTTTCTGTCTCTGGACACAGTTTCATGTTGATTAGCTCAGAGGGGTAACATAGCGACCGTTTACAGCAAAACATGACACTTCCTGTTGTCAGGGGGTGTGGCCTAAGTGATGTCATCATTTGACTATTGGATATTATAGGAGACCTGATGATGATTAATCACAGAAAGTTTGGTGCCTCTGTGTGTTTCTGTGTAGGAGATATAACACTTTTATTTTTTGTGGCGAATAGGTGAACTTTGACCCCTGCCAACGCCCCTTCAGCATGCTCAAAAACTCACCGTTTTGATAACTTTTGATTGGCCATGCCTTATGATCAGACTGCCCGAGTTTCAAGCCGATCGCTCAAAATCTCTAGGAGGAGATCCATCAAATACCAATGCTATAAACTTCAAAAATGGGGTCAAAATCAGACATTCAATCTAAAATGGCCGACTTCCTGTGATATTTACACTATGACATTAATTGTAAATTCTGAGCGTCTTGGTGAGCTCTACCACTGTACCAAATCTCATGTCTCTACGATGAAGTAAGTGAATAGCAAAGGGTCCTTTGAAAATTGCTAAGTGGCGCCGTTGAGGCATTAGGTCACGCCCACCAAAATTTGTTATGGATTCCTCTTGGGGGGTGGATAAGGATGCATCCAAGTGAGTTTTATGCAGCTCGGCCCAAAAATGTGGAATTCAGAGCCAAACGTATGGCAGCGGCGTTTGAGGTGACTTCACCACGCCGCCACGCTCTCCTGCTCCATCGAATCGACTTGGGGCTGGAATCCACAACACAACAACATGTTTTCTGTCTCTGGACACAGTTTCATGTTGATTAGCTCAGAGGGGTAACATAGCGACCGTTTACAGCAAAACATGACACTTCCTGTTGTCAGGGGGTGTGGCCTAAGTGATGTCATCATTTGACTATTGGATATTATAGGAGACCTGATGATGATTAATCACAGAAAGTTTGGTGCCTCTGTGTGTTTCTGTGTAGGAGATATAACACTTTTATTTTTTGTGGCGAATAGGTGAACTTTGACCCCTGCCAACGCCCCTTCAGCATGCTCAAAAACTCACCGTTTTGATAACTTTTGATTGGCCATGCCTTATGATCAGACTGCCCGAGTTTCAAGCCGATCGCTCAAAATCTCTAGGAGGAGATCCATCAAATACCAATGCTATAAATGTCAAAAATTGGGTCAAAATCAGACTTTAAGTCTAAAATGGCCAACTTCCTGTGATATTTGCACTATGACATTAATTGTAAATTCTGAGCGTCTTGTTGAGCTCTACAACTGTACCAAATTTCATGTCTCTACGACGAAGTAAGTGAATAGCAAAGGGTCCTTTGAAAATTTCTAGGTGGCGCCGTTGAGGCATTTTTCTTTAGATTTTTGTGACGACCTTAAAATACAAAATTTTTAAACAGTCACCATGCATCTGCCAAGTTTGGTGAGTTTTTGAAAATGAGAAAGCCCCCAAAAAGGCCCCTCTTTAGGGGGGCAGAATAATAATAATAATAATAATAATTAACACTACAGATACAATAGGCCTTCGCAGCGCTTAGCTGCTCGGGCCTAATAATAATTAACACTACAGATACAATAGGCCTTCGCAGCGCTTAGCTGCTCGGGCCTAATAATTAACACTACAGATACAATAGGCCTTCGCAGCGCTTAGCTGCTCGGGCCTAATAATAATTAACACTACAGATACAATAGGCCTTCGCAGCGCTTAGCTGCTCGGGCCTAATTAACACTACAGATACAATAGGCCTTCGCAGCGCTTAGCTGCTCGGGCCTAATAATTAACACTACAGATACAATAGGCCTTCGCAGCGCTTAGCTGCTCGGGCCTAATTATAAAAAGTGCAAAGAAAGAATACTGGAGGAAGTTTTGTTGTTCAGTAGGAAAAATTTGAAATTTATTATTAAAAAGTTACAGGATGCAATAACAGAAATAGAACAGTGGTCATATAAATGGGGTTTCAAATTCTCAGTAGATAAGACAAAGACAATGTTTTTTACAAAGAAAAGAATTAGTACAGAGATAAAACTAAAAATGTATAATCAAGAATTAGAAAGAGTAAAACACTTTAAGTTTTTGGGGTTATGGTTTGACGAGGGGATAACATGGAGTGTACATATACAGAAAATACAGGACAAATGTAGGAAGGTGTTAAATGTTATGAGATGTTTGGTGGGAAGTGATTGGGGGGCTGATAGAAAAGCATTGAAGGCCATTTACTGTGGATTAATTAGGTCAGTATTGGATTATGGTTGTGTGGTGTATGGATCTGCATCGAGTTCATCTTTAAAAAAGTTAGACAACATCCAGTTTCAGGCTTTGAGATTATGTACAGGGGCATTTAAAACAACTCCAACAGCAGCACTCCAGGTGGAAATGGGAGAAATGCCATTAGAGCTGAGAAGAACTCAGTTGTCTTTAAATTATTGGGCTAATTTAAAAGGTCATAGTGATAATCATCCAGCACAAAGCACTTTAAAGTCTTGTTGGGAAATGGAGAAAAGGGAGAAAAATAGCTTTGGATGGACAGTTAAACAAAAAGCAACAGAGTTAGAATTAGTTGATTTAATTTTCAGTCCGACAGTACCAATGCCAGCAGTTCCACCTTGGATAGTACCTGAAGCAAAAGTAGATTTGAAATTATTAAAAAAGAAAAAC
Source organism: Fundulus diaphanus (assembly GCA_037039145.1). Lineage (NCBI taxonomy): Eukaryota > Metazoa > Chordata > Actinopteri > Cyprinodontiformes > Fundulidae > Fundulus > Fundulus diaphanus. Next base: position 39,517,491 of record CM073126.1, read on the forward strand.
AAAGATAGGGAGTTTATTTTGAATTCAGATACAATACAGAAATATATTAACAGTTATTATAGTTTCATTCAGATATACACAGATGCATCAAAAAGTTTAGTTAATAAGATAGGAGTATCAGTTATTGTTCCAGAGTTTAAAATTACAATAGGAAAGAGGATCAGTAATAACATATCAGTATACACAGGAGAAATGGTAGCAATTCTGTTGGCAGTACAATGGGTAGAGGAAATAAGACCACTGAGAGTAATAATTTGTTCAGATTCATCTTCATCATTAATCAGTTTACAGAGAAGTCATTCAGATAGTAGACCAGATATTTTAATAGAAATCCAGCAAACATTGTTCAGAATTCAAATGATGGGAATTACAGTTATATTTTTGTGGGTACCAGCACATATGGGAATAAAAGGAAATGAAAAGGCAGATAAGGTTGCAAAGGAGGCTACAATTAGAGAAAACATTGATATCTCAATTAAAGTTAGTAAGATGGAAGTAAAGAGCATTATTAAACAGAAGATGAAGGAAAGGTGGCAAAAGCAATGGGAGGAAGAGAGGAAAGGACGGTGGCTGTACATGATTCAGAGGAGAGTGGGAGAAATGAGTTGTGCAGGGAGGAGCAGAAGGGAAGAAACAATCATATCAAGACTTAGATTTGGGCACACTGGATTAAATGGAACATTATTCAAAATAGGGAAGCATAACACTGGAAGATGTGAGTATTGTGGGGAGCAAGAAACAGTTGAGCATATTATGATATACTGTAAGAAATATGAAGAAGAAAGAAGGGAAATGGTTAAAAATTTGAAAAGAAAAAGAATAAAATTTGATTTAATAGAAATGCTTAGAAGTAATTCAAGAGATGAGTGTTATGGGATTATGTTTCATTATCTTAGACTAAGTAATTTAATTGATAGGATTTAATTTTTTTTTTTTTTTTTTTGGGTGTTTGTTTTATTTTGGTAGGTTGGTTTAATTTATTTTAGGTAGTATAAGTCATTCTGATCCACACTCCAAACCAGTTGGTGGCGGTAATGCACCGTTTCGTTGCGTGCCAACCGCCAGAAAAAACCATAAAGAAGAAGAAGAAGAAAACTAACAATAAATAAAGTCAAACCAAACCCACATGAGATGAAAAATGAAAATAACAGAAAAATGAAGTCAAACCAGAACTCAACCATGACAGGTAATATTTCTCTAAATAAGCAGCAGTGTAACTTCAAGTGCCTCTGTTGTGGTTTGCTATGATGCTCTGCTTAGCAGCCAAGGTTAGGGCGGTTAGAAGGCCAAGTTTATTCAGCTCACTACTGTGAAAATGGTCATTTTAGGCCTCTTTCTAAAAGCTGACATCTCACTAAATTCAGGCGCTTCATGGATTTTAAAAGTTGCTTTTGATGGGAGTCAGAATATAAAAGAAAGCTTTTAGAAGCTTTTACTGTTAGTTTCAACTAATGTTACGGTTACTATACTGTCCACAGAGGTGGGCAGTGACTAGTTACATTTACTTTAGTAACTTTTTCAACAAAATGTACTTTTAAGAGTAGTTTCTTTGTCTTTAAAAACTTTTTTTCAGCATTCACATTTTCTTATGCACACATGATTTTTTTACACAAATTGAAACAATCATATATCAAATTTTAGGTAAAAAAAAATTGGAAATTATTCAAATTAACTATCATGATTCAGAGAAATGTGATTTCTTTAAATTTTTAACACAAGTATAATGCAATTATACTTTTTTAGTTTTACATAGAGTTAGAAATGATTATAATACATTCTCATGATTAGGAGAAATTATTTATTTACATTTTTAACATTAAAACAATACAATTTAAATTTTTTTTACTTTTACATAGTTATAAATGATTCGATTATCATGATTCTGAGAAATGTGTGATTTCTGTTTTCCACTCAGGAAGAGCTAAAAGAAGAATCAAGGATGACGTGCTTCCACCATCAAGCCTGCTCTTCAAATGTGTCAAATCAAATGTGTCAATCTGCCAAAGAGTTCCTGTCAGAGCCCACCCCGACGGCTTCTTAGAGGCACACCTTTATCCCAGCTTTCATGGGAATGCAGCCACCAGACACGGTGATGAGAGTGAAATCTGGGCCATCCAGTGCTTAGAGGAGCGGGGCACACAGTGTTTGGCAAAGGTACTGCGCTGTGTCCCCAAGAACCCTGGCTGTCTGCAAGTCCTGATGGACTTTTAGAGACGGGAGAACTTTTAGACATCAAACGGCCCTTCCTTAAGGCCAAACATTACAAACCCTGATGATGAGCCCCAGATATGATGTGAAGCTGGTGGGTGGTCTGCCTCAGCTGACAGAAAACGCTCCTCAAGGTTTTTCTGTCCAGGTTCAGCTTGGACTGCTCTGTACTGGGCTGAGATCATGTCCAGTGTTTCCCGCAGGAATTTGGTTATGCGAGGCGGACCGACTCGCGGAGCGGGGGGGGGGGACGACGACGAAGACGACACGTTGTCCGCGGACCGACTCGCGGAGCGGGGGGGGGGACGAAGACGACACGTTGTCCGCGGACCGACTCGCGGAGCGGGGGGGGGGGGGGGACGACGAAGACGACACGTTGTCCGCGGACCGACTCGCGGAGCGGGGGGGGGGGGGGGGGGGGGACGAAGACGACACGTTGTCCGCGGACCGACTCGCGGAGCGGGGGGTATCCATGTGTTTTTTCCCTGCCATTCACGCACGCGCGAAAGCAACAACAACAAACCGCATGTTAACGTCACTTTTTTTTTTTTTTTTGGGAATGTTGGCGAGGCGGTAGCGTGAGTTTGGCGAGGCGGCCGCCTCGCCAAGATAGCGCTGCGGGAAACCCTGATGTCTGCTGCTTACCTGGACTTCATCACACCAGGTGATGCTTCATGTTCCTTTCAATGAGCAATTCTGGTCCAGGACCGCTCTGAGGCTCAAAGCTTTTTATTTTAAAGATTTTCTCCCTTTAGTGGCGGCTGAGCATCAGGAAGGTGGCTTGGTGCTTTGTGAGCGATATTCTAGGCTGTGTTAAGTCTGCTTGTTTAGTGCATACATACCAGCAGTGTTAGGGGAGAATATCCACAAACTCCTCTGTTCTTTGGCATGAAGGGGTAAAAATTGTATTTTTTGGTTGTTGAAACAAAGTTTGAGTTCTTGTTGTAATAGAATGTTTTCATTTATCTTTTAGCCTTACATGTTAAAAGTTGGGGCACTAATCTGTCATGAAATGAGCACTTATTAAATTATTGGTTCCACATTAATCTTATTGTACTTTTAATTTCATCTGCTAGTTTAACGTGTTATTTTCTTTTAGCAATACATTCAGTTAGGAACCTTAACACCTGAAGGTCAGGTTGCAACCAAAATAAATGAAACATTCTAAAATTAAATGAAAAACATAATTTTGCCTGAAAATCTTTGCTGCACAAACCTAGAAGTTGCTGGAGGTATTAATATTAGTCTGATCAGTTGTTGCATTAAAAGACAGACTTTTGTCTGGCAGTGAATGTTTAGCTGTCACAGCTGATCAGTTGAGAAACAACTTGAACATCAGTTATTGTCTCTTTATGCTTCAGCTGAACATCTCGCTGCTTTCATTATTAGAGATCGCATCAAAAATAGATTCAAGAAGTTGGAACCAAGTCTGGATCCTGACTTTACAACCAGCAGTGAAACAACATGACATGAAATCAGCTCAGGTCCACTAAGAGACCATAGCTGTTGTGTCATGTGTGTCTGGACTCAACAAAACGGGTCCAAACCAGAACCGGATCAAAGAACTGGATCCACTTTTTCAACCTGGGGAATAATTTGATATTTTATCAATGAGTATACAGTCTTTGCCAGTGACAGCAACAAGGAGGGATGTGAGGGACAGAGCCAAAAAAAATTAAAAAATCAGATAAGCACAGGGAAGTCTTTGAGGGAAAAAAATAGTAACAAATTTATATACAACAAAAAATTCAAACTTCTAACATAAAACTGGCTCCATAAGGGAAAAAGAATCAAACATAACCCAAACCTGACACAGGAACAGACCTCCGTGTCATTGAGAAGATCCTTTGCAGCTGGGGACTCCTTTCCTTCACTGGCCTGGCCACACCCACATGACAGCCTCCCAGGAACTGGCAACTCAAATGAAATGTATATTAATTTAAAGTAAACCTGACAAGCAAGAAATGACAAAAATGAGTCAACTAAATGTGTGCACCCAAATACAAATTCCCTCTTCCAGCAACAGCTGGTGGAAAAGTCCAATTTCCCCCTTCCTGTCTTAGGAGACCTGCCAATAGACATTATTTAAGTAGACGCCTCGTCAGGCGGTGACCTCCTACGCTGCGGATGCGTCAGACAATCCGCCATGTTGAATGTGGCAAACTGCTGTTAGACTCAGACACCTAAACAGTAATTTTTATAACGATTTTTATATTTATAACACATACACTCACACACACATATATATATATATATATATATATATATATATATATATATATATATATATATATATATATATATATAGTTATATGTAATGACACACCTATGTATTTATAATACGTCAAAATATATATATATGCACATTTATATCTAAAAACATCGCCCACAACCTTCTGATTGCCAGACGACTACTCAACCTGTCGAGCCACGGTCGCCCAAGGGAATTAAAAGGGATTTTTCTGTAATATTCTAGGTTCTGTTCTGGTTTATGTTTAAGGTATTTTGCCCTCCTTCCTTAGGTTCTCTGGTTGCTTTGAGTTTTTTCTTGTCTAGGTTTTTATTTACTGTTAGTTTATCCTGTTTTGTCATCAGTTTTAGTCTTAGCTTTATTTTCTGTTTTAGGTTTGTACTTCAGGCTTGTTTTGTTCTTTATTAGATCATGTGTAGTCGATCTCCAGCATTCAAATAATTCTCTTTTACAAGTAATTAGAATACTAGAATCTTTCTCTAAAGTATCAGATTACTCGTTAAACTGGTCTAAATCTACGGTACTGTCAATTAATTGCTGTCTCGAAAACTCCCTAAATTTACAAATGCAATCAGGAAATATTAAATATTTAGGTATTACTGTGTCGAATAAATTAACAGATTTACTTAAACTTAACCATGCCCCACTTTTAAACAGGATAGAAGAGGACCTTGAAAGATGGAAATCGCTTCCAATCACACTTATGGGTAGGGTAGCTTCAATAAAAATGATGGTCCTACCTAGAATTAATTATTTATTTTCAATGATCCCCAATAAACCATCATCTGACTGGTTTAAATCTCTAGACTCTGCCATTTCTAAATTTCTTTGGAAAGATAAACCCCCACGTATTACCTTAAAGACAATACAGAAGACTAAAGACAGGGGAGGACTAGATCTGCCTAACTTCCATAACTATTACTTAGCAAATAGGCTACAATACATCTCTAAATGGATAAAAAATACTCTTTTAGATGAGCCTTGGTTAGATATAGAACAGGAAATGTGCAATAATATCATGATTTCAGATCTGCCGTTTATTAGCTCAAATATAAAACGGCATACATGCTTCAAAAATATCAACATTAGCTCTACTCTGACAGCATGGTGGGAGTTCCTCAAGATGACAAAGTCATCACTTATCCCATGCAGTCGTACACCTATCTGGAATAACCCTGATATCCTACAAAATAATAAAATGATAAACTTTACATACTGGAAGAATAAAGGTATTAAATATCTGGAACATCTACTTGACGGAACCGAGTTCATCAATTTTGCTAAACTAAATATGCAATATGGCATTAGTAAAAATAAATTCTTGGAATATGAACAACTTAAATCTATAATTAAAAATAAATATAAGCATATTAATGGTGGTTTACAAGTCCCAACTAATATAATACAGTTCTTAGATTTAACCCCCCCCAAACTACTGTCTAAATTATACAGGACACTGACTAAAATAGATGATTCGATATCTCTTCCTATAATGAAGTGGGAAAAAGATTTATCAGGCACCTTTGAACAAAATTTCTGGGCTCAGATATGTCTAAGAACTTTCAAATTGACTAGAAACACCAACTTACAACTAATACAATACAAAATCCTTCACAGAGTACACTACACAGGACAAAGATTATTCAAGATGGGTCTGGCACAATCTAATATCTGCCCACACTGCATAGGCAATCATCCTGATAATTATATTCATGCGTTATGGTTATGCACACCAGTCCAGAGGTTCTGGACACAGATATGTAAGGACTTATCAGAGTGCTTGAGCTGTAAAATTACACCTTCCCCATCAGTTTGCCTGCTCGGTAATTTTGAGGAAAGTCCTCTGAAAAAAGAAATAGTTTACATGGTTTTTACTGCTTTATGCATCGCAAAGAAAACTATCCTCATGAATTGGAAAAGTAAACAAAATCTCAGTATCAATCAGTATAGAGATCTTTTGTTGGATCATATTAATCTAGAGACAGCATCTGCTTCCACATCTGATTGGTCTCTTTGGGCTCCTCTGATCAACACCATCACTTAGTGGAATAGGGGGCGGTGGGTTGCTTCCTGCAGGGCGCAGTGGCTGGATGGAGGGGTTCCTGGGGCCCTGGGGGCACTTGGAGTAGGGCGCCTGGTGGATCCGGCACCGGGGTCTGTTGCCCCCATCTGGGAGGAGTTTGGGAGGCCTACGGGTGGCCCACAGCGGCCGCTTGCGGCGCTCTTTGGGAGCTGCGTGTTGACGGACGTGGGTTACTGACCTGGTAGCTGTGCTGCCGCTGGGTGGGTCCGGGGTGGGTCTGGGGTCCCCGGGGCGCGCCGCCCTCGGGCGCGGGCCCCGGCGGGGCCTCGGGGGTTCCGGTTCCGGGGGGGCGCCGCTTTTGGTGTGGGCCGGCGCGCGCCCGGGTGTCCGCCCCTGCACGGGGCCTCTGGTGCGCTGGGGGCCCTCGGGGCCCGTTGAGGTGGTAGGGGGGCATGGTCATTAACACCTCTGGGCAGATGCTCTTCTCCTTCATTGGATAGGCACTCTGCCAGTGGGGGGAGGGGGAAAGGAGGGGGAGTAGGGACCTACCCAGCCTGGATGTCTACTGTCGAATGTATGGTGAGTTGTTTGAACGTTAGTGTTGGGGAGGGATTAAATCTACGGGAGGGGGGGGGTTGGGGGCGTTGACGTTCTGGTGGGCTTGTGTCCGGCCCCCTGTCCCGGTCCTGGTCCGTGTCGTCTTCCGGTGCGGGTTTCACCTGGGGGTGGGGTTTGGGGTGGCTCGTGCGGGCCGGCTGGCCAGTGTCCCCCCCTCTTATTATTATTATTATTATTATTATTATTATTATTATTATTATTATTATTATTATTATTTATTTATTTATTTATTTATTTATTTATTTAGTTTAAGTAGGCTTGGTGGGTGGGCTGGGGGGGGTTGAGGTGTTGGTCCTGGTGGGTGGTTGGCTGGCGGGCCCTGCGGCCTCTCCCTGTCCCCCGGGCTACGGTGGTGCCGCTGGCGGGGCCCCCTTCTCTGGGTGGGGCTTTCGGGGAGCGGGGGTGCCTATTGGAGTCAGTAGGGGAGCTGGCTCCCTGGGTTGGCTTCCCAGTCATTTGCTCCCCATCCCCGGACTCCTCCCTCTGCCTGCTCCATCACGCCGCCACACATGTAGGTCATGTGGGAGGGGGCGTTACTGGAGGTTGCCACTTTCTGGTGACGCCCCTCTCCCCAATTTTATCATGCATCTTAGACACTTTCACTTCAAACATTTTTCACATCGCACACTCATATAGGCCATGGTAGGGGGGGTGGGGGGAAGACGTCTGGGGGGGGGGCTTATGTTGTGTGGGCCTCACCTCGGACGGCTCCCTTCACCTCCTCTCCCACTTAGACATTGAGGGTTCTGGGCAGTCACACGGAGGGGGTGCGCTGGCAACAGCTACCTTCCGGAAGGGGGGTGGGCTGTGCCGTGCATCCCCTTCGGCGCTCCCAGTTTTTAAACGCACTTGAGAACAACATGCAACAACACAACATTTGAGCAGGCGTAGGGAGGGTCGGGGTCTTCTGCACACCCCCGTTCTCCGATGGCGGCAAGGAGTCTGGGGCCTGGAGGAGGTGCGGGCCACTGTGTCCGGGGTCTTGGTGGGGGGCTGCGGTGTGCAGTCAGCGGCTTGCCAGGTCTGGGGCTGATACCTCTGCTCCCCCCAGGGGGCGGGGGGCAGGGATGGCAAGGGTAAGGTGGGGGGAGGGAGGGGGTTTATTAGGTATTTAGGGGGAGGGGGGGGGCTCTGGCCGGGTGGCTCGTGCGGGTCGTGTTGGCCCGCCCTCTTGGGGGGGCCCGGTCCGGGGGGCGTCTGGTCTGGGGCCGGGGCCGGGGGTCGGGCACAAGCAGTCGTATAGTCGATTTGGGGTGACCCCCCCCCTTTGGTCAGTGTTGGATGTGAGTGTTATGTGGGAATGTGTGTACAGCGTCTTTTTTTTTTTTTTTTTTTCTCTGTGTGTGGTAAGTGGGGCACAAGGGAGGGATGGGGTGAATGAGTTTTTTTTTTTTTTTTTTTTTTTTTTTTCCAGGTATGGGTGTGGTCCGCTCCCTCTCCCAAGAACATCTCAAGTCTCCGCTAGGTGCGGAGCCCATCCCCCCACATCCTGCCCTCCTCCACTTCGTTGGCGGGCGCCTTGGCCCCCTGGCGCGTTGGTTGGCTTCGGGTTTGGGGCGGGTTCCCGGGCGTGCGCCGGCCCACTCCCGGCGGCCTCTTCGCGGGGCCTGGCCTCTTCGCGGGGCCTGGCCCCCCGGGGGGCGGCCGGGGCCCTTGTCGCGGGGGCGGGGCGCCCCTGGGGCCTCTGGCCCTCAGGGCCCATGGCCGGGACCACTTCAGCGGGGCTAGCTGCCGGCGGAGCCCACGGGTTCGTCTCCGCGGCTCTTGGGGGCGTCGGCATTGCGGTGGCTAGGGGATTTCCTCGGGGTCGTCTCTGCTCCTTCCTTGGGGGGGGTGTTGCAGATATCCTGTGTCGGCCCCTCCTGGGCGACCTGCTTTAGGGGCCCCTTTGGGAGTCCGGGGTTACGGGTCCCCTGACGCCTGCCTCTGTGCTCGGGGAAGGTGGGTCTTCGGTTCTCCACAATCACTATCAAGCTATTTCTGGATAATCTTCACCTAAACTAGTGCACTTTCACATCTCCCACAGGTGCTGGGTCCCAGGTATTAAGTGTTCACTTATATACAGTAATCTTATAATTTGTTTATTTATTTATTTATGTTCTTTCACTTTCTTTTTTCAAATATCACATTACACATGTCAGCTTACATAATAATATATATGATTTAGCAATGGCATCTAGGTGTTATTCGAGTGTAGCTGTTGCTTTATGTCTGTTGGTTGTGCTGTTGTTTTTGTGTCTCTTTCCAGGTGATGGAGCAGACAAAGAAGGTTTTATCACTCTCTCCCTTTTATCTCCTCTTTCTTTCACCTCTACTCTTTTTTTTCTTTTCTTTCACTTTTTCTTCTTCCTTTACTCTCCCATTGTCATGTCCATATAATTTGAAATTCTCCTTGCAGGAATCATAATAAAGCTATTTACAAGCATAAATCAAGTGGAGCACTATGGCGAAAGCTGTTTGCTCCACTTGTAAAAGCAAAATCTGTCGAGCTCTATCTGGCATTGAGACATCAATTCCTATTGCCACATTGCTAGACAGGACACTGGAGAAAAAAAAAAAAAAAAAAAAAAAAAAAAAAAAAAAAAGATCATGTGTAGTTTGTTTCTGTCCACTTGTCTTGTCAGCTTTTTAGATTTGTCTCATCTGTTGTTTTGAGCCTCAGCACTGATGTCTGGTCTAATTACTTACTCTGCACACCTGCCTAACTCCACCCCTGCTGCAATCACCTCTCACCGGTTTCACCTGCGTCCACCTCCATATAAACTGTTGAGACCAGACATCAGTGCCAGGTCGTCTTGTTGAGTGTAGGTGAGTCTCCTCCTGCAAATTTCTGTATGTTGGTTTGCGTTTGGATTTTTGACCCCCTGTTTCTCCAGAAACCTGAGCCATTCAGTCCTGCCTGTTCTTGCCTTGTCTGCCCTGCTCGTCTGTCTATGTTTATACCGTCTTTTGGTTCGACGGTCTCTTTTAGATTTTTCCCTGTTTGTTTTTGATTTTGTTATTAAAGAGCCTTTCCTTTGAACAAACCTCTGCTGGTCTGGCTGAATTCTGGGTCCGCTGCCTCTGTTCATTACATTTTCAGGGTCGGGCGTACTTTCATGATCCTGGGAAGGATGCCTGATATATCAGACACCAGGCCACAGTTCAAAGAGTTATAAATCAACATCTCTGTGTTTTTCTTGTTACAGAAGTGTTTAATCCCACTTACAGATCCATTGCATAATATTAGGGTTCTTGGTCCTGTGGCTTGTTTTTTTTCTCTGGTAGCTTAGAGTGAAGATTGTTGACATACCTTTGATTGTTGTCGTGATCTTCCTGGGTCTCATGTTGGAGTGGAGCGAATCTGTTTTGTAGTGAAATTCTAACATTTCCAACAGGTTTATTTCAATGATTTGTTGTTAGAACAGACCGTTCCTGTTTCACTTTTCTTGGGACACTTCTCTGTAATATTGGACAGTTTTCTTTGTCTAGGTAAGCTAAGATAGACTTTATTGATCTCACAGTGGAGAAATTCCCGTGTCACATCGGCTCAATAATCCAAAGAAGGAGCCAAAAGGTGACTTGGTACATTAAAGTGGTACCAGGTAAAGAACAACAGTGAGGTAGTGAGATAACTATAACAGCTCAAGTCACTTATTTAACATTATAATTGCACAGGGTATTAAATAGTAATTGCACATTATTCAATTCAATAAAAAAAATTGTTTGTGTTATTGCACATTAGTTATTACAGTTCTAGTGCAGCATTGTAAAGTCTGATGGCAGCAGGGATGAATGACCTGCGGTAACGCTCCTTTTTACAGACAGGATGTCTAAGTCTGTCACTGAAGGAGCTGCTCAGCTCCTCTACAGTCTGGTGCAGGGGGTGGAAGGTGTTGTCCATGATGGATGTGAGCTTGGACAACACCCTCCTCTCTGCTACTTCCTCCACAGAGTGCAGCCCAGGACAGAAGTGGCCTTCCTCACCAGCTTATTCAGCCTCTTTCTGTCCCGCTCTGCGCTGCCTGGGGCCCAGCAGACGACAGCGTAGAGGAGGGCTGAGGCCACCACAGAGTCATAGGTTTTAAGCAGGGGCCTGCTCACTCCAAAGGACCTCAGCCTCCTCAGGAGGTGGAGGTGGCTCTGGCCCTTGTTATACAGGGTGTCGGTGTTATGAGTCCAGTCCAGTTTATTATTGACATGAACACCCAGGTATTTGAAACTCTCCACAGTTTCTATGTCCTGCCCCTGGATGTTCACGGGTGAGTGAGGTGGGGGTCTTCTCCTGAAGTCGATCACCATCTCCTTGGTCTTACTGGTGTTTAGACACAGGTGGTTCTTCTCACACCAGTCCACAAAGTTCATGATGACCGACCGGTACTCCAGCTCGTTCCCCTCAGACACACAGCCCACGATGGCCGAGTCATCAGAGAACTTCTGAAGGTGGCAGCTGTCCGTGTTGTAGGTGAAGTCTGGGGTGTAGAGGGTGAAGAGAAACGGAGACAGGACGGTGCCCTGGGGGGCCCCGGTGCTGCAGAGTGCCACCTCTGCAGCACCAAAAGAAACATCCAGATCCAGTTTCCCAAGACGTTTATGCATGAAGTTTCCTTGGGGGTTTTCTTTTGCAAGGGAAATAAACTTCACTGTCCAAGTGGCATTTATCATAAGAGCTTGTTAAATTCTCTAAATGTTAAACGGACAGATTCCATCATCAACTTGCGATTAATTGCACTATTTGTGTTCAAGGTAAAGTTTTTAGAAATCAAAAGGAACTATATTTTGGAGCCTAATATGATAGAACAAGAGGAAACTTGGGTAAAATAAATATTTTTAAGGTGAAAGTTTCCTCTCACTATAAACGGAGCTCTCAGATCCGTGGCTCTGCTTCCCTCTAGTGGTCACCAGGAGTAGCACACGCAGTCCTTTTGAATAAGACCTTTTTTAAAACACATCACCCTCTACAATTATTGCCAGCACTGATAAAGATGTGTAAAAAGCCTTATAATAAATTCATATTTTTTGCAGCAGAATGATCTCACATAGAAAAATGTAGAAACCAATAATATGGGTTCATTTATGAAGTTATTTATAATCCTCTATGATGCTTTCTTCTCTCTACAGTGTTTAGGTCTTGGGACGGAGACGGCCCTGGAAGAACGTTGATTTTGGGTCTGGTGAATTATTTCTGTTATTTTGGCCAAACCAGATTTTAGTTTAGTTGCAGAGGAAACACCAGATTATCCTTTCTAATGTCCTGGTACTTCAAAGACTTCAGCTCCAAAGCGTCTTTGGAGAAAAATGGGCCCACAGGATTACAGGTCCTTGTCTGTAGTTAATAGTGAGAAACAGTCATCCTTTGTTTCACACCAGTTCACCACAGCAAAAGGTTTCAGGTAAAGACCCGCCATCATGTTTACATTTGTGATTTTAGGACAGAGAGTCTTTTTTTCTGCTCTGAGCGTAAACGTGGGCAAATTTAACAGCTGTTCTGTCATCACCATTTGCTGACTAATGATCGGCACACCTGACTCACCTAAATAATCAACTTAAAGTATAAATAAATAATCAAAAGTGTTAAAGTTCTGTTGATTTTAGGCAATTAATTGTTCAGAGTCCCAGTTTTTTGGATTTTGCTACAGCAGTGGAATATGGATTTATTTTCAGGCTAAAACACGTCTCTACTGGAGCTGATGCTAATTGGAAAGGCTGCGGTTTATTTCCCTTTTACCAGGAAACAAGCATATTTTCAAAACTTTAAATTACAGTAGGCGTTAAATTTATTTTACTTGCATTCACTGGGATGAAACTGGTCCCTTCAGACAGAGCAGCAGCAGCGCCGGCCTCGTTTCTGCACTCCCGCCTCGCCGACTTCATCTGGAGACGCCACTCCAGCTGGAAATGTCACAGAGAGGAGCCCTTCGTATTTTTACACAAACACACGGTTCAGGGCTCAAACAGTGATGTCATTGATAGAAATAAAAGTGTTTTATCAGAGACCCTTTAACTCATTAAAGAGCAACAGAGAATGTTCCACTTTTAACCCACGGGGATCCATTTTTTTAAACAATAAAGCACTTTCTTCACTATTCCTCTTTTTCTGTTCAGCTAAATGTATGTCAGTTTGTTTTCTAAGTTTTAAAATTGTGTTCATGTCATGACTTTCATTTAAATAAACATTTCAACAATTTTGACACAAAATGATCTGCCAGTCTTATTTATTACTCTCGAGGCTTTTAAAATCCAGACATGAAGTATTTATAATAAAGTTGAATTTATTTCCCATATTAAGGTTGTAAGTTAGTAAAAGTGAGTAAAATGTATTTGTATAGCACCTTTCACAGACATTAAAATCAAAGTGATTCACGATAAAAACAAAACAAGCATTTCATGTCCATCCTTTTTAAAGCATTTTTCTATACCGTATTTTTCGGACTATAATTCTGTTTTCAGAACACTTGGAAAGTGACTTTATACAGTGAAGGTCAAATTAGATCATTTCAACAAACCTATTTACATCCACAGAGTTTTTTGAGGCAAACATGGTGACTGAAGCACATCTAATCTAAGTCATGCATCAAGAAAGGAATAAAATGGAAATGTATTAAAAAAGAGAACTTTGTACAAACGAGGCTACAGAGTTCTAAACTAACAAACAAGATTTTTACATGAATAAGCTATTTGATCATTTATGGTAACAATGTTCCCTGTTTCTTACTGCTTTAGGCTCATAGAGTCTGACTATTAATGAAACACAGTCAGTTGTAAAAGCATCCAATTAAGCTCAGTGTAATGTCATTATGACGACCTTTTTCAAAACGTGGAACTAATCTGTAACCGATAAATATACAACGGATATTGAAATTTTCAGCTAGCTTCTGATTTTACAGCAGATATAATGTGTATTTCTAGTGACATAGCTGGTCTACTTCTACCCTGAACAGGAAGTCCTTAGAGATTATTCTAACTTTCTGGGTATGATGTGAAATATATGGTGTGTTGGTGAAGATTCTCAGTCATCCAGGTTATGATCAATCCAAAAAAGGTTCAAAATAAAACAACTTGACTTCTTTTCTGAAGATGAAGGCATTCTGCTTCCCATCATGGAGCTCCAAGCTCTATAGGCAGTAATCAAACCTATAGCTGTGTTGTAAGTTTCTGAAAGTTGAAACCTGAGCCCTCCTCCTCTGTTTATATGTTTTTTCTCGCTTTACATAAACAGCTTCTTTCACCCCTCTGTCAAACCATCTGTCTTCTCTGTCCAAAATGTGAACGTGTTGGTCCTCAAAAAGTGTCCTTTGTCCTTGAGGAGCAGGTGGACGGCTGAGTCTTGTCCTGAGGAGGTAGATCTCCTGTGTTGATCCATGCGTCTGTGGAGAGGTTGTTTGGTTTCTCCAATATTAACATCAGAACGTTCCTCACTGCACTGAGCTGCATTCAAGGCAAGGCAAATTTATTTGTAATTCACTTTTTAGTACAAGGACAACGAGTGCTTTACATGATTTATATACAGGAAAATAAAAAGAGAATAAAAGTAAGTTGGAATAAAATGTAAAAATTTAAACAAAATTAAACATGAGAAAATGGAAACTAAAAGCAAATATTAATAATTTTAAAAACAGTCAGACTACAAACTTAAACTAATAATGTTAGAGTAAAACAGTTTAACTAGAACAGTAGAAAGCAATCCTAAAAAAAATGTGTTTTTAATCTTGATTTAAAGGAACTCAGGCTTTCAGCACTTTTCCACTTTTCTGGAAGTTTGTTCTAGATCAGTGGAGCACAGGAACTAAATGCTGCTTCTCCATGTCTGGTTCTGGTTCTGGTTCTGCAGAGCAGGCTGGAGCCAGAAGACCTGAGTGTTCTGGAGGGTTGATACTGATAACAAGTCTGTGATGTATTTAGTCCACTGAGTGCGACTTGAGTTCACCGGTTGGGTTGTTGGCCCAGGGCACCAAACAGGCTAGGACCGCCCCTGGATGTGAGGACCCAGAGTGGACTGGGGAAAGTGGGCTGAAGATCTGCAGAGAATCCAACAGGCTCCATTCTCTGGATCTGTGGAGGTGAGTTTCAAACATCTGGTTCCAGTCAACAACAAGGAGCTGATTAGATGTTTCTCCAGGTGTTGATGTGGTTTCAGAGATCCTCCTCTGATGTGGAAGCTCTTCCTCCACCTGATCACACCCTGCAGAGAGGGTTGTCTCGCTGGAAGTGTGAAAATCTTTTGCTCACAAACCCCTTTTGAGTCGTCCTCCAGCTACATGTTCAGAATTCAATCTGACTTAATTTTTCTTATCATGGCTCAATAGCACTACAATGTGAAAGATCATGATAAAAAAAACTGTTTAATGCCAACAGAAAAATAAAATAAAGTGATTCACTGGATAGAAATAATGTCTCACTGTGATGGCCAAACCCATGGCCACACCTTAAAAGTCTGTACCACACATACACTTTTCATTTACCAATCAGTATATGCACATCTTAGTTTGCAATAAAACTTTATTCTTAGTTTAAGTACCTGTGTTCTATTTGTAAGCGCGCACATTTAGTTCACTTTTGTACTTAGTTAATTTTCCATACCTTTTTTTGTGTTTTTGTTACTAATCTTTATTTCTTACCTTCCATGGTGCCTGGGAGTTTTGCCAGACAAAAGATGGCTGCCAGGGCTGAGAACAGCTAAATACCGGGGAGGGTAAATTGGACTGTTCCACCTGCTTTTGCTGGAAGGGGGGATTTGTATTTTTCTTTCTTTGTTTTGTATTTCACTTAGGGTTTGTATTTAGAGGTTGTGTGTTTTTCATTGTTCTCAGATTAGTTTAGTGTCAAACTTAACTGTACTGCTTTGTTTTGTCATTTGTGAGTGTTGGTTTGGTTTTAATTACCCCTATTGTGTTAATTGGTCTGATCAGCCAGAGTGTATATATACCCTTGTGTGTCATTTGTTTGTAGGTCAGTTATGTTTGGTTGTGCAGTCAGTTAGGTTGGGCACAGTTTGCTTCAGTTAAAGTTTGTTTTTCTTCTTTTGACCTCTTTTATGACTCCAGAACCCACCATTTTTGTACTTTTGGCTTTTGGGTTAAAAATAAAAACCCCAACTTTTGAATAATTTCCTGTGACTCCTCATGCATTTTTACCTCGGTCCATCACACGTGGTGTCAGGAGTGGGACCCTTCAGCTGAGGAGGCAGGTTTTTTTTTTCTCCCCTTCAATTTTTGGAGTATTCCCCCACCAAACAAAAATCTTATGAGCCATGCAGAATAGTGTTCGATCAAGGAAAGGAAACAAACCAGAAACCAAAGATGGCTTGCAACAATTGGAGAGAGAGGAGGTGATGGAGGAAGGACCTTTAGTCATGGATGATGCTGAGGGTGAAGATTCAAGACAACCAACTCTGCAGGACATTGCTGGAATTCTTCAGACCTTCATGGCACAGCAGGAGGTTCGGGCTGAACAGCAGAAAGAGGAATCCATACAGCAAGAAAAGCGTTTTAAAGGTTTACAACACCAATTTCGGCTTCTACAACTGGAAGTTCAAGCCAGAACAACCCCAGCCCCTGAGCCCACATCAACTGATGCAGAGCCTGTTGGAAGTCATAATGGTTCTGGGATTCAAGTAGCATCTTCACCTGGGGACTCTGGCTCAGCCTCCAGTGTAACAGGTCAGTCTGCGTATGTTCCTCACCCTAAGTTGGAAAAATTAACTGTTGAAGATGACATTGAGCATTTTCTAACAACATTTGAGAGAATTGCAGCTGCCTATCGCTGGCCAAAGACTGACTGGATCTTTCAACTCATTCCTCTTCTTACTGGTAAGGCTCGAAGTGCCTATGTGAACATGGATGTGGATGATTCACTGGAGTATGACAAGGTAAAAGTGGCCATCTTGGAAAAATTTGATATAAATCCTGAAGCCTACAGGCAAAGATTCCGCTGCCTGGATGTTTTTGATGAAAGTCCTAAAGAATTGTATGCAAGACTAAAAGAGCTGTATGAGAAATGGATTCAGCCTAAAGATAAAACTGTAAAAGAAATTGGTGAAATGATTATTTTGGAACAATTTCTAAGAATGCTGTGTCCTGAGCTCCAGGTCTGGATCAAGGAGCACAATCCAAAGTCTGCTGGAGAAGCTGCCATACTGGCGGATGTATTTGTAGCTGCCCGGAGTAGGTTCCAGCCATGGAGCAACAGTGCATGCAAAGCAACTAGAGACTTGCGTCGGTCACAGCCCTCTCAGCACCAGCAGAGGTCAGCAACAAGTGTGGGTAAGCCCTTTTTGAGAGAAAATCAGTCTTCGAACTCATTCAAGCTGGGTAAAAGGCCACCTGTGTGTTACCTCTGTGGACAAGAAGGTCACACCAAGCCTGTGTGTCCGAAGAATCAAAGCAAGTTATCTCAGACATGTTTTGTGCCTCACCAGAATGGGGATATTAAACCTGAGAGGACACATTCAAATAAACTCACCATGGTGAAGATTCATGAACAGGAAGTGGATGCTTTAATAGATACTGGCAGCACACAGACTCTGGTGCACCGGAAATATGTACCAACTGACGTTACATTCCCTTCTGAAACAATATCTGTTTGCTGTGTACATGGAGATGAAAGATCATACCCCACTGCGGACCTGTTTATTGAGGTGCAGGGGTCTCCCTATTTGTTAAAGGTTGGGGTAGCTGATAACCTGCCCTACCCTGTGGTTCTTGGGGAGGATCTGCCAGTTCTCTATGATTTATTAAGGGAAGTGCAGAGCTGTAATATGGTTGTGACAAGGGCTCAAGCTAAGAATCAAGACGAACATTTTGCAACACTTAGTGCTTTACCCTTCTTTGGGGTTGAGCTAGAGACAGGACCTGGAAAGTCTCGGAAGTCACGCAGGCAAAGAAGGGGTGAAAAGTTTCAACATGCAGTCAGAAAGGCCTCAGTTGAGGTTGCTCCAGATATGCCTTTGGGATTTCAAATACCCATGAACATTAGACAAATGCAGCAGGATGATCCAACTCTGTCTGCTGTACTTTTGGGGACTAAGGATAAGGAATCAGTTGCCACATCTGACACAAATAAAGAGCAGTACATTCTGCAAGATGGCATTTTATACCGCCAACACGGCCAGGTTAAGCAGTTGGTGGTCCCTAAAGAGGCTCGTGAAACAGTGCTTACTTTGGGACACTCTATTCCCTGGGCTGGCCACCTGGGGAAGCACAAGACCACTGCTCGCATTAAGCGATATTTTTTCTGGCCTGGTTTAAGCTCAGATGTTGCTCGGTTTTGCAGAAGTTGCCCTCTGTGTCAGAAGACTTCAACTAGAATGCCAATTAAAGCACCACTGCACCCTCTCCCAATTATTGGCACACCGTTTAAACGTCTTGGCATGGATATAGTTGGTCCTGTGGAGAAGAGCAAAGCTGGAAATCGCTTTATGCTGGTCATTACAGATTATGCTACAAGATATCCCGAAGTCTTTCCATTAAAGACTGTCAAAGCAAGATCTGTGGCTTCTTCATTGATTCAACTTTTCTCAAGGGTTGGATTCCCACATGAGATTTTGACTGATCAGGGCACTAACTTTATGTCAACACTGTTGAAACAGGTCTATAAGTTGTTGGGCATCAGGAGCATACGGACGACCCCATATCACCCCCAGACCGATGGGCTGACGGAGCGCTTCAATCAAACTCTGAAACAAATGCTCCGTAAGTTTATTAATGATACAGGGTCTGATTGGGACCAGTGGCTGCCATACCTACTTTTTGCCTACAGGGAAGTTCCTCAAGCTTCCACTGGATTCTCACCATTTGAGCTCCTTTATGGCCATGAGGTGAGGGGACCTCTGACGCTGCTGAGGGACTCTTGGGAAGCATATCAAGGTAAAGAAGAAGTTAATATTATTTCATATGTCATCCAAATGAGGGATAAATTGCAGCAGATGAGTGAACTGGCTCAGAGTCATATGGCAGCTGCGCAGCAACACCAAAAAGCTTGGTTTGACAAGAGAGCTCGCCACAGGAGTTTTGTTCCTGGCCAGAAGGTTTTGGTAATGTTGCCAACTTCTGACAGTAAGTTGCTTGCAAAGTGGCAAGGGCCTTTTGAAGTTCTAAGGAAACTTGGACCCACTACCTACAAAGTCTCCACACCAGGTCTCCAGCGAGGGAGTAGAGTGCTTCATGTCAACCTTCTTAAGGAGTGGGTTCCATCCACTGGGAATAAACCAGAGGGGTTGCTAATTCACAGTGTGAGTGAAGAAGAGGAAGTTGATGATTACTTGCCTACAGTAACATCCTCTGTCCTGAACTTAAGCCATCTCACCAAGGAGCATGTGTCTCAGGTAACACCTCTGATTAATTCAAACATATTTCAAGAGTTCCCAGGTCGCACCACACTAGTGGAGCACAACATTGTTTTGAAACCTGATGCTGTGGCAAAGCGTATGAGTTACAGGATACCAGAACGCTTCCAGGTGGAGCTAAAGAAGGAGATGGACTTAATGCTGTCCCTTGGAATCATCCAACCTTCAACAAGTGAGTGGTGCAACCCTGTTGTGTTGGTTCCGAAGAAGGATGGCACAATACGATTTTGCATCGACTTCAGGTACCTCAACTCCATTTCGAAGTTCGACTCTTATCCAATGCCACGTATAGATGATCTCATTGAGCACCTTGGGAAAGCGAGGTATTTAACAACTATTGACCTCTCTAAAGGTTACTGGCAGGTGCCCCTTACTAAGCACTCACAAGAGTTGACAGCATTTCGTACCCCGTGGGGATTGTTTGAGTTCACTGTTCTGCCTTTTGGCCTACATGGGGCCCCAGCAACATTTCAAAGACTAATGGATCAGGTACTCTGTGGTTTGTCACAATTTGCATGTGCATACCTTGATGATATTGTCATTTTCAGTAGGACTTGGGAAGAGCATCTGGAGCATCTAGAGAAGGTCCTGGCTCAACTGCGCTTTGCAGGCCTTACCATCAATCCAGCAAAATGTGCTCTTGCAAAGACTGAAATACAGTATCTGGGATTCACCATTGGAGGTGGGAAAATCAAACCACAGGTTGACAAGATTAATGCCATCAGTTCCTGTCCTCTTCCACAAACAAGGAAGCAGCTCAGATCTTTTCTGGGGATGGCAGCATTCTATCACAGATTTATTCCGAACTTCTCGGCCAGAGCAGCTCTGCTCACGGACAGGACTGGTTCGAGATGTCCCAATAAAATCCAATGGACAGCAGAAGCCATAGGAGCTTTCCAGGATATTCGCCAATCTCTGAGTAAGAACCCAGTCTTGCATTCTCCAGATTTTAATAAGGACTTCACGTTGCAGACTGATGCTTCTGAAAGGGGTCTTGGGGCAGTGCTTCTGCAGGGACCACCAGAGGACCGACATCCTGTTGCCTACATCAGCCGGAAGTTGTTGCCAAGGGAGACACGCTACGCAACGGTAGAGAAGGAAGCCTTGGCCATAAAATGGGCGCTTGACTCTTTCAAATATTATCTACTTGGAAGAGAGTTCATCCTCCAAACTGACCACAAAGCCCTGCAGTGGCTAGAAAGAATGAAGGATACCAACGGGAGAATCACCAGATGGTACCTTGCCATGCAGCCATACCGGTTCGAGGTACAATTCATCCCGGGAAAAGAGAACACTACCGCTGATTACCTCTCTCGCTCCGGTGGTGGCGACCAAGAAGTGGGGGAGTGTGTGATGGCCAAACCCATGGCCACACCTTAAAAGTCTGTACCACACATACACTTTTCATTTACCAATCAGTATATGCACATCTTAGTTTGCAATAAAACTTTATTCTTAGTTTAAGTACCTGTGTTCTATTTGTAAGCGCGCACATTTAGTTCACTTTTGTACTTAGTTAATTTTCCATACCTTTTTTTTGTGTTTTTGTTACTAATCTTTATTTCTTACCTTCCATGGTGCCTGGGAGTTTTGCCAGACAAAAGATGGCTGCCAGGGCTGAGAACAGCTAAATACCGGGGAGGGTAAATTGGACTGTTCCACCTGCTTTTGCTGGAAGGGGGGATTTGTATTTTTCTTTCTTTGTTTTGTATTTCACTTAGGGTTTGTATTTAGAGGTTGTGTGTTTTTCATTGTTCTCAGATTAGTTTAGTGTCAAACTTAACTGTACTGCTTTGTTTTGTCATTTGTGAGTGTTGGTTTGGTTTTAATTACCCCTATTGTGTTAATTGGTCTGATCAGCCAGAGTGTATATATACCCTTGTGTGTCATTTGTTTGTAGGTCAGTTATGTTTGGTTGTGCAGTCAGTTAGGTTGGGCACAGTTTGCTTCAGTTAAAGTTTGTTTTTCTTCTTTTGACCTCTTTTATGACTCCAGAACCCACCATTTTTGTACTTTTGGCTTTTGGGTTAAAAATAAAAACCCCAACTTTTGAATAATTTCCTGTGACTCCTCATGCATTTTTACCTCGGTCCATCACACTCACCTTAACACTTGAAGTTTCTTTCTTTATTGAAAACACAGTAATGTTCATCACAAATATTAGATTAATAATTGTGGTATAAATCTGTACCGCCTCATTCAATAAAATGCTATACATTCACATATATCTCTTTATTACAGATTTAGCTGCTAAACACATCCTGTAAATTTTAAGTTTCAAATAAAACTATATTGTACAACTGAATAGTCATTTTTACTGAAATACTAATTAGAGTTGTGGTGATTTTGTTGTTTTTAGGTTATTTACCTTAAATATGTTTTAAATTGATGATTAAACACAATAAAACATTCAAAATATGATAATTCTCAGATGAAAAATTTACAATATTAGATGATATCTGTTGTCTCGTGTCTGGACTCAACAAAACGGGTCCAAACCAGAACCGGATCAAAGAACTGGTTCCACTTTTTAAACCTGGGGAATCATTTGACATTTTATTGCTGAGTTCACAGTTTTTGCTGCTAAAAGCAACAAGGAGGAAAAACAGCAAATATTCTGGTGCTGATCAGCTGGTTTAGGAAACAATGTTGAGAAATGAACAAACCCAACAGAACCAGAGCATCAATTCTGAAGGAAAACAAGTGCTGACAATCTCTGACTATTGATTTCTGTGCAGTTTAGACATAAAACAACAACGATCAAGAAAATAATCTGCTGGAGATTTAAAAACCAGAATCAAACTCACTGAGCCTTCAGTGGATTCTGTCTATTTGGGTTTACAGAATTCAGCAGAACCTCCAGAACAAACACAAACTCCAGCGTGTAGCGGCTGAGTGAAGGTGGTCTGGACTCTGTGGAGGAGAGTCATGGTTTCAGAGACGCTGTAGAAGGACAGCATACCTGCTCTGTGACCTGAGATGGAGGTCCTGATGTTGTTGTGATAAAATCCATAATCTCCTTGGTAACAAATTAATGCCCAAGATTTGTCATTAGTTCCAAATCCACATTCATTCCTTCTTCCTGCTCTGCTGATATTCTTGTATGCGACTGCTACATAAACTCTCTCTCTCCTCTCCACCTCCCAGTAACAACGTCCAGTCAGACTCTCTCTACTCAGAACCTGAGGCCAATCAGTGAATCTGTCTGGATGACTAGAATAAGACTGAGGTTGATCCATAAATGTCACCTTCCTGTTCCCCTCTGATAGTAACAGATCACTGTGTGCTGTGTTTGGATCCAGTGTGATTTCACATGAATATCTCAAGAATCCAGCTCTGCTCTTTGGTTCTGGTTCTGACAGTAAAACATCCACCTCAGTGAGTCTCAGTGAGATGTTTGTCCATGCGTCTCTCAGGATGTCCTGTAGTTGATCTCTGAGCTCTGACACAGCTGCTGTCACATCCTCAAAGTAGCTCAGAGGATGGATCTTGATGCTGGATGAGTGTGTAGACTCACTGAGTGCTGACAGTGAGGGGTAGTTGTGGAGAAACTGGTTGTGATCCTCTGTGTCTGAGAGCTGCTTCAGCTCAGCGTCTTTCCTCTTCAGCTCAGTGATCTCCTGCTCCAGCTTCTCCTGAAGCTCTTTGACTCGACTCCCTTCAGTTTCCTGCTGGGATCTGATCTGCTGCTTCACATCAGAGCTTCTTTTCTGGATGAGACGGATCAGCTGAGTGAAGATCTTCTCACTGTCCTCCACTGTTTTATCAGCAGAGTGCTTGATGGCCTCCAGCTCCTATTGAAGCAGCTTCACATCTTTCTCTCTGTCCTGGATTCTCTGCTGAATGTTTTCTCGTCTCACCTCCAACTTTCTCTGCCTCTCAGTCCTTTCTGCTGCAGCTGAGACTGTGTCGTGGCCTTTATGTTCATCCATTAAACAGAGACTACAGATACACTTCTGATCAGTACGACAGAACATCTTCATCACCTCATCATGACGAGAGCAGATGTTCTCCTGGAGGTTCTTGGAGGGCTCCACCAGCTTGTGTTTCTTAAATGCAGCTGAATCATAATGAGGCTGAAGGTGTTTCTCTAAAAAAGAGGCCAGACGATGGCTTTCAGTTTTCTTCCAGAGCAGGAATCACAGGCCACATCTTCAGGTCCAGCATAGCAGAGATCAGCAGGAGCAGCTTGGAGTCCAGTCTTCTTCAGCTGCTCCACTAAAGCTGCTAACATGGTGTTTTTCTTCAGAACGGGCCTCGGTGTGAAGGTCTCCCTGCACTGAGGGCAGCTGTGGATTCCTCTCTGATCCTCTTCATTCCAATAACTTTTAATGCAGTCACAACAGTAGCTGTGTCCACAGGAAGTAGTCACCGGATCCTTCAGTAGATCCAGACAGATCGAACAGCAGAAAGTCTCCCAGTCTGCCTGTTGCTCCATTTCTCCTCTCAGTCACACGGACTTTTTGAGCTCCACTCCTGTAGAATATGTTCTAAGCTTTTGTTTCTACAGATGAATCCAGTCTCTCTGGTTTCACACCTACATGTCGGTTTAACCAACCATCAGTTCCAAAGAATGTGGAATAATTGGTCAGATGTGTTGCTCAAGAGCAGGAAGAAGAGGTAGAAAGGCTCAGCTTTCAATCTAAGACAATGGTTAGAGCAATAGACTGTACATTAGGAATAGAATTAATTACCACCATAAAGCGTTAAATTTCAGTTTATGTAAGCCATTACTACATTTTTCTTTTCATTTGGTGTGTGAGGATTCTAAATCGACAGGCTACACGCAGAATGCATTCGAAAGAAAATGTCAGCTAAGAAGAAAAGTTACCTAAGAAGTAAACAGTGATTCAAACATCACCGAATTGATCGGAGGGAGAAGAGTGGCTGAGATCTAGTGAGAGCTGTACGTAAGTAAAAATGGTGGAACACACGTAATATCAATCTGATCCACTCAGGTAAGAAGAAGCCAATAATTTAACATTAAACGAAGTAACGTTTAAATTTTATCAATTTTAAATTTTTTCACAATAAAACACGTTTGATGAGGAGACCTTGACCAGCCCTGAGAGCCACCTGGATGAGTGTTTTGACAGCCTCATAATGGGGAAGCCGAAAAGCACCACAAACAAACCATCATCAAAATGGTTCAAATTCAGCCAGCGCTGCTTCCACTATGTCTCCAGATAGGAGCTACAGTGACATTCTGGAATCCATAGATAAGAAGCTAACTAGCCTGAATGCCCGTCTCGCCTTGGTAGATGTCCTACACAAAGAATTTCAAGCTCTGAGAGTCGCTGGATTGCAGCCAGGAACAGCTAGCTTCTGTCACCGCCGAGAATGAATCGCTGAGGGAGGAAGTCAGGAAGCTCACCGATGGGATGATTTAGCTAAAAATAGTAAAATGAAGGAATCCATAATGGATATTTAGTCACGAAGCATGAGCGGTAACCTAGTCTTTGCCAGTAAGAGGAGGATGCAGAGGAAACAATTTGTGAGTTTCTCCGGCAGCAGCTGTAAATCCCAGCTGACGAGATAAAACACATGACCTTCTACCTCGTAATTTTGATGATTTGAAGTGGCAACAAATGAAAATCCAAAATTCCGTGTGTCACAAAATTAGAATATTACTTAAGGCTAATACAAAAAAGGGATTTTTTAGAAATGTTGGCCAACTGAAAAGTATGAAAATGAAAAATATGAGCATGTACAATACTCAATACTTGGTTGGAGCTCCTTTTGCCTCAATTATTGCATTAATGCGGCGTGGAGTCGATGAGTTTCTGGCACTGCTCAGGTGTTATGAGAGCCCAGGTTGCTCTGATAGTGGCCTTCAACTCTTCTGCGTTGTTGGGTCTGGCATTCTGCATCTTCCTTTTCACAATACCCCACAGATTTTCTATGGGGCTAAGGTCAGGGGAGTTGGCTGGCCAATTTAGAACAGAAATACCATGGTCCGTAAACCAGGCACGGGTAGATTTTGCGCTGTGTGCAGGCGCCAAGTCCTGTTGGAACCTGAAATCTCCATCTCCATAGAGCAGGTCAGCAGCAGGAAGCATGAAGTGCTCTAAAACTTGCTGGTAGACGGCTGCGTTGACCCTGGATCTCAGGAAACAGAGTGGACCGACACCAGCAGATGACATGGCACCCCAAACCATCACTGATGGTGGAAACTTTACACTAGACTTCAGGCAACGTGGATCCTGTGCCTCTCCTGTCTTCCTCCAGACTCTGGGACCTCGATTTCCAAAGGAAATGCAAAATTTGCTTTGGTCAGAAAACATGACTTTGGACCACTCAGCAGCAGTCCAGCTCTTTTTTTCCTTAGCCCAGGTGAGACGCTTTTCGCGCTGTTTCTTGGTCAACAGTGGCTTGACACGAGGTATGCGGCAGTTGAAACCCATGTCTTTCAAGCGTCTCTTGGTGGTGGATCTTGAAGCACTGACTCCAGCAGCTGTCCACTCCTTGTGAATCTCCCCCACATTTTTGAATGGTTTTTTTTTTCCCAATCTTGACTAGGGCGCGGTGATCCCTATCGCTTGTACACTTTTTCTGACCACAGTTTTTCCTTCCCTTTGCCTCTCTATTAATGTGTTTGGACACAGAGCTCTGAGAACAGCCAGCCTCTTCAGCAATAACCTTTTGTGTCTTTCCCTCCTTGTGCAATGTGTCGATGGTCGCCTTTTGGACAGCTGTCAAATCTGAAGTCTTCCCCATGTTTGTGTAAGCGTCAGAACTGGACTGAGAGACCATTTAAAGCCCTTTGCAGGTGTTTTGAGTTAATCAGCTGATTAGTTTGTGGCACCAGGTGTCTTCAAAATTTAACTCTTACACAATATTCTAATTTTGTGACACACGGAATTTTGGATTTTCATTTGTTGCCACTTCAAATCATCAAAATTAAATGAAATAAACATTTGAATGCAACAGTCTGTGTGCAATGAATAAATATAATGTACAAGTTACACCTTTTGAATGCAATTACTGAAATAAATCAAGTTTTTCAAAATATTCTAATTTACTGGCTTTTACCTGTACGTAGACGTCCCATTGGGCGCAGGTTTCCACGTCGACGTCACCGCCATATTGTATGTGGTAGAAAGTAGTAAACATCTATTTTCCCTGTATATATGTTTTAAGTATTCAGATAGAAATATATAGATGGAGCTTATATATACTTGTAACAAAATATATAGAGATTAATTCATAGAGATTGGTGGCAGCCAAATTGGCTTTTTATATATATATATATATATATATATATATATATATATATATATATATATATATATATGTGTGTGTGTGTGTGTGTGTATGTGTGTGTGTGTATGTATGTATACATAAGTAAGGCAAGGCAAATGTATTTATTTCAGTAATACAGTTACATTAGAACAGTCGAAGGCAATCCTAAACAAATGTGTTTTTAATCTTGATTTAAAGGAACTCAGGCTTTCAACACTTTTACAGTTTTCTGGAAGTTTGTTCCAGATCAGTGGAGCATAGGACCTAAATGCTGCTTCTCCATGTTTGGTTCCGGTTCTAGGTATGCAGAGTAGGCTGAGGTCAGACGACCTTAGTGGTCTGGATGGTTGATACACTGATAACAAGTCTGTGATGTATTTAGGTGCTAAGCCATTCAGGGATTTATAGACTAACAGAAGTATTTTAAAGTCGATTCTCTGAGATACAGGGAGCCAGTGAGTGGGGGGGGGGGGGGGGAGGAGGAGGAGTGTTGGCCTAGTGGTTAGAGCAGCGTGCTTGCACCCAGAGAAGGATGCAAGTACCCGGTTCGATCCCCAGCGCCTGCACTCTGGGTCCCTGAGCAAGACCCTTAAACCCAGATTGCTCCCCGGTCGCCGCACATGGCAGCCCACTGCTCCCCAAGGGGATGGGTTAAAAGCAGAGAACAAATTTCATTGTAATGTATGTTTCAATGTACTGTATGTTTCAATAACAATAAAGATGATATTACTATTACTATTACTATTACAGTGGAAGGACTTTAGAACCGGGTCCATGTTCTCTACTTTCTTAGTCTTAGTGAGGACGCGGGCAGCAGCGTTCTGGATCAGCTGCAGCTGTCTGATCCACTTTTTAGGCAGACCTGTGAAAACACCGTTGCAGTGATCAGTTCTACTAAAAATAAACGCATGGATTAATTTAGTACATATGTTTACATGACAGAGAGAGAGAGAGAAATATATATATGTGTATGTGTTATGACTATAAAAATCAGTTGGTTAAATCTAAACATTGTAGTCTTCATTATTTCATAAAACCGTGTGAACCTTTTAAGATCTGGTATAGACACAGATTATCAACAGACTTTTTAGGGGAGTATTAAAGAGATAAAATTACTAATATGAGAAAAAGGTCATAGGAGAATAAAGTAAAAAAAGTCAAAAGTGGTAACATTATGAGAAAAAATGTCATATTATGACAATTAAGGGGGAACATTTCCAGAATAGTCACAGTTTGCAGAACTGTCTTAGTCCTGAAGTAATAGGGCCAGGATAGATTCTTATAATTGTTTTTATTCTTTACGAGAATAAAGTCAGGAGAATGAGGCCAAGAGAGATACGAGGATAAACTCGTAATATTATAAAAATAAAAATGTTACGAATAGAAAGTATATTCTGAGATTAAAGTCCCTCTGATACTGTGTCTCTGATAAGTGAGTATATCCTCTTGACCTACTGAGTCTGACAAATTAAGCAGGTGTTTGGTTTAAATCCTAAAACTCCCATCCTGCAGCTGTCGTGTTTGAGAGAAACATACAGTAACACGGTGAGTAAAGTTCCCCTCTGGAATAAAACCTTGCGGTCAACTAACCAAGCACACTAGCAGTTATTAGCTACAGTACCCGGTAAAGGGCTGTACCCCCTCCTTCAAGCTGCACTGCGCAACGCTCCTCGTGCTTCCTCACACACCTACCGTGAGCCACCAAACGACTATTGTCCGGATTCCCCCATTTTCTGTGGGAAACCCTGGCAAGATTTAACCCCTCCTACACTCAGGAAATTAGAAGGAAGGGAGGGGTGAGCAGAGACCAATGCAGCGTAATGAAACCTTTTTGCTATCCCGTCTTAGTGACGGAGATGAAAACACAAGGGGAAACAAGCAAGCATGCTTACGCAAATTATTGCACTTATTTTGATTAATTAATGTGATTAGAATTTATTGTGCAATTAATTGATTATTGGGACAGGCATAATCAAGACTTGAGACTTGACTTGGACTTGCAAAAATGACTTGTGAACATGTCTGGAATGGAGTAATCAACAGTATCGAATGCTGCACTGACGTCCAATAGTACCAGCACTGTGGTTCTTCCGCAGTCTGCATTTATATGGATGTCATTTAAAAACCTTGATAAGGACAGTCTCTGTACTGTGGTGAGCAAGGAAACCTGACTGGAAAACGTCAAAGCGGCTGGTCATTGTTAAGAATGTAGTTCTGCAGAAGTAGCTTGTCCAAATTTTGGACTGCTGATTATCAAATTGTCAAACCACTGCTGATTGTCCAATCAGCAGTGTTTTGATAATTGCTGTTTTAAAGAACTTGGGGAAAACACCTGACAGAAGGGACGTGTTTATTATCTGAGTCAAATCAGACGCTATGACAGGCAAAACCTTCTTAAAGAAAGCTGTGGGGAGAACATCAAGGCAGCAGGAGGAGGAACTTAGCTGCTGAATGATCTCCTCTAAGCTTTTGTAGTTTATTTTGCTGAATTGGGAAATTTTTTCAAGATAAGTTCCAGTTGGATACAGCTTTGATACTGAACTTGATATGGATGTACACACTGATCCTCTGATCTTTAGGATTTTCTCAGTAAAGAAGTTAGCAAATTCATTGCAGGCCCTGGTGGAGTGGAGTTCAGAAGCCACGGATACAGGAGAATTTGTTAGCCTGTCGACTGTGGCAAATAAGACACGAGCATTATTAATGTTTTTGTTGATGATCTCAGAGAAGAAAGATGCCCTTGCATTTTTCAGTTTTAAGTTATATCGAGTTATATTGAGTCAAACCAAAGTTTCTAAGTGTGACACAGTTCTTTTGCAACTCTTTCTTCAGGGTCGTCAACGTGAAACTTGAAGTCTCCCAAAATAATTACACAGTCATAATCAGCACAAGTCACAGTTAGGAGGTCACTAAGATTATTAAAAAAAGTTAAAGGACTTAGGAGACCTGTAAACATTCTAGAACATAGTTCATACCAGGCTCTTTACCAGGAGAGCCAAATATTCAAAAGAGCTGAATTTTCCCGAAAACACCTTTTTACACAAAGTTGCGACTTCTCCACTTTTCCTTCGCTGTCTGCTCTTAAAAAAGAGTTTTTTTATTGTTAGTAATGTGATTTTCCAGGGTCGGGCATACTTTCATGATCCTTGGAAGGATGTCTGATATATCAGACACCAGGCCACAGTTCAAAGAGTTATAAATCAACAACTCTGTGTTTTTCTTGTTATAGAAATGTTTAATCCTACATATAGATCCAGTGCATAATATTAGGGTTGTTGGTCCTGTGGCTTGTTTTTTCTCTGATAGCTTGGAGTGAAGATTGTTGACATACCTTTGATTGTTGTTGTGATCTTCCTGGGTCTCATGTTGGAGTGGAGCAAATCTGTTTTGTAGTGAAATTCTAACATTTCCAACAGGTTTATTTCAATGATTTGTTGTTAGAACAGACCGTTCCTGTTTCACTTTTATTGGGACAGTTCTCTGTAATATCGGCCAGTTTTCTTTGTCTAGGTAAGATAAGGTAAGCTAAGATAGACTTTATTGATCTCACAGTGGAGAAATTCCCGTGTCACATCGGCTCATAATCAAAAAAGGAGCCAAAAGGAGGAAAAGGTGCATGAGGTATATACAGTGTGTTCACGTATATACTGTGGATCGAGACAGAAAAAGAAATAAAGCAGAGATTTAAGATTACTTATGTACATTTAAGGTGACTTATACACATATGGTTTTGACGTTGTACATTAAAGTGGTACCAGGTAAAGAACAACAGAGAGGTAGTGAGATAACTATAACAGCTGAAGTCTTATTTACCATATTTAACATGATTATTGCACAGGTTATAGCAAAGGGTATTAAATAGTAATTGCACATAAGTTATTACAGTTATAGTGCAACATTGTAAAGTCTGATAGCAGCAGGGATGAATGACCTGCGGTAGCACTCCTTTTTACAGACAGGGTGTCTAAGTCTGTCACTGAAGGAGCTGCTCAGCTCCTCTACAGTCTGGTGCAGGGGATGGAAGGTGTTGTCCATGATGGATGTGAGCTTGGACAACACCCTCCTCTCTGCTACTTCCTCCACAGAGTGCAGCCCAGGACAGAAGTGGCCTTCCTCACCAGCTTATTCAGCCTCTTTCTGTCCCGTTCTGCGCTACCAGGTGCCCAGCAGACGACAGCGTAGAGGAGGGCTGAGGCCACCACAGAGTCATAGAAGGTTTTAAGCAGGGGCCTGCTTACTCCAAAGGACCTCAGCCTCCTCAGGAGGTGGAGGCGGCTCTGGCCCTTCTTGTACAGAGCGTCAGTGTTGTGAGTCCAGTCCAGTTTATTATTAATTTGAAACTCTCCACAGTTTCTATGTCCTGCCCCTGGATGTTCACGGTTGAGTGAGGTGGGGGTCTTCTCCTGAAGGCGATCACCATCTCCTTGGTCTTACTGGTGTTTAAGCACAGGTGGTTCTTCTCACACCAGTCCACAAAGTTCATGATGACCGACCGGTACTCCAGCTCGTTCCCCTCAGACACACAGCCCACAATGGCCGACTAATCAGAGAACTTCTGAAGGTGGAAGCTGTCCGTGTTGTAGGTGAAGTCTGAGGTGTAAAGGGTGTGCCACCTCTGAGTGACAGCCGTGCAGCCGCACGTACTGAGGGCGGTTAGTGAGGTAGTCGATGGTCCAGTCAGCTAGATGTTTGTCCACCCCAGCTTCCTCCAGCTTCTCCCTCAGCAGCACCGGTCTGATGGTGTTGAAAGCGCTGCAGAAGTCAAAGAACATGACTCTCACAGCGCTCCCGGTGGTCTTCAGGTGGGTGAGCGCCCGCTGCAGCAGGTAGATGATGGCGTCCTCTACTCCAATGTTGGGCCGGTAGGCAAACTGCAGCGGGTCCAGGGCGGGGCTGACCACGGTGTGTAGGTGAGCAAGGACGAGGCGCTCCATGGTCTTCATCAGGTGGGAGGTCAGGGTGTCTGGTCTGACATGGGCCGGTTCCCTGGCGTGCGGTGCTTTGGGAACCGGTACCACACAGGAGGTCTTCCACAGGGTGGGGACCACCCCCAGGCTGAGGCTCAGGTTTTAGATGTAGCTGAGGACCTGACAGAGGTCATCTGCACAGGTCCTCAGCAGCCTGGGGGGGATGCCCTCCGGTCCTGAGGCTTTACTCTGTTTCAGCCTCATCAGCTTCCTTCTCACCTGCATTGGTGTGACTGTGAGGGGGGGAAGGCAGGACCGAAGGTGTGGATGGGTCGGTGCTTTGTGAGAGTGGCGGCGGGGGGGAGGGTAGGTCTCTGCTGGACTGGGGGTTGGAGACATGTGGAGAGTTGAGGACAGGGAGGGGGCCAGTGTGGGGGGAGTCAAACTCATCTGCAAACTTGGTGTCACCGTCTGCAGCCCTGCTGGTCCTCTGCCCAAAGCCGGAGATGTTCTTCAGACCTCTCCACACATCTCTGACGTTGTTCTGCGCCAGCTGCTGCTCCATCTTCCTCCCATAGTCCTTCTATACCGACCTGATCCACAAAGGTGGTTGAATAAAGGGTTGAGTTTGAATTCAGTGTTTGTGTGTTCTGTATCTAAAAGTAGGTCACCAAGAAGCAGCATAAAATAGCCAGGGGTGCACTTAAAATATATGTTTTGAATTTGTTGATAATTACCGATATCAATCAATATGATTTCTATTTTGATTTCTATTTTATTGATATGCTTTCTTTCTATATATCTTCCAGTCCTATGATAAAGTATGCTGAGGGTTATTGGTACCAACGTTGGTTCTACAAGGTGTTGAATCAATCATCTGCTGCTGTGACCCTCACCCTGCAAATCATCTCTATGATCAGCAGCTGGTGCCATATAAGGACGGAGCCTCCACCCACACGGCATCAGATTGTTGTCCAGCCCCCAGTGGTAACACTTTCAGGTCATTTTGTCACTTCAAGTGGCCAGTAACAGCAGGTTAGGCAGCGTTATGAAACCCTTGTGGAGATAACATTTGTTATAACCATAAAAACACACTCGAATCACATCGGCAATGACATGGTACGGATTGCTAGCAATGAGCTACCTCCGTTAGCTCTTTGTTTTTAAAACACCATGTAAATGCATTACACAAACATTTCCAAATGGCCGTGTAACCTTTCCCTCTGGTTTCTCTGCCGAACCCGTCGGTGCCTCGTGAGAGAAATAAAATGTTGGTATAACTCATGTGACTGGACATTTTCTTAATCCAGTAATCTGTCATACTGTTCACAGTTGGGTCCCCAGTCCAGTTTGTTATCCAGGTGAACACCAAGGCATTTATCCTCCTCCGCCTCCACTTCTTGTCCCAGGATACTAATAGTATTGGTACTATTCCAGTTTCTCCTGAAATCTACAATCATCTCCTTTGTTTTAACCACATTTAGAATGAGGTGATTGTTTCCACATCATGCCACAAAGCGATCCATCAGCTCCTGGGACTCAGCTTCCTGTCCATCTCTGATGTGTCCAACGACTGCAAAGTCATCTGAGTATTTGCGTAGATTACAGCAGTCTGTCTGGTACTGGAAATCTGAGGTGTAAAGGCTGGTTCACGCTGCAGGATTTTCAAATAGTCGGCCAATTTCCAAAGCCTGAGAGACATCACACGTCACAATACAAAATCATAGATATAACAGGTTTGGTTGCACAGCGTGAGGTTTCCTGTCAGACCGCTAGCACACTACACACGAACAAATTAAATTTAGGATTATCAGATATCAGCTCAGAAATATTGAAAAACCTCTCAAGATCAAACTGAGAGTGAATAAACATGGATGACAAGAAAACATTAACAGCGATAGTTTGTGTACTAATTTTAACGGAGAAAAAACAAAACAAAAATAAAAGCCTTTGGATAAAGGAGTGGAAACAGCACAGTCAGGATTCTACTTTTTGGTGCACGGGATATGCAATATTTTTGGACACCATGTAATAATTAGCATACCTCACGTCAGTTTTTTTAGGTAGCGCATTCGGACGTTATAACTGAAGCCATAGATTTAGCTTAACTTGACGGATAACTTTGCTGCGGATTGTGAGCAGCTGTGTAAAAGAAGCAGTGCAGCCATCTCTGTTTCTAAGTGACTTTGGGCTTTCTTTTGTCTAAAGCTGAGTCTAATGTTGCGGTTTTTGGGCTCATTTTTGAACGTGAAGCCACATTTTTGGGCTTGTCTTTTTTTCTCCGACATAACCCTTTCTTCTGTCTATTTCACTTTGCAACACAAGCTGTAATGAGACCTTGCATCGCAACTGTTCTGCACACAGCGCGAGCCGCTTTAAATACTGCCCACATACACTCCGCATCTCGAAAAGTTTATAAACAGGAAAAGTCACGATGGGTAGAAATGCAAACCTAAATGCCTGCATTTATACAGTATAGAAACAGGCTCTGCATTACAGTGTGGTAGGTTGTTTACTGAGTTGAGAATGTTTTTTAACAACGTCAAAACAGCATCCATTCTTCACCAAAAGCAATTATCAATGCACCTAAGAAACAAAAAAAAAGTGCATTCACATAACGGATGTCGCCCGTTTCTGTCCAAATTACAAAGATGCCTATTCCCATTGGGTTAGTCTTATCACAGGACTACGAAGTTCAACAAAAT
This sequence comes from Fundulus diaphanus, assembly GCA_037039145.1. Lineage (NCBI taxonomy): Eukaryota > Metazoa > Chordata > Actinopteri > Cyprinodontiformes > Fundulidae > Fundulus > Fundulus diaphanus. The sequence continues at coordinate 39,551,767 of CM073126.1, forward strand.
ACAGTGGGTAATATTTGGGGGAATTTTTATTTCCAATTACTGACATGGCCGACTGGCACAGGTTTAACAACACAGAGATTTTTTGCAATTGTTCCTAATCGCAAGCCACAGCGAGATTGGGGCCTGTCAGAAGGGGGATCGGGGCAGAAATCGGCTAATTATCCTGCTGTATGAACCAGTCGTAAAGAGAAAAAAGGAATGGTGACAGTGCAGGATGTGCCTTTGCTGCTGACTACCTGCTTAGACACTTAACACTAACAGTGTGTTTGTAGCAAGGTGGCTTTATTATCTGCATGTTTTGGTTTCAGCTTTGGTTTGTTTCATAGTTATTGTATATTTTTTGTGCACGCTTTTTGAAGGAGACAGTTTCTACTCCCTCTCTCTGGATAGGAATCATCAGGGAACTGGCACCGCGATGAGAACGGCAGCGATGGGTGTGCGGCAGATCCAGACTGGGGGAAGGCAGAAGTGAACCCCAGGACCGGGATCAGTGAGGCCGTACTTGGGCCATGGTGAGGAGCACCTGAGCCGGTCATTTACGTCGCTACGCACGTTGGCTGGATGGACAAGAGGCTTGGGGGAGATGCTGGCCCCAAAGGCTCAATCGCTAGATACACAGCCTGAGGGTGGACTGCAGAAGGATGCCGAGCGGGAGCAGCTGATCCTCACTACCCTCTGACTGCTGAGACCGCTGGATGTGTTACTTTTGGTGCTGGACTTTTTAACTGTTCTAACCTTGTAGTTGCACTTTTAGTAAAGATTTTAGCTGTGATCAACTATGCAGTTTTTGTGGGGGTTATTTTTGTTGTAATAAAGTTGTTAAACTTTTAAACTTGTTGGTTTTTAAATACACTGCTCACCCCTGCGGTATAAAACCTGTTTTATTCTTAGTTTAACTAGGTGGCATTGTCAGACCCATTACCTGTTGCTTAAAATAACATGGACATTACTCGGCCACCATATGTTCACAAAACCATATACACCATCAATGATCTTCAGCATCGCTCCCATTGTTTGTTTGTTGCCCGTAACCTCTGGAGAAAGATGCAGGAGTCTTTGATTAAGGTCCAGCAGGTTGCTGAGCACTTTTGCTGATTGCCCAACGATTAATGGAAAACATCCTCCTCCCCTAACTTAGTCTGAGCATCACAGACTATTCTATGTCATAGACATACGTGTTCTATGTTTTGTTATTTTGTAACTTTAAGAAACATGTGTAATTGAAATTTGTATATTTTACTGTGGGTTGTTTGACTGTCTTGACTAACTTTATTTAAATTGTTTCAGAAAAATGAGTAGTCATCCGTTGATCAAGCCATCTTCTTGACCAGGTTATGACATGTTCCTTATAGAATGAAAGTGTCACAAAGGTAATAATCAAGGAAACCAAAGGAAAGTTTAAAGGGTTTATTGGTAAATCTGCAAAATGTGATGATTCTTCTTGCTATGGATCCAGAACCCAGGACGGCACTAAGGGGAAAGGTAATGAGTTAATATCTGAAAGTAAAATGGGTTGAGAATGTGCGGAGATGGTTTCTTACTGGTGTAGACAAGGTGACTTTATCCACACTGGTTGAGTTAGGCAGGAGATTGGTGGAGTTGTGAAACATTGGACGGTTCACCAGGAGGTGAGTGAGCGATGATTTAGAGAAGAGCCATTGTTCCAGGAGGTCAGCAAGAAGAGCGGCGTGGAAGTTTTTAAGGAGAGTTCAATGAACAGAATCCAGGAATGAGAAACAGTCTGCTGGATTGACAAAGAAAACAGATTTGTGTTAAGCAGAGACAGCAAAGGTAAATGTAAGAACTCTAGGAACATTATTCTCAAAGAAGAAGAGAGCTGGATTACCACTTGTATGAGGTGAACAGTCTGTAGTCTTCCTTAAGAAACAGGTATTTAAAAGGAGAAGTTAGCGTTTTAATATCTGAAACTCAAATGGGTTCAGAATGTGTTGTAAAATGTGTGGAGAAGGTGTCTTACTGGTGCAGGCAAGGTGACTATCGTGAGTCATTGAAGGATGGACAGGCAGGTGTGCCAGGAGGGTGATTCTTAAGAAGAGCTCACAAAACAGATGGAGGGACTGAGGAACAATACGCTGGAATCCAATATCTGAGTACTGACAAACAAAGCAGATTTCTGTTGAGGAGAGACAGCAAAAGTAAGTATAAGAACTCCAGGAATGTTAGATACCCACAAGAAAAGGTCCTGATTACAACTTTTGTGGCTATAAGAATCTGGCTCTGTATCAGGAACCACATTCCTCTGTAAGGGAAAAGATATGTGGTTTGCTATCTGAAATTGGTTGAGAATGTGTTGTAGAAGGAGTGGAGATGGTTACTTACTGGTGCAGAGGAGGTGAGGATGTCCACAGAGGCCGAGGTCAGCAGGAGATTGGTGGAGGCAATTATTTTTCCCCTTTTGTCCTTCTTGTCCAGGTTGGAGTTGTGGATCAGTGAAACACTGAAGGATGGACAGGCAGGTGAAGGATGGACAGGCAGGTGAGGAGGTGATGAGTTATAGAAGAGTGCGTGTGCCAAGAGAGCAGCCAGGACAGTGGCTAAAGGAGCGGCGTAAAGATCCTTGAGGAAAGTACTTCAAACCGATGCAGGGAATGATAAAAGGTACGTCTGAGTCCCGGAACTGAGCAATGATAGAGAAAAACAGATATCTGTTAAGGAAAGACAGCAAAGGTAAGTGTAAGAATTCCAAGAATATTAGATCCAAAGAAGAAAACCTGTTTACCAGTTGTATGAGGTGAACAATCTGGCGCCTGCCTCAAGAGCCACTTGCCTCTTTAAAGGAGAGGTAAGTGGATTACTAAGTGAAACAGGAATGGATTGTGAAAGTGTTGTAAAAGGAGTGGAGACAATTTCTTACTGGTTCAGATTAGGTGAGTATACCCACACAAGTTGAGCTCCGCAGATGATTTTTCATTATTGGAGTTGGTGATTGTCTTTTTTTGTCCTTTTTGTCCAGGTTTGAGTTGTTGATCAGTGAATTGTTGAAGGGTGGACAAGCAGGTGAGCCAGGAGGACTGCTGGCGGAGCGGTGTGGCGGTTCTCAAGGAGCGTTCTCAAAACATATGTAGGGACTGAGAAACAGTTTTCTGGAGTCCAATATCTGAGTAATGACAAAGAAAACAGATTTTGTTTAAGGAGAGACATCGAAAATAAGTCTAAGACTCAAGGAATGTTAGATACACAGAAGAAGATGGAGATGGTTTCTTACCGGTGCAGAGGAGGGAAGGATATCCAGATTGGTGGAGTTAATGATTGTCTCCTTTGATCCTTTTTGTCCAGGTTGGATTTGTTGATCAGTGAAACATTTAAGGGTGGACAGGCAGGTCAGTGAGTGATGGGTTACAGAGGAGTGCTTGTGCCAGGAGAGCAGCCAGAGGAGCGGCTTAAAGATTCTGATGGCAAGATCTTAGAACGGAGGCAGGGAAGAGAAAACATTGGACCTGTATTAAAGGAGAGGAAAATGGATTAAACACTCAAACTTGAGTGGATTTAGAATTTGTTGAAAAAGGAGAGACAATTTCTTACTGGTGCAGAAGAGGTGAGTATATCCACGCAGGTTGAGCTAGGCAGGAGATTTGTCATTGGTGGAGTTAGTGCTTGTCTCCTTTTGTCCTTTTTGTTCAGGTTGGAGCTGTTGATCAGTGAATTGTTGAAGGGTGGACAAGCAGGTGAGCCAGGAAGACTGCTGGAGTAGTGATGTGGCGGTTCTCAAGGAGCTTTCTCAAAGCATATGTAGGGACTGAGGAACAGTTTTCTGGATTCCAATATCTGAGTACTGACAAACAAAGCAGATTTCTGTTCAGGAGAGACATCGAAAGTAAGTATAAGAACTCCAGGAATGTTAGATACCCACAAGAAAAGGTCCTGATTACAACTTTTGTGGCTATAAGAATCTGGCTCTGTATCAGGAACCCCATTCCTCTGTAAGGGAAAAGATATGTGGGTTGCTATCTGAAATTGGTTGAGAATGTGTTGTAGAAGGAGTGGAGATGGTTACTTACTGGTGCAGAGGAGTGTGAGGATGTCCACAGAGGCCGAGGTCAGCAGGAGATTGGAGGAGGCAATTATTTTTCCCCTTTTGTCCTTCTTGTCCAGGTTGGAGTTGTAGATCAGTGAAACACTGAAGGATGGACAGGCAGGTGAGTAGGTGATGAGTTATAGAAGAGTGCGTGTGCCAAGAGAGCAGCCAGGACAGTGGCTAAAGGAGCGGCGTAAAGATCCTTGAGGAAAGTACTTCAAACCGATGCAGGGAATGATAAAAGGTACGTCTGAGTCCCGGAACTGAGCAATGATAGAGAAAAACAGATATCTGTTAAGGAAAGACAGCAAAGGTAAGTGTAAGAATTCCAAGAATATTAGATCCAAAGAAGAAAACCTGTTTACCAGTTGTATGAGGTGAACAATCTGGCGTCTGCCTCAAGAGCCACTTGCCTCTTTAAAGGAGAGGTAAGTGGATTACTAAGTGAAACTGGAATGGATTGTGAAAGTGTTGTAAAAGGAGTGGAGACAATTTCTTACTGGTTCAGATTAGGTGAGTATACCCACACAAGTTGAGCTCCGCAGATGATTTTTCATTATTGGAGTTGGTCATTGTCTTTTTTGTCCTTTTTGTCCAGGTTTGAGTTGTTGATCAGTGACTTGTTGAAGGGTGGACAAGCAGGTGAGCCAGGAGGACTGCTAGAGGAGCGGTGTGGCGGTTCTCAAGGAGCGTTCTCAAAACATATGTAGGGACTGAGAAACAGTTTTCTGGAGTCCAATATCTGAGTAATGACAAAGAAAACAGATTTTGTTTAAGGAGAGACATCGAAAATAAGTCTAAGACTCAAGGAATGTTAGATACACAGAAGAAGATGGAGATGGTTTCTTACCGGTGCAGAGGAGGGAAGGATATCCAGATTGGTGGAGTTAATGATTGTCTCCTTTGATCCTTTTTGTCCAGGTTGGATTTGTTGATCAGTGAAACATTTAAGGGTTGACAGGCAGGTCAGTGAGTGATGGGTTACAGAGGAGTGCTTGTGCCAGGAGAGCAGCCAGAGGAGCGGCTTAAAGATTCTGATGGCAAGATCTTAGAACGGAGGCAGGGAAGAGAAAACATTGGACCTGTATTAAAGGAGAGGAAAATGGATTAAACACTCAAACTTGAGTGGATTTAGAATTTGTTGAAAAAGGAGAGACAATTTCTTACTGGTGCAGAAGAGGTGAGTATATCCACGCAGGTTGAGCTAGGCAGGAGATTTGTCATTGGTGGAGTTAGTGCTTGTCTCCTTTTGTCCTTTTTGTTCAGGTTGGAGCTGTTGATCAGTGAATTGTTGAAGGGTGGACAAGCAGGTGAGCCAGGAAGACTGCTGGAGTAGTGATGTGGCGGTTCTCAAGGAGCTTTCTCAAAGCATATGTAGGGACTGAGGAACAGTTTTCTGGATTCCAATATCTGAGTACTGACAAACAAAGCAGATTTCTGTTCAGGAGAGACATCGAAAGTAAGTATAAGACTCAAGGAATATTTGATACACAGACAAAGATGGAAATGGTTTCTTACCGGTGCAAAGTAATGAAGTATATCCAGATTGGTGGAGTTTGTCTTCTTTGGTCCTTCCTTTCCTGGTGGAGTTGTTGATCAGTGAAATATTGAAGGGTGGACAGGCAGGTCAGTGAGGGATGAGTTACAGAGGAGCGTTTGTGCCAGGAGAGCAGCCAGAGGAGCGGCTTAAAGATTCTGATAAAAAGGTCTTCAAACGGATGCAGGGAACAGAAAAAAATCTTAAAAGGAGAGGAAAGTGGATTAAAAACTGAAACTTGAGTGGATTTAGATTTTTTTGTGAAAGGAGAGGAGACAATTTCTTACTCGTGCAGAAGAGGTGAGTATTTCCACACAGGTTGAGCTAGGCAGGAGATTGATGGAGGGAGTGATTGCCTTCTATTGTCCTTCTGATCCTGGTTGTGGATCGATGAATCATTGAAGGGGGCACTGAGAGTTGATTGAGTTGGCATTGTAGAGGAGCACTTGTACTATGAGGGTGGCCAGAGGAACGGTTTGGGGATTTCTGAGAAGTGTCGGACTTGTGTTTAAAGCCCTTTTGGGTCGGGAAGTGCATCCGGCTTAGAATCTGTCAAATCTGTATGACAGTGGTACTGACTTGTTGTATTGATCCTTGATGGAGGGAGCTACTTTAAAGACTGTGTTTCAAACCTTAAATTAAAGATGATCAAAGGACGTAGAACATATGAAGTTCTGACCAATAGCAGAGGTTGAAGTTAGTTTTCAAGAGAAATGTTAATCACAAAATAATCCAAAAGAGTCTTGACCAAAACAAACAAAAATGAAGAAGTCTCAGACCAGCCTTGCAGCTGACTGTCACAAGGTCACCCTCCCTGCATATCCAAATACTAAAACCAAAGGGCAGAAAACAGGACTACAGCTAACTCCGAAAAGCTGAGCTTGTTGATTGGCAGGCTGGGGAATGTAAGAGGAAGGACCCGGGGCCAAGGCTGTCTCTCAGACTTTGGTCACAATGTCAATGTTTTAAATGATTTTTAAAAAAAATTGTATGAGATTTTCCCACAGAACATATTCAAAGTGATTCTGCCTGTTTAAAATTTGCAAAGCAGCGAGGCGATGCCTTAACAACTTAAAATAACCACCCCATTCTTGCAAACAGTCTTGATGGTCAGAGGGGATGCCCACCCTGATGCTCCTGCCCACCTGCCTCACCCGGAGAGCCAGGCCGTTGCTGCTTTGACCTTTTTCTGTGTGGCTCTGGCTCCTTCGTCCGAATGAGCACAGAGGCGATGCTTCTTTGTGGCTGTGTCCTCTCTTTGCTCTCAGCAGCTTGCAGCTGTGCCGGGCTTTGTTTGGCTTCTGCCACCTGGATCACAGCCACGGGGGGAATCTGCTTGTGCTTTCTCACCAGCAAGTTTCTGGAGGTCTATATGGTATCTTTGATGGCAGCAGGGGTGAGTTAATGCTTGGCACAGTGTTGTTTACAACTTGTGTGCTGCAGCTCACCCATTAAGAATTCACTCTGGTTTGAGGACCTCCCTTGCTGGTAAGTACGGGAATTGCAAGGAGCCAGGCTTTGCCCACTGGTCTACGGCAGCACTGCACACTTTGACCAGGTGTCTCACCGACTAAGGCGCGCCACAACCAGGTCGGGAGTACGTAGATGGAGCTGACATGTCCGGGAAGTGCATGACGGTCCTGACTGGCAGAATCCCATGAGCCATCATCCATGATATGTCATGAAGTCTGTTTTGGAGAATAGGATGGTTTATATTGTTCCAAATAATTGTGGACTCTCCAAATGAGTGTTTGAAAACTGGAGTTACTTCCCCCCACTGATGTACAGAAATAGAGAAGCACCTCAAACATGCAGGTAACAGTAGGTTTTAGGCTGGGTTCCTTTAAAATAACCTGTTCAAATGCATATATTAAATTGGGCCACTGCATTTAGAACATATAAAGTTTTGACCAATAGCAATGGTTGAACAGAGGTAAGTTGGATTATAAAGTATAGCTTTTACCCCGGCTTTTACATGCCGGGGGATATAGCAAGGAGGAAACCGCACTTAGCTTGTCTCTCTTTTTTATGCCCCCAGTGGCCAATCACAAGCTTTTTGTTTTTTGCCCGTGTTTTCCTTTAGTAATCTTGGAAAGATGGGTTATCATCCGTCCATTGCCTCATCTTGGTCCTAGGGGTCTAGGGAGGCTGGAGACAATATCACACATTAACTAGGTGAGAGATGGAGTACATCCTAAAGAGCTGGTGAAGATTTTCCAAAATCCTGAGCCATGAGCTCTTGATCCAAAAGAGCTCATGAGTCCAGCAGAGAGTGAATCAGTTTGTAGCACTTTAGCAAGGGTAGGGTGAGTAGTTCATGTACAGAGGCCTCAGTACAGGTGTCCTATCCTTGAGTCCTCATGGGGAGAGAACTTTGCAGCATGTCTCTCTGCCACATTTCCTTTAAGACCACGTAAAAAACAGTAAGGCCTCAAACATAGTAGGGTTTTAGTTTGAATTGATTCCCAAAACTTTTAAGCTTTACCTGAAAACTAACTTCAAGCTCTTCAATCAGGGACAACAGTGGCGCAGTGGGTTATTGTGTCCTTGGGTAAGACACTTCACCTGCTTTTCCTGCTGTTGGGGGTCAGAGGGCCCGATGGAACCGTTTGTTTTTTTACGGACGCTTCTGTTAGTTTCTCCCAAGACAGCTATGGCTACAATGTAGCTTACCACCACCATTGTATGAATGGCTAAATGAATTGGTGAATGATTTAATGTACTTTAAAGCGCTTAAAGGTTGTTAAACTTGATAAAGCGCTAAACAAGTACAGGCCAGTTAGCATTTACTACAAATCTTCAGGGAGCACCTGCAACACATGGGTGCATGGAGGTTGCCAGGAATGGGGGTTTAATTTAATCACAACTACACCCACTGACCAAAACAAAAATCAATAAGTCAGCACCCAGTAGAAATGGTCCAGTTTGGTTTAATTTGGCTCCACAGGCAGACCACTGCCAGGTGTCAGAATGAATCATTCAGGGAGCCGCTAAGTCTAGATCAGCCCCCAAAGGGCATGAGTGATGACAATATGAGTGAGGTGGTGGTGTCACAGGTAGTTACCGGTGTGTCCAGTAGTCAGTTGGAACAGTGAGCAAAGGTCAGCAGACACAGAGAATGACTCGTAGACACATCAGACAGCACCACCAGCAGGTGATGGAGTTTGATGGGGTTGTATTGCTGGAGTGTATGGAGCAGGTTGTAGACATCCAGTAACCTGGCTTATGAGGCATACAGATGTCACGGTGACCAATGATGGTACCAGATATCCTGGAAGCCCCACATGCCAGGCAATGGCAACAAACACCCTCCACACCTCACTGACTGGCATGTGGGAAGAACAGATGTTTGGAGCCAACAGTGGGCCATAGTAACACCTTTACATGCCACATGCCAAACAGTGGCACAAAACACCCACCCAGGCTCATTGGCTCTGTCTCAATTCAGGGGCTGCATCCTTCGAAGGAGGAATTTATAGGCCGATTAAGTCACAGCCGAGCGACAAAGGCTTCAAATGTGGTTGACAAATGTGTCATTTTCCTCGATTTGAACAATGGGGCCGATGTATCCTTTCATTGCTAATCCTATCCTATGATTCATTGTGGGTTGAAGAGACATTTTTAACCGGAAACAGCAATAGTGAAGGGGACTGAAAAGCTGGTAATAAAGTTGAATATGTTACATTTTTTATGGCATAAAAGTAATTTTTTGGAAAGTTTTTAGGCGAGAAGTGTGCTCTCTTAAACCGAAAGATCTGCTTGTTTCGTTGGCACATCACTTGATTTAAAAAAATGTTTGGGCGAGCTCGGGCCACAGCCAGATCCTGTTGTCAGCTTACAGCCACTGGGCAGCCTAGGCTCACCACGCCGAGAGAGAACACCTTTATACCAACACACTGCTTTGAGACTTCTGCTGGCTTTACGCTATGAGGAATAGGATATCTAATCTTATCTATCTTCATTACAAGATATCTAATGTCAATGTTCGGTTTATTCATTATTATTCGCTACAAGTAAACTGATTTAAGCCTTCCTTCAAAAGTTATAGGGTTAGGGCTTAGCTTGGAAAATGTTTTACTAATGTGGACAAATGATATTTGTCATCAATTAATTTTGTTTAATGGCATATTTCAATAAAAAAACTTAACATTTGGCTAAATAATGAATTAGAATATAATTACAGTAGATAAAACAATATTTTAAACAAAAGATTGTGGGCCATAATAACTATATAAAGGGGAAAGTGAAAAATGTTTACAGTTATGTACAGTGGAGACAACAAGATTAACTTTTTGCTCCAATCTTCTTTTTTTGCGGTGCACGAAGTAGCCCAAGTAGATCAGGTCCTTTGAAGGATGCAGCCCCTGAATTGAGACAGAGCTATTGTCAGGTCGCTTAGGCCTCCAGATATCTGGTTCTGACATTGGTAACCTTTACAACTATGCTCCCCACATGCCAGGAAATAGCATAAACAACTCACCCAGTTTCATTGCCTGGCCTATGGGGTGTACTCATGTCTGGAGCCAACACTGAGCCACATTAACATCTGTACACCCCATATGCCAGGCAACAGCATGACACACCCGCCCTGGCTCAATCATTGTAACACAATAACACACATACCAGGCAACAGCGAAAACACTCACCCAGGCTCATTGTCTGACACGTGGAGCATTTAGCTGTGTGGTTCCAGTATTAGTGACCATGACAACTGTAAGCCCCACATGCAAGACAACAGCACAAAACACCCATCCAGGCTCAATCCCTAGCATGTGGGCATAGAAATATCATGGTGGCCAATGGAGGAACCAGACATTTAGATCCCCCACATGCTACTAAACACAGCGACACAAAATACCAACCCTGACCAACACTCATCGTCTGGCATGTGGGGCCTGCAGATGTATGGTTCCAGCATTAGTAACCATGACAGCTGTAAGCACCACACGCCAGGCAACAGCACAAAACACTCAACTAGGGGCATTACCTAGCATGTGGGGTATACAGATATCATGGTAGTAAATGGAGGAACCAGACACCTGTATTTCCCACATGACCTGCAGAGGCACTAAATACCAACCCATTCTCATTGCCTGGCATGCAGGGTTTGAATCTCTTATTCTAAAATTAGTTCCAGTGACAGCTAAAAACCCCACACACCAAGCAATTGTCAGAAATGCCCCTACAAGGCTATTGCCTGTTATATTAGGTTTAAAGATGTCTGATTCCAATATTAGTGTCATGTTTTGTTGGTGTTTATAGTTTGATTTTCTTGTCTTCGTTTGATAATTTTCTTGTTAGGTCTAGCCTTATCTAGTTCTGTTCTCTCCTCATTATTGTTTGTAATGTGTTGCCATATCAGTGCTTTTATTAGGCTATTTATTGGGTGGTGTATTCCTTTGGTTCATTCTTTTGTGCTTTTCTTGTAATCCTTTTACATTTATATTGTTTCTTATTAGATCTCGGTTTGACATTTTCCCCAGGATTTCTTGTTCAGCTCCATTCATGTTTATTTACCCTTTTCCCTTTTTGTCTCCATTCTTTTCCTTTGTTTCAGTCACTTCACACATCCCCTGATTGTTGTGCATTCTCTTTCCTTCAGCTGCAATTTCTTCCATTGGCATCACTAACACTCCGTTGGACTGGTTTATTTCCTACTTTTCTGGCCGCACTCAGTTCATTCAACTGAAGACCCTCAAATCCACCCCCTCCCCCGTCACCTCAGGTGTGTCCCAGGGCTCTGTCCTGGGTTCCCTCCTCTTCATCATTTACCTCCTTCCCCTTGGCAATATCTTCCGCAAATTTAACATCCACTCCCACTGCTATGCCGATGACACCCAGCTCTACCTCTCCACGCAACCATCGTCCTCTCTTCCTCTCACCTCCCACACAGATTGCATCTCGTAAATAAAAGCCTGGTTCACCAAAAACTTCCTTCAATTAAACAGTAGTAAAACTGAGGTTCTCCTCATTGGCACTAAATCAACTCTTTCCAAAACCAACAGTTTCCCACTTATTATTGATAGCTCCTCCATCTCCCCCTCCCCCCAGGTTAAGAGTCTGGGTGTCATCCTCGATAGCACCCTATCTTTTCAATTCCATATCAATAACATTACCCGGTTTGCCTACTTCCACTTAAGAAACATCAACCGCCTCCGTCCCTCCCTTACCCCACACACTGCTGCCATACTTGTGGACAGCCTTGTCACCTCCCGACTGGATTACTGCAACTCTCTCCTCTTTGGCCTTCCTCAAAAATCATTCCATAAACTACAACTGGTCCAGAACTCAGCTGCTCGCATTATAACAAGAACTCCCTCTATCCACCACATCACCCTGGTCCTCCGACAGCTCCACTGGCTCCCCGTGCAATTCCGCATTCAATACAAAATTCTCTTGATGACATTCAAGGCCCTTCACCACTTTGCCCCCCCATATCTCTCCGGCCTCCTGCATATTCTCACCCCCTCCCGTGCTCTTAGATCCTCATCTGCTTTACACTTGTCTGTCCCTTCCGCCCGTCTCACCACCATGGGGAGCAGAGCATTCAGCCGCTCTGCCCCCCGCCTCTGGAACTCTCTACCACCCCTACTGAGAAACACGGACTCACTTCTCCATTTCAAATCACAACTCAAAACTCATCTATTTAAGTTAGCCTATTCTCTTTAAATATCAATTTTCCTGTCCCAGCCTCTGTATTTTTTAAATGTTTTTTGTTTTGACTTTGTCTCTTACATTGTGTTTTTTATCCTTTTGTACGGTGACCTTGAGTGTCCAGAAAGGTGCCTTTTAAATAAAATGTATTATTATTATTATTATTATTATTATTATTATTATTATTATTATTATTATTATTATTATTATTATTATTATCTATCCTTATCAGTCCTTCTGATTTGCCTGTCATGTCTCCTCTCTTCCTTCAGAGTATATATACTTACTGCTTTTTTTGCTCTCCATGTGATCCTCCTGTAAATATTCCTGTTTCCACATGTTTCTGTCCAGTCCTTTGTAATAACTCTGTTCTCCTTCTGCCAGATTGGAAGTTTTTGTATTTTTACGCTTTTCCATCAAAACCACTTGAACACAATGCTCCTCCCAAGTACCTGTCAGCTAGTTGGTCCAGCTTTTCCTCCACTCAACACGACACAAGAATCAAGTCAGAACTCGGATCAAGCAGACAGAAGCTTCAAGAAGTCCAACGTCAGTATGGATATTGACGAGCAGCTCCTCAAAGGCCCCAGTTTACCATTTGAGATTAGATGTGGCTATTCATTTTGAGTTGTCTGGGTGAATGGATATCTTTCCTTCCTGCTGCCGAGAATCTGTCAAGTGCTTCTCTACCTGCTTCCTAGGGTCTGTCTGATGTCTCTGCTTTCAGGGGTCCAGTTGACCCCTGCCGCTGCTTCATCCTCGCGCCACAAACACCGTTGACACCATAAGACAATCACACATGTTCAGGAGGATCAAATGGTCTGGTACTTTCCTTTCCAACCCTCCACGTCTGAAGATCCATCCATGTCCTGCCAAGCTCTTTGCTTTTTATCAGAGCCCATTGATCTACTTCATGAGAGCCTAAGACCCTCTTCGTCCCGCTGGATAGTGTCACCTGATTGTCACCCAGACTCCACTCCTCAGTGCTCCAGAGTCCGTTCATTGTCGCCTCAGAGCCCAAGAATCTAGTCACAATCAGTACTCCTGGCTCAGTCATGATCTTCATCTTCACCATCTACCTTCATGGCTCGGTGTTAGAATTATTTTTATTATTCTCTACATGTTTAATTTTGTTTACCAGGTTCATCGCATTTATCACATATTTACTCAATACTATTAAAAAGGTTTCAGTTTATTTAGATATTAAAGTGTTTTTCAGGTGACTTCTCTCTCTCTCACTCATGTATTACTGTGTTTGTGTTTAGTGTTTTTATCATGTATTTACTGGAACATATAGACCAGTGGTTACCATTTTATTTTACCGTATATGTATATTGATTGTCTCTGTCTTATGTGTACAGAAGGCATGCAGAAAGTAGAAAAACATGTTGTGATAATGATAAGTGTTTTGTAAGTTATGTTTGAGACTGTGCACTCAGCCATCTGGTCTGCATACGCAAAAATGAACTGTGGGAAACTGCTTTGTATTATCTCAAAGGTCACATTGCTGTTTGTCTCCCAAACTCCCTTAGAGTAACATTTGGTTTCTTGTAACTAGGGACTTCCCAATATCTTAATAAACACAAGGAAACAGCAGGTGTGTTTCAGAACGGTAGGAGGTATGTAACTGAGCATATATCTGGTGTTTAAAAAGATCTAATGTCTGTTGTCTTTCTTCCCTTGTGTTCTTTAATAAATATTTTAGGTATTTGAACCTGTCACTCGGTCATCATCATCATCTTCCTTGCCATGTTCTTCGTCTTCTTTGCCATCTATACATACTCCTGGTTCAGTCATGGTCATTGCCTTCCACACTCCTAACTCTGCCATCTTCTTACCTTCTAGACTCCCGGTCATTCCATCTTCATCGCTGCCATCCAAATATCTGGACCTGTCATCACCATCAACAGTCCCAGGTCTGTCCCCACCATAAGTACCTCTTGTTAAATCTTCAACTTCACCCCAGCCTTCTTTTCCTGATCTAAGTTCTTCAAGGGGTAACCGCTTTGTTTTACTGATTAAAACTTCTCAGACGAGGGTGTCCAAGTGGACCCATCTCATGTCTAGCGCTCTAGCGAGGGGACTACTGGTTTTCTCATCCCTCTCCAGGGCTCAATGGAGGAATCTACCAGCTTTCACGCCATGCTCCATGGCATGGTGGAGGTATCTACAGGCTTCCACCCCACTCTCCATGGCTTCATTGAGGGATCCACCAGCTTCCACACTGCTATCCAGGGCTGCATCAAGGGATCTCCAGGCCTTCCCATTGCCCTCCAGAGCTCCACCACGGTCTCCTGTCTGGGGTTCAATCCTCCAAAGCCCAGCACCACATTCCAGTTTCTGGGCCCAGGTTCCAGCCCCCTGACCTTTTTGCTAGGTTGCTCTTTGTTGTTTTGTTTTAGGCCTCCTTCCAAGGCCCCCTCCACTGGCCCAGATGTTATTAGTTTTATTTTATAGACTCACTAAGGTCACCTATGATCTACTCTTAAGGTGGTGGTGGGGGTAATGTCATGATCCACTGGTGTGTATGTTTTAGTTTTTCTCTCACCTTTTCCTACATTAAACATGACAATTGGTAACCATGAAGATTTTACACCTCATATTTCAGGCAAGGCCACAAAACTGCCTCCCAGGCTCAATGGCAGCATGTGAGGAAATACAGATGTCTGGTTCCTGCATGGGTCAGCTGTAACATCTGTATATCCTACATGCTCACCAATGGTAACAAACAAACTCTCAAACAGCCTAAATACGCAGCATGTGGGGCTTACAGGTGTCTGGTTCCAGCATTGTTCACCAAGACATCGGTATGCTCCATCAGCTAGGTTAGTGGATTTCTACAAGCCATCCTCACACAAACCCACAACACAAACCCTATCCAACTCCATCAAGTGCTGGTGATGCTGTCTAAGGAGCCTGCGAGACAGACTCTGTGTTCACTGACCTTCACCTGCTGCTCTGACTGACTGCCAGACGCTCCGGTAGCTGCCTGTGACACCACTGCTTCACTCACCATGCCACCACTCATGCTCTCTGGTGGCCCTTTCTGACGTAGCGGCCTCCTGAAAGTCAACATTTCTGACACCATCATTCATCTGTCTACCTGTGGATTAAATTATGTCCCATTCAGACCATGTCTACTGGGTGCCGACTTGGTGAAGATTTGGTGGAAATGTTTGGTCAGTGAATGTAGCTGTGTTGATTATTTCCAGACTTCTGGTTGGAAACCTGCCATGTAGATTTTAGCAGGTAGTGTTTTAACCCGATCCCTGCAGGTGGCCCTCAGGCCTTTTTAAAGGGCTTGCAGAGGGCTTTGCCGACAGAGGAGAAGAACCTTTTCAGGATGGGTTCCTTGGCTGTCTTTAGGATTTTCTCTTTGCAAACAGCAAGTACAGCCTCCTCTACATTTGAGTCCTTATGGCCCGCTATTAAAAGAAGGTTTGTATATGAGCAGCCAGTCTTTTTACAGGAGGCTCTCAAGATGTCAGCGCTGAGCTTATTCAGGCTACTTTGGCTCATCTTAAAATCTTCTCCCTCCAACTCAGCACAGAGTTTCTCAGACAGCCTCTTGGTGATTTGTTGAAACTTTGTGTATTTGCACCTCATCTTTGATTTAGTAACAGCCTGTATAACCAGTGCATTAACCAGCAGGCTGATGAATGACTGCTGCTCCTCCTTCTCTGAACCTGAATTCATGGGCAGCGGCTCATCAACCTGTGTGGTAGGTTCTGGTGCTTCACTTTGCTTTCTACTCATTACTTGATAAATCTGTCCCACAGACACAGATTTTTGAACCTCTGTAACATCCGTCTCCTGCTCTCTGGATTCCTCTTTAACGGCCAGTAACTCCTCTGGTGCAACTCTTTTGTATCGTCCCGCACTGTATTTTTGGAGGAACGTTTGGATCCTGACACCACCTCGTTTGTTATGCTGCTTTGCTGTAGCAGCTCTATCCTTCAAGCCTCCATATTCAGAGATGCATCTGTCAACCATCTTCAACTCCTTTTCCTTAGAGATAAAATAATTTAACTTAATCAATTCAGAAATATTATCAGATATAAATGAACACTACATCTAAAGCTCTGATTCCATCTCGTTAAAGTTAAAATAATTTACCTTGTTAATCTCTGAAAGTTCCTCAGAGATGCATCTGTCCACCATGTTTAACTCTGACTCCTTTTCCTAAGAGATAAAATAATTTACCACAATAATTTCAGAAACATTATCAGATATAACTTAATCCACCATCTAAAGCTCTGATCCCATCTCTTAAAGTTAAAAAAATTTACCTCGTTCATCTTTGAAAGCTCCTCAGAGATGAATTCATCCACCATATTTAACTCTGACTCCTTTTCCTAAGAGATAAAATAATTTACTTCAATCAATTCAGAAATCTCACCAGATATAACTTAATCCACCATCTAAAGCTCTGATTCCATCTCTTTAAAGTTAAAATAATTTACCTCGTTCATCTTTGAAAGCTCCTTAGAGATGAATTCATCCACCATATTTAACTCTGACTCCGTTTCCTAAGAGATAAAATAATTTACTTCAATCATTTCAGAAATCTCATCAGATATAAATTAATCCACCATCTAAAGCTCTGATTCCATCTCTTTAAAGTTAAAATAATTTACCTTGTTCATCTTTGAAAGCTCCTCAGAGATGAATTCATCCACCATATTTAACTCTGACTCCTTTTCCTAAGAGATAAAATAATTTACTTCAATCATTTCAGAAATCTCATCAGATATAAATTAATCCACCATCTAAAGCTCTGATTCCATCTCTTTAAAGTTAAAATAATTTACCTCGTTCATCTTTGAAAGCTCCTCAGAAATGAATTCATCCACCATTTTTAACTCTGACTCCTTTTCCTAAGAGATAAAATAATTTACTTCAATCATTTCAGAAATCTCATCAGATATAAATTAATCCACCATCTAAAGCTCTGATTCCATCTCTTTAAAGTTAAAATAACTTACCTCGTTCATCTTTGAAAGCTCCTCAGAGATGAATTCATCCACCATATTTAACTCTGACTCCTTTTCCTAAGAGATAAAATAATTTACTTCAATCAATTCAGAAATCTCACCAGATATAACTTAATCCACCATCTAAAGCTCTGATTCCATCTCTTTAAAGTTAAAATAATTTACCTCGTTCATCTTTGAAAGCTCCTTAGAGATGAATTCATCCACCATATTTAACTCTGACTCCGTTTCCTAAGAGATAAAATAATTTACTTCAATAATTTCAGAAATCTCATCAGATATAAATTAATCCACCATCTAAAGCTCTGATTCCATCTCTTTAAAGTTAAAATAATTTACCTTGTTCATCTTTGAAAGCTCCTCAGAGATGAATTCATCCACCATATTTAACTCTGACTCCTTTTCCTAAGAGATAAAATAATTTACTTCAATCATTTCAGAAATCTCATCAGATATAAATTAATCCACCATCTAAAGCTCTGATTCCATCTCTTTAAAGTTAAAATAATTTACCTCGTTCATCTTTGAAAGCTCCTCAGAAATGAATTCATCCACCATTTTTAACTCTGACTCCTTTTCCTAAGAGATAAAATAATTTACTTCAATCATTTCAGAAATCTCATCAGATATAAATTAATCCACCATCTAAAGCTCTGATTCCATCTCTTTAAAGTTAAAATAATTTACCTCGTTCATCTCTGCTGCCTCTTCAAGTTCTGGTTCCTCTGGGATGACCAGTAGCACCTCGTACCGTCCATGGCGGTACCTACGGCAGGACTTCCTTGAACTCTGAGGCCGCTTTTTCTTCTGTGGATTGCGGACGTCTTTGTTCTCCCCAGTCTGGGATTCAATGTCCTGAAGCTCTCCTGTCTGCTGCTCCTTGAGGGCATTTTGCTGGCCTTCTGCAGCTTTTCGCAGCAGCCTCTGCTGACGTTCTTTATTCTTCATTTCTAACAGCTCCTTTATCAATCGCACTGCAAGTGGAACCATTGAATCCACCGTGTCCGTCTTAGAGATTTGCAGGACGAAGGAAGCTGCTGGATCATTCATGCAGCAGAGGGAAGATCTCACTTTTCCTTTGACATGTTTAACAAATGACTTGTTAAACTTGTCAAAGTTCTTGGGGGGAGTCGTTCCATCAATCCAAAGGAGGTCTGCAAATGATCTTAGCACTGAGTCGCCCACAACGGTTTCCACGTCCAAAGGTCTGAGGCGTCCTTTGTAGATGTTGTGCAGAACGAAGGTGGTACATTTCTCCTCTAGCTTCAGCAGCAGCTCCTTTACCTTGGACTTGGTGTCACCATCAGGTTTTCCTGAGGTCAAATCCATGCTCTGCTCCAAGGAGATGGACAAAAAGAAATCTTGGATCGGTGGTGTGATCATATCCACAGTAATAACTGGGACTCTTCGAGCCTTTGAACTGGTGGAGGCGTTCATGGCTTCTCCGTTTGCGCTGGTTCTTAAAGCAAACTCTTGAATTTTCTATCGATCGCAAACAATCGCAAACTATCGCAAACTATCGCAAACTATCGCTAACTGGTTTTCTCTCACCGAAACACGTCTGTCTCTCACTAGGAAAGTATCAGAAGGAAAGAAAATCTGCGTTACAGGTTCTAGAAGCTGCTGTGATGTCATAAGCATCAGAGGAGCTGCTGTGATGTCATAACCATCAAAGGATGGTTATGTGATCAGAAGTTCCACCAAGGAATGCCATCAGCATAGCAACCGTTGCTAGGGCAAGCCTTCCATTGTGCAGCACAGAGAAAAACTGTTTAAATTAAAGGATTTAAAGTCAAAAAGGGTCAGTGTTTTAGGATCAGCTGCGGCCCCTGCAGCTCCCCTCAATAAACATCTTGACTGTCTTCATGTTTTAGCGGGACGGAAAGATTTAACTGCTGGATGGAGACACAGCAGCACCAGTGTTCCCTCTAAAACACGCGCCTGCGCAGTCGCCACGGCATCTGGATTCAGCACGTACACCAAATCTATGCTGTGCAGTAAATAATAATAAACCAAGTTATTTTATAACTCCATTTAGCAGCTCTGGTGAGACGGTGCCCCACAGCCCGCTCTGTGCGCGCCACATGCTTATCGGAGCGCACCGCTGATTGGTGGGTGGGCAGACGTCTTATAGTTGGCCAGGTTGCGGTGTGCGTCTTTGTTCTGGGCTCTGTTTCTGAAAGAATGGCCGATCTACGCAGATGAGAAAGCTGCTACTCAGAGTAGTTCTACCTCACTCTGTCATACTCAGCGTTTCCGGTTTCAGAACAGGTGATATCAATCAGGTAACTAAACACAGCGTCCGATCAACCATGAGTTGAACGCGAGCAGGAGGATGAAAAAAGTTCCCCTGAACGCAGATAACGTGATTCACCATGAAAACGGCAGGAAAAAATAAGCCTGAGTGAAATTAAAAATCTTTAATAAAGGCGTATGGAGAATATTAAACCATAAGAAACAATGCTGTAGCTGCAGAAAAGGCGAGTTGGCGGCAGAGAACAGCTGAAAAAGTCAATGCATGAGTCATGGGGGGGTTAGAGCGCATTGATTAGGAAAAGCATTGAAAGGACATAGCAGCAAATAATGATGAAGTATGAAAATACAGTACATCTTTTTATCCAACTTTGTTCACCAATCATTCTAAAAAAAAGAGTTGACACTGATTGTCTTGTAGGTGTTTAATTTGTGCCAAGCTAACTTTATATTAATAATATAGGCTATATGTATATATTATATGCATTTCAGTTGAAGTAAAGGTGGTATCATTTAAGACAAGAAATCTGCCGTAGCCCTAACGGTTTTAGGGAAGAAAAATAGATGAATGGAAATAAAAATATACGAATGGACAATTAGAGCTGGAAATACCAAAATTTGATAGAGAATAAATTATTGCTTTCATTCCGTGTCATTCTTTTAATAATCTTCTTGCTGTCTGACTATGGAACAGTGCAACAGTAACATTCCTGACACAGTCGCCTCTGAAAGACTTTCTGCGTCCCCTCCGTTATTAAAAAAATGCTGTTGGCATAAAAACGGAGAGCAGCACAAATAAATTGTTCAGAACTGAGAGTTTTCCCTCGTTGTGTTATAAAAGCGATGTGCGATCTGAGCACATTAAAATAAATCATATGACGACCCCAAAGCGCTTTCCACTGGTCAGGCATTCACCCATTAATGCCCACATTCACACCCTGATGGTGGTGAGCTACATTGTAGCCACAGCTGCCCTGGAGCAGACTGACAGAAGAGAGGCTGCCACATTCTGGGGCTAAATCTCACTGCAGAAAATGTAAATAATTTAATGTCAATTGAGAACTCTAAAAGATGTACATGTCTGTCAGTTCTTCTTAACAGGACCCTTACTCTGAAATAAAAACATGCTATACAGCTATACAGCTCTTTAGAAAAATCCAAGACTTTTGTTTTTTTCATGTAATCGGGCTAAGTAAGTTTTGTATAAACTAAGTAATCTAAAAGAAATTATCACTGTAACTTGATTCTCTTGGTAAACCATGTAGCTTGTTATAATCTCAGATGTTGGACAGGTGTAATGTAGCCTCAGTGTGTAATGTTGCTCACAGAGGTCAAGTGAACGCCCTGGGAGTTTGTGTGTTTGCTCAGACACATGAAAGATTAGGGGGAACATTGAGCAGCACTCTGGCTCCTATTGAAGCTGAGTTTGATCTGAAGAAAATATGAGCTTTTATTCCAAAAAAGTTAAGAACCAAAAACAACTGGACTTTTTTCCAGTGTGAAGACGTTTCTCTTCCCATCTGAGAAGCTTTCTCAATTCAAATGTCTGGAGTAGTGTGAAGTTCCAAGCTTATATTACTCGGATGGGAATTGAAACATCTTCACACTTTGGAAAAAAGTCCAGTTGTTTTTGGTTCTCAACTTTTTTGGAAAGATCATGACCTGGATGACGGAGAATCTTCACCAGCATGAGCTTTTATCTGGCTCTGAAATGGCAGGTACAGAAATAAACAAGTAGTGGGTTGTTAAATAATTTAATAGTTCAGAGGGACAGAGGACATAAAGCGCACTTTTATCAGGAGGTTCTCTTCCTCTTTCAGGTATTGAGCAGCTGTGATTGGTGGAGGTGAAACAGGTTTTTATCCTGATGCTGCAGTAAGAGCAGAGCTGAGCTTCTGTAAAACCTCTAAAAACTAGGAAAAAGACTACTTTCTTTTTCTTAGTTTTTTGTTTTCCTTTATACTTGAGCAACATTTGCTGCAATTATACCTTAAATCTTGGCTGATTAGGTTATACAGTGAAACAATATCAACTATTTGTCTGATCTTAAATTTTAGCAGCTTTTAATCTTAATCAAAGGTAAAAACAGCTGAACCCAAGATTTCACAGAAAATAAACTCAAAGGAATGCAAATGACATTTATTTTCATTATAAACATGAATGGTTCCTGCCAACAAGCAGCATCTCAAACATGACCAGCTTCAACAATCAGGGTTCAGTTCAGCGCCATCTGGTGGTGATTTGTTGAATCGCAGGGGCAGCCTGGGGATCCATCAGTTCTGCTTTATTTCTAACATCTGTTTTCTGATGACGTTTAGCGCTCGTTTGGAATTAAATCACTGGTGTAATCCATCAGTATTCTGCAGAAATTTAACATCTGGTCCAGATTTTTTCCAGGTTGTCCTTTATGGAACTGATGGGGGAAAGATGGCGTCCTTTTAGCTTGCTGCTCTTCAGTCAGTGGTCACATTGTTCCCTGTAGCATCCAGCGGGACATCGACAAAACCATTGGTCTGTCTGAGTCCAGGAGTCTCTGGCACTGTCCATAGTTCTGACAAGGATTATGTGTGCAGACAGGTGACTTCCTGGAGACATGGATGGAAATCCTTCCACCACTAGTTGACAAGAAGCACCAACTCCATGAAGCCATTGGGACAGAAGTTGCCTTGTGTGCTGTGGTGAAACCAATCAGGTTCCAGCAGAACTGGTTGAGCACCACCGTTCCACAAAAAGCTGCAGAAGAACAAGTTGTGTCTGGCAATTATTTTAATGCCACATTTAAACGTCTTTTTGAGGTTTTCATGCAGAGATGGGCTGTCCACTGTCAGCTAGCGCTACAGATTGTGCTCTCTGGACTCAGCTCCTGAGTTTTCATAGTAGCTGGTGAATCTCAGCCAGTCATTGGCTCCATTTAAATAGCCTTAAAGCTATAGTTGGTCATGTTGGAGAGCTTGCATGATGTGAAAGTGGCATCTCCTCTGAGATCCACCTCCTCCTCCCCTTCTGTCAGGGCTCCATTCAAAACCCCAGCAGGGAAGAGGAGAGCTGACTCAAGCATTTCAGCACATTTTGGAGCTCAACCAAAGAACCTCATGTCTGAATCACCTGGAAGGAAACTTTCCATGTCCTCTTCTCTCTTCTTCTTCTGCCAACACGCTATTCAATTCAGTTTTATTTATATAGCACCAATTAACAACACATGTCCAACAAACAAGTGGGAGAGCCTAGACCCACCCAGGCCCATCCATCAAGGACAAATACATTCATTTCATAAAGATTTTACTTCATTTAGTTCCTTTTTGCAGTGAAGATGGATGCATTGATACAGGATGGTGTTTTCCAGGGCTCCTTTAGACATTAAACAATATTTTAATCAGTCAAACTTTATTTATTGAGCATTTTTCAAACAATAAAAATGCTTATAGAGAAATGGAAATAAGACTTTGCAGGTTTGGGACGGTCATGCCATCACGCCGCTGCAATACTGTAGAAGGTATGTTTATTTAAATAAAACGCAACTTGATAAGTGCTACAATTATGAATGATGTCATCTTGGTAATATTTCTCTAAATAAGCAGCAGTGTAACTTCAAGTGCCTCTGTTGTGGTTTGCTATGATGCTCTGCTTAGCAGCCAAGGTTAGGGCGGTTAGAAGGCTCACTACTGTGAAAATGGTCATTTTAGGCCTCTTTCTAAAAGCTGACATCTCACTAAATTCAGGCGCTTCATGGATTTTAAAAGTTGCTTTTGATGGGAGTCAGAATATAAAAGAAAACTTTTAGAAGCTTTTACTGTTAGTTTCAACTAACGTTACGGTTATTATACTGTCCACAGAGGTGGGCAGTGACTAGTTACATTTACTTTAGTAACTTTTTCAACAAAATGTACTTTTAAGAGTAGTTTCTTTGTCTTTAAAAACTTTTTTTCAGCATTCACATTTTCTTATGCACACATGATTTTTTTACACAAATTGAAACAATCATATATCAAATTTTAGGTAAAAAAAATTGGAAATTATTCAAATTAACTATCATGATTCAGAGAAATGTGATTTCTTTAAATTTTTAACACAAGTATAATGCAATTATACTTTTTTAGTTTTACATAGAGTTAGAAATGATTATAATACATTCTCATGATTAGGAGACATTATTTATTTACATTTTTAACATTAAAACAATACAATTTCAATTTTTTTTACTTTTACATAGTTATAAATGATTCGATTATCATGATTCTGAGAAATGTGTGATTTCTGTTTTCCACTCAGGAAGAGCTAAAAGAAGAATCAAGGATGGCGTGCTTCCACCATCAAGCCTGCTCTTCAAATGTGTCAAATCAAATGTGTCAATCTGCCAAAGAGTTCCTGTCAGAGCCCACCCCGACGGCTTCTTAGAGGCACACCTTTATCCCAGCTTTCATGGGAATGCAGCCACAAGACACGGTGATGAGAGTGAAATCTGGGCCATCCAGTGCTTAGAGGAGCGGGGCACACAGTGTTTGGCAAAGGTACTGCGCTGTGTCCCCAAGAACCCTGGCTGTCTGCAAGTCCTGATGGACTTTTAGAGACGGGAGAACTTTTAGACATGAAACGGCCCTTCCTTAAGGCCAAACATTACAAACCCTGATGATGAGCCCCAGATATGATGTGAAGCTGGTGGGTGGTCTGCCTCAGCTGACAGAAAACGCTCCTCAAGGTTTTTCTGTCCAGGTTCAGCTTGGACTGCTCTGTACTGGGCTGAGATAATGTCTGCTGCTTACCTGGACTTCATCACACCAGGTGATGCTTCATGTTCCTTTCAATGAGCAATTCTGCTCCAGGACCGCTCTGAGGCTCAAAGCTTTTTATTTTAAAGATTTTCTCCCTTTAGTGGCGGCTGAGCATCAGGAAGGTGGCTTGGTGCTTTGTGAGCGATATTCTAGGCTGTGTTAAGTCTGCTTGTTTAGTGCATACATACCAGCAGTGTTAGGGGAGAATATCCACAAACTCCTCTGTTCTTTGGCATGAAGGGGTAAAAATAGTATTTTTTGGTTGTTGAAACAAAGTTTGAGTTCTAGTTGTAATAGAATGTTTTCATTTATCTTTTAGCCTTACATGTTAAAAGTTGGGGCACTAATCTGTCATGAAATGAGCACTTATTAAATTATTGGTTCCACATTAATCTTATTGTACTTTTAATTTCATCTGCTAGTTTAACGTGTTATTTTCTTTTAGCAATACATTCAGTTAGGAACCTTAACACCTGAAGGTCAGGTTGCAACCAAAATAAATGAAACATTCTATGCTGCTGACTTGCATTTGTATAAAAATGAAATGAAAAACATAATTTTGCCTGAAAATCTTTGCTGCACAAACCTAGAAGTTGCTGGAGGTGCTCAAGTAGACGGGGTGTCTGCCTCACGGACCAAAACTGGGAGTTGGTTCCACTGGAGAGGAGCCTGATAGCTAAATGATCTGCTTCCCATTCTACTTTTAGAGACTCTAGGAACCACCAGCAGACCTGCAGTCTGAGAGCGAAGTGCTCTGTTAGGAACATACGGGGTAATCAGAGCTCTGATATATGATGGAGCTTGATTATTAAGGGCTTTATAAGTTAGAAGAAGAATTTTAAATTCTATTCTTGATTTAACAGGAAGCCAATGAAGGGAAGCTAAAATGGGAGAAATATGATCCCTTTTGTTGATTTTCATCAGAACTCTTGCTGCAGCATTTTGGATCAGCTGAAGACTTTGAACTGCATTTTGTGGACTTCCTGATAGTAACGAATTACAATAGTCCAGCCTTGAAGTAACAAATGCATGGACTAGTTTTTCAGCATCGCTCCTGGACAGAATGTTTCTAATTTTGGCAATATTCCGGAGGTGAAAAAAGGAAACTCTGGAAACCTGTTTAATATGGGATTTAAATGACATGTCTTGGTCAAAAATAACACCAAGATTTTTTACTTTATTACCAGAGGCCAAGTTAATGCCATCCAGATTAAGTGATTGATTAAGAAGTTTATTTTTTGAGGACTCTGGTCCAAAGATTACAACTTCTGTCTTGTCAGAATTTAAATGCAGAAAATTTAAAGTCATCCAGCTTTTGATGTCATTAAGACATGACTGTAGTTGAAGTAATTGATTGGATTCATCAGGATTTATGGACAAATACAACTGAGTGTCATCAGCATAACAGTGGAAATGAATCCCATGCTGTCTGATAATTTTGCCAATCGGAAGCATATATATATATATAGTAAAGAGAATTGGTCCAAGGACTGAACCCTGTGGTACTCCACAAGTGACCCTAGAGTTTGAAAAAGATTTATTATTAACATGAACAAACTGGAATCTGTCCGACAGATAAGATTTAAACCAATGCTTTCCCCTTAATCCCTACAGTATGCTCAAGTCTTTGTAGGAGAATATTTTGATCAACTGTATCAAATGCAGCACTGAAATCTAACAGGACAAGTACAGACACAAGTTCATTTTCATAGGCCATGAGAATATCATTAGTGACCTTCACCAGAGCCGTTTCAGTGCTATGATGAGCTCTGAAGCCCGACTGAAACTCCTCAGAAGAAGATAACTTCCTCTATATTTCATCTTAAAATGAAGTGTAGAAGAAGATTTCTTCTAAGTAAATACATTTTCGTGTGAATAAATTTTTATCTATTCATTAAATTTACTGGTTTTGATTACATTTTTTTTTTTACAAAGGAATGTTTATTTACACATCTTCATTGTGTGGGTAAAAAACACTGTCAGACCGCCATTACATCTTCATCTTGCGCACCCCCTAGCAGCAGCGTGCGCATCACACTTTAGGAGTCCCTGTTATAACTCAAACCTTGCTCTTTACTCACCGATTTTCTCCAAGAAACCTGCTCTCGCTCACAGGAAGGCAAGTGGACTCACTCGATGGGGGCACCTGTGGAACCTTTAAAAGGCTTTATTTGCTTATTCAGGAACCATATTTAGAAAGTATATGGAACACTTTAAAGAGGTGTTTGCAAAAATATTTCAGGACCACGTTTAATTTTTTCTTCTGATTTGTTTAAAGTTCTGTTTCAAGTCGGCCTATCACAAAAAGTCCAGAGAAAATTGATTGATATTCATGGTTGCGAGTGACATGACAAAACGTATGTAAAAAGAGCCAGGGGTGGAAATCGTTTTGCAAGGAAAAATGTATCATTTGAAAACCTCATGAACTATATTTAGTCAACAACCTCAGCAAACAGATGAGCTTTATATTAAAATTATTGTATCTCTTTTTATAACCACATTATCTTTTCTGTCCCTGAAAAGGTGGAAGTGTACAGTGTAAGAGTTGTCTGCACTGTGACTTGTCGCTTCATGACCTCCAAGGCTCTCAACAAGCCTTTTTACTTTATTACCAGAGGCCAAGTTAATGTCATCCAGATTAAGTGATTGGTCAAGAAGTTTATTTTTTGAGGACTCTGGCCCAAAGATTACAACTTCGGTCTTGTCAGAATTTAGATGCAGGAAATTTAAAGTCATCCAGCTTTTGATGTCATCAAGACATGACTGCAGTCGAAGTAATTGATTGGATTCATCAGGATTTATGGATAGATATAGCTGAGTGTCATCAGCATAACAGTGGAAATTAATCCCATGCTGTCTGATAATTTTGCCGATCGGAAGCATATATATAGTAAAGAGAATTGGTCCAAGGACTGAACCCTGTGGTACTCCACAGGTGACCCTAGAGTTTGAGGAAGATTTATTATTAACATGAACAAACTGGAATCTGTCCGACAGATAAGATTTAAACCAGCCTAATGCTTTCCCCTTAATCCCTACAGTATGTTCAAGTCTTTGTAGGAGAATATTGTGATCAACTGTATCAAATGCAGCACTAAGATCTAACAGGACAAGTACAGACACAAGTCCATTATCTGAGGCCATGAGAATATCATTAGTGACCTTCACCAGAGCCGTTTCAGTGCTATGATGAGCTCTGAAGCCTGACTGAAACTCCTCAAGTAGGTCATTGCTTTGTAAATGTTCACAAAGTTGATTAGCAACTACTTTCTCAAGAATTTTAGATAAGAAAAAAAGATTAGATATAGGTCTGTAGTTTACTAGCTCATCTTGATCAAGAGAAGGTTTCTTAAGTAAAGGTTTAATAACAGCTACTTTAAAAACCTGTGGTACATATCCATTTACTAAGGATAGATTAATCATGTCTAAAATAGGACCACTGATCAAAGGGAATACCTCCTTAAACAACTTGGTTGGGATTGGGTCTAACATACAGGTAGAAGGTTTAGATGAAGCTAAGATTTTAGATAGCTCAGAAAGCTCTACTGCTTCTAAACAGTTCAGACACCGCGCAGGTTCTAAAGATTCCTCCAATGCTGCCTTACTTACTGGGGATGAGGTAATCATGTTTGGGAGGATGCCAATTATTTTATTTTTAATGGCATCAATTTTATTTATGAAGAATCCCATAAAATCATTACTACTAAGAGCTAAGGGAATGGATGGATCAACAGAGCTGCAGCTCTGAGTAAGTTTGGCAACTGTACTAAAGAGAAATCTAGGATTATTTTTATTCTCTTCAATTAATGATGAAAAATATGCTGCTCTAACTCTGCGAAGGGTCTTGTTATACAACAATAGACTGTCCCTCCAGATTAAGTAGGATTCCTCTTGGTGTGTAGAGCGCCATTTTCTCTCCAATTTCCTAACATTGTGCTTCAAGGAACGCAGCTCTGAATTAAACCAGGGAGCCAGCTTCCTGTGAATTATCACCTTCTTTTTCAAGGGAGCTACATTATCTAATGCAGAACGCAATGACGAAGTCACATTGTTAGCAAATGTATCTATTTGTGAATGGGAAGAAACAGCATTGCTGCCATCTACAGGGCATTTCTGCAATACTGAGGATATTAAGAGGGGGACAGACTCTTTAAGTTTTGATACAGCATTATCCGATAAAGATCTACTATAATGGAACCCTCTTTTGGGGGTGGAGAAATTGGTTAGATTAAACTCAAATGTTATTAAAAAATGATCATATAGGACAGGGTTGTGAGAGAATACTGTTAATTCTTCACAATCAATACCATATGTCAGTACAAGGTCCAAAGTATGGAGCCGAGAGTGCGTTGGCTTATGCACATTTTGAGCAAAACCAATTGAACCTAGGATAGTTTT
Source organism: Fundulus diaphanus (assembly GCA_037039145.1). Taxonomy (NCBI): domain Eukaryota; kingdom Metazoa; phylum Chordata; class Actinopteri; order Cyprinodontiformes; family Fundulidae; genus Fundulus; species Fundulus diaphanus. The sequence goes on from CM073126.1 coordinate 39,580,408, forward strand.
AAAGGCTACACTAAGGTTATCACATTCAGTGTCAACATGGATGTTAAAATCACCCACTATAATAACCTTGTCAGTATTTAACACCAAATCAGATAAGAAGTCTGACAGTTGATCCAAAAACTGAGTGTAAGGGCCTGGTGGACGATACAAAACAATAAACAGAAGAGGTTTTATTGCTTTGCAGTTTGGATGAGGGAAACTGAGGGTTAAATGTTCAAAAGAACTGTAATTATTAATTGGCCTGGGACTAATTAATAAATCAGACTGAAAGATGGTTGCCACTCCTCCTCCTCTTCCCACAGATCTGGGAATGTGGAAATTTGAATAACTGGAGGGAGTTGACTCATTTATACTAACGTAGTCCTCTTGTAGCCAGGTTTCTGTGAGACAAAACAAATCAATCTGATTATCAGAAATCAATTCATTAACTAACAAAGTCTTTGGAGGGAGAGATCTTATATTTAATAGACCACATTTAATTCTTTTATTTTTTGGTTCAAAGTGATCCGTATGGATTTTTATTAGATTTTTATGATTTGTTCCCTTTAGACCAGTTTTTGATCTGTTAAGTTTTGGCCATGGGGAAGACACCGTCTCAATAGGGTAATGGGTTGGTAACAGTACAGAAGCTGCAGAGAGGTGTGTTAAACTACGGCTCTGCTTCCTGGTCTGGACCCTGGGTTGTCAGCATTTAGGAGAACTAATATATCCGGCCAGATTCCTAGAAAGAAGAGCTGCACCATCCAAAGTGGGATGAATGCCGTCTCTCCGGATCAGACCAGGTTTTCCCCAGAAAGTTTGCCAGTTATCAATGTAGCCCACGTCGTTTTCTGGACACCACCTAGACAACCAGCGGTTGAATGATGACATGCGGCTAAACTTGTCATCACTGGTCAGATCAGGCAGGGGACCAGAGAAAATTACAGAGTCCGATATTGTTTTAGCAAACTCACACACCGAAGCAACACCAACTTTGGTGACCTCTGATCGGCGTGACCGGGTGTCATTACCGCCAGCGTGAATAACAATTTTGCGGTATTTACGCTTATCCTTAGCCAGCAGTTTTATGTAGGATTCTATGTCGCCCGTTCTGGCCCCTGGTAGGCATTTAACTATGGTTCCTGGTTTCTTTAGTGCCACGTTTTTTATTACAGAGCTGCCAATAATTAAGGTCAGATCCTCGGCGAGACTGTCGCTCAGAGGGGAAAATTTATTAGAAACGCAGATGGGTTGGTGGTGATCTGGGGGCTGAAATCTAGAGCTATGCTTACTACGAACCGTCACCCAGCCGGTCTGCTTAACCGGTTGTTCGAGTGCGGCTGTTGGTTCGCTACGTGAAGTTACTCTTTGTGGCTCCGCGCTAGCAAAGGAGCGGCTATCAGCTGGTTTTTCAACAGCACGGAGCCGGGTCTCCAGTTCTGACACCCTCGCCTCCAAAGCTACAAAAATACTACATTTATTACATGTACCATTATCACTAAAGGAGGCAGAGGAATAACTGAACATCTGACACAGAGAGCAGCAGATAGGAGACTTAGTCAGAGACGGAGAAGCCATTATGAGGCTAAGGCTTGGCTAGCGCTAGGCTAACGCTAAGCTAAAGCTAGGCTAGCGCCCTGTTATCACGCCAAAGAACAAACCGTGTGAAACACGAGGAGTTCCCAAACGTGATGAGCAGCCACAGAAAATGTTTTAAAAGTGCTTATGTTTGGAAACAGGTGTTACAGCAAAGAGGTTTAAAGATAAAAAGCGAGAGAGCCTGGAGCAAAAATCCGTCGTTCACACAGCAACAACAGGAAGTGACACAATACGCCTTACCGCAAACAGGAAGTCAGGAAGTCACCAGGAACACTCACCAGGATGTCAGTTGTTAAAACCCTTTCTCTTTAGCTCCTTCCTTGTGGTTGGTTTACGACCAAACGTGTCGCTGAAGAACCGATGTATTCTCAAGTTATTGTGATATTCCTGTCTAACAGGTGTGGATCTTTGTGTGTGTTTGGTTTTATGTGCATGCCTGACAGATTGCTACGGACATCTATGAGCCACAGGGCCTTGCTTTTGTTGAAGCAGTAGCAACTTTCCCCACCAATGAGCTGCTGCCCCTCATTAAGAAAACCATGACAGACACAAAGGTAAAGGGCTAAGCACATTTCTAATCTGTAATTCACCACTAAAGTGATGTTTCTGGTTATGCCAAGTGACCTGATTCTCTCAGGCACACATTTCTTTCTCACCAACAGCGGAGCAGCAGTGGTGTCCCCAGTGTCCAAATCAGCTAATTAATGGCGATTTCATCATCAAATACGATGTGAAACGGGAAAAGGGCTTTGGAGAAATTCAGGTTAGTTAGTAACACTTAGGGACGAAACTCAAAACAATTCATTGATTTTTAGCTTGCTATAAAAGTCCTTTCTCAATACCGTACTGAAGAATAATTAGATGCCTTATTTACTTTCAGGCTGTGAATGGATACTTTGTGCACTTTTTTTCACCCCCTGACCTGACCAGAGTCCCTATGAATGTGGTGTTTGTAATTGACAAGAGTTTATCAATGGCTGGAGAAAAAAATTCAACAGGTAAAATAGGACAAAAATAAGAAAGTAAAACATATGAGCCGTAAAAGACTTAGACCTGCAATTGCAGCAAGAGTTGGAGAAACCAATGCATGTCACGTTTTCAATCAGATGTCTTCATTTTTAAATAATCTGAAAACAATGCATCATTTTCCTTTGTGTTGGTTCATCATATAGAAACCCCTTTGGTATAACTGAGAACTTTTTTCAGACTCGTGAGGGCCTGGTATCCATTCTGAGTGACCTCCATGAAGATGACCACTTTGCTATCATCACATTTGATTCCTTCATCCAAAACTGGAAAGACCATCTCACCTTAGCAACAAAGGACAATGTTTCCGAAGCCACTGAATATTCAGAAGCTTTTCATATCAACCATTCTTCATTTCTGTAAAATTTTGTTGAAGTAAATTCATTCTCATTTTCAATCTCATTCTTGCTCATGGATAAACGATATTTTCCTTTAGATTAAGCAGTCTGCATGCCAAGTGTTTCTTTATTACACAAAGCGGAGACACTTAACTTCTAAAATATCCCTTTTGATATTTTATAGTAAAACCTTCTTAATGTTATTCCCTTTCAGTCACAGACATTAATAGTGCTGTGTTGAGTGCGGTAACCATGCTGAAGAGCGGAAGGGAGAACAAGCAAGTTCCAGAGAGAAGTGTGGATATGATCATTTTACTGACCGACGGGATGCCGAATTCTGGTGAGCTGGTGCTTGTTACAAGCATTTCTTATAAACACGCTAAACAAAGGAGTACATCAGAGGGCATAACAGGGTTTTTTCATGTTGTTTGGAAAGAAGTCTTACACTTTTGGTAGTTTAATTTCTGTTTAATTTGCCTTTTCACTAGTTGGAGACGGACTTTATCTAACAAGTCTTAGAATATGGTCTTCATAACAGTATATGTTCAATTGCAGGGGTGAGCAACCATCAGGAAATCCAGCAGAACGTGCGTTCTGTGATGGGCATAGCTTTATATAACAGCTCTCTCCTAACAAGTGTATTCTCTTTAAAGCCTAAAGGGGACATTCATGAACAGGGAAAGGCCAACGTGGTATACCCTGAGAAGGAGTACATCTTTGGAGATTTCACTGAGCGTTTGTGGGCTTATCTCACCATCCAACAGTTGCTGGAGAAGAGGTTAAAAGCACATTTATTCTTGAACTGTAACATGCTGGTCAAACAAGCCTCTCAGATCATTTCACATTTCCATGTTTACATTGTGTGTTATGCAGTGGCTCGACAAATAGTTTCAGAACTTAACACTTTGCCACAAACCTTAATGTGGTTCATCTGGATTTTATGTAATAAACCAACACATAGTGAGGCATGTTTGGGCAGGGAAAGTAAGATGGTACAGGGCTTTCAACATTTTGTAGAACTACCTTTTGCTGCAATTTCTTATATGTGGTGAGTTGTGTCTCCACCCGCTTAGCATATTTAAAGACATTTTTGCCCACTGTTTTTCGACAATAGCTCAAGCTTTGTCAGACTAGGTGCAGAGTGTGAGTGAACTGCAATTTTCTAATCTTGCTGCAGATTTTCAATTGGAGTTAAGTCTAGGCTTTGACGTGACCACCACAGTGCTTGAATAAGTTTTGATCATAGTTTCTGTAGTATCTTTTGTATCGTTGTTCCAAGGTGAAGTATCTTTTCAGAATTTGACAGTCTTTAACAGGTTTTAATCATCTGGCACGACATGATGCTGCCACCACCATGTTTCATGGTAGGTGTAGGCTTGGCTACTTCTCTTATAAACGTGCACCTTAAATCTGCTACTTTCTCTGCGAGAACCAAGATTTTTTTTCTTGTTGTCGGGGTGACAAGAACATGAAAATCAGCCTTCAAACACCAGGTTTGAACGAGGCAACTACAGTGTTTATTTCGACAGATGCATGAGACAATTCTGCCAATTTAAACATGCCCATCCAAATCCTGAACAATCATCGCGCAGTAGTCAGACTACAGATTCGACCTGAGCTATTCCGATTCAGGCTCTGAACGATTCTGCCTATAGAATCTTTTACAGTAATAAGGCGTTGTAAATACCATCCTCTTTCTCTCTTCCTTTTCCAGTGAAATTAGTTCTCAGCAGGAAAAAGAGGAAGCTGCAGCCAAGGCTCTGGACATGTCTCTGCAGTACAGCTTTGTCACCCCTCTCACCTCCATGGTGGTAACCAAGCCTCAAATCAAGGACACAGAAGATAATTCTTTTATTGCTGATAAACTGACTGAAGGTCATTTATTACTGGTATTTTTAAATCCATGAATTCTGACCGTGATGCCTAAATAATTGGATATTTTATGTTTTCTGATCGTTTCCTGTATTTTAGACCAGCGGCAAAAGGAAGAAAGACTCAGAGGTATAAAATATGCCCCTTTAAACTTTTACAGATGTAATGGTATGAAACATGTTTTTGACTATCTTTATGCAAACTGCTGGTGCTGAAACACACTATAATACACGTCACCTTGCTGCCAGAGCCCAAGGTCTGGGGGATGGTAACTTTTATTGAATATGCTCTACTGTTTTGTCTGTCTGCTCATGTTTAGTATCTCTAGAAACTAATTTATTTATTTAGTTTTTTTTTAAGTTCATCTAAAAGACTCAAAAACTATGTTCCTAGGAAGCCTTTGCTTTACTAATAAAATTCTATATTAGATTCATGAGTAAATTGGAGTATTTTTCACTTTTTAAAAAGTCAGACGTTTACACTGAATATTTTTTTCTCCTTGTATGATATTTAATAACTGACTGAAGGTAATTTATTAAAGATAGTTTTAAATCTGTGAAGTCTGGCCGTGATGGCTAAATAATTGAATGTGTTATGTTTTCTGATTGTTTCTTTGTATTTTAGAACAGCGCGAACAGACAGCAAGACGCAAAGGTATAAAATATGCCCCATTAAACTTTTACAGATGTAATGGTATGAAACATGTTTTTGGCTATCTTTATGCAAACTGCTGGTGCTGAAACACGCTATAATACACGTCACCTTACTGGCAGAGCCCAAGGTCTGGGAGATGGTAACTTTTACTGTATATGCTCTACTGTTTCGTATGTCTGCTCATGTTTAGTATCTGTACAAACTAATTTTTTTTATTTAGTTTTTTTAAATTCATTTAAAAGACTTAAAAACTATGTTCCTAGGAAGCCTTTGCTTTACTAATAAAATTCTATATTAGATTCATGAGTAAATTGGAGTATTTTTCACATTTTAAAAAGTCAGACATTCACATTGAATATTTTTTCTCCCTGCATGATATTTAATAACTGACTGAAGGTAATTTATTAAAGATAATTTTAAATCCGTGAAGTCTGACCGTGATGGCTAAATAATTGAATGTGTTATGTTTTCTGATTGTTTCTTTGTATTTTAGAACAGCGCGAACAGGAAGAAAGATACAGAGGTATAAAATATGCCCCTTTAAACTTTTACAGATGTAATGGTGTCTTTATGCAAACTGATGTGTGCTGAAACACACTATAATACACGTCACCTGGCTGCCAGAGCCCAAAGTCTGGGGGATGGTAACTTTTACTGTATATGCTCTACTGTTACGTATGTCTGCTCATGTTCAGTATCTATACAAACTAATTTATTTATTTCGGGGTTTTTTTAAGTTCATCTAAAAGACTCAAAAACTATGTTCCTAGGAAGCCTTTGCTTTACTAATAAAATTCTATATTAGATTCATGAGTAATTTGAGTATTTTTCACTTTTTAAAAAGTCAGACGTTCACATTGAATATTTTTTTTCCCTATATGATATTTAATAACTGACTGAAGGTAATTTATTAAAGATAATTTTAAATCTGTGAAGTCTCACCGTGATGGCTAAATAATTGAATGTGTTATGTTTTTTGATTGTTTCTTTGTATTTTAGAACAGCGCCAACAGAGAGCAAGACTCAGAGGTATAAAATATGCCCCATTAAACATTTACAGACGTAATGGTATGAAACATGTTTTTGATTATCTTTATGCAAACTAATGTGTGCTGAAACTGTCATCTCAGGCCATTCTTCTTCCCTAGGCCAAGGTCTGGGGGATGGTAAGCTTTATATCCTCTAGTCTATGCCTGCTTATGTTTAGTATATATACAAACTAATTTATTTATTTTGTTTTTGTAAAGCTCATTTAAATGACTCAAAAACATTGCTCCCAGGAAGCCTTAGATTTACTAATAGGATTCTGTGTGATATTCATGAGTAAGTGAGAGTATTTTTCACTTTTTAGACAGTCAGTTGTTTACAATGAATGTTTTATTCTCCCTGTATGATATTTGATTAAAAAAAATTCCTTTTATAAGCTAGTTAGTACACCAAATCTCCTCCATTTGCTGAATGCATGAGATAGATTTTGTCTAGAGATTTTCTCCAGTATTGATGTTATCTATGTTTCTTATTATTTCCCTTTTCTAAATATTTGTTATTGATTTCTTTAAAAGGAAAAGTTTATATTCACTAATATTACAAAGAATAACTAAGATTGGGGCAGCCGAAATGATGACGCTCTGCCCTTTTTTAAGCTTCTGATGGTTTAATTTACAACCTTTGAATTAAATGGAGGCACCGCTAGGGATGTATTTTATACCTTGAACACACTGTCTTCTTGTGTGACATAATAGAAAAAAAACAAAAGAAATTAACCAAGATGTCAGGAAGTGAAAAGGCGCCACGTTCATCTGTTCAAGTATAAACAGCATCAGGAAGGTACTGTGTTTCAGAGATGTACGAGTATTGCAAATCCACCCCAGAACAAAACCTAAAATGCTTTTCAAAAGGAATGGGGCAAGATTGTAAGCAAAACTACAGTGAGAACCTGTTGGAAACATACCCCACACATTTTGACCCATTTATCAAGAAAAGAATATTTTGGCAATTCTAAATTAGGAAACAAAAAGTAATGTCTTTTCATAGATTGTATGTAAATATTTGGTCTTCAACTGCATCACATTAATGTTGCTTTTGCAGTGGATGGAGATCCTCATTTCATAATTACGGTGGTACATAATAGAGCTGCCAGGCAAAGACGACGCTCTGTGCTTTAACATAAACGACAAACCAGGAACCATATACAATCTGGTCAGAGACCAGAAATCAGGTCAGCTTTGGGTCTTACATGCATTCTCCTGAACCCCTGAACCCCACGTTTTCTTCCTTTGTGAGATATGTGAAGGAACAAATAATAAATCACCTGCATCATTTCAGGTTTTCAAGTGAATGGCCAAATCATTGGCAAAAAGAAATTTACCCCTGATGCGAAGAACAACACATACTTTGGTCGTTTTGGTGTCACCCATCAAAGGCTGGGGGTGAAGCTGGACGTGAGTACTGACGATATCTCAGTCTTCCACCGTGGAAAGAACTTCAGGTTGCAATGATCTGATACGAACACCGTGAAAGATGCCAGGTGCGTAACATTGCCTTGCAATAAATGCTTTTACTGTGTCAAAAGGAAGTTGATTGCATTCACTGTTTTGCGTTTGGTTTTGTGTCCTACCTTTTTCTTCTCTCCTCCAGTTTGATCCTTAGTCTGACCAACAACTGCAGCCTGACAGTAACGCTGCGGCACTCAGTTAAATTTATGATCATCAGACACACAAAGACTTAGAAGAAACACCACGACACACAAGCGTACCTGGGTTTCTACACCCTGGACAGTCACCACTTATCCTCCTCAGTTCATGGACTTCTTGGTAAGTAACTACATTAAAGTTTTAGATCATGATGCAGTAACACTGTTTGCGACTCTAATAGGTCTTTATCCACACTCTCTAGGCCAGTTCTACCATGGAGTTGAGTTTGAGGTGACAGATTTGTATCCAGGACAAGTTGAGCAAAAATCCGATGCCGTCATGTACATAAAAGGCCAAACCCTCAATGTGACCAGGTCATTTTTTTTTTTTGTGAAATGTGCACCTTGAAAAGAATAAAGGACTTATAAAGGATTTTTTTTAATTCCCAATGCACTGAAGGCACTGGCAGAAAAATTTCAGCAGGGATGTGAAAATCGGAAAAGACGTCCTTTGCTGGTTTGTGAGCAATGACGGAAACGGCATCATCGATGGATCGGCTTCAGACTACACTGTGCCCGACCTTTTTACTGTTTGAATTTTAGAAACATAACATATCTGTAACATACGTGTATCATGCAGTGGCGGATCCAGGCGGGGGCGCGGGGGGCGCACGCACCCCCCTTTTGGAGACCAAAAGTATTTTTTTAAGAGCCCGAAATTTTAAACATCCTTCATAGAATTAAGATTAATAGCCAGTACCTGTCATCTAGAACGCACTGTGACGCCGGCGCGACGGTCGAGACTCATGATATCCGAGCATGAATTTGAATTGCTCACAGCTCAGGTCTCGCGTTATCACAACGTGACGCGATTAGTCAGTGACACCACAATATGGCGTCGAAGCGATCACGAGGAGACGGTGAAACAGGAAATTATTTAAAGGGAAAGTCTGGTCAACAAGGAAAAATCAGTGGATCATTAGCTATACCTAAAACTAATACGTTTGTGACGATTTAATGAATTTAGCGTTAATGTATCTAAACGCATCACTGTGACAGTGAGGGAGTGGAAGAGTGGGCGATTTTCCATTCCGAACATGCACACAGCATTGCACGCACAAGAGCGTGATGACGTCAGTAAACAAAGCAAGCATGGCTTTTCGAAAGCGCTGGAAAGAATGGCTCCGCTTTTCAAAATGCCCTCCAGATTATGCTCTCTGCAATATTTGTGAGGCGAAGTACAATGCCAGAGCCGGGTTTACTTCTAATCTGAGGAAGCACCTGGTCCCTGCTGCCAATTTAACAAATTTCTCATTGTATTTAGCGACCTTTTGGACCCATCCAGCCACCTTTTTCACAAAAGCAACTGGCAAAAATCTAGCGACTTTCTTCTTTTATTGGTTACTTCCCGTGAAAGTACCAATCGTTCTGGAGTTACTGTCTTAGGAGAGCAGCCAGTGCTGCTGTGAGCATCTTCACACTTCTCTCCAAGCCCTGTCTCACAGACAGACAGCTGCCGCTGCCTCATCCTGAAACTTGCTGGTAGTCAGAACAAAGAGTGCAGAGAGGGGATCCTCTGTTGCCTCATTAGAAATGTATCCCACACTTATTTACAAAGCTGGATAAAATATATATTTTTTAGTATGGTTCTTTTTTTCTTCTCTGAACCTTTCACACTAAACCAATTCCCTGAATTTTATTCACACACAGCTTCAAGCCTGTATTCACCTTGTTCACTCTGTGTGCCTCTGATAACGGTTTTGGTAAAAAAATAAAAAAAATAAAAATGATGTGCTGTGCTGTGGATTCAGGCAATATATTGAAATTCATAAATTATTTAATAAGGTTCATTTCTAGATCCAAACAAGTTTATATATTGAGAAATAAATATGTTAAATAGAAAAATTATCATCACAAATGATGATCACCAATCGTATCAAAAGTTCCCAAGGTTCCAAAACAGAGCGCAGCATTTGACATTTTGCAAACATGGAACCCTGCGAGAGAAGTGTACCAGAAAACCCCACCCAAACTTTAGTGGGGCTTCACAGCAGAAACGGACCATTGAGGAAATGGCTGTTCTCCGTGGCAGGCTTTGTTAATGTGTTGTTCTGATTTGTAACACTAGATGTCAGTATGATTTAGTGCTCCCTTTGAGCTATAGTTGGTAATGTTGGAGAGCTAGCAAGAACAGAAGGAAACAAGGTGGACTTGAGTAGCAGGAATTTCTACTTAGAACCTAAGAAACCTATCCATCCATCCATCCATCCATCCCTCCATTTTCTGACTCGCTTATCCCTCATGGGGTCACGAGGGGTGCTGGTGCCTATCTCCAGGCGTTCAATGGGCGAGAGGCGGGGTACACCCTGGACAGGTCGCCAGTCTGTCGCAGAACCTAAGAAACCCCTAAAACCTAAATCAAATCTTGTATTGCACAACCTTTACACCCAAAACAAGGAAGATTAAATAAAGCATTGTAAAACACTTTTTTAAAACACAAATTTACAAGGCATTTTTAATGAACACCCGATGATAACCCTACAAGAGAAGAAAAACCATTAGGGATAGGGTTGTCAGAACTTTTTACAAACCCCCAGAAATAACCCTGATAACCCACAAGGTAATTTGAAATGTGGGACTTGCATAAATTGTCAATATCCTAAAATTGTAAATCATTTAAACACCCGATTAACGTCAAGGTCATCAATATTAAAGGCTTCATTGCAAAAGTGAAAATGTGATTTATATGATACAGTGGCCATGCAATAAAATACACATAAGAGAAATATCCCATCCCCTAAAATAATGAATCAGTGAACACAGAAGTTTCATTAAAGGGAATAATTTAACGAGCTCCACTGCAGCTCATCCTCATTATTATTTTTATAGGCATTAAAGCCACCAAGTCCAGCTAAAGAGTGTGTGTGTGTTAAAGGTTTTATCATGAAACTATTATTTTTAGTGTTCCTGTGGTTGCAATGTGTGGTTTTTGCTCTGTGCATCTTTGAGAATGCAATGCTGTTGGAGGTGTGGGATGATATGTCCCCCCTGGTCTCACCAGTCACCAAGTACCATCGCCTTGTATGCTAATTGGACAGTTTGTCTGAGTATGGGATTGGTTTATTTGACAATTTTCTGTATTTTAGCTTTTCTGTTTAAACAGAATTTGGTTATTTGTAGTGACCCTGATGAAGGCCACAAGCCGAAATGTGTTGGTCTGTCAATAAAGTTGGTTCCAAGTACTTCAAGTGTTGCTGAGGTTTTCACCTCATCAGATCATTGATCCTCTTCATGCACCTTGGAAGTGAAATTGTGCCAGAAACTCTTGGATGATTTTTTTTTTAATCTAATAGAGTCTTTTGTTTAAACTCCAAAATTCAGATTTTCAGAGTTTCCAGTCAGAAATATAAAAAGAATGCCGCTTGAAGAATTCCAGCTGGGAAAGGTTGATGACCGGGTCGACATCCAATATGGCCACAGCACATAATGGCATGTACTGAAAGTGGAGAGTACAAACTGTTTGCACTTCTGATGCCATTTTGTTTCATTAATTCAGTGGCACACATAATACTGTACATAATACAACACTGGCAGTCCTACCTGATAATCAGATTTTCTGAGAAATAGAATGTTGGGGGTTTTATTAGCTGTAAGTAATAATCATCAAAGATAACAAGACAAAAATAATTAAAACATATCACTGTGTAATGGATCTTTCTAAAATACGATGAGATTATATGTTTATGTGTTTAATGTTCTCAGTTGAATTACCAAATTAAATGAACTTTTTTAATACTCACATTTATTTAGATTTATCTGTGTGTGATGTGTAGAAGCTGGTCATGTAGTAATGATTTATTATTATTATTATTATTATCTTTTACCTAAAACAACAAAAGGAACCTTGCTTTTTAAAGCATTTGGGCTCCGTTTGCAAGCTACGGTATAAGGCTGATCATCTTGCTCCATAGTCATCCAGGCTGAAGCCATTAATTTATATGTTTCTGTGCCTGGACGTTGACTTCCTGACACCGCTAAATGCATGTTTACACACCAGGTCGGTTCTTAGCTGTGGTTGCCCCCTAGCAGTGAACCTAGAATCTATTCTGTTTGTGAATACATGAGGGAACTCCTTGTACTCCTTGCACCTATTTCATAGCTATGTGTGAGCACTAATATACACAGGGCAAGTGTGTTAACCTCAGTCATGTCGGAAGTTCAGGAGTTGAGAGGGATTTTGTGGCGGGGGGTGGTGAGGGGGTCTTTGCAGAAGTGTTTGACTGTGTGCATCTGTCTCCTTGTATGCGGGTGTTTTTGCAAGCCTTGCTTATTAACACCAGATGTGAACAGGCTCTGGGTGTCGGGGGTTGCTTCAGAGGGCCCCCCACTGTAATATGCTAGGGCTCTGTTGCAGAAAATGGCAGTCTGTTTACACATGAGTGAAATTATTGCTCGCCAAACATTCTCTTAACCCCAACAAAATTGGAAATCAAAAAAAAAAGAGAGAAAGAAAGAAAAAACGGGGTCTGAACATGAAGGAGGGGTGAATGACAGTATTGAGGACGTCGATGTAAGTCTACTTCTTCTCCAGCAGAGGGCGACAGAGGGCTATTAAACCAAAGCCTCTGAAGTTGTGAAGGCCCTAAAGTCTGGACTGACCACAGTGGCTAGTTGTTATTCAAATCAACAACAATGATTTTTTTTCCCATCAAATGTTACATTAGTTTGTTAATTGCCTTGAAAATTTAAAAGTGGTTTCAAATGGTTTAAAATACATTTTGAACCACTTGAAGAGTTCTTTTTTTTAAAAAAACAATAATAGGTCAGATCAATAAAAACTTTTATTAGCGCCAAATGTTAGTCATCATTTATATTTATCAACGTTTTGTGTCTCTCTTTTCTTATTCTTTGAAACAACTATTTTCAAAGAAGCCTCAAGGATACTTAATTATTGACAGTTTTGATTTTAAGTGGTAAAACTTTATATTGTAATGTATTAGTTCAAAGTCATGCAGTGTGGGAAATACCAAACTATCACTGATATTTTCTTGCGGAAACAGATTGTTAATTTATTAATTATAAGACTGTTTAATTATGTTTATTACAAAACACCCATTTGCAGCACTGCTTTTTTTTCCTTTTCTTTTTTCAAACGAATGAGCAAAAAGCCCTAAATTAGCCTGAATTGGTACTCCTGAAGGGACTTTCCCTTCAATTCCTAAATTTTATACTTTAATATTTCAAGTCAGTTTCTTCTTTTCTAAGCTAATGTTGGACAGTTTTAAAGCTTTCTCTCCCGGCTTCCTCTCTGAGTTTTTGCCTCTCAGCCGCACGTCTCTCTACCTTTTGTCCCCGTGTGAATATTTCACATTGCTGCTGCCGCTGGTGCATGATGCGGGGCACTGAGCGCCCATTGTGTGAACGCAGTGTGGGTGCTGTGGTATGCAGCCTCTTGGCGCGCGGTGTGTCGTGACAGGCGTGTGGCTGCTGACGCCAGCCGGCCTCCTGGCTGTCTGTCCGTTTGTCCATCAGTTCAGTTACACCTGACCGCCGATGACATTGTTCCACCCACACGCAGACACGCACCTACACTGGAGACCAAAGAGCATGCTTTCCCTTCCTGGCCACAGTGCTCTGTTCATGTTTGAGACATCCGAGGATTACACCAATCTATTGCGTCACCCTTACTATATAAGTAACAATTATTAGGGTTGTTAAATTGTATTTAAAATTAAACTTTGACAACATGAAAATGGCTGCAATTCCCAAAGTTAACTTAAAATTTGTTCCATGGTTTCTCCATTGTCTTTTTTCCTCCTGAATATGTTGAAGTTATAAAGAGCCCTGCAAAAATAATAACACTCTTTGTACTTTTTCACATCTTGTTAGATAGTGTTTGGATTGGATTTGATAGACCCAAACAAAGTAGGGCATAAGTGTGAAGTGGAAAGACAATAAAGCATGGTTTTCAGAATAAAACACTAAACAAGTGTTGTGTCCTACCTCCCTTAGTCAGAGCAATTTTGGCTTCAAGTCCTCTAGGGTCTGTTTCTACCAGCTTTGCCCATTCTTTGCACAATGACTTAAGGTCAGTCAGACTGGCTGGAGAGCATCTTTGAACAGCAATTTTCAAGATCTGCCAAAGATTTTCAATTGGATTCAGGTCATGGCATTGACTGGATCACTGAAACTCATGAATGTGCTTTTATTCAACCTATTCCACTTTAGCTCAGGTTGTATGATTTGGATTTCTGCGGTTCTGGAAGGTGACCCTCCACTCCAGTCTCAAATCTTTTTGAGCGCTTTAAAAGGTTTTCTTCCAGGATTGCGCTGTATTTAGCTTGATGCGTCTTCCTGTCAATACTGACAGTCCTCCCTGTCCTTGCTTTAGAAAAGCATTCCCACAACATGATGCTGCCACCACCATGTTTCTCTGTGGGGATGGTGTGTTGAGTGTGATGTGTTGCGTAAGCTTTCTGTCACACGGTGGCTTGAATTTGATCTCGTCTGACCCAAGCTCCTTCTGCCACGAGTTTGGCTGTCCTTTGCGTTGCTTGTGACAAAACTGCACAATAAGTGCATCTTTCTTTTAACAGAGACTGTTCTCACCACTCTGTCATAAGGCCCAGTTTTTTGGAGCATAACTCTAATAGTTCTGCTACTGACAAATTCACCCACCTGAGTTGTGGTTCTCTGCAGGTCCTCCAGACCTAGTGCTACTCTGCCAAATTGTCTCCTTGCTTGGACGGTTAGTTTAGGTCAGGTCTTTGTCGGTTCGCAGTTGTGACATGCTTCCTTCTATCCTTTCATCTTCAGATTGCAGATTGTAAAGAGCTTCATCAGATACTTAAACATTGGCGTGTCATTTTAAAACTTTAACTCTCCAAGTTCATCTCTGAGTTGTCTAGTGTGTCTTTTAGTTCGCATAACGCGGTTTGTTCTTTAAAGTTTTCTAACAAACATCCAAGGCCTTCCCAGAACATCTAACAGAACACTGTTCAGGATTAGATTAAACAACACGCTACGATCAGACTCTGTTTTTTAATTAGGTGATTTCTGAAGCAGTTGGTTGCACTGGGTTTTATTTAGGGGTTTCAGAGTAACAGAACTGAACACAAAAGCATGCTACACTTTTCCGATTTTTGTCAAGGAGCACAAATACCTTTGGAAGAACTTTGCCTTAAATGTATGGGTTTTTGTTTTCTTTAGAAACTGTTTAATCTTATGTTGCGATTTTAAAATATGCCAGTCTGCTTTGCAGCATGAGACGAGGCGACATTGCAGCGTACTCTGGCGTAATCCTCGGTATTCAGTGCATCCATCCGACTGCAGAGGTGAAAAGTTGAACCCAATATTGACCTTCTCCTGAGAGAGGGCTTAGCTCTGAAGTCAGGCGCAGGCCAAAGGCACAGGGAGGATATTCTCAAGTTCCTCTTTCCCTCCCTCACGCGCTCCGCTCCTCTCCTCTGCCGCCTCCTCGCTTCCCTCCCTTCCCCTCACACACGGAAACAATTGGCATCTGTGATAAGATGCTGTACATATTTCCACCATTTCATCCCACCGGTTCTGTTTGTTTGTTTTTCCATCGTGACGAAAAGCCTTGTGTCCTCCTGTCACGCCGCTGGTAATCACCGTTCCATCGCATCTAGGTGCAAGGAACTGGAGAGGGAGAAAGGGAGGAGAAAGAGACTGAGAGGGGCCTAATGTTTATCACTGCAGGGAGTTGGATTCCAGATGTTGAGATAATGAAAAAAATAAGCAAACAATTATGCAAAAATAGACAGAGTGAGGGGGGAAGAAAAGCACGACCAGACTGACAGACGACAGGAGTAATGTTGGGTGCAAGTTTTGATTTTGTTTTACTTTTACAGATGTGCTTATTAAACAGTTGTCCGCCGTCAACCAAAAACAAGAGGAAATATAACTTTGTAGTTGTGTAATTCGGTTGATAAAGGAAAACATGGACAGTTTTCTCTGGTGCAACCATGACAAACACACTAAAAAAAAACTATGTGAACGCTTCTGCAATGTTCAAACGCTGTTATGGGACAGACTGGCAACCACTGCGTAAGACGTACAAATCTTATCATGTGTCGGATCGTGTGGCCCGGACCAGCTTATCTACAATATGTTTAGCTAACATCAGCCTGACCCAGAAACCTCTAACCCAAACTAAGTCTGACGTCCTCCCAGTCCAACAGAGCTGGGCAATACACGACCTCCAAATATGAACCTTGACAGTAGATGCTGAATTGCCCCCCCCCCCCCCCCATCTGTTTTAGTTTTAGAGGGGTTGTGATAACCTCAGCCTGACCCCCTGATTGGTCTAATCTCTCCCTTATCTTTTCTCACCGGTCAGCTGACAAAGCTGGGAGCTGCGATTGGCGGCGGACCCGGCTTGCGGAGGAGGAGTTTGTTTGGCGTTGTGTTGTTGTTGCACTTAGACGGTGAGAAGTTTAGTCTACTGTCTGAACCACAGCAAAAGCTTCAAAACACAGAGGCAGAAGGGAATGTTTGGGGTCAGGATCCAACGAGGCAAGCGCAATGACTCCATCAGGCTGTAAACTGTCAAATAATCTTCATAGTTTCGCTGATCCCTGGTAACGTGCGCAAACATGATCCAGTATCAGCAAATTCACGTTGTTGTAGCGTCTGTGTCTGAGCTCCTGCCTCAGTTCGTCACCGCGGTAATGTAAATGAGTTTCAGTCCATGCACCCACAACGTTTACGTCGAAACAACTGCAGTGCTTTGGTTCCTCTGAATAAGAAGACACTAGAAGCTGCTGTTTGGAGCAGTAGCTGCTCCAGGCAGCCTGTTTAGAAGGCTTTAGAGTCGGATTAGATCAGAGGACTGCTCTGTTTGTTTGTTTTGATTCGGGAGGGGTTCCACTCCTGAGGGATACCACACAAACATACGATCACACTGCCGTCCCTCCCCAGGATCCCCCCTCAGGGCACAGTCAACTGGAGCCCCTGTGACCTCCCCGTCACCCCTTCCTGACCCATGTTAGCCAAGGCATCCTCAGAGCAGAAAAAGTAAATGAAGGAAGACTCTGCTGTGTCTTAGTGTCTGCTGGACCAAATCACAACCAGGTTCCTTCTGGGGTGTAGGCATTGCCACCCAGGCACACTGAACCCCCCCCCCCCCCCCCCCCCCCCTCCAGCCCTAACTGGCTTGTGAGAGGTTCATCATTGTGTGCTGACTTCTCTTTCATCTGCCTGTATGTTGAGGTGTTCTCCATGAAAAGTGTGGTATAAGGCAGCTACTGCACTTTCTTGACAACTTGAGAAACTGTGTTAGAAAACTAAAGTATCATGTTAAGGTAAAACTTAATGATGCAGTAATCAGAGATTGGGGGCATCTTCCTGAACTAGAATTTTCACTCGCTAAGAACTATATATGAAAGTATATCTTTCTGGCCTTTCTGTCAAAAAAAATTATTTTTGCCTTTTTTACTCAAGATTGGCATGGTATATAGTGGTCTGCAAAAGTATTCAACCTCTTGGCATTTATCATGTTTTGTTGCCTCGCAAGCTGGAATTGAAATATCGTTTCATTTACAGAACATGCCTACAACTGTGAAAATGTATAAATTTTTTACTGCGACGCGAACACAAATAGGGAAACATTACAGAAAACTTCAGCGTGCATAACAGTTCACCTCCCCGTAAAACCTTTGTAGAGCCACCTTTTGCTGCAATTCCAGCTGCAAGTGCCTTTGGATGAGGAGGATTTATGAGCTCGCCACATCTGGCCTCTGGGATTTTTTCTCATTCCTCAAGGCTAAACTGCTCCAGCTCCTTCATGTTAGATGGTTTTCACCGGTGAACACCCATCTTTAAGTTTAACTTCAGATTCTCAATTTGATTGAGGTTTGCCCTTTGACATGGCCGGTCAAACAAATGTAAATGTTTCCCCTTAAACCACTTCAGTGTTGCTTCAACGGTATCTTTTGGGCCTTTGACCTACTGGAAGGTGAACCTCCGTCCCGGTCTCAAATCACAGGCAGACTGACAGGTTTTCTTCAAGATTATCTCTTCTTTGAGCACCATCCATCTTTCCCCTCGACTCTGACCAGTTTCTTAGTCCCTGCTGCTGAAAAACATACCCATGCCATGATGCTGCCACCACCATGTTTCACTGTGAGGATGGCGTTCTTGGGCTGATGGGATGTGTTGGGTTCGTGCCGGACATAGTGTTTTACTTGGTGGCCAAAAAGTTAAATCGTAGTTTCGTCTGATACCGTCCATGTGCCTTTCAGCAAACTCAAAACATACTTATTTTAACACTAAGTAATGGCTTTTTTCTAGACAGTTTTCCATGAAGCCCAACTCTATAGAGCATTCAGTTTATTGTGGTCCTATGGACAGATCCTCCGGTCTCTGCTGTGGAGCTCTGCAGCTCCTCCAGGGTTAGCTTAGGTCTCTGTGCTGCCTCTCTGACTAATGCCCTCCTGGCCCGGTCGGTGAGTTCTATTGGGTGGTCCTCTTTTGGCAGGTTGGTTGTGGTACCATGTGATTTCCATTTGAAGATGATGGTGTTGATGGTGGTCTGGGGAACATCAGGCGTGTAGATTTTTTTTTTGTATCCCTGCCCTGACTTGTACTTCTTAACAACTATCCCTTACTTGTTTGGAGAGCTCCTGGGTCTTCATGATGAGATGCCTCTTGCATAGTGTTGTTGGTGCCGCCAGGGCCTTTCAGAATATGGGTGTTTATACTGATATTTCATGTAACACTTAAACTGCACACAGGTGGACTTCATTGCACTAATTACGTGACTTTTGAAGTTAATTGGTTGCACCAGAACTTTAAGTGGCTTCATAACAAAGGGGGTGGATACATATGCACATGCCAGTTTTCTTTTTTATATATTTTTTTCTCATTTCACTTAAAAAACTATTTTGTGCCGATCCATCACATAAAATAAAATGAATAAATATTCAAATTGTAGTTAACAAAAAAGGTAGAATGCCAAGGGGTTGAATACTTTTGCAAGGCACTGTAAATATATAACAACTAATATTAATATGATAAAATAAATATTAAATAAAATATAAAATAGGCAGACTGGAATCTTCTTAATTCAGTAAAAAAAAATGTAATGAACAAAGTAAAATTAAAGTATTATGTTGAAGAATCATAGTTGTCTTTATTGTCATCATGCGTGCACAGGAACATATGGATAACAACGTTTTGTTCTAGGCCTCACAGTTTCCACATCATAAAGAGTTACAAACAACATAGCTCAACATAACAAGAACACAAGATCAAATGTAATTGCAGTGATGACCAATAAAATGCAGTAAATACAGCAAGTCAATGTGGCATAGTGGCACTTCCTGCATATAGTGTGCGTTTACATTCAATACTTTCAGCCTTCATGTTATCAGCTATTATCAGTTATTATCTTGCTCTCTCTCGTTGACCGAATTAACTGCAGAGGAGTATCGACGTTCCTGTTTAAATAGCCTCTTACATGTCTGTGCTTCCTCTAAAACCACCAAACTTTCGTCTTCTTCACTCGGGTAAAACCTGCTCACTGAAGAGTGTGGAAGTGTCAGGGGGACCTTGGAGTGCAATCGTTGCAAACGCACTAATACACGCCGCATTCCTGGTATCTTGCTCAAGGTAAATTTTCCCTTCACCAAACATTCCCAGGCGAGTGCAAATTGATGTCTTGTGACTGATGTAGTATTTGGTTTCCTTCTGAATTACTTTTTACATTCTAAACACCTCACTGGTACAGAAAATAGCTAAGTGTAAGTCTTCATTCAGGAAAAACCTCCTCAGCGAGCAATGTTTTGGCTAACACAACCTGATAGTTAGTATTGCAAACACTGAGTAGAAGTGCTAATATCCTTTATTAAGCAATTACCTATGCTTAAATTGTGCAGTAGTTTAATTTTTGTATCAATGGTTATTTTATGTGTGTATTTGTGTGATTCTATTTGCCTGTCACTAAGCTGCCTATGTACTGAAAGTTTCCCACTGAGGGACAAATAATAAAAAAAAAAATTTAAAAATATTTTTTTAAATGAAAGTGTAGACCAGAATCCAAGAAACAGCAGCCCTGTCCAATTTCTGTTTCTGGTAATTTTGTGTCATATTGTTTGGACCAGCAAGAATCAGCAGGGTAACTTGCTATTGGTTCTGACTGGCTTCTGCTCCAATAGTTAGCTTCCGCCTGGGTCCACTATTTTTCAGTGTTTATACCTTGTATTATTAGCCACATTAGCCGCTAGTTTCTTTCCAACTAAACAGAGGACTAATTGGAGGAGGGGAATTATGTGCTACTCATTTCGTTGCTTCACTACTCAGTAGCTGAAGGAGCTATTTGCTGATTAACATTATTCTGTGTTCATTTGGAGCTGCAGTAGAGCAGAGGGTTGTGCCATTCAGTCTCCACATTTGGGAAATGGGCTTGTAGTGCCAGCACAGCGCTCAATGGCATCCTTCAGCTTTTCCTGTATTTCTGTCTCATAGGCAAACTACCTACGAACAACCCCTTTTGCTTTTGATTTTGCTTAGAAACTAAAGATGGTCAAAAAGTCCCTTCTCCAGACATCTTTGCCACGTTACCAAGGTTTCAAATTTCCAGCAGCAAACTTTAATTAGCCTTTGTGAGGACTGGCTAATCGTCTATGTTTCTGCACTGTTGTTGTAGGAAGCTGCGTGCCTCCATTTTGGTGCATTGAATACTTCTAAAGAATAAAGAATTTCAGTGTTGATTATATTGAATTATCACTTCTTTTGACAACCTTAGTTCTGAACTTCATAAAAAGTCCAAGTCTCTGTATCAACAGAAATTTAATTATGTTTTTCTGATACTCCAAAGCCTATATAAATGTATAAGTAAACTCGATATATTTCCAAACATTGTTTGCATGGGCACAGTTTTCTAATTTCTTTCCATTTATCTGCCTTCCAACACTAAAGAACATCAGCCAAAGGCGCACACCGTCCCATGCACATGAGCCTACACTTACTCTCGCACACATTTACGCACACACCTTCCCTGACCTCGTCTTAATTTCCCACAAGGCCCTGGGGTGAGGCAGCCTGGCACCAGACAGTTATTCAACCCCTCAGGCAAGCTTCGCAACAGGTCAGAGGCAGAAACACAGAGGGGTAGTGAGAGGAAAAGGGAGCAGCTGATTATTTACTGGTTAACATGTGTCTCAGCATTAGAAGGGGGATGATGGACTTTATTTATTAAGAAGTGAGACTTTCTGAGGTATCTTTGTTTGCTTGACTCATATCGCTCTGTCTTCTGAAATATAAATCAAAATATTAAGCTTCAGGAATTAATTTGCTTCTTTGACCATTAATTACCTTTGTAGATTTCTTCTGCATTTCAACTCATCCCTTGAAGACAAAAAAAACAATGTGTTTTTAGCTGTAAATTAATTTGTTTAATATATTTCATTTCATTTTTAATCCCATGAAACAGGAAATAAAAGCCACTGGGATGCTGTGATTGGATTAAAAGTTGCCTTTGTAAACATTGTGACCCAAGTCTTTGACACGCCTCTCTTCTCTTCTTGAAGAAAGTCTTCATAACACGAACGCTCAGAGATGAAGGCGCCTTTTTAAGAGAGGACATGGGGATGGCGAGGCAGACTTTGGAGTCTTTGTTAAACACGTGGGCCTGTGTTTATGTCGGTTTTGTTCTCCTAAATCCTCCTTGGTTTGTGTTTGTCTCTCCGAGCTCTGCTTTGAGCGATTAGGGATGAAGGCTTGAACAGCTCGGGTGAATGAAGACATAATTTCAGCTCTTTATTGTAGCTTTGAATGGTCTTCCTTTTATATCAACAAGCGACGCCGGTTTGAACATTAGCCGCGTTTCGGGGTCCTTTAAAGAGATGCAGCAGAGTCTTTCCGTCACGATAGATTTCGAGGCTGGTTGATTCCTCACGACTCGGGAGTTTATTGTAATGGCCGAGTGATGTCGGTAAACCCTGCCACCAGAGATGACCCATATCATGAGAGGCATCGCTAGAAATCCGAGTTGTGCCATTAGACAGAGAGAAAGGCCGTATCATGAGGGAGAGAAGAAGGGGAGAGACACAGAATGGATTGTTCCACAACAGACTGACAGACCTTTTAGCCTTATCTGCCAGAGCTACTCTTACAGAAAACCAAGGAGAGAAGGCTAAAGAATGCCCTGCTCTTTCTCTCCATCCCATACCCTGTTCTCCTCGCCATCTCTCCTGTCCTTTCCCTTCCTGCTAGATTTCTTCTTCTCCTTTTGTTCATGTTCCATACGCTGTATTTCTTTTTAAAAAAAATCTCTTAACACTTGAACTCCTTCTATTGCCACCCTCTGTTGTATCCTCCTTTGGCGATTTAACATCTTGCTCTAGAGATGAGCACATCAGGGATTGTGGGGCCAATTTATGATTGATTTTTGGAATGCTCTGTTCTGCCAATACTGCTTTTTTTTTCAAAAGGGAACGTACCAAAGAAAATAGCTCCTTTTTATTGCAATCATAAATTAATATTTGAACTCTCATAATGAAATGCTCCACAGTAAAATAAAAAAAATAGTTTAAAATTACTTAAAAGTGATAGATCCAGCTTTGTCCCATAATCCTCCAGGCTATGGGACGTGAGTTTTAAACCCCTTACTGAGACTAAATATAAGTAAGATCAAATCTTTCCTCAGTAAAAACTTCCTCACTGAAGAGGGCTGCGGTCAGAGGTAGTTGGTAGCTCTAAGGTATGATGCATTCCCTGATCATATTTTTAGTTTCCAACCGCCTTTCCAATTTCTCTGTGGATCTCTGTCTTGTTGCTGTTCTATCACTCCTCTACCTCTTCAGTTCCTCTGAGCACTTTGAGGCCCTTTCGCTCCCATATACTGGACAATGGAACATGTGTAAGTCACATCTGAATCTTAGCAGTAAAGCAGATCCCTGTCTCCATATCAGACTAACTCTATATGCGTGACAGCTTTACAAGGCTCACATTCCGTCGCACCGACATCTTATTTGCATTTGTTTACATGTGCCACTTTCTGTGTATTTGGGTTTTTCTGCGTGTCACTGTGTTTTGGTGCAACCCCTTGCCCATATCCCGATGCATACGCACTTTCACACATACACACTCACACACAGGGGCAACAGTATTTGACAACTGTGAGTCGTCCCTCTCCTCCCTCTCTGACAGAATGAAACGGATGGATAATTAGATATCAAAGGAAAGCAGGCTGGGTGTGGCGAGGCGCACAGGCCCCTACGATGGTAAAGCACTTATTAATGAGATAGGCCTTATCTGCTCTCCTCCCAGGAATTCTGCCTTTGATCGGCCCCGACTCTGGACTTAATACATTTTTGATTGATAGGCCAAGATGACAGAGAAAGGCGGTGTGGATGGGTGCAGGGGGGAGTCTGGGTGTGTGCGCATGTAGCTAGAGGATGGTGCAG
Source organism: Fundulus diaphanus (assembly GCA_037039145.1). Lineage (NCBI taxonomy): Eukaryota > Metazoa > Chordata > Actinopteri > Cyprinodontiformes > Fundulidae > Fundulus > Fundulus diaphanus. The sequence continues at coordinate 39,603,936 of CM073126.1, forward strand.
TTCTTAGATACAACTGTAACAATGCCCTTCACAAGATTAAATAATTTATGGCCGTGATGTTGTAAATTATGGAATAGGATGTACTAAGATGAGCGTCTGATGAATAAATCTCAGTTTAACCAGGAAATGCACACTATATAAACACTCCAATACATGGAACTTCCCATCCCTCCGCCGACACAGACATAATTTCTCTAAGACAGCCCAAATAGACAGGTCTATTCATTCCCCTTAACTCCAACTATAACTCACACACCAGGAAATCTTTTCCCTAAGACAGAGCAGGCAAGGGGCAGGCCTGTGGAAAGGGGACTGAGATAAGGCCCTATCCCCATCTCGGGATGAGTTATAGCCCACCCAGGAGGATGTGGCTAGCAACGACCCACGCGGACACGCTGCTCAGCATGCTAGGATTGGAATGGGTGGCGTACTCCCCTGTTAGTGAGGTGGCGGGCAACCTCATCGACAGAGATAACAGCCCCGCTCTCAATAACACCTTGACCAGAGGGAGGAGAAGCAGCAGCATTGAATCACTGAGCGTCCTAGAACACACACACATATACAGGCTCTTCACTACACAAACCAACTCGACTCACATCCTACACCTCCGCCCACCGTGTCTGCCCAACAAGAGGTGACTGAGCGTAACCATTACAGGCCTCTGTCACCTCGTTATGAGTCTCTGTCAGTGTGAGGCGTCGGGTAAATTAAAGCCATAACTGCAGTTCCATCACCTGCCCATCGTGCCCCATTTATTACCGTGCCAACAGGCATAGGTGCCTGATCTTTCAGCTCGACACCGACGCTGCAGGTCTTCAAATCAATCACACGGACAAACACAAGTGAAAGGAAAAGTATTTGTGAAGGTCTGTATAGTTGAGTTTTTGAATGACTCATGAGAAAAGGCCTGAAGAAATGCTTATTACTCATTTCTCAGGATTTAAGAACTTCTATTGGTCATGTGCAGTGATGACCGGTCAGAACTTTTGTACAATTTTTGATAAATGCTACTCAGTTTAAAAACATGAAAAGGTTGACCTTCCGATTACTAGTGAATTAGCCAATTCGGATGTTAGAACCTAATCAATAATTTATATTTTTCAACCCTTCCTGACTGGTCAATAATTTATTGGACAGTCATTAATATTAGCAGCAGAGACAACGTCATGCCGTCTATGCACAGGCAGATACTGTGGAACAAGATTTTCCAGTTATTTTAAAACAATGATGAAATGATTGAATGAATGATTTAGTATTTTACATTAATATTTAAGCTCCTGGTTTCTGTTCCTCCATTGCTGGAGTCACTGTCGATTTCTCTTGGTCCTGGCTTCTGTGTTCCCCATACTTGTCTCTGTTTTGTTATTAAACCTCTGATCATCACACAATGGCTCTGGATCACCTTGGTTGCACTTTCGGTCCTCAAAAACCTTACATTTTTCCAAAAGATGTTTTTTTTTTACTTTTTTGCAAAAATTGCATTGAAAAAGGTGTTTTTGTGTTTTCACAAATAGAATAAAGCTTTCACAAATGCCAAACTGAATCTTTGTTCGCTTTAGAATAGTCCATTTCTGGATGATCAGTCTGAGTATTTTAGATGTTGAACTAAATTCAATTCAATTCAATTCAATTTTATTTATATAGCGCCAAATCATGAAACATGTCATCTCAAGGCACTTTACAAAATCAAAAGGTGAATGAATGAAGTCTAGACTGCTTAAAAAGCTGAAAATCCTTTTAATGTTCCATGTAGGGGATGCTTAGAAGCCATTGAACTCTAGACCATTTCACCATTCCTTTTCTTCATACTGCTACATAGACTGATTAAATGTGGCAGAGGCATGTCCAATGCTTTTGTAACCGAGTTTAAGGAGAAGACTATTTAGTTGATTATGTCACACAACAGGGCAACTGAATAATGTATTCCTTTCTAACTTCAAAAGAGAGACAGAAACGAATGTACAACAGGGTGGCAAGCTTAAAGCGCTAATCTTCATGTAAAGAGCTCCTCATAAAACTTTACACATACTTCACCAGGCAAAGTCACAGGCTTACTGCAACTACAGAACAGTAGAGAGATTTCTCTTTGTCAAATGAGATCTGATTACAACACAACCTCCAATGTTCATTAGTACATTAGTCCAAATAGCATGCTATGCAATTTGGATTATTCATTCAGATTGAATGGCAATGTGGGGACATGATGAACGTGAAACTGCAGAAAATGAGTCCCAATTCAGGGGCTGCATCCTTCGAAGGCCGTATAGGCCTTCAAAGGATGGCCTGGAACTTTGTTGCTTTCCTCGCTTCATTATTAAACACCTTCTAGATGCTGAAAATAGCTAAACTTGACTCTCTTTTGCTTAGCAAAAACTTCCCCACCAAAGATTGTTGTTGTCAGCACCTTGATGGTGCCTTCACTGGACAGAAAAAGATTAGATATATTTTTGTCTCTATGACTAGGCCGTTCAAGCATAACCTTTGCTGACTTTGGTTACCAGCTGATTCCTGGTGATTCTTTGTGTCTGGTAAGTTTTCTGAAGTTAAATTTGTTTAGCACGCCCCTGCATGCATAACTGAACAGTAGCTGCTGTGTCAGTGGTGGAAGAACAAACACAGGCACACTTTAAACTGACACATCAAAGTCGCCTTTAATAGACAGCCCGGCTTTCAGTGCTGGACGCAGCGTGAGACAACGGCTCCGTGAGATCTGCGGTGAAACCGAGCAAGTGTTGAACAGAGATGGGGTGGGAAGCGAGACTGCAGGAGGAGGGGGTTAGATGATAAGAGTGGGAAGAACTGATAGAGTGGAAAAGAGAGAAAATGATTAAAAACAGCAATCACCCGTTGGAAACTGATAAACCAACTAGTCATTAATTGGAAGCGTGCAACTCGTGGGGATATGGTTGGATTAGATTTAATTCTTCCCCTTTTCTCTGAGCTCCTTTTTCTCCAGCTCTCTTTATTCAACCATCGCCTTTAATGTGTTTGTCACATTCCAAAAGGATCACAGTCCATTTAAGATATATTTTTTCTACTTTTTCCGACTAAAGGAGAAACATTAATAGACCACATCACAGAGTAATTTTCTTTACTGTATCTCTTAAATAAAGTGTAGAATTTATTCTATTTTTGGAGGGAAGAAATGCAGTCACAGATGATACTGAAAAAAAAAAGTGAGGAGCTAGCTGGTTTTGAGTGATCTTGGTTTTTGGGGACATATAGAAGATGGGAGATGGTCCATAAACAAAGGGCTGACAGCCCACCCATCACCCCGGCAGGTCTGGCTTGTGCTGCCTAGATAAAGCAGGGCTGCTTCCTCCTGTATCAACACCATCCATCATCTATCTTTGCCTGCCTGCCCCGGCCTCTTCTTCGCCCTCACATCTGCCACTTTCACTCCGTACACCTGCTACATCTTTTACCCGCTGGATCATTTACTAAACTTTCAAAAGATCTAAAGCAACTATTTTAGTATCCACTTCCTGGGAGCCTTCACTTATAGTGCCTTGCAAAAGTATTCATGCACCTTCGACCATTTCACATTTTGTTACACTGGAGCTATACACTTTTATGTTCATTGTGATAGACCAACACATGTTAGTGCATTGGGCTTCACAATAAATAAATAAAAAACATTTTTGATATCCCTAAATAAAATCTGATTTATCTAATGGGCTTCAGAGGTCCATCTGGATGGTAATTTTTTTCCAGGATAAATCCAGCCGTGAGCTATGAGGGACTTAGAGGGTTTTTAGAGAACATCTACAGCAACGCTATAAATATCCATTGCTCAAGCGGGGAGACTCTGTTACGTGTTCGCTATACACTCGACAAATTGACTTTATTGGAGGAGTAGTCGGAAGAAAGCTATCAAAAGTCCTGTTTCAAGCTTGTCACAAGCCATGCAGGAGGTAAATCAATCACCTGGGGGAAGGTGAGTAAGAGAAAGCTAAAACAGAAATGTTTAGAGTTGGCTTTCAATGTTAATGTTGAAGTTTGTAGTCCAACTTGTCTTATATCTTAACCTGCTGCTGCTATTCCACTGCAATGTTTTTTCTGTAGTAATGTTTTCCTTTCTTATGTTCTGTTCATGTACAGCACTTTGAATTGTCTTGTTACTGAAATGTGCTATGTAAATAAACTTGCCTTTCCTGTTTGATTGAAATGTTAAATCTAATGAACAATCTGTGACAAGACACAAGAATCTTACAGACGCTCACTGTCCATTTTGACTAGGTTTTCAATATTTTCAGATGCCTCACTTTTTAAGATTTTAAATTAATGGGAAAAAAATTGGAAACTATGACTTGTTTTCCTTTCACTTCATAATTGTGGGATATGTGTTGGTCTGTCAAATGCAATCCAAACAAAATACAATAGAGTTTCTGGTTGTAATGTGAGAAACTGTGCAAAAGGTCAGGGGACATGAATACTTTTAAAATGCACCGTAAAATAAACGCTTTGTGTGCTTAAAATGCAGTTGTGATTTAAAGCTGTAGCATGAACGGTGGGATCGCCGTCTGGTCTTTTGCTGTGATTTGGAGGTTGTTGTCCTCTGTGATTTATGCATCTTAAACTCAAGTTTAAAAGGCATGAACATTAATCACTGACCAGTCCACCAGCCTCTGCACCTGTATCTCTTGCTGTTCATCCCCATCTTGCTGACAAGTGAAATGAAGGGCATTGTTTTCTTTTTATTTCCTATTTGAATATTTGAGGACGATTTCAGCCCAGCCTGCATTGCTCGTCAAATCAGACAAAGCCAGAGTTTGATTGAGCTTTGGCAAAACTGCGCTTTCCATAGCCTGACAAAGTATTAAACCACAATTTTGAAAATCCTCACCCCTGCGAAATGACCCTTCAGACCACCATTGTTCACTCGTCAATTTTGGTTTTGTATGAGCATCTTCCTTTCTTTGTTGCCCGTGGGGAATGGAAATTATGCAAATGGAGATGGGCACTGTGAAGAAAGAATGTTGACATCGTCCGTCCATGCTACCCCCTAAATACACACGCATTCATGAAGCTCTTTCTTGGCCCAATTTGGTGGCTCTGTCTCTTTTGGCTGTCTCTCAAGCAGACTTTAACAATTGGAGCCATATTACCCGTGCCTCATCCTTTCTTCTTACCATCAGTGGCCTTTTTATTCTGACTCGACAGGTGCTGAGACAGGAAGACAGAATGCTGTCAACAACTGTAACAAATAATACCGGGTTATCTAACTTTGGAAGAAAAACAATAGAGGAAGGGAAAGTTTTGAATGTGCCTCTTCGCACGTTCAAAATTTTAACCGCGCTGGGATATGATGAATGACACTTTCTTATTTCAAACACACAGAAAACCTGAAACTTGGCCGATGCAGTTGAAATGTCTTTGATGCCGTTCAGTTCCACCAGTCAGAGGGGAATTATGAGATAGACAAGATACCTGGAGCACAGGCAGAGCAGTGACTCCGGGGAAATGGATCAAATGGAGGATGAATTAAAATGAATAAAAGACAAGAAATAGGAAAATGGACAATCACTTGTGCAGCATAATGAGCAAAGTGCAGATATCACTGTCTTTGTCTGCCAGGGGGGGCTTCAAATGCCATGTTCTCACTAGAAGTACAAATGAGAGGGAGAGAGAGACAGAAACTATGATAATTCTCCATAAGTCTGAGTTTTAACTGTACATCCTGCTTTAGCTTTGGGGCGTTAGATTTTTTTTTCAGAACAAGGAAAAACAGTATATTGACCCCCAGCTCCAATTTAGAATAACACTAGTCTGTATATAAAGATTATACACTTGTGATATTAAAATATAATTAGTGGTGTGAACAATTTGAATCACAGTTACAGTTAAGCATTAAACCCTAAATGCTTCTCCTAAAATTCATAATATAAGGAACATACCTACCCAAATCTAGTGAAAAAGCAGAATCATTTGGGAATTATTTTGAATTCCATCATAGTTAAACATTTTTTAACGTTTCTCTCATACGTTCTTCCAGGTTATGATGAGAGGATGAAGTGTGTGTGCTTTTACTTTTCAAGCATCGAGACACAAACATGACACATCAACATTTTCAAGACTTACAATGATAAAAGCTGAATATTTCAACTCTGATATTTGTTAATTTCATGATTTCAGCAGTTTTCACCAGAGGGTGCTTAGTTTGTCCCTTATGAGTTCTACAAACCGAAAGTAATAACATTTGAGTTTGAGTTTTGAATTACTGAACGTATAACCAAAGTAAAAACAAAAGCCCAAAAGAAAAAACTAGACAAAGAAGAACAACAGTAAAGTACAAAGGATATTTACACATTCACTGCAGGGGGTAGAAGTATGAGCGTATTTTAAACCCACCCCTTTTCCAACAACATCATCATTCTGATCACTTCCTAGTCTTAGGGGATATAAGCTTAATTATAACATTCTACTTTCTTAAAACAAATAGTTTCATCCAATTTATCTATAATTAGTGCCATACTTAACTTGTGTCATGATTTAATTTGTATCAATACATTGCTAATTATAGCAACAATAATACCCATTAATGTTAATTATTAATATTGACAACAACAACAATATTTGCAGTGACAGTTGAATATTTGGTTTCCATATTTATATCATTTGATGGCCATCATCTTGAATAATGCTTAAGACTGTTTGTTGTTTGGACATTTCTGTTTTCTCCACATTTAAACTTCTTTTTATCCTTCTAGTTTCATCCTACACTTTCTTGTAGTTCTGCAAATTTTAAGCTAGCATTTGTGGCTCTGTTGGGGGGCACCCCAGGCCTCGGGTATCTTGGCCCATGACTGGATCTGCTCCAGGCGTAGCTGGCTGCCGGCGGAGCCTGCGGGTTCATCGCCGCAGCTGCCGGGGGCTTCAGCACTGTGACTGTTGGGGGTTTCCTGGGGCTCCTCTCCGCTCCTCAATGGGATGGGGGGATCAGCTATCCCTGTCCCCACTTGGGCACTTTTGCTCTGGGGGCTCTTTTGGGTGTCTAGGGTTCTGGTTTCCCCGGTGGCTTTGGGGGGAGGGTCTTTGGCTCCTCACAATCACTTTTGACCATTTTTCTTATGGATAAACCTTACATATACAAGTGCACTCTCACAAACACCTACAGGTGCTTGGATTCAGGTGCTTACAGACTCACTTTCATACAGAAAACCCCTATTATTAGCTTTAGCTATCCCTTTATACATCTCATAGTAAATAATACTGTGTGTTTTTCAGTGATGGTATCAAGGCGTTGGTTGTTTGTACCTGTGATACTTTATCGGTTTGTTTTGCTTTTCTTTTTATATCTCATTTTGCAGGTGTAGAAGCAGACTCCGAGGATATTATCTTGTTCTCTCCTTTTCTGCTCCTCTATTTTTTTCACAATTTCTCCCTTTTAGCATTTCATCTAATCTTTTTCTCTTCTTTTGTGTCCATTGAATATGAAATGGTCCCAGAATAAAATCTAATAAAGCTTCTTGCTTATATATAAAGCAAGCGGAGCACTATAGCGAAAGCAGTAAGGCTCCACTTGTGAAAGTAAAATCTGTTGGGCTCTTTTTGGCATTAAGACAATTCTTGATGCTACACTGCCAGACGGACAAAAAAGCTAGCATTTGTTCCTTAAGTTATAAAATCATCTAATTAGTAATATTTACATTATGTCATCATTAAGCCCTAGAACTAAGGCTGGAATAAATGGCCTGAAGCTAAAATCTTTATATTGTGGCTTTTACTTTGATATACGATATGTCTTGATATTTTAACATTTAGGGGAGACCGGGGCTAGTTGTCACACGGGAAAGTTGTCACATTGCAATTATCTTCTCCATCAGAGGGTGCAACCAAAAAGTGGAATACTAGTTTTCTTCCTTTGCATGGTCAGGTCTAACGGACTGAGTGAGAAGAGGACAAGACATTGTAAGTTGAGATGAGCACCAATTGACCATTTTCCACTACCCAAAGTAAAAAATATTAACTCTATATTTTTTTAAATAACCTTCATTCAGATATGGACTTGTTAAAGGAGAAGTCCGGTCAAAATCAGAATTCAAACTGCTGAAAGTACTTTAAATATAAAACTACTACATACTGTGCAAAAAATTATAAGTTTTTTTAATTAATAATAATTCTCATTTAATCATGTTTATGTGGAGGAATCCATCTTGGTCAAGAATAGTACTGTCACCTCCCATTTTTTGACGTCACTCGGCGGACCCGCTGTTGAGCAAGTTTCAACGCTCTGTTTGTCACGGCGCACTATTTTCCAAGATCAAACTCAGTCGGGTCCTACATTATATATCTATACACGCGTGTGTGTGTGTGTGTGTGTGTGTGTGTGCGCGCTCCGCGCAGCACGGCTTTGCCGGGGCTGCAGCAGAGCGCGCACACACACACACACACACAGCGGAGGAGAGATCGCTGAAGTGACTTAAGTTAGCTGATTATTATAGTATAAGTATTAAAATATAAGAGCATTCCAGCACATGCTGGGCTGAGCACGGCTTTGCACCGGCGCTGCAGCTGAGCGCGCGCACACACACACACACACACACACACACACACACACACACACAGCGGAGGAGAGATCGCTGAAGTGACTGTGTTGAAATAAGCAATGTTTTTTCCACTTTTACCAGTTGTGTTGGAACATCCGATGGCCATGCACGTGGGCATTGTTGCTTCAGCAATAGCTCTTGGGAATGTCAGCGGTGAAGTCCTCTGGAAATCCGAAATAATTATTGATGATCGCAGCTGTGTAGAACGGCTCCTATTGACTTTGCATGGAAAGCGGAGAGAAATACTGTCGCCGCTTCCGCTCTTCCACGTCGCAGGATGTGATGTCAAACGCCCCTTACTGCCCATATTTGGGCAGTCATGTCAGCCCCCATACACAGTGATTCAGACGACAATTTATGTTTTTATTTTCTTATTGATTAAAGATAAGTTCATTAAATAACCACAAATGTATTAGTTTTAGTTATAGCTAATGATACCCTGATTTTTCCTTGTTGACCGGACTTCCCCTTTAAAGTAGATATTAAGGCATCCAGTCATACCTCAGTCATTATTCTGATTTAGCCTAACATTAAGATAGAGCTAGCATTAGCAAACATGGTCATTTGGGGCAACTTGTCACATGTAACAACTTACCCCAAAATGATAATTTTCAAAAATAATTTAAATCAATACATCCTAATAAAAATGTTACATTATTTTTACAGAAAAAGAGCGATTTAAAAGAGAGGACAAAGTGAGAAGATGGTCAGGAGTTATAAAAGAAAAACAGAGCCTGGCCGTGCAGCACCTGACGTGATGCTGAGGGCAGTCAGGCAGGTGACCCTAGGTCACAAGTCGAACAGGAGTACAGTGAAGGACTTTAATGTCAATTACCGTACTTTGGGGTGATACTGTAAAACATTCACACCAGCGGAAATTCAGGGTCAGACAGCTATCAATCAATGTTTCATAATATTTCATTTTATTTCATGTTATTTCATATGATGCATGTGCTCCTGGCAATTCAAACTACATAAGCTATGCCAAAACTGCAACTCAGATGAGGAGTATGACTCGTGAGATTTTCTTGTGTTCTCTTGTTTGTATTCAAAGTTTAAGTGTCAGTTTCGTAATGTATGTTGCATATTATTTCATCTTACTTCATAAGTAGTAAAAGTAAGTTATTGTCATTTATTCACTTAACATTAAAAAATATCAACAAAATTCATTTTGCCCTTATTTTATTGATTGCAAAACCCCGTGTGACATCTTACCCCATATAGTGTGACAATTTACCCCTTGGAGGGGCAACTTGTCACATGGTGACAATCTCTATTAGATCGCTTATAACTCTGCACAGAAATAAGATATGAAAAATACCCGAATACAAAATATATACCTGAGACTTTGGTCTTTCATCTGGTACATATGTTTTTTATATATGGTGTTTTGATTCCAATATTTATGTATGAGTGTGACAAGTTGGACAACTAGCCCCGGTCTCCCTACTTTATATAACTGCATAAATAATAAAGGCAGTTCTACAATAAATAAAATCATTTAAACAGACCATTCTGTTGGATTTATAATATCCATGCAAAACATGGAAACCCTAATTAATTTGAATGGAGCCGTTACTAGGCTATTAGATCTACCTTTTGGTGCAGGGTTTGTAAGGACGTTTAACAAGGATTGTTCTTTGTATAAAAACATTCACATGACAAACCTTAAACATAAAAAAAAATCCCATGGTTTTAAAATATTTACACAAAAAAGTCAGACAAAGACATGTATCATGGTCTAATTGACTTTTGTCAGCTGTTGCTTATTTGATGGCTGCACATCTTTAATTTTAATTTATTTCACACGACATCCTAAAGTTGCTCTACTGCATTAAGATCTAGTTACTTTGGACCAAAGCTATTGGAGTGCCGTGAACTCATTGTCACGTGCAAGACAAAAGTTAAAGATGAGTTGAACTCTGTCAAATTGTGCATTATTCTGCTTGAAGTAACAATCCCAAGATGGAAACATTTTGGTCATAAAAGGTCATAAATGGTTAGCAACAACGCCTAGCTAGGCTGTGTTGTCTTAACAATGCTCAATTAGTTTTCAAGGACCCAGAGTTTGCCAAGAAAATGTCGCCCAGACCATGAGACCACCGCCACCAGCCTAACCCATTGATCAAAGGCAGGATGAACCCATGCTTTCAAATATCCATCAAAATGTTACAGCTAAAAGAACATGAGACTCATTAGACTAGGCAGTATTTTTTCATTGTTTTACCATTTCTTTCATCTTATAAGCATTGTGCCCCCAATTTCCTGTTCTTAGCTGACAGACATGGAACATAGTGAGAGCTTCTGTTACTTTAACCATTCTGCTTCAAGGTTTAACATGTTCCTGGTTGTAAGATTTATTAAGAGCTACTGTAGTTTTTTTTTTTTTTTTTACATTTTCTGGCACTATTTGCCTTTATTTGACAGTAGGCTGACAGGAAAATGGTGTTGTGTGAGAAGAGAAGACTCACGGCAAAGGTCCACGGGCGGGGACTTGAGGCCTCTGAACTTGCGTTTTCTACCCCTGCGCCTTTGCTGTTGCCTTTTTATCATCTTGAACCAGTCTGGCCAAACTCTAACTTCTGAGATCAACAAGTCACTTCCGTACACACATCTGCTGCTTCTCTTTCAGATAGTTGTCTGTAAATCTGAGATGTGGCTGTGCATGAAAATCCCCTCAGATTTTAAAATACTCAGACCAGCCTGTCTGGTGCCAACAGCCACACCACATTAAAAGTCACTTTTATCCTTTCCCTCCCCCATCCTGATGCTTGGTCTTAAATTTTGGCAGGTCATCTTCATCACATCTAGATGCCTGCCTTGACTATGTAAATGGCTGATCATCAATTTGTGTGAAGCAATTAAACAGGTGTACTGAATAACGTTTAATGGTGAGTGTGTATAGTAGTTATGTAAGACATAACAAAACGTAATGTTTTTACCAGATGCATTTTTATGAAATCTATTGAAAAAAACAAGAAGAAATTTCCAGTTGATAACTTTCTTGGGGAAATACATTTTCCTACTTTTGGACATGACAAATGAGCACCATCATGGGTTAACAATGAGCTCATGGCTGCATACCCTGATCTCTAATGATGATGATCTTGAGTCACACGTGCCAAAAGAAAGAGATTTTTGATGTTAGGCTCCCTCCACTTGCCATCGCCTCCATTAACCCCCATGACTTAACTGCTCTCCCTAACCCCATCCCAGTTTAATGTTCACACATCAAACGGCCATCAGGGACTTACTCATTTTGTGTGGTTGGATTGACATGATCAGATTTGACTTAAGTAGAATGTGACTGAACAAGTGTGCTCTGTGTGTGTGTTGAGTGTTTTTTGGAAGAAAAATAGCGAAAGGAGAAGCTTTTCATGATTTTTGTGCCGTGGAATGTTTTATGTGTTGGAGGTCATGTGAAACACTGCTGGCACTCTGAATAACCTTAAAGAAAGCTATCGCAACATGGCCCGGAAGTAGTCAGGTCATGTGTCAGGGCAAAAGGCTCAGCTCTGTTGACAGCACCCTTTCCAATCTATACACAAGTCTTACTCCTCAACTTCCTGGGAACCTTACTCCCTGGCTATTCGCTTTAAATAGCTTGCTTCACACAGTGACAGCCAGGTTGGCATGATAGGCCATGGCAAAGAAACCGTTTATGTAAACTGTTGGTAGTTTGGATATAAGTGGCATTAATTTTATGGAGTAATAAGCTGAGAGAAATACTTTCCAAATAAATTGTGGTGTACCAATCATCACCACATACTGATTTACCTAGATGATCAAAACCCCTTCAGGCTTACATCCTCATTACAGCATTGGGGCAGTTTTCTGCATGGAGCATTGATCGGGGCGTATGGGCTGTCCGCTTTTTAATATTTACAGAGCTGGGTGAAAGAAGAAAAGTTCAAGTTGTGTGTTGAACAAACAGCAATACCTTTGAATGGCTGAAGTCTGAGTTTTCCACATGTTAAGAAAATTAGTGAACATTTAGTAACCTAATTTCCAAAGAAAACAAATGGTGGAATTTTAATTGAGTGCAATAATGGTCAGCTCAGAAGACAGAATGGGGATGGGGAAACTAAGACCAATGGAAAAACTAATGTTTCATGTGAACTGCTACCACAGTGATTATCAACTGCCCTCACTGTGTTAAGATGTGAGCACAAAAACAATGTTTGTCTCTGGTTGTAATATTCAAAGAAAGCTTGGCAGCAGTGAGGAAATTATGATGATACAAATTAGCAGTTACTTTATTTTATGACCTTGATCCTATTAGTCCAAAAACCAGGAGTTGGAGTGCAATTATTTTTAAAGAAAAACGTTCCAAACGTTCTAAGTAACAATTACTGATAAATTATGTGAAGTTGAGAGATACCTTTAACCTAGTCAATATCTGTTTTTGTTAGCTAACACGTGAATGTTAGCATGCTACCTAGTTTGCTGCTTAGCTAATCGTACATAAGCTGCTGTTAGCCACTTTTCAGAATGCTCTTAGCTAATGCTAACATATTAGCTGCATGCTGGCATACGACCTTACATAGCTAAATAAGCATTTTAGCTATGTAAGGCATTTGCTGATAACAAAGTTGATATACAGTGACCAAGATGTGTTGCTCTTTTCCAATTAATTTAATCTTGTAGGCTTTCAGTTATAAGTTTTTCTTCTTTTTATTATGTCCCATGCTTGTCTGCTGATGCTTCAGTGCTAAAACAAATTTTTGGTCATTCTGCTGACTAAAAGCTGTTACAAACAAATTTGTTCTCGCTCCCCCAGCCCTGCCTGTTCTCAACACATCAACTGGGCAGAACCTTTTTCTCGCAGGTGTCTGACAACTGTTGTGCGATTGGTCAGGACTTGGATGTGTGTGGTCAGGTTGTAAAAGCAGAAATGTCAAACTAAATGCTGTCGTGACTCTGTTCAACACTGGTGGTTTTGAGCGAACATGCCACCTACAGTTACTTGCAGCATTTCCCTTATCTATATTGAAGCTGGGACCATCCCACCCAACCAAATCAACGCGTGCGCCTACAACACCTCCGCCGCTGATAGTCTTTCTTAATAACGGCAGAGCACACCATAAGCTAATTATGTCTGTATGTGGTCACTCCTCTACTTTCAGTTCTCCGCCTGCCCTATGCTAGCGCTCGGCTCCATCACTGCATTGCCCCCTCCCCCCAACCAGTGTTCAAATATACAAGTAACAAGGTTCAAACATTTCGTTTTCCTTTGCCGGATCTCCTTCCTGTCGTATCAGCCATTGTGTTGTCTGTTAAATTTCTACAATTGCAGCGTAACGTATGACCTATGCCACTTTCTAGGAGTTTGGGAGCTGAGCGTCTTGTGAAGTCTGAATATTCAGAGCCAAAATGAACTGTTTGTTTGTTTTTGCCACCCCAAGAACAAGAATAAATTTCTCACTTCTCGCAGAGTATCTAACAGGCTTTAAGCTTATTCAGCCGTTTTCTGCTTTGGCTTCAGCTTTCGCCATTCTGTATGATACTGCTGTATTTTTTTTTAAAAGATTAATTTTTCTCCTAATATTTCTGCTTCTTTGTGTTCTTTAATAAGTGTTTCTGATTTAATTCAGCTTTTTAAGCGGAATTGTTTACCAATTCAGCGTACATTTTTCACTCTCATTAACATTTTATTCTTAAAGGAATATTGAAATTAGTGATATAAATCATGCTGTATGGAAATTTAAACAAGTGTGTGTATTTGGTGAATCATTTTCATTACCTTGATAATACGCAAGGAAAAAGTCCTATTTAAACAAATCGGCTGCATGTCAGTTGCACAGCTTTTCAGCAAGGTCAGAGAAGCTCAAATTGTCAGTGTGTGCACTTCTTGCAACATTAGTGTGTGTCCATACACTGATGTGGGTTTTAATGTTTTAACATATGCAACCTCTTATAAACAGTGTTTTATGCAAACAGTGGCAGAGCTCCCATCAGATAAGACTCCAGAACAGGAGACGGAGGCTGCCTTGTGAGGAAGAGAGAGTGGGGGTTGAAGCAAAAGCGGAATGAGCGAGGGTTGTGAGTGGAGGCCACGTGAGAGGAGCACAAAATGTTGACGGAGAAATTCTTTTTAGTTGGGGCAACTATCAAAAAGGAATACTGTATTTAAACCATTTGAACTTGATCTTCCAGGCAATTTGAACATAACATCTCTTTTAAATCTAAATTCAGTTTGAGTTAGTGGGTCATCTTGACTACTTTGCAATGTTCCCTCTGCACTGCCTAGCAAAGGTGTCCAGAAGCGTTGAATCTTTTTACATTTTGTTATAGCCACATCCACAGATAGCAATATATTTTACACTGAATTCATATCATAAACCAGCAGAAAAATAGTGCCTAATTGTAAAGAGGATTTCTATTTTTTTTTTTACAAAAAATATTGGTGTCATGATTTTTCTATGATGAACCCAGAATGGACACCACACACACGGGACTATTTACTGAGAGTTTATTGACAGGAAGATGAGAAATGGATGATGAAACCAGAAAGGCAGGACAGGATTGGAACCCGGGTGTAGCTGTGAGCAGGAGCTGACGGACTGGAGAGTGTTCCTGATAGCACGACTGCTGGAGCACAGAGGAGGCAGGAAACCCAGCGGCTGGCAGAGGCCTCACTGAAGCTCTGAGTAGGCAGGATAATCCAGCAGTCAACAGAGGCCTACTTAAGGCACAGAGGAGGCAGGATAATCCAGCAGCAGAGGGAGGCCTCACTATGAGCAGAGAGGTGGCAGGTAAATCCAGCAGTTAACAGGCCTTACTTGAAGCAGAGAAGTGGCAGGTTAATTCAGCAACTGAATCACAGATGAGGCAGGTAAATCCAGCAGCTAGCAGCACAGATGAGACAGGAAAATCCAGCAGCAGGCAGAGACTTAATTTGAGACACAGAGGTGGTAGGATTCCAGCAGCAAGCAGGGGCAAACCAGGTTGACAGACGTGGAGTGAGTGGAGTCTGATGACGAACCGGCAGGGAAGAGAAGACTGAGGGAGGCTTTCGTAGGGAGGCTGGCAGGTGGAGTGAGTTCTGACTAATTAGTGACCAACAGGTGTGACTGATAGCTGGGGGACTGGATGGTGAGCTGAGTGAGAGGAGGAGGAGGAACTGAAAACTAACAGGAAAAAAGACAGACTAAAACTAAACCATGACAATTGGAAGTGTGGTATATATTTGTATTCAGCCTCTGTAAGTCAGTACTTTGTAAAACTACGTTTTGTGCCCTGACAGCAGCAAGTATTTTTCTCTTCTTGTATTTGTGTTTTAATAACAATACGCATCTCTTCACAACTTTGAGCAGTTGTGCTTATAAATAAAGTTGGCCTGGCTTGGCTACTAGCTTAGCACATCCCAAGACTGATATTTTCTTCCCATTCTTTGAAAAATCGCACACATTCAGTCAGATTGGATAGAGAGCATTTCTGAACATAGATATTTTTATTCTTCCCTCATACTCTCATTTGGATTTAAGCCTGGGCTTTAACTGAACCATTCTAACACACGTTTATGATTTTTTTTAGTTTTGCACAATTAAATACAGAAAAAAATATATAGCCTTTAAAAATATGAATTGGAATTAGAATAAAAAATATCGATAACAAATGTCTCAATTCACAACTCTTCAATTAAATACAGTTGTATAAAAAACTTTTGACCTGTTTTACAAAAGGTCTGCCTTTTGCTAAGTGAGAAACGTCATTTCACAGTTTAGCTCCCTGATATCAGACTGAAAACTGACTTCTGCTGGTCTGATATTTTGGAATATAGAGCGCTGTACTCTGGTGAATTGAGTAAGATTGGATCTGCAAAGTTGACTTCAAATAATTAATGAAATGCAGTGGCATAGTCTGTTGACTTTCATAAATCTTGTATATAAATATACAAATTAGAGCAGTGTTAATATTATGAATGTTAAGAATATGTAATTTGTTATAATAATAATAATAATAATAATAATAATAATAATAATAATCTCATCTAGTTGCAAGTCTAACAAAACCTTTTTGAAGGACAAATATGTTTTACACCGTTTATCATATTAAAATAAGATAGATATGGCTATATCAAATTATATTATAAAGTGAAAGTAAACAATCTACATTGATATATTGACTAACCCTCTTCATTCGTATGATCGTTCCACCTAAAGCTCTCATCTACAATAACTCCAAGAAATGTTGTTGATGATATCTGTGGTCTTGCTATACAATCAATACAAATTTTAGAACATTTTCCAAATTATGATTTTTTACCACTGAGAATGATTAAATAAATATGCCTTGTTCTAAACTATTCCATTGTAGCTCAGGCTGCATATTATGGCTTTTTGGTCTGCTGGAATCTCTAACCCAATCGCCAGTCTTTTTCTACTTTTAATTTTTTTTCTTCCCGGATTGCCCAGTATTTAGCTCCATCCCATCAAAGCTAATCAGCTTCCCTGTCCCTGCTGAAGTAAGGTAATCCCACATAATAATGCAGCCATCATGATGCTGGACTGAACAGAGCTCAATGAGATGCTTTCAGCTTGGGATATTGTTTTAAAACCTAACCCTGCTTTAAAACGTTCCATAACTTAATCCCTGACATGTCTGCTGTGCTCCTTCGTTATCACAATATCATTTATTTACTAGTTTTCTAAAAAAAAAAAAAAAAAAAAAAAAAAACATCTGATGTATTTATAATAATCAACTTAAGGCAGTTGGTTGTAATAGATTTTAATTTCAGAGCAAAGGAGGCCAAATATAAATGTATGTCGCTTTAGCACTGCTGTTCACAGACTCCTTCCAAATGAAAGATGCACCGCAACAGATTTCGAACTGTAATTGCAACTGAATGTGAAACTCAGCCCATAATCAACTTTTTGGCAGATAAACTGCATGAACTGGGCCTAATGGTGCTAATTTTAATGCTACTGTGCATATTTTTTTAATTTTCATTTTCATTTTCTTGTTTAGTTCGGCAATATTTGTCTTAAAACTGTATTAGGCCTTTTTTACACAACAATGTTTTCTAGAGAAAACAGAAGAGTTTGGTTGCATTTGTACTGTTCATTTACACAACAACGGCAAATGTTTTTTCTTACAGCGGCACAGTTTGAAAATGGGTTGCACAGTATAATGATTCAAAAACGTCCCAGTTTCTGTTGTCATTGGCTCATGCGCAGTATGACAGAGATTGGCAGAAATTAATGCACAGGCACAACATTATGGCTGCCTACTATTTTAAAAACCACAGAAGAAGACAAAAATGGCAGATAGCAGACTACAGTTTTGGTTGCTGACTCTTCTGAATATAACTATGGCTGGGCAAGGATATCATTCAAAGTTACCTTAAGCAACAGCTGAACCTTATAGTCTGTCCATAAGAAAACTTTATTCTCTGCCATCTCGTAGGTTTATTAGTCGGGCGGCTTTTAGGCAAAACGCATGCACACTGCTCTCAAGTCTCACGCAATGACCATGAGCCACAAGCATTTTCCTGAATGGGCTGTGAGTTTCCTTTCACTGCACTCTGTTCATAGCTTCTGCTGACCTGTTTTGGAGTTTTTCACAGCTTGCTGGGCAGCTGTAGCTCTTATCGCTGTTAGCATCAACAGAGTAAAGCCAGTCACCTGTCATCACAGCCCTGCGTTTGGGTATTGAAGCATCTCAGTCAGACACATGCCCCCGTGGCTAGTCAGATTCAGGAGTTGGAATTGCGAGCATTGATAGCATTGATAGATTGAGTTTAGCGTTTGTTACTGGTTTGAACATTAGCTTATGTTTGCAATTGACGATGCTAACATCACTTTCATCACTTTACCACTAAGAAATGGCACCCATTCTGTCCTCCACTGGCTCGTCAGCGCTGGCTTCGGGCATCGCTTAGTCAGCGCCTTGAGCCAGTGGCTCGAACTCATTCCACATCCTCCGCTCCTGTACTTGTCCGCTCCATTCCAGACCGCCTCTGTGAGTCCGTGAAAAGCAACGCCGACTGCATCCATTGTTACTCTACGGTTACTCCGTCTTCCTCTGCTCTGAGTTCCTTGGAGCTCAAGGAAAACACGCGCAAGAGGTAAGAGTTCACGGCATTAAAAGGGGATATAGCCGGAAACAAAGCAAACTTTAAATTCATCCAGCGTCCGAAAAGTTCTCTGTTGCTGATTATACATCGACTCGGCATATTTTTACTTCCATCAAGTATGGGTGAGTACATTGGCCACCAAAACCTTATATACTTTTTTTATTTAAAATAATTTAAATAAAAAATGGTGACAAAACCATGAGTGGTCCTTGTTCATGTTTCAACATGTCGCTTTCTCTCGTCCTGAACAAAGCCCCCCGCTTAATGCCCACTGCTCATCCTCACACTTAGCCCTGCCCCTCAGGGTCTCTTGGCACTGCCCCCTTTGGTGGCATCTTTCAAAATTTGTCGTGGGGTGGGGTCATGCTTTAACATCAGGGTGAGTTACACTTTAAGGTGGTTCTACAAAATATCGACTGATCTGGCTGAATACAAAGGGATGCCATATTTTCTAGATTTGTATTTGCTAAAAAAAAACAGTGTGTATAAGTGTCCCTCCACTTTTCAATTATGCACTACCTTGGGTTCTATAACAAAATATTTAAATAAAGTACATTAAAGTTTGTGATGATAAAATGACAGAATGTTAAAAAGGTTCAAGGGGAATGAAAATGTTGGCAAAGCGCTGCACACTTGCTAGCTCTTTATAACTGTTTTAGGTCTAAAGAAGAGAGCACGTGTTGTGACCCACGTAATGCTACTTGTTAACTTGTCAATGTGATATCAGCTGTCCACCACAGTCCACAGTGTATCTACAGTTTTTAGTGGGGGGTTTTTCCACTGTTATCTCTGACATTGTGTGTATCTGATGGCAAAGCGTAGTCACCTTATCACTGCTAATGTAATATTCTGCTTTCATATACAGTAGCTCTTTCAGCAATGCAACATAAAAAGCCACTGGCCGATAGAAAGAAACACAGCACAGAAACTTGGCCAGTTGTCACCCAAGCTATCTTTCTTCCGTTCTACTATCTCGCTTTCTGTCTTGAACTGCGCTTGTTTTCCTTCCCAACAGCTGAAAGTTAAAAATGTCCCAGTTTGATCTGCTTTGCCTTCTTATGGGACTTTCTCAGCATTTCTGCACTCTGACTGCAGCTCTACCTCTGTTTTAAAAAACAGCGGAAGCACTGTGATGTTGACTAATACTCTCCCTCACATCAGATAAATCTCTCATTTTAACCCTCCTCGAACCACCCCCCGTCCTCCCACCCCCCAATTTCTGTCACTCCAGGAGACAAATGTGCATCTCTGACTTTCCTCTCCCTTTGCCCACTGGCTTCCTGAAACTCAGTTACTTTCACTCTTTGAAGTGCTGCGTGCAGAATGGAGATTCTTTGCATGGTAAATTCGCGGAGTTGCCCGCAGCGTATCCATTACACAAGTTTAAAGAATGCTTGTGAGTCGTTATGGAAGGGTCCCTTTTTTTCTCCCTCACTCCTAAACCAATTTCTCCGTGTTTTGAACTTCGGTAGTTGTGGGCCATGTAATCTGTAAATTGGGCCCTTTCTTCCCAGCTCGCGCTCCACCATCGAGCACCGTTTGATGTGCAATTATTTTGCTCATTACATGTTAATTTTATTGTTATAGTTTGCAAATGTTTCTCGGGGTCACGATGTTAAAAGTTTCTGAAGAAGTAAAGAAGCGAGAGAATTAGTGAGTCGAGCGCTCGTCACGGCCAGCACGGAGAGCTCCATTTTGAGATTGCCAGAGCTGGCTATCTCTCTGCTCTCTTTTAAGTCATTTAGAAACAACCTGCTGGGTGGTTTGTATAGCCGAGGAGATACTGATGTGGGATGTAGTATGGAAAAGGGATCCAAGGCTCTTTATCTGCCATAAAAGGTTTGAGAAATGGAGAAGAGAATGAAACCCTAATCTCTTCCATAGACAAATCTCAGCAATATGTGAATCATTTGCTGTATTTAAATAGTCTTGGTGCTCATTCTCTCTTCTTACACATTCCTTCAGCTAATATATATATATATATATATATATATATATATATATATATATATATATATATATATATATATATATATATATATATATATATATATATATAATACATACATACATACATACATACATACATACATACATACATACATACATACGTGTGTGCGTGTGTGTTGACAGGCAGAATTCTGTTCTGTTTTTTTAAATACTTGATTTCAATGTGTTGCTCACTTCACTAGAAAGGAAGTGAGTTAATAATTTTGTCTAGTTTATGAACAAACAATTATGAAGCTTGTAGTTGTTCAAACTCAACAGTAAAGGGGTGACCACACCACAATGCAGTTCATTTGTCCCACTGAATAAAGACGTTCTATTTGTAATTTTTTGAATTACTTATTTTTTTAGTTTATTTTGATCCAGTTTTTATTATTCTGGTTACTTTTTTTTCATAATTATGTTGCAATACAAATTGTATAATTATGTAATGGTGTAATGAAAAATGCCACATTACAATGGAAAATTGTTGTATTGGGACAAACAAATTGAGGTATTACTGAAAAGACGTACTGTGGTATGTTGTTGATTTAGCAACTGAGTACAATGCTGATAATCAAAACAGCATGGATGAAAATAATGGCAAAAAAGTAATTTATGATAAAACTATAAGCAGCAAATTTGACTGAAAGTTAAATTTCTTGTCTGTCCTTTATTAAACCCTTTTCCTTGTTAACCCGTTTCATACATACCCACAGTCACAGAGAGACAGGATGGAAGGAGATGTGTTCTCTTTCCAAGAGATTAATGTGTTTTGGTATGAAATTTAGGTACCGACCCCAGAACAAAAGCAAAACACCTTGTAGAGATGCTGGCTGAAGCTGGTAAGACAGTGCCATTGTCCACAGTGAACATGGATGGAAAGTGCTACTCAGCAGGGAAGAAGCTGTTGCTCCGCAAGCAATTGGTGTTTACAAATGTATTCAGGGACAAAGGCCTTACATTTTGGCAGAATGTCCTATGGTCTGAGGAAACTGAGATTTAAGTCTTTTGCAATGATAAGCATTGTTACACTTAGAGGAAAATGGAGGAAGCTTGCAAGCCTTAGAAGACCGTTCCAAATGTGAAGTACAATGGTAGCACTAGCAGCATCTTGTGTGTAGACGATCGGTTGCAGAGAGGCAGGGTCACAAAGTTGCTGGCATTAAAATGTGTGATTAGGGCTGCAAAGATGTGTTTGATTACAGGGTTTATACAGGAATGAGTAACCCTAATTTAATGCTTTTTAATGCTCTTTTAATGCCTGTAGAAATATTTTTAATGCCATCAACAAGTACCCACATATCTATCTATCTATCTATCTATCTATCTATCTATCTATCTATCTATCTATGTATATATATATATATATATATATATATATATATATATATATATATATATATATATATATATATATATATATATATATATATATATATATAAATAAAACTTGTTGATGGCTGTGTTCAGACACCAGAGCACCTCCGCATGCAGTGTGGCATTGGCTCCAAATGTTGTTCGCAGACCGTCTGATTTCCTGATGCTAGTGGCGGTAGAGCTTGCTCCAGCTGCTGCTGTGCTGTTTGCGGTAGCTAATGCGGACGTGACTGCATTGGTTACAGAAAAGTAACTTGACATTGTTAGCTGCTGTCTGCTCCTTGCAGCTGATCTGTGGCTGTCTGCAGTGGTGTAATGGTCCCTGGAGAAGTGGGTATACTCTCAATGTTTGCCCTTTTAGACGCAGCTCAGAAAAATGCCGTTTTAGAAACAATGACATGTAACACTGCTCTATTTAGTTTACCCAAAAATTCATCACTAGGGTTTACTCATTTTAGCCTAAAACATTTAGATTAAATATTTCCTTGAGCTACTACGTGAGGCGTGAAAGTACTATTGTCTCTTTTTTTTAAAGATTTTATCCAGCTTCTGGCTGGTAATGTAAAATTTTCTTTGGTTTATATTGAAGGAATTCCTACACTACATCCAGAATCAACATTTCATTACTTTACTGTAGGTTTTTTAATATAGACCTAGATGATAAGGCATAAGTCCTAAATTGAATGAAAATCTATAGAAAGAGATAAAGTTAATGATGAGGAGAACATCCAAACTCAAATCACTTTGTCTTTGCAAATCATGAATTGTCAAATATACCAGTTGAAACACCCAAAGAACTGTTGATCCTGTTGATTTAGACACCCTGACAATGAATGTTTAGCCCCTCGATTTTAAAATGGACGGTGATTTTAAACTTGACAGTCAAAAAGGGACCTCAGTTAAATCACTTTTATCATGCAAGGAACAAAGCAAAGGTAAAACCTATTCTTTCAAGGCAAAAACATGGAAACACTACTCTAAGCCTTCATTTCATCATGGCTGGATTAGTGTAATTCTCTTTATCTCTGAATCGGTCAGTCCTCACTCAAATGTCTGCAGCTGGTTCAAATGCTGCTGCACACCTTTTAATGCAAAAACATAAAATAAAGCATATTACCCGATCCTGGCCTCCCTTCACTGCTTGCCTGTTTATCTTAGAGTTCAGTTTAAAGAACTTCTGTTTGTTTTTAAGGATTTGAACAGCTTACTATTATTATTGTTGTTGTTTTAAACTGTTGAGTCTTTAGCCAAGTCATTTTATTAGATGTTATTTTGTTTTACCTCCTGATAAAGTGCTCTTTAAATAATGATGACAATGATGATGATTATGATCACAAGAAACTTTTGCATCATCACCCAGAAGCTGGAAAGAAAAGAGACAAAAAGATTTTTTTAACCTCACTTAGTAACTCAAGGAATTATTTTAAACTAAATATTTTAGGCAAAAATATTAAACTGTTTATTGATTGTTTTTTTTTTTTTCCTTCAATCCCACCATTATGTTTAGTAATTTCTGCCAAAAGCTGCAGCATTTTCATTTAATCCATCTGAATGTAGTATTTGCAAGCCCTACTCTGATTGGATGGAAAGAAACCTGTCTGTGATTGGCTGGTGAGGTGGACAGTTTTTGAAGTCGCCAGTGCACACAGTCGAGCGACCGGAGAAACCACAGACATTATATATTGTGTCCATGGGAAAAATAGCCGAGCGAGCGCACAGCTGGTATTGACCGTGGAAGTAGCAGGTCACGGCAAATAAAAAACCGAGCGCGAGCGAGCATAGTGGATTGAGAAGAGTTTATCAGAGTTGAGCGCGCGCGTGATGTTTAAACGCTGAATACCTGTCTCACTGCGCGCTCAAACAAAAGACACAAATATCGCTCCAGAAGTGGGTATACGCAATGCTGACTGGAAAATAAACGGGTATACGCCGCATACCCGCGTACACCCTGGACTACACTGTCCGACTTCATGTGAGACCGTGAAGCATTGACACTCTGTACAGCTTTTTTTTTTTTTTTTTAAAAACACGGCCAAATCCTTCCTCATCCTTACCGTTGACAGACTGCAGCCATGTCCCGAATTCCTCGTTTTCCATCCACTTTTGTGGAAATTTGCATTTTCCCAAATCTTTCTCCGCCTCGAGCTTCTTTTCCGAACATAACGGCTTTACGATCAACCGGAAGCAGTTCCGCGCACAACGCGGAATCAGTTATATCTGATAATATATCTGACGAAACTGTTTTTATGGCCGTATTTTTTTAGAAAAAAAAAATAATGCCACCAATGATCACATTTAATGACTTTTAATGCTAATTAAGGCCTTAATTTTAAAAAATGTCATTTAATGACTTTTAATGCCCCGCGGAAACCCTGGATTAACACAACCCAGAAATCTGACCCAGTTACACCGGTTCAGTCAGGAGGAATGGGCCGAAATTCCAGTAAAGTGAGAACCTTGTGGAAGGATACCAAAAATGTTTGACCCAGGTCATTCTGTACATTTGAATGGGTTACTGTACTGCCTGGTTAATTTTTCTTTTCCTACTTTAATTTCATACCCCTGTACTCATCCACTGTGAATCAATTTGTTTCTCTTGGTCAATTATTTCTGCTTCATTATGGAAGAAAATACTTATAAAAGTCTTCATCGCTCATATTTTTTTAATTTAGCCATATCTTAACTTCTAGAAAGGTATTACACCCTATTTCCATTTATTTAGGTTCCACTTTACTGACTCCTTTAAAATGTGGCAGATAAACTGTCGACAAAGTAGAAACAAAACGTCCTCCTCATGAGTACGAGTTGAAGCAAACCTCCAACAGCTGACTCTGTCGATTTTCTAACCTCGCAAAAACACGTACAAAATGACTGGAACTAGAAAAGTATCAAGGGGTGAAGGAGAAATGCCCAACACCCATAAATTACAAAAAGGAATGAATGAATTAGTGAATAAATCAACCATGTTCACAGCTCAATCTGCTGGAATTTGTTATTATTCTATTTAATTTCATGATAACTACTAACACAGTTGGTAGAATGTTGCAAAATGTTGCCATTGTTGCCTTTAATAAAGACAGCTGCTTTACCCTGAATGCTGTTTTATGTTTGATCCATTCACCAGAACTCAAATACATTTTCTAATTAGCCTTCAGCTGTGGGACAGAATGACTAACACACACGTGTCCAAGTTGTTTGTAGACTCCCCTTTTCATCTAAGGAAGAGATACGCTATTTCTTTTCACCCCCTCTTTCATTTCTTTCTGACTAATGGCAAAGGCAAATTCTGTTTGACTGTGTTCTTTAATACCATCAGTGCTAAATAAACTTTGTTGACAACAATAGCTTCTGGCAAAGCGCCTCCACCAACAAAGGGGAGCCATCAGGTTCAAAGGCAATGCATCACTCTGCTTCTGACTCTTCATTATTCATCCTACTGTCTTTACCTCTCCTTCCTCTTGCTTCTGTGTGTGTGTGTGTTTCTTTGTGGCTCTTTGTCTGTTAAACTGCTACATGTTCTGGATGCAGAGGCTTATTAGCTGTTGAGTTTAATTAAAAAAGGCCATTCATATGAAAATGGGAGTCCGATAGCGATTGCTGTCCCCAGCAGCTTCCTCCTGTTACTTTTAATTAGACACCCTCTTGATTGACATCAAGCCCACTGGCGGCTGGAGCGGTGTATGTGTGCAAGAACAAGTGTGTGCTCCTGTACAGGAACCAGTGTGTATGCTTGTTATGTGTGTGTGTGTGTGTGTGTGTGCAGGCCTCTTTTTTTTTCTTCTTCTTCTTCTTCTTTGCACAAATATATCCCCGGACTTGCAGAAATACCAGCTCTAAGGTCATTAAGGCATTACAGTGGGGAGAGTGGACATCAAAGTCAGCTTTGTCGTCATGAGGTAATTATCGGCACAGTAGCACGGACCTCGGCTGCCCACCTTGTCACTCATGTCCAGCGGGTCATGCTGAACAATGAACAGTAACCTTGTGATTATGAACTGGGTGTGCACTCACACCAGCTCCATCCACTGCTGCTGCTGATGGAAAAGGTGATGAGCTACTTTTCTCTGTCAGTTTTTTCCTCCCGTTCTGCATGCGCTTCGTTGCGCTCTCGCTCCGTCTCTGGAGGGCCCTCGTTATCTGTTTTCAGCGCACGCTCCGGCTCTGGCTACCTTATTATTATACTGTCAGCGGCACGTGCTTGGCTGATAGATGTTCCTCTCGACTGTTTACTACTAGCAGATGATTTAACTAAGACTCTCCGCTCAACTTGACCTCTCCTCTTTTCTTCTTTTAAAACAGGATGACTTCATCTGTTGTTTACAACAACTCCATTGTATGGGAGAAGGTAGAGTAATAAAGTTCAGGGTTAAAGACACAAAAGTGCTTTTAAGAGTGGAAATTATGAAGCTGGTTTGTGATTTTAACTGCCATACAAAAATGCTCAAACCCCTTGAATTTTCCTCATTTTGCCATGTCATCGTATAAACCTCCCTGATCGACAGTATTATGAGGTAGTGGTGCACAGTTGTAAAGAGAAAGGTGAAAAGTGTGTCATGCATATGTGCGGAGCCCGCCTGAGTCCCAAGTATAATATTACTGTTAGAGTTGCCGTTCTTTGTACGTCCAGAGGCTGACATTTTTGCCCATTTTCCTTTTCAGTGAAATAGCTCAAGCTTAATCAGAATGGACTGAGCTTGAGTCCATTCTGATTTGGATTTACGTCTGGACTTTGGCTGTCCTAATATATGTAAAATGCTATGATTGAAACCGCTCTGTTACAGCTTTGGCTGTTCATTAGGTGTCATGCTTCTGCTGGAAGGTGCACTTCTCCTCCGCTCTGAAATCCTTTGCATCTTTTAGCAGCTTTTTGAGGACTGACTTGGATTTAGTGGCCCTCCGCCACGTCTGACAAGCTTTCCTGACAATGCAAAAAAATAAATAAATAAACTGAAAGCACGATGTTGCCACCGCCATGCTTTACAGTGGGGATGGTGTGTTCAGGGTGATGTGCACACATAGCAGCAGTGTGTATGCAGGTCAAAAGGTCCATGTTTGGTCTCCTCTGACTAGACTACTTTCTTCCACATCTTTGCTTTGTCCCCTACATCGCTTGTGGCCAGCTGCTAACAGGAATTCTTATGGCTTTCCTTTAACAAGGGGTGCCTTCTTTTAGCCATAGAGGCCAGATTTGCGGAGTGCACCACTAATAGTTGCTGCGTCAACAAATTCCACCACTTGAGCTGCGGCTCTCTGTAGATTCTCCAGATTTACCGTAGCCTCTTGGCTGCTTCTTTGATTAACGCTATCCTTGCAGGGGCATGTCAGTTTAGATGGATTGCTGTATCCTAGTAAGTTTGTAGTTGTGCCATGTTCATTCAATTTAGCTCTCTCTACATAAGTTCCATGAGACAAGTTTAAATTAAAACAAAATTGTGAAAAAACAAGGGTTGAGGATACTTTTGAAAAGCATTGTAGTGGGGCTCTTACAGCTCCTGTACTGATACCCAACGGTTCCAGCGCTCAGTAGCTTTGGGTTGCAAGCTGTTTCACGTTAAAGGCTAAGGGAAGCCCACCTCTGCGCAGACTACAGTCTCCTGCAGAAACAGCCTGTCAGCAGTCACTGCTCAGTACGGTTGTGTTCCCTTGCCTGGTGTTTTGTTTTGATTTGCCTGACGTTTTGGAATGACAAGGGCCTGATGCTAGGAAGGATTTACGAACACAACGTACACAGTGGAATTTGTAATTGATCGCATTACTTAGTATTATGACTATGTCATCTGCTGCTCAGATGCACCATGGGTTGCATTTCACGGTGTGTCAGGACAGGTTGTTGGAAGTCAGATGTCAGTGTGAAGACAAACACCAATCGGTGGAAATTTTAGTTTAAAACCTTACTGCCCATCAGCTATAAAGCGACAGGATTTAAAAGAAAAAATCTTTTTAACCTTTGTTGTTGTTTTGGGCTTGGTTTTACCATCAAGTATAAGTCTTATCTGCCAAAGTGAATTAATTAGGCCATAGCAGCTAATGCACTGAAAAGGCCTATTGTAATCGCAAGATTTGTTATTATTCTCTCGCCAAATCAATTGGCTTTTTGGGTGCTTCAAAACTCACCAAACTTTGCACAACTATATCCCCCTAATGACATTTTTGCATTTCAGTGGAATTAAAAATGGCGTACCAAATGGATTTACAACGTCTCCTAAACTGAATCAGGCCAACTGGTATAATGTACACATTTGAAATTTAGTACACAGAGAGAAAAAAGTTTCTTCAGGTTATGTCCTAAAACTAACAGGCAGTTGGCCATTTTGGATCAAAAGGTAATTTTTTTAGGGTTTTTTGACATCTTATATATGTGGAACACACTCTTAGGGATTTTGAGGTATCAGCTTCAAATTTGGTTAGCATCCCCTTGTGGCATGAGGTATTAAACGTTATCAAAATGGTACGTTTCTGAGCATGTCTAGGTGGTGTGGCCAGGCCTCAAACCAGAAAAACTTAATACACCATAATTTTTACATAGAAAGGCATAATTATACCAAACTTGGTGTGATTTGTCCATTTTGGGTGTCCAACATTATCATATGGTCATACGCTGACATTGTCTAAATCAAGCCCCCTGAGAACAGAAAGTCACTTTTTTCACTTGGAAAACTCCCTCTTTGATTCTGTTGACCTAATCCCTTCGAAATTGTGTTAGAAGACAGATAACAAATTGGTATGACTTGGTTTCCAATATAGAGACTTTTTCTTGGAGGGTGTGGCCTACTTTGGCCAGCCAGGTTGATAATGTTTAGCACTAGTTCAGCACATAATCAATCTGCTTCATTTGAAATCGTATTGGGAAAGGAAGGAATTTCAGCTGAACTCTCTCAGCTGATTGGGCAAAGCGACACCTAGTGCCCGCCTACCAAAGGTGGGTTTTAGCCAATCACGGTATCAAATTAAAACATAACCAACAGGCATCGTAAGAAACTATACGAAGGTAAGCTAGTCAAGGCACTTCTTGCTATTCTACTATCAAGGAGGCAATCATGGATTCTTTCAAAATAGATATCATAGCAGCAGCTATGCGTGGTTCCTCCTGCGCTGGTGGAAGTCCTCCTTTTACACTCTTGACACGGAACAAGGAGAAGTTGAATCCTACTCTGATAAGTGACAGTTGGCTGGATCGTGTGGCCCTGGTGGAGTGAAGAATTTACACAGCTTGCTGTTTGTATATGGTTGGCTCTAAATCATGCATGCATGATCCGAGTCGCTCCAAACTGGTTATGAATTATCTTTGTCAACCCACAAACAGGTCAATTTAATTACATCAGAATTTGACTCAACAGCGCCCCCTAGAATATTTCATACAGCTATATCTCCCTGATGCATCATCAAATCCACACCATATTTGGTGTTCTTCCTCACGAACGAAAATATTAGTATGGTAAATTGACGACATCACCTTTGCCCCGCCCACTGAGAGCAAAGTCACAGGTTTCTGTGTTGAATGTCCGTCTATGACAGTCTGTAGAAGTTTCAAAGTCTGTATATTAACAAATAATAATTTCATGTAACATTTTCACAATACTACAGGAAGTCTTTATCATTCAAAGCCGCTGAACTGGAAGAGACCACAGCTTCCTTCAGGAAGGTTTTGATTTCAGCTGAATTTTGATTACTTCTCACCGGAGCTGGACTGAACGTAATTTTGAGACCTACTTATGGTACAGGCTGAAGGCAACGTAGAGAACTGAGAGGCAGAAGTGGGCAATGCGGACCGCCCACGGTCGTGACACAAGTCTGAGTGTCACTGGATGAGATGCTCGGGCCGTAGCAGCTTTTACTTGAAAGTTGCCTTTTGAGATGCAGAAAAACTGGCTTGTGAATCACATTTATTTTTATTCAAACTAATTTACTCTTATAGTTAATACTATCAAGGCAGCACAAGACAATTCATCAAAAATTAATTTGGTGACCAGAATTGACAGATTTTAAAGCTATATTGTTGACCAGCTAATCCCAAATTCAAAAATGCAATGTTTTTCTGATCGACAGTCTGCACCTTCAACAACATGCTGACGTATGGAAGTGAGTTCACTGAGTGAAGACAGTTTAATGTTACTTTTATAAGTACTAAGGTGTTAATTAAAACAAATAAAATCAGTGGAAGCAAAAAATGTGTAAACGGTATTTTCTACTGAGGCAAGTTGTCTGTTCTCTCACAACAGCAGGTTAGACTTTAGCAGGTAACAGGATGCTAAATTTGTGTTATTCTTAAATTGTATCCATTTTAGCTTTCAAACAGTTGTCTTTGTTTGGGCTTTGTTTGTAAAGATGCCTCTGTCTCCTAACATTGAAATTTTTACTGTATTCATAGATTATCAGTGATGCAGAGAGACAACTCTGTAACTTGGGTCTTTTTTTATTGTTATGAATAGTTTACTAAAACATCTTAATCAGTTTATTGAGAAAGTGAGAACAAGTATTCTGTTGTTTTTTTATAGTCCTTAAAAACAATAGTAATCAGCTAAAATTGTAATCAGCAGGTCAGGGAATAATTGCAAATCATTCACAAAATCTCTGATTGGTGCATCTGTAGTCATTTTTTATTTGATTTCAGAAGAGTGCCATTTTAGGGTCCCCGGGCCTCCCTGTTGCATTACGCAATGTTCTCCTTATCCTCTCAGACAGATTAAATCACTTGTGTTACTCGGAAATGCTCCAAGCAATAAGGCAGGCTGGACAAAAGAGCCTAACATGGTTTGAAAGTCCAGGCCAGGGAGCGAGAAGGAGGGGACTGTGTTGATGTAACGCATCATTGTGGCGACTCTTCTGAGTTAACACCATTATCCACCCAGAGCAGAGTACAGCTGTCTCTGTGAGCCGTCGAGGTGAGTTACCTGGGCTGACTTACCTATTGCTAAGCCCCCCACCCCCATCCCCTCAGGATACAGTGTTTCAGCCGGGCTCCGTGTCCTCCCCTCTCCACAGCACTTAGCAGTGATTAACCCCGGATTCGGCCGGCCCACCTGCCATCTGACTACCATTACAGCCCTGCTTATCTGGCTCTCCATCTTCCAACAATAGGACCGCGGCTGGGCTCGGGGATTGGGCAAGGGAAGGAAGCCTGCGCTGCTTAATAATAAATCATTAGCTAAATACTTTTGTCCATTTGTGTCGTGTTACATGTATGTAAGTTTTCTGCTTCGTCTCTGTCCTTCACCCCATCTCACCTTTTTTTTTCCCCTTCTCTCTTTACGTCACCACTCATCCTCAGCTGCTATCTTCTATCCTCTAGACTTTGTCCTTCTCATTTTTCTTTTGCCGCCTTCTGTCCTTAAAAGTCCCGTCTGGGGTGATCCGCTCCTCGCTGAATTGTGACCAATATTTATTTATGTCGATAATCTTTCTTTTCATAAGCGGCCCAGTTGTATTCAATCATTTGACCAGAGGGAAAAAAAATAATTTGGTGTTTTTCTTGAGATCTAACAAAATCAATTTTGGGTTAATAATTTCATTATGCTGAATGGTATAATCCAAGCAGACATGCTGCTTATCATATTTATGCTTGTTTTCCAGAATCCTTCATTCTGAATGGCACCAGCTAAATTGGCCCATATTGTCCCATCCTGTGTCAAAACCGTCCATCTGGACATATCGCTAATATTTCTGCTTCGCTGTTCGGCATCCCAGCATGGTTATATCACAGAGGGGCAAGCACACGAATTTGCTTGACACAACATAGGCAATCTGGACAGCGAGAAGGAGATAAGTCTCCTAGTTCATTTAACTTGTATAAAGTGATTATAGACATACTGGGCCCTCCATATTTAGACTTCTTGACGCCCCCTCCTTGGTCGCCCCCCTGGCCGGACTGTTGTAATCTAATTTTCCGCTGACAGAGGCCATGGAAATCCTTGGGTCACGGTGCGAGTCCCTCATGCCTACCCCTCCTCATCCTCCCCTTCACCCTCATGCTCTAACTAAGGAGTCGCCATGCAGCAGACAGCACACATTAGATCTGTCTGCAACTACGTCAGCTCGCCCTAGCCGATCCATAACCCCACATTGCCTGTGTAATCAGAGATTAAGGAAGAAAAAAAAAGAAGAAATGAATAACATTCATCCTTGCATCCACTTTTTGTGGACCTTTTCCTACCTGTCATTGTAAAAGATGAGTTGTAAATCCCTTATAAATTCAATCCTGGCATTGAGGGAAATTTTGAGATAAAGAAAAGTGAGGACGGGAGCCTACTGCTTTGCAGCGGTGGCAGGAGGCCACACCTGGAGAGGTCTTGCTCCTTGTTGAACTTTTGTCTGTCTCAGGCGTGACCCTCCCACAGCTTTACTATACATCACTCTGCCAGCCAGCGCTTGCCTCAGGCCTTCACTCTCACTGCTATCTGCAACTTTTTACATGCAACGTGCACAGATCAGCAACAGAAGAAAGAGATTAGTTCAAGTTCCTGAACTTGAATTAGTCATTAAAGCAGAGGTAGGATTTTTAAGCAAGGTTCTGTTAAATTATTGTCTGTATATATAATTTAATTGAAAGGGAACTGTTTCAATTAAATTATTGAAACAGTTCCCTTATGCATATTAGACAGATATTTTATTGAAATAAATTTGTAGAGAAGTAATGAAATCCTTAGAGAGGCTAACTGCTAGTAAGCTGGTTTTTAGCAGTTTAAAAAAACACAAAGGTCAAATGTTTATATCAGTGGGAAACAAGTATATATTAGTGAATATTAAACATCTACACTTTCACACGTGACTGTTGTTTTTGTTTGTCGCTGTCTTCTTAGCCAATCACCTGGCTTCTATGCAAAATCCACGTAGACCAGACTTGCTGGTTGTAGCAATCTGTCCACAGGGATAACTTCCAGAACTGGAAAAGCATCTTTTGATGCCGTTATATTTTAAATGACAGTCGCAAAATCCCACCTCTACATAGAAGAAAAAACTTTCTTCTAGCTAGGACATTTCATACTTCATAAGAAGTCCTCATTGGTACCTCCCACTGCAGGATACCTCAGAGTAGTAATCATACCTACTACAATTTTCTGACCAATCACATAATAATCTTTCAGAGTATATAGGCATTTACTCAATGTTGGACGCCGTCTGAGGGTCCTCCCACTGCAGCATAAATCATGTAGGTTCTGACCAACGACACAATGGAAAAAGATTTTGCCAAAATGACTTGTTAAGAACGGGCAGCAAGAACTAAGAAACCCAGTCTGCAAGAAAAGAATGACCAAGTATGCACCGACTTTTATATCTTAGTCTGCTTTACTGTTTGCTCAAACACCAAAGCCTGAATGATGGAAATAAGATAAGATAAGATAGGGCTTTATTGATCTCACAGTGGAGAAATTTACTTGTCACACATCGGCTTAATAAACAAAAAGAAGGTGCCAAAAGGAGGAAAGGTGCATAAGGTATAAGGTATATACAGTGTGTCCACATATGTACAGTGTATCAAAAAATAAAAAATAAAAGTGCAGGGGAAATAAAGCAGATATTTAGGGTGACTTATGTACACTCAGGTGACTTATATACAAATGGAATGACGTTTTACATTAAGTGGTACCAGGTAATAACAACAGTGAGGTAGTGAGATATCTATGCAGCTGAGGTCGCTTATTAAACAGGATTATTTAACAG
This sequence comes from Fundulus diaphanus, assembly GCA_037039145.1. Lineage (NCBI taxonomy): Eukaryota > Metazoa > Chordata > Actinopteri > Cyprinodontiformes > Fundulidae > Fundulus > Fundulus diaphanus. The sequence goes on from CM073126.1 coordinate 39,637,587, forward strand.
TATTATTGCACAGGTTATTGCACAGTGTATTAAATAGAATTGCACAGTAGTTATTACAGTTATAGTTACAGTAAAGTCTGATGACAGCAGGGATGAATGACCCGCGGTAACGCTCCTTTTTACACACAGGGTGTATAAGTCTGTCACTAAAGGAGCTGCTCAGCTCCTCTACAGTCTGGTGCAGGGGGTGGAAGGTGTTGTCCATGGTGGATGTGAGCTTGGACAACACCCTCCTCTCGGCCACATCCTCCACCGAGTCCAGAGAGCAGCCTAGAACAGAAGTGGCCTTCCTCACCAGCTTATTCAGCCTCTTTCTGTCCCGCTCTGCGCTGCCTGGGGCCCAGCAGACGACAGCGTAGAGGAGGGCTGAGGCCACCACAGAGTCATAGAAGGTCTTAAGCAGGGGCCTGCTCACACCAAAGGACCTCAGCCTCCTCAGGAGGTGGAGGCGGCTCTGGCCCTTCTTGTACAGAGCGTCGGTGTTGTGAGTCCAGTCCAGTTTATTATTAATTTGAAACTCTCCACAGTTTCTATGTCCTGCCCCTGGATGTTCACGGGGGAGTGAGGTGGGGGTCTTCTCCTGAAGTCGATCACCATCTCCTTGGTCTTACTGGTGTTTAGACACAGGTGGTTCTTCTCACAGCAGTCCACAAAGTTCATGATTGCGATCGTGTTTAAAACTAAAAGGTTAGCTTAGGTATTGCTCTGCCTATTATAAAACATCTAACTGAATGTTAACATTGAAAAAATATAATTGATATTACATTAAATTAATCTCACTTCCTATTGTTTACTTTGAGCTCAAGTGAATAAATGTGCTGTATAGAGCTGTGCTAAGGGTTGATATTTTCAGCTAGATCCATACATTCTAATTCCTGCTGTCTTGTTAAGGACACTTGATTTTTTTCAATCACAGATCATTTGATTAGTTAGGAAACATTCAGTAACACCAGTAATTGTTCAGTTGTTGTTTAAAATGGTATTACTACAACAAGCTAATGACATTTGCTGTTCCCAGAAATACGTTTGGTTTTTTACTTATTAAAGTTCTCTCCCCCTGCTCTGCAATCCTCTCAAAAAATAGGTGGCTCAGACACCAGCACCGGGTAAATACTAGTTTTAAAAACTCTAGTTGTACACACCAAAAACCGCAATATGCCTCCTGTTCAAAGGGTGCCGCCAAACACACAGTGGATAAAATTGCCAGTCGGCTCATAAGAGGAGGAAGAAAGACAACAGTGAGGCTTGTTTTTAGGAAATGTAGCGCTGAAATATCTGGAGAGAACACAAATAAAATGTAGTATAAATAATTGTTGATTTATTTAAAGTGGGATGGTAATGAATTTACAGCAGAATGACAAGCTGCAGCTCATCAGCCATGTTGGTGAAACTGCCAGCATCAACCCAACGTAACCTTGGTACAGCAGCACAAGTTATTGTTTGGCTGTAAAAACAGAAGCAAAACTCCAGATTTGCTTGGTCGTTTTTAAACAGAGCAGACTTCATTTCCTTGGATAGTCGGCTTTATTTGGACAGGTGTGAAAGCTAATACTAGCTCTGGTACGGATCACCAAAGTAAACCCAGGTCTTGCCTAAAAACGTGGTTCTCTTCGCTCTTAGGTGAACCCTTGTCTGGTTCGCTCGCACTTGGAATGTTGTATGGCCTATCAAGCGAAACAAGGGGGGAAAATTACCTATAGGGAGAAAGTGACGTACAATTTCTGCACACATGTGTATCCTGAACACGTTTACATTTCTGCAATCTGTGCAGCAGCATGTCTTAGTCTATACCTCCACGTTGTCTTTTTCTGTCTGCTGCATTTCCTTGCTGCCTCGGCTGCGGTTTCTTGTGATAGCGCCTCCAAACAATATCCGTTGTAACTGCAGGACATTGTCAGATTAATTTGAACCGCTTTCAAAACTACAACATGAAAAGGGACCCAACCATACGTAGGTGAGAAATCTTTTGGCACTCCTCGTCCAATCGAACAGGGTGCTCCGGACTATCCTAGAGTGAAAGCACCCTTTTTATTTGCCTGTTTTGCTTTGTTTTCCACGGCTATAAGCCTTTTTAGCTTGATGTGTTTTAAACCTTCCACCACTATAAGTGCTCACTTTTCAGTAAACTCAGTGACAGGAAACTATAACTGATGATAATTTCACAGACCCTCATTAGAAGAAAAACACTAACTATACCTTTAAGGAGTCACGGTAATGTGGCCAACACAACTCAGGATGCTGTGGCCAATCACGGTCTCTGTTTTCCCGTGTTTCAATTACATATTTTTATAACCTGAATTTAAAAGCAGAATTTTGTGCCTTCTGTTATTGTGCACCCTCATTTACTCTGACTTTCTCCCTCCCTCTCTCCTCCCGGGTCGTAGCATAGCTAGCAGCTGATAGCATCTCCTCTGGAGTCTGCTGCAGTCTGCACCGGCTTCAGACAAAGTGCCTCCATCAGACCGCTGAGGCTCCCTGGGAACCTCACAGCAGACCCCCTGGCCCCACGACCGGTCTGCGTGTGTGTGTGTGTGTGTGTGTGTGTGTGTGTGTGTGTGTGTGGCTCTGTGTGTGATTACAGTATATAAATATGTGAGTGTGTGTGGGGACACGTTTCATTTGATTGTGAATGACTTTTCACAAACTGAGTAAGTTAGTTGGGGATGTGCTGCATAAAAGGCCTGGTTTATTTTCTGTGCTCATCTGGAAGCATTGCACCACATTGCTGCTGATTGTTCTCAAAGAGTGGAGCACACTTCCACAATCATGCAAAAAGCGCACGAGCAGAGCGCGGTACGTAACAACACACTGCACAAGTCCTGCTCCCCTCTCCAATCTGCACTTGGCATCAGGGCACTTGGAAACGCTTGACTTTTTGACTTTCATCATAACTAGAAAGAGTGGGACCAAATGGACACAAAGGAAGAAAAAGGAGGAAATTAGAAGAAGAAGGGCTTTTATCAGGGGGCCCACTGCTCATAGCCTGACACACACACACACACACACACACACACACACACATACTCATCCTGTACCTGACCCTCGTGTGACCCTCCCTAAGTTTTCAACATTTAGAAATGCAGGCAGAAAGGCTATTCTCCCACTGGGTTACATGTATGTGTGCGCGTGTTCACGCATTCCTGCCCAGCTATCACCACCATCGCTTGACGAGAATTATGTAATTGCAGCCTGTGATCTTATTTTCCTTCACAGAGAATTTTTGAAGTCCTCTTTCCTCTTTTGCACATTTTGTTTCCTCTGTCTCCCACTTGCTTCACTGCCCCTCTGCAGTGCATTAACGTCCAGCTCACTTTTCCCATTGTTTCGTTTTGTTTTCAGAAACGTTTAGACGTTCACAGGGTTAACTCGCATCTGGGAACTTTTATTCGTCTAAAAACAGTTCGGTCGATGTCATCCATCTTTTGCTCATTTATAAATACTTTAACAAATTTGTTTTTTTTTTTTCCTCTTCAGATAATTAGGAAGAATGCTGTTGTCTATTTTGATTTTCTACACACTTTAAGTATTATTTAAAAATATATGTATCGCATTTATTGCAGATGTTTTAATATATTTTCTTATTGCAAATGTAATCGTACAAGATCTTGTATCTGATAAACACATTTGCTGGTTGTTCTCATTTTGACTAAGGCTGGGACTTACATGAAAGTAAAATGAGTTCCAGCAGTAGGTGTTAATGCCATAAATAAATCTGACAACCCTTTCCTTTTCCTGCTCTGCAACGCTGAACTCTCTGCATGTACGGCCATAGAAATGTGATTCTTACATCTTAGTTAAGCGCAACCAGCAGCTCATCTCGTCAGCGGCAGTCCTCTTCGTGGTCAATAGAGGGCAGAAGTGATCCACATGGGCTTGTGGTAGAGAGTAAACAGAGACATACAGTCAACTGTTGTTTATTGGGCCCTGACAGTGGAGCATGTGTGCTCATCTTCCTGTCTCGATTGCTGTTTGCTTGTTTATACCTTTAATGAACCTCTGGATAACACTGATCCAGCTGCTCTGGGTGGTCAGGGTTTAACGGACCCCTGTGGGATAACGTGGAGATGAAAAAACTTGTGCAAATAAAAATAAGGGAAGTAAATATGAAGTTTACATTAGAATATGATCCATTCTGTCACTATCAAATATGTGAAGATAACTAATAACATCGAAGTACTGTTCTAGATTTTTTTTATTTTCATTTGTTGGAGTAAAAGGGTGCTGTTCCAAAATGGACATTTTCGCAGTGATAGACTGATAGAAAATTCATACATTACAGCAACTGTTGTTTATTACACATAGTATTAACTTCTGTCAAGATGTAAAAAAGTTCAGTTTCAGAACTGCAGCATTTTTTCTTGAGTTGTTCCTCCAGTTAAATTTTTTTTGTTATTTTTGTTTTTAATTAAAGGCCAAAGGGCGTTTTGGAGTAACCAAAGCTTTCTCTGGCTTTATGAAGCTTTGTCGTGATAACGCGCTGCTCCTCCCCCACCTGTTGTTGCACACTACCAGTCAGCTAGCTAACGTAAGGCTGTTAAACCATTGCCTTTTATCTGAGAAAAAATTATTTTTGCCTGTTTGGACATAAATCTGGTCATGAAAAACACAGTCATAGTGTGAAAACTAAAGTAGTGCCACCCATCCCTCCTGCTACGGTGATGCTTTACGTCTGTCGGCAGGCTTCAAGCAGCATGTACGTTAAGCAGGCTTATTAACCCAGCAGAAATTAACCAGATAATATCAATATGTTGTTATATTTGCATAACAGTGTAAAACAACCTGTAAATTCAGCATACTTTAATTCTTTTTTTTTTTTTTTCAAAGTCTGGGTATAAAAATCCTGATTGATAAGATTTGAACAATTGTAATAATCTAGATATTAAATGAGTTTGCTGCAGTAGGAATAGTGGTTGCTTTTTTGTTTTAAAGAAAAGCTATGATGTTTTTTTTAAAAAAAATCTATTTGAATATTTTATTACAGAAAAGCCTCAAGAGTTAGCATCCAGTGAGAATCTCTTAGCAGGCCATGCCTAATTGCACAGTGTATTTTCCCCAACAACTTGTGAAGGCTAATTTTAAAATTAGCCTTCACAAGTTGTACGACTTCATTAAATTTTGCCGTAAATGGTTCTTGTCTTCTCTTGTAGCACTCTTGACATCATAGCTTGTCACCATTTTGTTTCCTAATAAAACCAGAATAAATTGCAGAGCTTTTTCTTGCTCTCATAAATCAAATAGCATTGAATATATGGAGGAGTTAAAACCTCTGCCCACCCCCCTCTCCTGGTGGGTTTAGTGGCTTTATTGTCACACAGTCCTTATCTCTGGTTGACACCTCTGGAAACGTCCCAGGAGAGCGACAGATTTGCTGCAGGATTAAACTAATTTACCAGATGATTGAATGTGAGTCCAAAGCCACTCTTTTGGAAAAAAAAATGCAAAAGGGACTCATGGTCACCCCCTCCAGTAACCACGATACATGAATGACTTGGCAGTCACACTCAGATCCGTGTGGACGTACAGAAACCTGGAGCATGTTATTCCCCAGAAATTACACACGGCTTCTGACTGAATTCCAGATCTATATTTTATTTCATTCTGCACATATTTTAAAATTACTTTTAAGATGCCCCGTTTCACCGTTATGGTTTGGAGATTGCTGGTTTTAAAAGACGACAGCCTGACACCCGAGCCAGGCACCGTCTCTGGATTTGCAGCATTAGCGGCAGACGTGAATCATCAACGGGATGCGCAGCAAGCAGATGGAGATGAGCAGGAGCGGCTTTGAGACTGACAGTTAAGGAGAACGAGGCGGCTCAGCGAGGCTCCGGAGAGAAACAAGCACATTTGCACATCTTCTGAGTGAAAAACTTTGCATTCTCTTCACGTACTTCATGGTCTCCCGAAAAAAATGTGGAGAGAAAAAAAAAATATGGGGAACAATTTCAGTGTGTCCAAAGACATCGGTGCCTGAGGGGGTGTTTCTTAATTGGAACACATTCAAGAGAACACTTACAAGCTCCCGAGAGGTGTACAAAATATTACATTAATTAACATGCAAAACAGTCACAGTCTGCACATGCAATCACGCGCGCCCCCTCCCTCCCTTCGCCCCTGCGAGCAAGCTAAAGGACTGCAGTGACAGCACAAAACAGACCAAAAAGGAAAATAAGGGTAAAGAATAGGAAGGAAATTTGCTCGAAAATTTAGCTGTAAGCCTGCCGAAGATCTTATTACATAGGCCGGAGATAGAGATCTCAGCTGGAATAATACTTAGCACATGCTGCCCTTTTAATTAAGCAGTAATATCTGCAGAGAGGAGTGGAGAGCAAAATCTCCTTGTTTCTGCCTTCAAAATCCTTGCTCGCTCACTTTCATATCACGGTTCCACATCTTTACCCTCTGCTCCTCGCTCTCCCTGTAATCTCCTATGAAAGGGACGGGCCAAGGTGTGGGATGGGGAGGCCGGACACGCTCCTCTGTGAAGTTAGTGTCTTTTTCGAGGCCCTACACATGTTTCTGTTTTTCTCGTCTCGTTGCTCCGTCGATGGCCCGAGGGTCTCTCGCTTAAATGCGTGTATGTGGATCAACGCGTTTGTAGTCGCTCTGCTCGAGCGAAGGCCGTCTCTGAAGCTGGCAGGCGGTGCGATGGCACCTCTCTGCTGAGGCCTGGCCCCGGTCTGGCCTCGGGCTTCGATACTCTGCGTGAGTTTGGGATGGGAACCAGTTGTCCAAACAGGCTCTTCGAGTCTGCTGGGGTCTGGATATGGGGACGGCCCACCATGGGGCAGCTGTCGCGGCGTCAACGCGCCGGGCCTGATTTGGGTTTGGTCGGCGAAATGTTTTGATGTCAAACTCAACAATATTGAAGTTCTCTTTGTTTAACCTGCCGCGATCGCAGTAGCTTCTCCTGTTCTGGCTTTTGAAGTGTGCGAGCAGAGCTGATAGAGTTTCATAATAGGAACATAACACTGTGGCAGTAATTACTGTAGGTGAGCTGAATGCAGGCTTTATGCGCTGCATCGCTGTTCTTAGGTAAAAATCCTCTAATCCTCTGAGTATGCTATTTAATCTAGTGGCTGGGTGACGCCTCTGTGCACTTCCAATTGTATGACATGCAGCACATAAAGCCTGTATTCAGATGTGTTAACCATTGCGCTGTGCTCCATACAAGTGCAAATCGAGTTAACGCTCTCCGTCTACACACCCTGCGCCTGTGTCATCCGCCCTGCTCCTACCCGGCTCATTCTCTACGTCTGCACACACACTCTGCGCACACAGGAGCGCCAAAAGGCCACATGTTAATCAGCTGTGAGCTGAACTTGCAGCAGAGAAAAGACAACAGATCAGCTCAATTAACACAAAAAAGAAAGTTGTCTCTACACACACACACACACACACACACACACACACACTGCCTCAGTCATTGCACCTGCAGCTGAAGGGGCATTGTTCCAGCAGCCCCCTCCTCACCCTTTCTCTCTTTCTCTGTGTGTCTCTGTCTCTCTCTCTCCCTCTCTTTGGAGGAAAGCTGTTTTGTGGCTGCTCTTTTCTCTCCTCTTCAGGCCTTGGCCTTTCCATGGAGCACCCCTCCTTTCTCCCATTTCAACTGGGTCGCTACTTTCTTTCCAAGGTGCGGGGGCGCCCCTCGCCTGCCCCCCTCCCCAACGCAAACACAGCTGACAGAGGGCCGCTCACGTGCCGCTCCGCAGGGCCCCCAAAATCCCTCTGAATGTGCGAACGAGCGCGTGAGGGTTGAGGAGAGTTGTTGGAGGATCTGCGCCATTCATCCCGCTTCTGTTGACGCGGCGGATGTCTGTCCATTATCAATTGTCTGTTTGGATTGTTTGCCAAATCACTCCATTGTGTGGTATATTTTTATCACCTAAGATCAGCTCCTTGTGCTCATCGCTGTATGTAGAGCCTTGCAAAAGCATTGAAACCCTTTGAGCTTTTTCACATTTTGTCACGTTACAACTCCAAACTTCGGCTTTTTTGGGGGGTTCGTGTGACGCACCAACACAAAGCAGTGCATACTTGACGAGCGAAGGGAAAGAGAAAAATTTAAATCTAAAAAGTGTGGCTTATATTCGTATTCAGTAGTGTGAATACTTTATAGATGCGCCTCTATTGCTATTACAACTGCAAGTCTTTCCCCTGGAAACAATTTTCAGGTTTTGGTAGGACTTAGTTTTATGTCTATATAGAGTTGGAGAAACGCTTTAACACCCTGCAGATGTGGTTCCGTGTCTGCGGTTATTCTACTGCGAGAAAAGGAACCTCCACTTCAATCTGTAGCTTTTTTCAGCCTCTAACAGGTTTTTTTCTTCCAGGTTTTGTTGGCATTTAACTGCATCCATCTTCGCTTCAACGCTGACTGTTGCCCCTGGTGAAGAAAAGAAACAGCTCATCATGATGCCGCCGCCACCATGTTTCATGTGGTGTATAGCATGATTTGCAGTGTTATCTTTTTTTTTAACCACTCATAGCATTTTGCATTTGGGATGAAAATCTCAGCTCTGGTCTCATCTGAGCAGGATTGCTGTGGATATGGCTTGAGTTAGACTGCAAATGGGTTTCATATGGATTTCTTTACACAATGACTTTCGGTTTTCCATAAACCAGATTTGTGTTATGTACAAAAAAAAAAAAAAACTAAAATGGACCTCTCAATTGCTTCTCGAAACACTGGTTTCTACAAATGATGTGACTTTTGGGAAGTCACGGTTTATTTAAAGGTATCAGAGTAAAGTGAGCTGAACAGAAATACATGCCACACTTTCCAAATTTCTCTTTTAAAAATGTTTGTAAACCATTTTCCTTCCACTCCACAGCTGTGCACCACTTTATGCTGCTCTATCACATAAAAACTGAAGAAAACACGTTGAAGTTTGTGTTTGCAACATGAACAGCATTACATTTTTCATTCTCTGGAAGTAAAATTGCAGCGTGTCTCTTTCTTCTTTGTTTTTAATAGGATGTTTCCCAAATACCTTCAAACTGAATTATGTGAAAGGAGAGAAAATAACTAAATGACTGATATTATGAATTTCTTATTGACCTGTTCGTTGCAACAAAGTAGCTCCACTCCACTCCTCTTGGAAAATCACTCTGTCCTTGGCTCTAATGCCGTTTTTGCATTGCTCTTCCTCCATGACTCCCTGTCCCATTTGTCACCGCGGCCCCGTATTGCTCATTCTTACTGATCATCCTATCACAGAGCTATTTTTCATATTTCTCATATCCGCTTGCCTTATCTCTCCTCCAGCGCCGGGGCCAGACACGCAAAGCTAATACAGGCTCCCAATACGTGTGCAGAATTCAGTGACCAGAGATTACGGAGCTGTGAAATACGTATAGATTTCATACGTTATTCTGTGTTCACTTGTAATAGGATTGGCCTTATCCCATTTCCAATAACTCAGGAGATGATGTGAAAGTAAATGCTGCTGATCAATGGAGGAATGGAGTTCTATTCAGGACCTAAGATGTTACTCAACACATGAATTGGACCGGTGGTTGAACTGGTGAAATTAGCAGCGTCGCTTATTTAGCGAGCACTTTGTGATGAAATTTCTACAGCTATTTGTAATCCACTGAGTGAAAAAGAAAACAAGCTTTCTGGAGTTTATTATATTGTCTTAGTATGCCGGTGAGCAAACAAGCATATGCAAATATCTGTTGTCAAGGCTGTGACAGATGAGCTGTTGTAACCGCTGTTGGGGTTATTTGGCTGGTATTCTAAACATGCTGCCTGCGTCTTTTACTGCCCTGCTGGGGAGCTCTTTCATGAAGACCCTGCCTGACTGCATCTATCTCCCCAGGTTAAAACAAACACAAACGCCCACCACCATTCAGCCTCCCAGCCAGGCCTGCTCAGCCTGCCCTCCTCCTTCCCTGGCTCCAGCAGCCCCGTCCAGGGGGCAATAAACTCGTTATCTCCTCCTCTCAGATCCTAATCTGATGGTCCGCCACCCCGCGCACCGCCAGGTGACCTAGGGTGGGGTAGAATGGATGGGAGGGGAGGTAGAAGTTCCCCTCTTTAGCCTTTAGAGCTCCAAGTCCAGCTCCCCTCTACTCGCCTTTTAAATCCCTTCAGCTTTCCCTAGCTGTCAGCGGCATCTTAACCCCCACCTTCTGAAACCCTCCCTCGCCTGGGGCTCTGAAGACCTCCTCCTTCTCGTCTCTCTCCTCCTCCTCCTCCCCTTGTTCCTTTCAGCAATTAATCCTGCTATTGATCACAGTAAAACTCCAAAGGCTTGAAGGCTTCAGGCAGACGGGTTGAGGTCTGCTTAGTCCGGTGGGTGTACGAGGCCCCACTGCTGATGAGCACTGTGGTTTACCTGTGATGTGTAACGGTTATTTTAGATTAAACACCCAGGGCCTTGCAAAAATATTCATACTACCTTCATGTCAACTTTGTCGCATTTTGCTTGGTTTCAACTGCATTTAAAATCCCTGTAATATGGGGGGGGGGGGGGGGGGTTAGGGGTTATATATGATAGACCAATACCAAGTATTGTGTTATTAAGCGTAAGAAAAATGATAGATAGTTTTCAGAACATTTTAGATATAAAAATCTGAAAAGGGCGGTGTCCATTTATATTCAACCTAAATGCGATCTTGTGTAAGCGACTGCCTTCAGAAGTCACCAAATTAATAAAAAAGAGTCCAGCTGTGTGCCATTTAATCTCATTGTAAGTCCAGCTGTTCTCTGAAGACCTCTGAGGTCTATTAGAGAACATTAGTGAACAAAGAGCAACATGGGGAGCGAGAACGCAGTCGACCGGTCAGGGATGAAGTTGTGGAGAAGTATCTAGCACAGTTAGCACACTTTAAGCATCTCACGGAGCACTGTTCAGAGCAGGATCGTGGTGGCAGCACCGTGTTGTGGGGACGCTTTTCTTTAACAGGCAAAGGGAAGCTGGTCACAGTTGCTGAGGAGAAGGATGGGGCAGAATACAGGACAATCCTGGAAGAAAATCCAGAACAACAACCCTAAACATACAGTTATAGCTACAATGTTTGGATCAAAAGCTTGTTCATGTGTTAGAATGTCCCAGTCAAAGTCCTGACCTAAATCCAATTGAGAAACGGGAAGGATTTGAAAATGTATATTAAAGAATTTTTTTTTAAGGCTAATCCCCTCTGTGTTTTTTACCGAGCAGTAAAAGCTCACAAAAAACAGCATTCCTTGGAGTTCTTACATCCAAGTACTAGGAGTTTGAAAGGACATTGCTTGTATCCGCTTCTCTTTGGCTACGTTCACACTGCAGGCCTTAATGCTCAATTCCGATTTTTTTGTGAAATCTGATTTTTTTGCGTGGTCGTTCACATTTCAAAATATATGCGACTTGTATGTGATCACCTGTGTGAACTGAATTCATACAACTTAAGTGTCCCGTATGCGCAGTTGAGGACGCGATGACGTCACTTGTAGCAAGCATGCTCATTGTTTGCAGAAGTAAACATGGATTATAATGCTGCCGCGCATTTTGAGATCTTTAATTTCTTTTCTAACCGGAGCTTTCTCTCCATTGACTGCTCTCCTTATTGTTGTCCGCCATGGGTTTCGTTTTTCTTCCCGCTTCTGCATAGTAGGACGCAGATTAGTGACGTTTGTCGAGTATCAATGACGTACAGATCGGATGAATGCGACCTAACCGTACAGAGACAGGTCGCATTTGAAAAGATCAGATACGTATCGGAATGAGGACCACATATCCAAGTGGCCTGGGTCGCATTTGAAAAAAATCTGATCTGTGTTGTTCAGACTGTCATGAAAAGATCAGATCCAGGTCACATATGGGCAAAAAAATCGGAATTGGGTCACTTCAGGCTGCAGTGTGAATGTAGCCTTTGATAAATGCGATGGTCACAGTCCAGTATGACTTAACTTGAACCAATTTGCAAAGAACAAAAGCCAATACTTTCAGTCTCTACAGGTGCAAAGAGGTGTTAAAACATACCCCAAAAGACTTGCAGCTGTACTTGGAGCAAAATGTGGTTCTGCAAAGTGGTGATTGATCTGGCTGGGTACAAATGCACACCACACTTTTTTTTTTAACCATACATCATTTTCCTTCTGATTCAGCTATGCACTCCTATCTTTTGACACATCACATGAAATCCCTAAAACACGTTGAAGATTGTGGTTGCGGTGTGACAAATGTATGTAAAAGTTCAAAGGGTGTGAATACTTTTGCAAGTCACTGTAAGGTTCTCAAAATGAATGCTGTATTTTACAGCTGAGCAAAGGCACGTACCTATTTGACCTTCTATTCTGGCAGAACTCCAGTCATTCTTCAATGCTTTATGAGGCCTTTTTAAGATACTGACCCACACTGCTTATTGTTCTTTGCATGCAGGCTCATGAAAGTCCCTCCAACATTTTATAGTGAACTGAAACCAGACAGAATTTCCAATACTCCTTTGGCTTGCTCTGCTTTAAAATATACTCGCACTGTTTACACACCCTGACTAGTTTGTGCAGCTCAGAAAGCATCAAGGGACCAACCCATAAGCTAGACCACCTTCTGTGACAGTGATATGTTACATCTGTGCAGCTGAAGTTTTAGTACATGAAACAATCCCCAAGGTAGTCTACATTTATACGACAGTGGTCTCGCTGACGGCTCAGTGTGGTTTTACAATGCTATTTTTGTACAATCTCCCATCACTTTTTTCCTCTATCATACTTTTCCGCGCGTTTCTCACTGACCTGTGTGTTGTGCTCCTTGGTCGTCATTGTTGTTCTCAAACATACCTCTGAGGCCTTATTATACTGGGACTGAACACACACTTGGACTAGGGCTGGACCAAAAATAATGTTTCGATATTTTTAGGCAGGATGCTGATATACGATATTTATCTCGATATGATTTTCTTTTTATAAAGTGATTATAAAAAGGCATCTCTAAATCAAAGCTGAATCCCAAATGTCTCACAGGCACATTTTTGTTAAACTGGTGCAGATAAATATAGAAAATAACCTACTGAAATACATAAAAGTATAATTCTAATACTATTTACATGACCCATTTACATATTGGGCAAGTTCTGAGTTCAGCTGAGAGCATGGGATTTTATTTTGGGTCATCAGAGGGAATGGGGTTGAATACAAAAGCATACTCTACTTTTTCATTTTCTTGTAAACATGAAAATGAAATACGGACATTTGTGTTTTGAACTTGCCAAAAAGTCCAAACGTTTTAAGAGTGTGTGTCCTGCCTGTACTTAGACATGTGCACTGGAGAAACCAGAGATGTGGCCCCTAGCTTTCACATCAGCAGTTGTCCTGAGCTGCAGCTGCCCCAGAAGGGGATTCTGACCGAACATCCTGCTCTGTTTACGCACCGCTTAGACCCGCAGGTATGTCCTTTTGCGTGCGCACTCTGCCGTGTTTCCGTGAAAGACATTCTAAGTTCAATTCTGAGTAATCTGCTTCACTGTATCATCACTGGGAAATCTTTCAAGGGGTTTTCCATGGGTGATCTATGTTAGCGAGTCGGTGCTTGTCCACGCCTGGTGACACAGTCCCCCTCTGTGCTGAGTGGAGCTGAGGCTGACGCTGCAGTCCGGCTCCAGGTCTTTGATGTAAGGAGTGAGGCAAGCTGTTTGGGTGTTTGGGCAGGAGCTGGGACAGACGGGGGCAGAGTGTGATGGAGTGATTACTCTCCTTGCTGCTCTCCTGTCTGCCCTGGCATGAATGCCCCTGTTCATCCACCCTAAAAGGCACATTATTGGCTCGAAGAGAGTGGGATATCCTGGCCACTGACCCCAGAGTAGAGGTCAAGGGGAACAGGGGGGCAGATGAAAGGGAGCGTAATTATGGACAAAAGACAAAAAGAAACCTTGTCTCCAAACAACTATTTTTGTGGGAAGGGGGAGTCGTGGGGAAGAGGGGTACGATTGAGATCAAGACATTTTTCCTGGCAAGTTATGTCCTTATCGGTTCCTCTGTCCCATCATGTGAAGCTGAGGACCAGCTCTCATTGGGAGAGTTGTAACTCTTATCTGATGGTGATTGGCTGAGGCCTGCGGGCACAGGAAGTGACAGCGTGGTTCCCACAGTCCCACCCCTGAGAAAGGGCTGGACGGTGTTATTATACATGTTCAGCGATGTGTATACGGTGTCCATTTCTCCACACAGTCCTCCTCTACCATCAATGATACAGCTGCTTTTTTCGCCTTTTTCATGTGCCTGTCTTTTTCTGTATTTTCTTTCTTTTTTCTTTTCTTTTTTTGCTGTTTGCAGTGTTTTTGGGTTTTATAATCGTTTTGAACAAATACATCAAGGCTTTAGTGATTTAAGCAAGACATACAATATGACCCTATTTCCTGACCGAAGTTGTCAGAATTTATGTTCCTAGACAACAGCCACACCCCTGCATACCTTCATGCAATAACTTTGCTCTGTTATTCATCATCACATAAAAGAACATTAGGTTCACGCAAAGGTTTGAAAGATTTAAACCGCAGGTATTCTAAGGCCACTGCTGATTTGACGAAATATCTGAATAACGTTGAAAAAAAATTGGATAGAATTTCTCTGAAAAGGAAGTGTGCATCCTGTTGGATGAATTATTAAGATGATCTGCTGAATAAGCTGAACTGAAAGAAAAATACCTTCTGAAGAATAGAAATCAGTGAAAATATTGGAGAAGCTAAGCTTTTAGAAGAATACTTGAAGACATGTTTTAGAGGCATATTTAAGAGGCAGCTGAAGAAGTGTAAAATAGTTTAAAGAGTTTAAACAGTAACATGCTAATACTATCATGTTAAGTGAAAACATCAAACTCTAGCTTCTACGCTATGCAATTGTGCAGATGTTACCTTGCTTGCTATGGGTAGCTAGCATCAACTCCACTAAATTCAGAACTGTAATGTGAACCTGTTGAATAGATGATGCGTCTTCTGACCCTTGCTTAAGTTAGCTCTTAGAATCATCTGCAATTTTCCTATGGTTGTGTCTTCATGCTGTTTGGGATTTCTGCAGTTTATTAGCAGAACAGAAGGATGCAGGATGATTTTGTTTTTCCTTCGTAGCAAAGTGTTGCACAACACCAAGTCTGCCACCTTGTGCCATGATTTTTAATCTGATGTTCCACTCTGGGGTTATTGAGCTCAAAAGGAGGCATGAAGTTAGTTTATTTTGAAAAATACATTGAACCTGACAAGAGGAAAAATTAAACTGAACTTAAATAGTCTCAGGCAATGGTGGAGACACAAAATAATAAATAATAAATAAATAATTATAATAATGCAAAATAATAATAAAAGAAAACTTTTTGTGTTCATTTTAATTAGTTCATGTTGTCTAGATTTTTCTTTTCCCTGATTTATTGAATACATTTTATATACATCATTTTAAAGCTGCGTATATAATAGAGGCTTGCACTACATATATATATATATATATATATATATATATATATATATATATATATATATATATATATATATATATATATATATATATAATTTTCTATTTTAATAACAACATGATTGGTGATTAACCTATATTTACATCAAAAGTCTCTGTTTTTATCTTCACAAACTATTTTCTACTGAAAATGTTGTTCTTGTTTGTTTTCTGCATCTAACAACAAGCAGTTCTGCTTAAATGTATAACTAATATTCCTCTCTTTAGTTACAACAGCATTATTGTAAGTATAGATATGGATATTATGATTATATCACATCTCTTGTATCACATCTCTTGCAATATATATCATAAATACACCTGTAGAAGGTGCAACAATGACAAAGGATTTTTTTTTCCATGTAATTTCAGAGTCATTTCTGTTCTGAGTAATCCTCACTATGTGACAACACCAAAAACAAACAAACAATTAAACAAAATAATGTACACATACAGGAAAAGGGTGACCATGCCTTCTATACAAGAATAATATTTTGCATATAGTCATTGTAAAAAAATATATATATATATCTGTCAATGATAACACATTACCTCTAAAATCCCTATGTAGTACATTGTGACAAGCAATATACACCCAATGTAAAGGGAGGGTGTGCTTTGTATTTACAATGACTGCGTATTAAGGGATTGATGATGCTGTCTCAGTGATAGACATAGAACAACAGTCATTATTCTGAGACTCTAAAGTTACTGAATCTGAATGTCTCAAGCAGTTCTCACTACTTGTTTCTATCATACCTTTAAAAGAAAATCCACATTGTGTTCCGGCTCTACGTCTTCCTTTTTTCTGATCTTAATAACATTGTCTTCGGGTAAAATAAATCAAACAAAAATTATTGGAAATTTAGTTCAGTGAAAATACCCCTGTTTTCCTTGTCTTCCTACAATACTTTAGATATGACCATTTTCACTGCCCATATTGTTCTTTCAGGTTCACAGCTTCACGCTTCATTTGCTGCTTCTGCCATCAGCCGTTACGGTTGTGTGGGTGAGTAAAGAGAAAACACCTCGTTTTAAACATAGGAAGGACTTTCCCTTTTTTAAAATCATTTTCAGAGCAAATACCCATCATGTTCGCCCACAAGAATTCCTCATTGTGCACTTTTTCAGAAATACATGTTATAGGTTATTCATCTTTTCAGTAACAACAGTTTCTACTTTCAAAAATTTGCCACTATTTTACTACAGACCATTCAGAGCACTATATTCAAATTTAATTCAAAAATACTTTATTTCTCCCAAAGGGAAATTAAATGTTGATGTAACTCATTTTGTCAAGAAGTTATTATAGATGGAGATGGCTGTGGGCAGGAAAGATCTCCTGTAGCTGTTTGTTTTACAATCTGAAGAAGCCTTTGACTGAAGAGGCTGTTTCCCAATGACAATGTCATGAAGAGGATGTTCAGGATTGTGCATAATGTTCTTGATTTTATGCTAAATCCTTCCTTGCATCATTGTCTCCAGAGGTTCCACAGTCATCCCCAAAACAGAACCAGCCTTCTTTGTCAGTTTGTTGAGCCTTTCCAGATTCCTGGCTCTGATGCTGCTGCCCCAACAGATGATGGCAGAGGAGATGACGCTCTCAACAACAGACTTATAGAAGATATGCAGCATCTTGCTGCAAAGCTTGAAGGGCCTAAGCTTCCTCAAAAAGTACAGTCTGCTCTGTCCTTTCTTGTAGACAGCTTCACTGTTGAGTCTCCAGTCCAGTCTGTTGTCCAGATGAACACCGAGGTATTCATACTCCTCCACCACCTCCACTTCTTCTCCCATGATGGAAATTGGGTTTGATCTAATCCTGTTTCTACTGAAATCTACAATCATCTCGTTTGTTTTGTTCACATTCAAGATGAGATGATTGCTTCCACACCATCCCACAAATCAGTCCACTAGCTCTCTGTATTCAGCTTCTTGTCAATCTCTGATGCACCCGACAACTGCGGAATCATCTGAGTATTTCTGTAGATGACAGAGGTCGGACTTGTCCTGGAAGTCTGATGTGTACAGAAAGGGAATAGTGAGAGTACAGTCCCCTGTGGTGCTCCTGTGTTGCTGACCACCTGGTTAGACACACCGTCCTTCAGTCTCACAAACTGTGGTCTGTTTGTAAAGTAGTCATAGATCCAGGTGATTGTTGAGGCCTTCACCTGAGTCTTCTGGAGTTTCTGACAAAGTAAATCAGGCTGAATTGTGTTAAATGCACTGGAGAAATCAAAGAACATGGTCCTCGCAGTGCTGCCTGCTTTGTCCAGGTGACAGTGGGTTTGTTGAAGCAGGTGTATGATGGGGTCTTCAACTCTAGCTCCACAGCAATAAGCAAACCGGTGGTATGTGCTGGTTTGCTTACACAGGTGGGCCAACAGGAGTCTCTGCCGGACCTTCATGATGTGTGATGTCAGGGCAACGGGTTTGTAGTCGTCATTGATGACTGATGGGTGAGTTTTCTGTGGTACCGTAACCAGACAGGATGTCTTCCACAACAGCGGCACCTTCTCTTGGGTCAAGCTTAGATTGAAGAGGTGCTGCAGAATCCCACAGAGCTGCTCTGCACAAACCTTCAGGACTCTGGGGCTGACACCATCTGGACCTGCAGCCTTGTTCCGGTTCAGTCTCTCCAGCTGCCTCTTCACCTGACTTCTAGAAACAGAAAAGTAGGAGGGGGAGGGGGCAGCAGCATCTCCTGATTTGGTTGAAGACAAACTAGTGAAAGCAGAAGAGTACAAGACTGAGGTAAAGGATAAAACATCTGAGGTGTGACAGGAACGCTGTGGGTCAAAGGAGGGTGGGATGTCTGTTTGGCTGGGGGAAGGAGGGGAGAATGGTGAGCCTGTTCCTGAACTGAACCTATTGAAGAATGTGTTCAGCTCATTTGCTCTGTTCAGACTTCCATCTTTCCGATCCTATTTCTGCTTGAAGCCTGTAATCTTCTTCATCCCTGACTACACATATTTGATACTGTTCCTCTGCAGTTTACTCTCCAGCTTCTTCCTATATACATCCTTGCTGTCTCTGATCTTGACTTTGAGCTGCTTCTGTATACTCCTCAATAACTCTCCGTCTCACTCCCTAAAGGCTCTTTTTTTCTTGTACAACAGTTTCTTCAGGTCACTGGTGATCCAGGGTTTGTTATTAGGGAAGCATCTCACTGTTCTGGTGGGGATGATGCTGTCCACACAGAAGTTCATATAGTCGGGTCAAACACTCAGTCATGGCCTTTATGTCCTCTCCATGTGGCTTGCAAAGAGAAATCCAATTGGTGGTTTCAAAACAACCCTGTAGGGCTTCTTCAGCTTCCTGTGACCTCTTTCTCACAGCCCTTTTTTGTTACAGGTAGTCTCTTGACAAGGGGTTTATAATCTGAGCAGAGAAAAACAAGGTTGTGATCTGATTTATCCAGAGGAGGTCTTGATTTGGAAATATATGAATCCTTGACATTTGCGTAAAACTAATCCAATGTCAGCTGACAAACTGTTGAAGCGTTGGCAGTGTAGCAGAGAGTGAGGCGTGATTAAAATCACCACATATTGCCACAAAATAATTGGGGTGTTGTGTCTGTATCCTGATGACATCACATGCATTGTCGGCAACAGCTGAGGGTGGGATGTAAACAACCACCAAAACAACACTTGTGAACTCTCTTGGCAAATAATATGGATGAAAACTTACTGCCAATAGTTCAATGTCTGGACTGCAGAGACAACACTTTACAGTAACGTGTGCTGGATGACACCATCTGTTGTTGACAAGCACTGCCAATATCCTTTCCTTTTCTTGCTGCTCGAATAGTCAGGTAGCCCCACATAGAGACGTTATAGTAGGGGATATGATCCTGCAGCCATGTCTCAGTAAACTGCATTCCCAATACTCTTGCTGAGTCCTTGTCAAGGCTTGAAGTTCATCCAACTTGTTAGCTAACGACCTCACATTGCCCATGATGATGGATGGCAGAGATGGTTTGAACTTCCTCCTTCTCTCTCTCCTCTTTGCTCCTGCTCTGCAACCATGCTGCCTACTTTTCACCTTCTTTGGGATTTGTGGCTTCAATTGTCGTATTATTTCTGCTTTTGCAATGTTAATCAGCTGCTCCCTGTTGTAAACCACCCTGTTGCCATGGTTACGTGTCATAACAAAGGTGCAAAATATAGAAAAGTATTGGGGAAAATCAATACAGCTGCACAGCATCCAATACAGGAAGAAATGGCTGTCCAAAAAAAGCAATTTTTCCAAGAAAAGCAGGAATGAAATTTTGAAAAAAGAAAAAATCTCAGTCAAAGTTAAAGAGCTACTTCAACATGCTGCCACCCTGAGCGGCACAATTCTAAAATGTAAGATACATGTAAAAATAAAAATATGTAAGATATATGTAAAAATAAAATATCATGGCCTTAATTAATCTGCAATTTCCTGTATTTTAGGTCATTTATTAAGTTTGTTGGTTTAATCGTTTGTTTTAATTCTTTGTATTGAAGATGTTTTTTAATTGCTCAAGGCTGGAGCAACTTTTTCTAGTGGGGATGCAACAATATGAGGTTTTTCATCATGATTAAATGAGTGTGTGTGCAAATTCACCACAGTTACAAGCAATGTCATTGTTTTGTTAAAATGTGTTTAAAATGTGCAAACATCTTGTTACAAGCTTAAACGGGCAGTGTGTAACTAATTTGGCTTTTAATTAGGAAAAATCCAGTATTGCTTCTATAAATAGATATTCTGCCAAAGCCTAATAACATCACATCAAAAATGAAAGCGTTATCATAGCTTAGAATTCTTAATTTATAAATACATAGGTGGCAGTGCACCCACTGGGGGGCGCCATGTTGCATCGCTATTTCTAATTTCAGAAGCGGAAAGGGGACAAACTTGTCAGCCATACGCGTTTTCCCTATCTGTCTCCTATATGAAGACATGCTGTAGGTGGAGCAGGAGTAGAAAACAAGCAAAGACGGCAGTAGATCAATCTACTTGCTGTTTTCTGTTGAAATGGAGAACCGTCCATACTCTTTGCCTAGTGAGAGGGCAGAGAATGTAACCAAGAAAAGAAAAAGATGTAATAAGCGGGAGAAAATGAGAGTCTATATCGGCATAGCTATTATTACCAGGTGGAGTGGGAACAATCCATGAGGGAGTGCAGACTCAAAACTGCCGGACAGCAGGTAAGTTGATTCAATATAACCTTGAAGTTTATTTTGGTGTTATGTTAGAAACAGGGTGGTGTAGTCCAGCAACTCAGGGACGGATCATTTGTTCGTCTCTCTCTACCTCTAGTATGTGTGTACGCGTAGGAATATCAGCTACGCAGTTCACTGTCTGTAGTGCAGCAGCAAGAGGGGTCTCTCTACCCATGTATATAGTCGGTTTTTATAGAGCTCAAATAAGCAACTGCACGTTCAGAAACAAACCCAAAAAACTGAGACTCAGAGTTTACAAGCGAGTTTAGAAAGAAACAAGAAGACTTGGCAACAGTGCCAAAAACCATTTAACTCGATTACCATAGCTATTAGCTATTAGTAGTAGCTTGGTACCAAATACATGGAGGACGTGTTTACATTGTCACATTTATGATACTCCACGGGCTTCCGTAGAAGTTATTACATGCTTGACGGCAAGGTCGTTTGTAATTCATTTAGCGCACCTCTAGATGGTTCCCCAGTGAGGAAATCTTACACACTGGGGCTTTGAAGTTAATGAGCTTTAATCAGTTTTCATGCAGCATAAACATTAGTCTGTGATGGCCTGGCAACCTGTCCCACCTCTTGCCCAATGACAACTGGAAACAGGTGACCTTGCATGTATAAGTGTGTATAGACAATTAATAGACTATTGGTAGTAGGAGTTGTAGTGACACAGTGTTTTATATTGTACTTCCTTTTTTAAATCTGTGTCTGCACAAAGCTGGGTTCCATTCAAAGTAGTTAAAATCTATATCCTGCACATCAGGTGCTAATAATGTTGAAATTAACTGCATCACATATTACAAAAGGAACATTTTATGAATGAAAAAAGCAGGACTGAGCCAAAGATTATCCCCTTAACCATGGGTCTTCAACCCTGGTCCTCAGGATCCACAGTCCTGCATGTTTTAGATGTGTCTCTGCTCCAGCACACCTGAATCAAATGATTGCATGACCTCCTCAGCAGCCATTTAGGGCTGCAGAGGCCTGTTAATCACCCATTAATTTAGCTCAGGTGGATGGAGGCTTGGAAAAACCTAAGACATGCAGGAAAGTGTGACCTGTGGACCAGGAATTTTTGGAGTACTTTATATTTTTCTTAAGGCTTTTATTATGAAGGTCTGGTTGAAGTTGTGTTTCACATCAACTGCTGTTTTGATGCCTTTAACATAGTAGACACTCATCATACTAGTAAAGAAAGCTTGTATAGTTATTTTTTATTGTCCTGTTACCAGTTTAAACAGACCCTTGGCTGCAGCGCCAGTAGTCTAAGAAGACAGACATACTGGTAACAAGTTAAAAAGACCAGACGGATAACTGTGAAGACCACAAACGTCGAGCTTAAAGTTAAAGGACTTAGCCGTTAGACATCTAGTGACTGCTGGAGGCACTTGTAGATGTTACTTTTAGTGGAGGTAACATCTACAAAGTCTACCCTGCAGAGTAATAAAGTCCAATGTTGTGCAATTATACACTGTTTTAAAGTTATTTAATGTTTAATAAATAACTCTCTGTCTGTTAGGTATTGTCCGGTGAATATTCAATTCAATTCAATTCAATTTTATTTATGTAGCGCCAATTCATGAAACATGTCATCTCAAGGCACTTTACAAAGTCAAATTCAATCAGATTATACAGATTGGTCAAACATTTCCTATATAAGGGAACCAGTTGATTGCTTCAAAGTCCCGACTGTCAGGATGCAGCTTGTAGGCTGCATGCTGAGCCTCCCTTCCTCTCTCTCTTCCCTGCGCAGCCTGATTGGTTCCACCTGTCAGGCTGCAATTATCACTGATTTGTTTCCACCTATTGTCACCTCTATATATACCCACCACATTCTGTTCTCGTTGCCGGTCTGTAGTGTTCTACTCCTGCTCAGTTTCAGCCAGTAATCCTGTGTCAGCTCAGTTTTTGTTCAGTCAGCCAGAAGACTTTTCTTCAGCTTTGTTTTTGTTCAGTCAGCCAGAACACTTTTCTTCAGCTTTATTTTTGTTCAGTCACTGCCAGAGACCCTGCTCAACTCTGTTCCAGCTAGTCACAGCCAGAGATTCCGTTCCTGCCCAGTCTCAGCCAAAGACACTGTTCCAGCTAAGTAACAGCCAGAGACTCCGTTCCAACTCAGCCCGCAGTCTAGGGTTCGCCGGTTCTGGTGTTCCGCTGTGGTCCCTGTCTTCGGCTCCTGTTCTCCGTCCTGGCTTCAAGTTCTCGGCTGCTGGGTTCCGTCCGGGTTTCAAGTTCTCGGCTGCTGGGTTCCGTCCTGGTCTCAAGTTCTCAACTCCTGGTGAGCCGTCCTGGTCTCAAGTTCTCGACTCCTGTGTTCTGTCCCGGTCTCAAGTTCTCAACTCCTGGTGAGCCGTCCTGGCCTCAAGTTCTCAACTCCTGTTCACGACTCCTGGGTTCCGTCCTGGTCTCAAGTCCTCGGCTCTGGTGTTCCGTCCTGGTCTCAAGTTATCGACTCCTGGATTCCGTCCTGGTCTCAAATTCTCGGCTCCTGTGTTCCGTTCTGGTCGCAAGTGTTCCGCCCTGGTCTCAAGTCTTCGGCTCCAGTGTTCCTTCCTGGTCAGTCTCTCCGCTCTCCTCCTGCCGGCCAGCTTCTGCACCCTACATCTCCGTCTGGTAAAAGACTCTGGCTCCTTACGTCATCCATCATCCACTCTGTTCAATAAACTCACTTTTAAGAACTAGCTCTGTGTGTGTGCGTGCTGTGTCCGGGTTCATCCAA
Source organism: Fundulus diaphanus (assembly GCA_037039145.1). NCBI lineage: Eukaryota > Metazoa > Chordata > Actinopteri > Cyprinodontiformes > Fundulidae > Fundulus > Fundulus diaphanus. The sequence continues at coordinate 39,660,925 of CM073126.1, forward strand.
GACAAAATCATGACACCGACAAGCAGCATTCACTCCTGGAGAAGCGTAGAGCTACAGGGAGAGTCGTCTGCATTGTCCATGGCTTTGCAGCAATCCCTCATACTGAGCAAGCATGAAGCGACAGCGGAAAGAAAAACTCCTCATTAACGGGAAGGAAAAAACCCCAGCAGAACCGGGCTCAGTATGAACGGTCATCTGCCTCGACCTACTGGGGGTTACAGAAGACAGAGCAGAGACACAACAAGACAAACAAAAAAAGCACAGAAGCACAAATCGATCCAGTAATCTGTTCTACATTAGATGGTAATAGCGGGTGATCTGTTCCCTGGATAATGTCACAGCTAACAGAACGTCAGACCAGGTGTACCTACTATGAAGAAAAAAGAGAGAGGGCAAAAAGTTAAAAGCTGAAATGACAACAGTCATTTCAATGCAATGCAATGCAAAACTGGAGAACAGTAGACTGGAGAACAGTAGAAATCAGTAGAGTGAGAAAAATAGGCCCTGATGTCCTCCAGTAGCCTAAGCCTATAGCAGCATAACCATAGAGGTAGCTCAGGGTAACATGAGCCACTCTAACTATAAGCTTTGTCAAAAAGGAACGTTTTAAGATTAGTCTTAAAAGTAGACAGCGTGTCTGCCTCACGGACCAAAACTGTGAGTTGGTTCCACAGGAGAGGAGCCTGATAGCTAAAGGATCTGCCTCCCATTCTACTTTTAGAGACTCTAGGAACCACCAGCAGACCTGCAGTCTGAGAGTGAAGTGCTCTGTTAGGAACATACGGGGTAATCAAAGCTCTGATATATGATGGAGCTTGATTATTAAGGCCTTTATCCTATTCTTGATTTAACAGGAAGCCAATGAAGGGAAGCTAAAATTGGAGAAATATGATCCCTCTTGTTGATTTTCATCAGAACTCTTGCTGCAGCATTTTGGATCAGCTGAAGACTTTGAACTGCATTTTGTGGACTTCCTGATAGTAAAGAATTACAATAGTCCATCTTTGAAGTAACAAATGCATGGACTAGTTTTTCAGCATCACCCCTGGACAGAATATTTCTAATTTTGGCGATATTCCTGAGGTAAAAAAGGAAACTCTGGAAACCTGTTTAATATGGGATTTAAATGACATGTCTTGGTCGAAAATAACACCAAGATTTTTTACATTATTACCAGAGGCCAAGTTAATGCCATCCAGATTAAGTGATTGATTAAGAAGTTTATTTTTTGAGGACTCTGGTCCAAAGATTACAACTTCTGTCTTGTCAGAATTTAAGTGCAGGAAATTTAAAGTCATCCAGCTTTTGATGTCATCAAGACATTACTGCAGTCGAAGTAATTGATTGGATTCATCAGAATTTAAGGATAAATATAGCTGAGTGTCATCAGCATAACAGTGGAAATTAATCCCATGCGGTCTGATAATTTTGCCAATCGGAAGCATATATATAGTAAAGAGAATTGGTCCAAGGACTGAACCCTGTGGTACTCCACAAGTGACCCTAGAGCTTGAAGAAGATTTATTATTAACATGAACAAACTGGAATCGGTCCGACAGATAAGATTTAAACCAGCCTAATGCTTTCCCCTTAATCCCTACAGTATGCTCAAGTCTTTGTAGGAGAATATTGTGATCAACTGTGTCAAATGCAGCACTGAGATCTAACAGGACAAGTATAGACACAAGTCCATTATCTGAGGCCATGAGAATATCATTGGTGACCTTCACCAGAGCTGTTTCAGTGCTATGATGAGCTCTGAAGCCTGACTGAAACTCCTCAAGTAGGTCATTACTTTGTAAATGTTCACAAAGTTGATTAGCAACTACTTTCTCAAGAATTGTAGATAAGAAAAGAAGATTAGATATAGGTCTGTAATTTACTAACTCATCTTGATCAAGAGATGGTTTCTTAAGTAAAGGTTTAATAACAGCTACTTTAAAAGCCTGTAGTACATATCCATTTACTAAGGATAGATTAATCATGTCTAAAATAGTGCCACTGATCAAAGGGAATATCTCTTTAAACAACTTGGTTGGGATTGGGTCTAACATACAGGTAGAAGGTTTAGATGAAGCTAGAATTTTAGATAGCTGAGAAAGCTCTACTGCTTCTAAACAGTTCAGACACTGCGCAGGTTCTAAAGATTCCTCCAACGCTGCCTCACTTACTAAGGACGAGGTAATCATGTTTGGGAGGATGCCAATTATTATATTTTTAATCGAATCAATTTTATTTATGAAGAATCCCATAAAATCATTACTGCTAAGATATAAGGGAATGGATAGATCAACGGAGCTGTGACTGTGTAAATTTGGCAACTGTACTGAAGAGAAATCTAGGATTATTTTTATTCTCCTCAATTAATGATGAAAGATATGCTGCTCTAACTCTATGAAGGGTCTTGTTATACAACAATAGACTGCCCCTCCAGATTAGGTAGGATTCCTCTTGGTGTGTAGAGTGCCATTTTCTCTCCAATTTCCTAACATTGTGCTTCAAGGAACGCAGCTCTGAATTAAACCAGGGAGCCAGCTTCCTGTGAATAATCACCTTCTTTTTCAAGGGAGCTACATTGTCTAATGCAGAACGCAATAACGAAGTCACACCGTTAACAAAGACATCTATTTGTGAATGGGAAGAAACAACATTGCTGCTATCTGCAGGGTATTTCTGCAATACTGACGATATTAAAAGGGGGACAGACTCTTTAAAGTTTGATGCAGCATTGTCTGATAAAGATCTACTATAATGGAACCCTCTTTTGGGGGTGGAGAATTCAGTTAGATTAAACTCAAATGTTATTAAAAAATGATCAGATAGGACAGGGTTGTGAGGAAATACTGTTAATTCTTCACAATCAATGCCATATGTCAGCACAAGGTCTAAAGTATGGAGCCAAGAGTGCGTCGGTTTATGCACATTTTGAGCAAAACCAATTGAATCTAGGATAGTTTTAAAGGCTACACTAAGGTTATCACATTCTGTGTCAACATGAATGTTGAAATCCCCCACTATAATAACCTTGTCAGTGATAAGAAATCAGATAAGAAGTCTGACAACTGATCCAAAAACTGAGAGTAAGGGCCTAGAGCTGATATCAGGACAATAGTTGAAAGGGATGATTCAACCACTGGCGGTCTTTTAACAGCAATCTCTGCCCACATATAGAATAAGGAGTGACAACTTCTCTTCAAGTTCAGGAATTTATTAACAGAAATAAAATTATCATCCAGAGAACATCACTATTTAATGCTGTTTATCTGAATTAACACTATATTTCAATCAACAAATCCTCTCTATGAAGCTAGTGAAATTTAACTAAACTACTAAGCAAAATGAAGATAAAAAGAAGCTAAGAAACTATGCATCGTATATCATCATCAGCATCGTCGGATCAATTCAGTGAATCCTGGTTCACAGTAGATCTCAGTTAAAAAAGCCAAAGTTCAACTTAAAGAACATGGAATGGAGTTAAATTAGCTTAACTAACAACATTTGGTATGTGTTTCCACCCATTCACAATGCAAATCCCAAGTTAAACTAACATTATTTGATGAAATAACATTTTAAAGAAGGATTTTCTCAGTAAACATCAGTTCTTCTAGAATGCTCGATTTTTATTAATGCGATTATACCTCCGGGAGGCTAGGGGTCACTGTAGCAATCGGTCACTTGCTAACGGGGCTACGTCGGTTAGCTCCATGTGTTTAAAAACACCTTGTGAACGCATTATGTAAACCTTCTAAATAAACCATTTAACTCTCCCTGTTTGTTTCACTGCCAAACCTGTCGGTGCCTCGTGTGAGTTTGGTTTACTTTGGCCATCCAAGGGAAAGCAGTACTCGAAGGAAATATTGGTTATTTCAGCAGCGTGCATGCGGCTCTGCGGCTAGCCGAAACGGTCTGAGGTCCTGCATGCAGTCGCTGAGCTCTCAGCTTGTCTGGTGAGGGAAGGCGACTGATCCGCGCCGTCTGGAGTCAGCTTTCCTGTAACAGCTGAGGAAAAATAAATAAAGCTGTCTCTGCATTCTCTCACTTCAGCGTTGCGCAGAAGTGAGACTGCAAACTTATCTTTGATCCGCCCGGTCAGGTCCTCGAACCCAGTCGGGTCCTCTACTCCGCAGAGGACGAGTTCCTCTCCATTGCTGTCCCAACGAAACAGCAGGAACTGAGTTTCACAGAAGCACATTATTCCTCAGCTTTTGGGTCTTTCGAGCCCCATGAGGCCCACCTGGTTGGCTGGTCTCCCCAGCCACCCTCTCCTCCAGAGTCCAGGCAAGAAGTGTGTGAAAGAAAGAGGTGTAGTCTGGCCCTATAGACCCCTTGCAACCACGTGACTCCGTTACCCAGAACCCCTTGCGTGGCGGCCATATTGGTTGGCATGCCATTGTCTACACAACGCGCCAACATGCAATCAAAGTCTTACGTGGATGAGTTACAGCCTTCTGATAAGGCAGCTTACTTCGCTAAATGTGCAAGGATCGGTAATGCGGACCCTTTGGCTCTTCCTGATAAGGATTTTTCTAGCAATCCCGATGATTGGCCATCAGTTTGCTACGCGGATCTGGTGAACTACCTTGTGTTGTCACCCACCCCAACGTACAGTGGCGATCAGATGAAGGCCTACAAGAGTTTGGAAGCGCACAAACAGTTCACTGCCGGGTGGATACGTGAACTGTCTGTTTGTTACCTGAATGATGTAGCAGTTGTGCTGCCGCCTGTTTCAGCATGCCTCCGCTCGCGGGGCGGGCCTGGCGACCTGCCGTGCCGTGCCGCACGGCCGCCGGTGCGGTGCGTGAGCTGGGCTCTACCCCCTGCTCTGGGTCCCTGTTCACCCACCGTCGCTCCCCTGCCTCTGCCACCACAGCGAGCGGTCCCAGAGGGGGCACGACTTACAGTGTGTACAGTCCGGCCGCGTCCGAGCGTCGCGCCGCACAGATCGTGAGCGGTGAACGTTTAAACCCCGCGGTTCCGTGGCACAGTTTGAGATGTTTATAAGTACCACGACTGAAAAACTCGTACAGTCTATGCCCGGCTTTTTTTAGCCGTGAAAACACTGTAGGAGTTAGCAACGCCACATGCCTACCAGTCTATCTAACTAAGTACTACTCATGCTACTAGGCCGTTCCGTTAATTTAATTTACAATCAACATATCCATTGATGAATCAGCACCTTACCTTTTACAAAGTGATCGCTGCACACCCGTGCATTGTTGATGTTCACGTTCTCCAGGTCAGCACGTGAAATTCGTGTCAGCCAAACACGCCGCCTGCGCCTTTAAAACTCAAGTGTCTTAGCACACTGCCGGTCTATTATGGTAGGCAACCTATAGAAAGACTTTTTGTCCCTCCCAGCACGATTCCCGCAACCAACAACGCAACAGGTTTGCACCATGTTGAATAGTCTTTTGTATACGCTCCGCCGGCCATAAGAGTAATAAGCTAACTGGGCCAGTGCAGTGGTGGGTAGTCACGCTAGCCTGCCCACCAAGATGGCGGCGCGCACTCCCGATCACGTGACCGTGACGTCAGATGCAAGGGGTCTATTGCAGGGCACCCTGCTGAGAGAGGCTGTCTCTGCGTATATGCGTGAAATTCCTTTGCCGACTTCTCCCCCATGATACATGTTTCCAATTCAATCTAAATTCTAGTCCATGGCAAGATGGCACAACACCAAAATAAAGCAAAATGTAAAATTTGGAGGTTAAAATATCCCTGCTGTGCTTTCACTGCTTTCTGCTTTTGTCTGCGGTGAAACATCTGAGACGCTATGTATACAAGACAACCAAAACCAAAGGTTTTTAATAAGCCAATACCCAGATAGGGTTTTATTAGTAATTCAATTGCAAACGGGTGATAGCCCACTAACCCGCAGAAATGTGTCTCATGATAACAATTACAACTGGTGATAGTTTTATCCTTCTTGAGATGTGTTTTTATTATGTGAGGTTTCTGGGTTGTGTAAATGCCTAATCTGATGGCTGTCCATACGATCTTGTGATGTTTATGAAACTCATCAAAGCTTTGTGCTCATTTTTGTGATGAAGAAAAACTCAAAACGGCAGCAGAATGTGAACCAACAACAGAATGAGTACATATAGCATTTGACAGTAGAACAATTTTATTTTAAAAGCATTGTGAAACTGAAAACTGCAGTCACGTTGCGTTCTGACAGGCTTCTCGTTTTACTCGTGGAAAATCTATAACCTTGCACGCTTCATTCAACTGAAAAAGTCTCTTTCATGAATATTTCTTACAGCTATATTCAAACATAATAGAACACTTATGATTACAGCCCCAATTCTCACATGATTTTTGCCACCTTGTGCCTGGAGACCAAAAAGAGGTAAACAACAATGATAGCAAAGGAGTAGCTTATCTGCTGCACGCAGAATCACAGATACATTTCATTTCTTGCTTCAAATAATGACAATATTGAGTGTGAGGAAATTCCATCACCCAGTTTTTGCCTTCATGTTTATCATTAAGTCGCGCTAGACCAAATTCTGTTTCCTGTGTGCTTCTATTTGACACGTACATGCGGTTAAAAACAGTATGTTAGGTTGTCTACTTGCTCAGATCCTGTACATAGGTTTCACACTCTTTTATCAGTCCTAATAATGCAAAGAAACTATCAGAACTTGTTGAGATACTGTTTATCATCTTGAAAGCAGTTTTGCAACTAGGCTCTTGGTTCAGCAGCATTCAACCGTGGCAAATCACAGAGAAGGACAGAAATGTCTTTGGCTCGATTCATACCACAAGGGTAACTATTTTTACAACTCTGATCTGATACAAGAAGTACTAAAGTCAATTTAAAATGAGTCCTTTTTCAGTTCAGTTTCTGTTTTTATTATCTGTGTACGTAAAAGATGACCCTGGAGATAGGAGGCTAATGTAATTTCATGATAATGTTCTTAGAAAGCAGTAATGTAACATGTGCGGGGAATAAAATCGCTAAAATATGTGTCTCTGCATGCTTTTAGCAAATTGTAGCGCCCTGCTGACATTTACAACAATGGTCCTCAGTAAGTTGTCCCTCGATCATAACTTTTTCCTTTCCAACCAGAAGCTTCTGGCATTAGTCTGGCTGGTAATCTCACCACTCCTCTAAACATTGTTCCCATTACTGTTGCGAAACAGATCAATGTTTATCTTGTCTAACCAGGGGTGTTGCTAGGAAGAATGCCATACTGGGGCACAGACCCCAGCTTTGAAATGTATGATTGCTGTAGTTTTCAGTAGGTTTTGTAACTCTGCTCTTTGATGTCATTTTTTTAGCCTTACTATCAAAAATCACTGTTGAAGGCAAGTCAGTAAAAATTTATGAATGTTTGTTTAAATAAAACGGTACCAAACAATTGAGTCCTGCTGGAGGGAGGTGGACTGGGACAAAAACCCATGCAGGACCTTTTCCTGAATTGACATGATCTGGGAAATCTTCTTGACCCAGATGCAGAAAACCACAGATGAAACACATAGAACAGCTCAATATATTTATTTCAATAGAAGTTATTTCTGAAAGGTGGAGCGGACCAGGTACAGATTTGTGGGTTCTTAGTGATCTAGAATGGAGAAGACAACCAGAGCTAGGATTGCACAGTGTAGAATCTTGCAGGTGGAAGGGTGTAATTGGCTTACTGTGAAAAGCTGCAGGTAAGGCCAGTAGAGAAGTATTGAGATCCTGGGGTGAATGCTGGGGAGTCGGAGAGGCGATGGAGAGTGGGCAGGCCAGAGGAGCAAGCGTTCACAGCCATGGGAGATCACTACCAAAGGTTATGTCAGCAATGCAGTTCTTGGTAGTTGACTGGAAAAATGTCTGACGGAGATCAACCTGGAGGGAGAGAATAGATGAGTGAGCGGGCAAAGAAGGGTGTCACAGTGAGCAACAAACGTAGTTCTTGACCACAAGGAAGTTCAGGAGGCTTGAATGTACCAACTGTGTGGGACCATCAGGTGAAGAATGACTGCAGCACTGCTCCTTAAAAACACTGCAGGAGATGAATGCAATGACACACATGTGCCACCTGCCACTGGGAAGCCAAGCCCTCCAGCAGAGATCCTCAGGAAAGAGAGGTGACTCACATCCACACAAAAAACAGGTACACCAGGATCCTGACAATGAATAGGCCCACCAGCCAGATATACAGTATATCAACGGTTCCCTTACAAGGCTGTCCTGATTTCTACTTATCTGATAATATGAAGCATGTTGATCCTTGGCAAGAAAAAAGCTTCTGCAAACACTATCTGCATGATTCTTCTTTCATGCTCCTTTACTCTTTGACTGACATGCTTCATGTTTTTCATTGAGCCTTGAAAGGGGCTAGTTTTATCAACAACTTTCTGCTACGTTCTCTTATTATCCGCTCAAAACGTCAGCTGTCAGTTCCATCTTTACAATTACTCATGTCCTTCGGACACAGGGTGCTAACTAGTTGAAAATATTGTAACAAAATGCTCTTCCCTTCATCTTTAGTCACACAGCTTTTAACATCATGAAGAAACAAGATACTTTATATGGCCTTTCATTATTATTCATTTTCCTAATAAAGCAATCCATGTGTTATTTTTGTGAATAACATTGATTTAGAAAACACTGGTTCACAATAGTGAATATGAGAGAATATGAAACAAGTAATAAATTGATGGTACCATTTGGCTGTGACTAATTATTACTATTGATTGTTTTCTTCAGAGTACTCTGTCTTCAGACAGCCCATAGACCTACATGTATGTTAGCATTAGTTCCACTGAGATAAAGTACAGCATTCAGATGAAAAACAGTTTCAGCTGTAAATGTGACGTTTTCCAGGTTTATTCTGGTGAATAAACCGGTTTTCTGCCTAGCTGCAAAAATAAACTGGCTACAGTGATCAATGTTGGGAGTAAGCGTAAGAAGCCTAAAAAAAACACCCTTATTTTTTCAGTAACAGAGTAATCTAACTAATTGCTTTTCTCATTTAGGTAATGCTGTTACGTTACTTGCAATATAACGTTTCTTCAGCTCGATCAATTATAGCGACTTTTATTAAGAGTGGGAGTTTTTTTTCTAATGCAGGGGTAACACGGAAGGTGGAAAGGGGGGTAAGATGGAGGCATATGTGACACTCATTGGCACTCTACACATCTAGAGGAATCCTACCTAATCTGGAAAAAACAGTCTACCCTTTGAAGAGTTAGGGCAGCATATTTTTCATTATTAATCAAGGAGAATAAAAATAATCCTAGGTTTCTATTCAGTGCAGTTGCCAAACTTACCCAGAGTCATAGCTCCGTTGATCCATCCATTCTCTCAGCTCTCAGCAGTAATGACTTTATGGGATTATCAATTAATAAATATGATTCTATTAAAAATAAAATCACTGGCATCCTCCCAAACATGATTACCTCATCCTCAGTAAGTGAAGCAGCTTTGAAGGAATCTTTAAAACCTGATTGGTGTTTGAACTGTTTAGACGCAGTAGAGCTTTCTGAGTTATCTAAAATTTCAGCTTCATTTAAACCTTCAATTTGTTAGACCCAATCCCAACCAATTTATTTGAGGAAGTATTCCTGCATGTGTACATGAAAAGACGGAAATTAATGTCTGCCGCATTACGGTCTGTGGCGAATATTGCGGCGCTGCATTACACATGTGAAACTGTTGCTTATAAACTTGGCCATACGGTGGAGTTAAAATTGACATTGTCTTGAGTTTTATTAACTTTATATTCTAATATGGTGTTTAAAAGAAGCTCAACTTCTTTATCTGTCCATGAGATCAAACCTCCTGGCGCCATGATTCATTCCTAACAGGAAGTCGTGGTTGTTTGGAAGGATTGTGATTGGCTGACATAAGTTTTAGTTTTGTGGTATACTGCAGATAATAATAATTTAAAAAAACTCAGTGGCGTATTTCTGCAGGTTGGTGTGGATCAAAACCTTTTAAAAATTTGTTTTTTTGAACCCTGCATCTTCAGAAGTAGGCCAAACATACTTTTTCTGTTGTTTGTTTTAAATTATGTTTACAACTTGGTGTCTGAATTTTTCCCTTTACTTCTTCAGTTGTATGCTGCCATTGTTTACTTTTATAAGCACAAAAATACTTTAAGTACATTGTACTGACGATGTGACCCTTATTTAATTTTACTACAAAGTGTATTATATTTTGTTATATTGCTTATAAAGCAAAGATTTTTATTGCTAAACCCCTTTTATAGTCAGTTGTACCCTGTTAATGTACAATAATTTTAAATTTCTGAAAATATCTAGTTTCTATTAGCTTTATTGTTCTTATATTATAAACATTGAGCTATACTAATCATATCTACACAATTGATAGGTGTCTTGACACTTGACTCATTTGTCTCACCACACAAACTAAAATCGCATAGATTTGTGTACAACGTTTTCAGGTAGTCCATTTGATTAATTAAGCATTTTATATTTAATTATTGAACTCAGTAGTATCTAAAAGAGCATAGCCTAAGTTCCAGGTATTCTGCAGATCTCTGCCCCCTCTGGCGACAAGTTGAAACGACGCCAGTGTTGTGCACATGCATTGGGTAAGAGGAAAATGCAGCTGCTGCGACTGCACGTCTTTTGTTTAGAGGCATAATGTCTTCTGAAGTAAGAAGGTTACAAATATTGAAGTTAGCATGTATTCTCTTGCTAATGCGAGACTCAACAGAGTAGCCAGGTGAACGAGAGCATGCGGCACTTCAAACCCACGCACACGCCCAGATTTGGCCCGAATCGCTCTCTCATGAACTGACTATTCCAGCCCATAGAGGCAACTGCAGTAACTAGGGGAAAACTCGTTTTACATGTTGGGCATTTGTAAGGGCATGTATGGGAAAGAAAATAAATAATATTTAACTTCAAAACTTGCACTATGCACCTTTAAAATTCCAATGACAAGAAATTCATCCAAATTAATTGACATTTTAGAGCGTAAAAAATAACTACACAGTTACTTTGCCCAGTAACTAGTTACGTTGATAGGGAAGTAACTGAGGTAGTAACTACTTTTTGGGAGAAGTAACTAATAACTATAACTAGTTGTTTGTGTGTTTTTTTAAAGTAATGTGTCCAACACTGCCAGTGACAACATACTTTGTTCTGAACATGTGAACTATGTTTCAACATGTTTAGTAACTTTCAAGTTGGCTTCACAGTTCATTTTAAATCTATTCATTATGACAGTGTTAAATAACTAAATAGAGTTCATCCTTAACATCAGCTAAACCCAGCTAGAGTTAAGTTTGAGTCTGGCCTTATTGTTTTCTATTGTAGCCTGGCTGCTTACCATGAGATGCTGCTGAAGTGAAATTCAGCAGGTAGGTGCAGGGAAGATGCTTTCTTTAGGGGCCAAAACAGCTATTTTCTATGAACTTTATACATGAGAGGAGGAGAAGGCACAAAAAGGGGGGTCTCAGTTTTCAGCTTCAGTAACTTACAAACTAAATAGTTCCAGTTAGCAGTAAGTTTTCAGCACTAACATCAGTCTCTCTTCTATCTCTCTGATGCTCTGCCGCACGCACGCAGCCCTTAACCTCCTCATCTCATCTTAAAGTTGCCGCATCCTTCAATGTTATTCAGTGTAAGAGGCAATTATGGACACTTCCATCATGGAGAAATTACTAGTATACCCCTGACTGGCTAGTTTCTGATATGGGGTCAAGAAAATTTGACTGGGTCACAGCAGATAGATCCTGGAGCATGAGCCCCAGTAAAATGGGCTTAATGACACATATTTGTTTGACCACAAAGCTTATCTCCAGAAGGCAACTGGTTTGTCCATGTGGGCATCTGCAAATTTCCATAGTGCTCAACGGTGTCAGTTTTGTAGCAGAGGCTCCTTCCTTGTTCAAAAGCTGTGTCTACACCAGAAACCTAACCAGTTGAAAAAAATTGTAGTTCGCCCATAAAGGATGTTCAAAAATTGAAAGAAAAAAACTAACTAAATGTATAATTTGTATAAATTAGCAATTGTATAATTTTGACCCTGTCAGTATTTCATAAAATCCACAACAAATTCAAACTTGTTCATCCAGGTCTTGTTTTTTTTAAAACGCTGCTGCTGAGCGTTGTGTAGTCATTCCCCCCTGGAAAATGAACAGTTAATTTGACATTCACGCTGATAAGTGTACGCAAACTGACCGCAACTGTACTTCTTATTTGATACACACCGTCAATGTTTTCTATGACAATTCGACAACAACTCGTGCTTTGTGCTTGTTTTTTTTTTTTTTTCTCAGGAACAGCCTAAATCTGGTGCAAATGGTCCTAAAGCTAGCGGTGAGAGAAAGCCTTTGTAAACTGGGGCACAGCCCACAGCGATCCTTGCTTAATCTTTGAAAACAGTTTCGTTGTGCCGCGTCACACTAAGCCACTAAACAAGAGTCTGTTTAGTTTTTCCAAGTCCTTTTTTGGAACTTTATGGAAAATGGCAACGCTAGTGTGAATGGAAAACCAGAATGCCATTAATAAAACTTTAAGTAACACCTAATATGTGATTATGCAAGTGTAAAATGGGGATTCTTACCGTGCACGGTTCCTGTACTATGTTACATTGATTAATCAACTGCTTAAGACAAGTTTAAGATCAAGATCCTGCAGATAGGCAGGCAGATTAGCATCACCCATTCGCCTCTTGGGGGATGGATGTTAAAGGTTTTCTTGCACTGATATATGTTGACATCTGTTTTCACAGTAGCATATGTGCAAGGCGGATATGCAGTAGGTTTACAGGGATATTAAATTGCTAGAGACAAAATAATGTGCAAAGCCTATAATACAGTTTGGCAAGTAGTGCACAAGCAAGGTAACAGGTCTGTCTTGTAAATGAGACCACCAGTCTCATTGAAATTACCTGTCTAAATACAAAATAAAAAAAAGGCCGTACCTGTAAAAGCAAACTGATCACACAAAACTTGTCCTCTGGGGCCGTTGTTGGTAAAGTGGTTATAGACCAAAAATAGAAACTTACTTTTTGACTGGATTTGTCAGGAGCTGAAGAAGTAACTGCTTGACAGCATTAATTTGAAAGTTGCAACCTGTGTGCTTAAGGTAGTGTATGTTTTGACACATGTGGGCCTCTAACAGGTTAGATGTAGCTGGAGGAAATAAGTCCACGGTGTCTGTGTCCACATGACGTCTGGTGCTGCATTCTGGAAGGTGGATTTGGAAACCACTCATTGAGTGAAGGTGAGCACTCTCCCCTAAATGATAGATGGAGGTCAAAGAGGTGTGGGGGCTTCTACTGCCCACCCAGAGAATACTTTATTGGGGATAGGAGGAGTGCTGCCACAGGCAGTGTTACCAATTCAGGGCTCAGATTCCTGGTCAAGATTCATGATTGCCCTTTACTGGAATGTGGCCAAGCGAAGGTAAAACTGTGTGTGTGTGTGTGTGTGTGTGTGTGTGTGTGTGTGTGTGTGTGTGTGTGTGTGTGTGTGTGTGTGTGTGTGTGTGTGTGTGTGTGTGTGTGTGTGTGTGTGTGTGTGTGTGTGACTTTTTCAGAAAGGCCTGACCAAACTCTTCATTTATGCGTTGCTACACTTGTGGCTGTATTTGCTGCGCTCTGTGGTTCTTCCGCTAAACCTGGATTGAGACCTGACACCTTAGGAGGACTTAGTGGGAGCACTGAAAGGCGGTCCAGAGCCTGTCTTGTAAAAACTGCAAATTTGTTGAGAGGCAGAGACGAACCGGCATTAGGAAGGAACATTGGCCTGAGCAGCTTTATTACTGCCAGAGATTTACGCTCCACTTTATTCCCCCTCTGTCACTCGTAAAGCTAAAAGAGAGAAGAAGTGAGGGAGTGGATGATATCAGAGCATGGCCCTGTGAGATGATCAAAATTAAACAGGAAATCAGGCGGTCTGCTTGGCAGGGATTGCACAGTGAAGCTCCATGCACTGATGTGGAATGATATTTATATTATTTCTCATTTCACAGCCTGCCAACAAACCTGATTTCTAATGAAACCGTTTTCATTAATCACCATAAGAAATGTAATGGAAAGGCAAATAATAATCTAACTGCACTATACTACACCATAACAGCTGTGATCATTGTTAAATCTGTTTTACGTCCTGCATCACCCACTCAGACATGCAGTACCTTGGAAAAGTACACACAGCCCTTTGACTTTTTCACATTTTGTCATGTAAAACTACAAATTTGCATTGGGATTTTGTGTGATAGACAAGGAGAGCAAATTTCAGAAAAAAATAGCCTAGAGGCCCCTAAAGACTCTAGAGGAGCTGCAAAGATCCGCAGCTCAGGTGGGAGAATCTGTTGACAGGACCACTGTTAGTTGTGCACTCCTGAAATCCAGCCAGGTCGTCTGGTCAGATGAGACCGTAACTGAACTTGTTAGTCTGCAGCTTTGTGTAGCAAAAACTAGTGCCGCACATCTCCATCTTCACAGTGAAACACGGCGGTGGCAGCATCATGCAGTAGGGAGGCTTTTCTTCAGCTGCCACAAGCCCAATGGTAAGAGTTGATGGGAATATGTATAGAGGCAGAAAACCTGTTAGAGGCCACAAAACATTTAAGACTGGGGTTCAAGTTTACCTCCCAGAGGGACAATCACTGTAAACATGCAGCCAGAGTTACAATAGAGTAGTTTATATCCAGTCGTGTTTATGTGTTGGAGGTGTCTAAAGCTAAGTCCAAATGAGAATCTTTTGCATGACTTTAAAAAAATATAATGCTACAGATGATCTCTATCGAGTCTCACTAAGCTTGAGTTATTCTGCGAAGAAGACTGCTCAAACTGTTTAAGTCTTTGGATGGTCAAACCTGGTAGAGACATCCCCAAATGATGAGCAAAGGGTGGATCTGCAAAGTATGAACTCAGGATGGCTGAACACACGTGTCACAAATTCCCGATTTTTATTTGCAAAATACTGTAAAACTGAGTGTCACATTCCTTCCACTTCAAGTCTTTGCACCTCATTGTGTTGGTCTATCAAACTAAACGACTGGCTATAGTTGTAAAATGGGAGAAAGTGCAGAGGGTAGGAATACTTTTGCTAGGAAATGTATACTCTCTCACGTACACGTACACATACACATACACCCATGATTGTAACATCTCCGGGGCACGTATCCTCGGCTGATCTCGCTCTGTGTTAAAAGAAATGCTTTGACAACTTTAGGAGGAATTTGAAAAACTGTCCTGGGGAGTGTTTCTGAGAAACCAGATAAGAAAACCGATGGCGGAGTTCAATGAGGCATTCAGAGAGATCAGCTCTTATGATAAACTAGTAGATAGGGAGAGGAAAGAGGCGATAGATAGTACAGGTATGTGTTAGGTAGTCGGATTTAGCAGATGCAGTTGGCAGGTTTTGTGTACTAGATTGTTGTTAGATTGTGCTATCTGTTTGAGCAAGATAGATACAAAAGTGGTGGTAAGAATCACTCCTGAGCCGAGCTTGAGCTTGTTTAAGGGGCCATCCGCTTTGGTGCAACCACGCTTGGCTGTTAAGGGCCCTCTCTCTTGGACTGCGTTGTAAGATCACATTGATCTGGCCTGACAAGGCGTTGAGTCTTATCCCCGCTGCGCAAGCTTAGGGGTTGACGCCACCGGCTGAGGAGGGTAGCAGCGGCGGATAAGATGAGGGAGAGGCGAAGATGCTCTGCTTCATCGGCCGCATTAAGAGATGGGAGGAATCTAAAGTGTAAAATCGGCCTCTTTTCGCGATCAGTTGGGATTTAGCACTGGTTCGTGGCAGTCGGCGCTGGTGCTGAGTTCTCTCTCCTGACAGGGTAATCGCCCAGAGGCTTAGCGCCACAGGAAGAACAATACCTCCCACTTTCTCTCATCTCATCTCACGGATGATCTGGACAAAATGCACGTCCGCATCGACCATATCTGCCGGAGAAAAGCAGCCGGCGGAGAGACAGGAGAGTGACAGGTCGAGGCCTGAGAAGAAGCTTAGGAGTCCAGCGTGTTGGAATGTTTGTGTCTCGTTGTGTATACGCATCCCCCTCATGTCTGCATATGTTATGTCTTATTTTCCGGAAGCCGTTTCGAGCGCATACTGCGTTATTAGATTATATGTCTAGGTGTGCTTTATTGAATCATGCCTGAGTGTTTACAGGATACCTGCATCCAGATAATTTGTTCATAAATGTATGTGAAGGAACAGCGTGAAACATCACCAGGGGGGGTCAGTGCTAATCTTCCTCAGATTTTAGTGTTTAGAATCCCTCCTGTTCCCATTAAAATTGTCCCAAATAAAGCCGTATCTCTGACACATGCAAATTAAGCAACACAGCAGTAAAAAAAAAAAGATCAAAAGATGTGAAAGGCTGCTATTACAGTAATCTACCTCGGCGGAGATGAGAGACTTTTATCTGGCCTAAATTAACCGGCTGATCTGCAGTCCGTCATCAACCAGCAGATCAGAAAGCGTCAGGTAGCGGCGAGCAGTGCTAATGTGTTTCCAACATAAAACACTAAAAACAGCCTGTAGTCTGCTTTTATCAGCTCTCACTTATGCCGTGTAAACTCATTTTGAATCTTTCTATCTATAGGCTGGTCTTTGTAATGTGTTGCACATGGTCGAAAACGCTGCCGGCAGGGTTTATCAAACAGAAACTGCTGAAGTTGTTGAAATGAAAAAGAACAAAAAAGATCTTCATATATACTGTTTTTACCACTGCTTGGACTCCAAGCTGCTTTTTCTTGTGCTGGTATGCCTGGTGTGCCTAACTTTTTCACTTAGTTGCACCACCACAGCTTTTACCTTGAAAAGTATTTGCACTAAATAAATTTGGTCTCATCACAACCCCAACCTTTGGTTCACTTGATTGTGGAAGGAACAGGATTAATGTTGCATCCATTTGTATTCAGTCCCCTCTACTTTGATACTCCTAAATGCATCCTGACGGACTTGGAGATGATCAAAGGTGACTCGTCCAAATATTATTGAATGCATTGATTGTTAAAAAGGGTATACATCGTTTTCACTTGCCATTCAAATATTACAATGTAAATAAAAACAGATTTTTTCAAAACAAATACACCTTTTATGTTGTTTTATTATCTTTGGAGATTTTTGTGCCTTATTTCCAATGATAAACTTATTGGTTAAATTAAAATAATTTGAAATGTAAATAAATGTAAATGTGGATACATATTTGATAGACTTTGGCTTTTGTTATTGCACGACTCAACAGCAATATCATTAGTATCCATGGATACAATGGTATACCTTAACCCCTTCAGCCCAGAAGGGTGTAGGAGCAATATCCTCCTGATATTACATACCTGTTATAAATAAAGTACATCTCCACAGCTATAAAGTGGACATGTAAGATTTTAGTATTTGGGTGAAGCTAAGGCATTATATAATATTTTCAAGTGGAACCACTATTGCAAACTGATTTATAACTGATTAAACAAAGAAAAAAAAATCTAATTTTCTGAGGCTCGACTAAAGATTTTTCAAAATAAAATACAAACAAAATACATGAACATCCCTTTGAAGCTGTAGTAAAAACCTCAGAGATTGTATATCCACATCTTCACCATGACTGCAGCAAATCTGGTCTGAATCAACTGAAGCATATTTGTTTCACAAAGGTTTTAGCAGCAAATGTGTGCCAGGTGGACCTGTGATTTTAGCACAATTTAGCCAAATGTGCCAAAACTGCGACAAATGTGTGTTTTACTTGATAAATAGAAACCTGATCAAATAAAAGTGCTGATTTCCATTGGTGGTTTGGGGTGGGGGGATGCAGTTATGCATGTCTGCGCAGAGAAGCAATTTTCTGAGAGTCAGCAATGTTTGATAGACAGTTAAATGACATCTTGTGTGCTTAAAGTGCTGTAAAACTGAGAGTATTCGTGAAAAAAAAATTAGAGGCTTGTTTTATAAACATGAAAGCCTGTTCCTTAGAAGTATTTAGGGGGAAAAAACGTGACCGTTTCTGACCTACTTTTAAAGCGTGATAAAATAGGCGTGGTTCTGCTCGGCCCGAAATCAGGCGAGACGGGCTTAAAGAGTTAACACTATATTACTGACTGACCCTAAACTTGTGGGCACCAGTGCAACCAAAAAAAAAAAAGGTTGCACTTGACAGAGTACTGCATGTGCACGGCCCGTGATGTTCAGGTTTTCTCTTTTTCTGCTCATAAACTGAGTTTTAAAGGAGAAGTCCGGTCAAAATCAGCATAAGTTACAACTGTCTCCTCCCTTCGTTTTTTTGTGTGACCAGGTGTTGGGCTTCACTGGCTGTCTAAATCTGTTAAGTACCGTCTTACTCCTCTGTGTCTTGGACTGCGATAAGGAGCAGAGTTTCGAGTCTCTACCCCACACATGCAGTCTCATGTAACCCAGCCGTTACTTTGAATCGTGAAGGTTTATTTTACCTGATAAGCACACTGAGGAACCATTCTTTTCACTGTAACTCTGCAGCAGCAGTTCTTTAAGTTTAAGCCATCTGAGGAACGGTTACCATTTTTACTGTGCTGCCTGTTGCTTCTAGCAACATGTTATTTGTCATGTCAGGCTTGCAGGAAAGTACCCCATTGTTAACATAAAAACAATTAAGGGCAATTATATGGTCGTAAAAGGCTGCTGCTTAAGGCAAAAAGGGCATAGATGGAGCGAGTGTTTTTTTTGGGGGGGTTTTTTGCATGCGTAAATCACTGACGTACACATCAACAGTCATGCAACACATCTAAGGGTGCACTGACAGACTCGTAAAGTAGCCTTAGGGCACGACCTCTGCCCCAAAGAAGCTGCTAATATGCCCAAATGACTGTCCAATAACCTGCAAACATCAAGCGACTGACAGCATAACAATAATGACATCTGCCTCTGACTATCCAATTAGTGCCATAAATGGCCACAAGACATCTCGTCTGTATGTGTCCATTTATTAATCCTGTATTAATTCATTCCTGTGTCTTTTAGAAAGCTTTATTTTTATCAATCCTTGCTCGATGATTAAATGTCTGTGTGTGTGTGTGTGTGTGTGTGTGTGTGTGTGTGTGTGTGTGTGTGTGTGTGTGTGTGTGTGTGTGTGTGTGTGTGTGTGTGTGTGTGTGTGTGTGTGTGTGTGTGTGTGTGCTACCTGGCCTTTTTAGCTGGAAACTGTCACTGTCTCCGTCTAATCGGATTGGGAGAACACCAGGGGCTAATGCAGCCTGCTGCCATCGAGTCGTCCATTTAAAGCAGTGCTGATCTGATTGCTGGACTTTATTGGAAAATGGAGCGAGCTGGGGCAGGGCCGAGCTCCCCCCCCCCCGTGCGTTCCCTGAGCTGCAGCTCCTTTCACTCGACGGACATTGGGAAGCGCTTTTACCTAGTTAGCACCCTTATCAGTCGCAGTGAGTTTGGGGTCACTTTGGACAAGGACCTTGAGGGAAATGTTAAATGTAATTTCATTGACAGGAAATGGGACTTTGGATGCGATTAGATTTCTTGTTGGGCAGGTAGGGTGGAAGAGAAGTGCCATTTGGAGTTTGTTTTGCAAACACGCGGCCCACTTAACATCACTTATCAGTTCAACAAAACAGCATCTGCTTTGCAGATGTTTCCGTGTTTACCTTCTTAGGGCAAAATGGAAAAGTCACAACTTTCCTGCTGTCCCTTTGTGCAGGTGTTCAGGACACTGTCATTCAAAAAATATGACACGGTCTATATTGGCCGGGTATTAAATATTTGTATGGAATAAAATAGCACTCCCATTGAATGCATAACCATGTGTGCAGACCCCTCATGCCCACCTCCCTTCTTTTCTATGACTTTTACAATCTCCCCTTTGCCGCCTCCCCTCTCACGCTTGCGGCCACCTCTCTCCCAGTTTTCTGTCGCTTGCCGATCTTATCGCACCTCCTCTGATTTCATTTGACCGTTGCCAGCTAATCAGAGGCCAACATCTGGATGGTTCCCATGACAACTGGCAGGACCAAATATTCCAGGCCTTAAAAGGTGGGTTGAGGTCTCCTGATGCAATGAAAAATTCCCTGAGATTGACAGCTGTGATGGCGAGAGGAGAACAGAGGCCTGAATGGCACCGTATTGCCACTCTGTTTGCTTAAGGTATCTGTGTGTGGATGTGGGTGTGTATGTGTTGCCTCATTTCCCCTGAGTCTGCTGCCCATCCAGTGGACCCAGTGGGAAAGGGTGGAGTGGAGGGCTGTTTGTTGTTGTGCGTATGCATGAGGGAGAAAAAGTGCAGGATTCTAGATGGATCTATTTTCTAACCGAACCAAAGGGCTCCAGGCAGCCACAACACTAGCTAATGCTTATAAATACTTCCATACACACAATAGTGTTTTTTTTCCAATAGTGGGAGAAAGGAAGTGCACCGAGCAGAGTATAGACCTCTGTTGCCTCAGTGTTGTGTCACTAAAGGCATTACAGCATTTCCAGCAACACATTTAACCCATTTACGATCGTAACTGCGTTAGACATGGATAACTTCAGTGTTCTAGTTCAGCATTTTCTTCGCTCGCAAAACAGATAAAGGGCTTTGTGACGTTACATCCGCATATTTTATTTTATAAGGATTGTATGTGATGCGGGCTGCACAGTGGCGCAGTGGGTAGCGCTGCTGCCTTGCAGCAAAAAGGTCCTGGGTTCGAGTACACCCCTGGGTCTTTCTGCATGGAGTTTGCATGTTCTCCCTGTGCATGCGTGGGTTCTCTCCGGGTACTCCGGCTTCCACCCACAGACCAAAAACATGACTGTTAGGTTAATTGGTTTCTCCAAATTGTCCTTAGGTGTGAGTGTGTGCGCGAATGGTTGTTTGTCCTGTTTGTCTCTGTGTTGCCCTGCGACAGACTGGCGACCTGTCCAGGGTGTACCCCGCCTCTCGCCCAGTGAACGCTGGAGATTGGCACCAGCAACCCCCGCGACCCCATGAGGGATAAAGCGGTTCGGAAAATGGATGGATGTATGTGATGCACCTAGTGTTGAGCTGGTTCATCCTGAGCATGAACTACATCTGAACTCAGGATAAAATAGAT
The DNA here is from genome assembly GCA_037039145.1 of Fundulus diaphanus. NCBI lineage: Eukaryota > Metazoa > Chordata > Actinopteri > Cyprinodontiformes > Fundulidae > Fundulus > Fundulus diaphanus. The sequence continues at coordinate 39,681,905 of CM073126.1, forward strand.
TGTTTCATGTTTATAGTTCACTTCCTCAATATTTTAAACTAAGTTTACAACTCTGACTTGAAATAGTTCTTGTTCATTTTTCATAATTTGTCTGAAATAAGGATTTTATAAACATATACACACACACACACATTTGACTGAGGGGGTTCATTGCAGAACAGCAGAGGGCCGGACGATGACAAAGAGAGGGAAGGTTATCCACACAGAAAGGATTGCACTCCCAGAAGGGAGAATAGCAGATGTTAAAGAGAGGTATAAGTACCACAGAATACCACAAGCAAATGGCTACCTCGAAGAGGCAACAGCAATAGCCAAAATCCTGCAACAAGCAAGGCAAGTTCTGAGAAGTCAGCTCAATAGCAAGAACAAGGTCCAGGCAATCAACTACTATGCATTGCCAATAATCACATACCCTGCTGGGGTAATAAATTGGCCAAAGGAGGAAATCTAGACCACTGATGTTAAGACACGAAAGCTGCTCACCATGCATGGTGGATTCCACCATATCTACAGTGGATATCTACAGGCTATACACTACGAGCAGAGAAGGAGGTAGAGGCCTAGAGAGCATCAGAGCCACCGTTGAAGATGAAAGATCCAAGCTCCAAGAATTTATCAGGAACATGGTCCCAAGGGATGAAGCACTCAGTGAATGTCTCAGACAATGGAAGCTAGAAGAGAAGGAACTGAAAGAACCATCGTGGGAGGAAAACCCCGGCATGGGATGTACCAGATAGCTGAAGTGGCTGATATGACCAGATCCTACCAATGGCTAGAAAGGGCTGGGCTGAAGGACAGCACTGAAGCACTGGTCATGGCAGCACAGGAGCAGGCCATGAGCACCAGAGCAATAGAGGCCCAGATCTACCATACCAGGCAAGATTCCAGGTGCAGGCTATTCAAGGAGGCCCCAGAAACCACCCAGCATCTCACAGCGGGGTGTAAGATACTAGCAGGGAAGGAATACATGGAACGCCATAACCAAGTGGCTGGTAGAGTGTACAGAAACATCTGTTCAGAATACCAACTGGAGACCACCAGGTCAAAATGGGAGCCACCTCCCAAGGTGGTGGAGAATGACAGAGCTAAGATCCTGTGGGATTTCCAGATACAAACAGAAAAAATGGTAATGGCCAACCAAACGGACATTGTGATCATTGATAAGCAGCAGAGGACAGCCGTTGTGATTGATGTGGCTATCTCAAGTGATGGAAACATCAGGAAAAAAAAGAGCATTAGAAACTGGAGAAATACCAAGGGCTCAGGGAAGGACTAGAAAGAGCCTGGAAGGTGAAGACAAGAGTGGTGCCCGTGGTCATCAGAGCACTTGGGGCAGTAAACCCAGAGGAGCTGAGCTTGAGAAATGGAGAGCCACCTACCGTATATATATATATATATATATATATATATATATATATATATATATATATATATATATATATATAGTCAGGATATGTCTTCAATTAACTCAGAACCACACACACGGAGCTAAAATTGAGAGTTTTATTGAAAGGTGGATGGAGTGGTGGATGATGAAACCAGAGAGGCAGGACAGAACTGGAACAGGGGAGTAGATGAGAGCAGGAGCTGACGGCCCGGAGAGAGTTCTTGGAGAACAGTGAACAGCAGCAGGATCCACAGCACGGCAGAGAGGGAACCAGAGCACAGCAGCATTAGCAGACAGGCAGGGTGAATACTTGCAGGTCAGAGTCTCAACAAGATAGTAGCTCATTCCAAAAAAAGGTAAAAAACAAGGCAACTGGACTTGTTATCCGTAGTAGAAGACGTTTCGCTTCCTCTCCAGGAAGCTTTCTTAATTCAAAAAGTCTGGAGTAATGTGGAGTAACCAGCTTTATACCAATGCCAAACAAAGGCCTTATGCAGTTCAGTGCAGTGAGGAATGCTCTGATCTTTATATTGGAGAAACCAAACAACCTCTCCACAGATGCATGGCTCAACACAGGAGAGCTACCTCCTCCGGAAAAGATTCTGCTGTCCACCTACACCTCAAGGACAAAGGACACTGTTTTGAGGACCAAAATGTCCACATTTTGGACAAAGAAGACAGATGGTTTGAAAGGGGTGTGAAGGAAGCCATCTACGTTAAGAGAGAAAAAACAACCTTAAACAGAGGAGGAGGCCTTAGGTTCCAACTCTCAAAAACTTACAATACAGCAATAGGATTAATTCCGGCCAATCTTCACCTCAATTCTCACCTTCATATGGGTGATCAAAACATTGTTCCTTTAAGCCAAGCCAATAACAACCCTAACGACTCCTCGTTACAGAGGAGTGGACCAGTTTCGGTTCAATCTGCTGGCTTAATGGCTTTAACGACCGCCCATTACTAAGGGGTGGATCTGTTTCTGTTGAATTTGCATGTTATCTAAGCCATTACAAGGCCTTTGTTTGGCACTGAGAATCTTCACCAGCAAGATAGTAGCTCCTCCTGAGGTTCAGAGGGGAGACAGGATTAGATCCAGCAGCAGGCAGAGACAACAAGGTAAAACAAACAGCTAGCAGGAGCAAAACAGGTAGACAGGCGAGGAGAAGTGGAGTACTGAAGACGAACCGGCAGAGGAGTGAAAGCAGAGGGAGGCTTAAGTAGGGAGGCTGGCAGGTGAAATGAGTCTGACTGATTAATGACCAACAGGTGTGACTGACTGCAGAGAGAGTGAAGGGAAAGATGAGTGAGGGGGAGGAGGAGCTGAACACTAACAGAAAATAAAGTCAAATCATAACTAAAACCCTAACAAGGAGGAAAAACTGAAAACTAATAGTAAACAAAAGCCAAGTCAAAACTAAACCCTGACATATATATATATATATATATATATATATATATATATATATATATATATATATATATCTTTAATCGCGATTAATTGCATAATTTGCCTGATTAATCATGATTAATCGCATTGTATTTACAAACTCCAAGAATGAATTCAAAAGTAGTGTAAAGAGCACTTTTATTTTAATGTTCTGCTGCCATATGAACAAAAGTGTTGTAACATTTGTAGCACTTATCAGTAACACAGATTTAGTGTAAAGCTCAACTTAAACATGTAAAACAAAAAATAGCAATAATAATAAATTAAAGCTTATTGCCACTGACAGGAAATTCTCTTTATGGGGAAAAAATCTACCAAAAACAGGCAATTTCTGAGGTAACAGCAGGGAGCAGCATTACCATTTTATGTTCAATACCAAAGTGTGAAGCGCAAAAAAAGGTCTACAGTAGCTATCCACTTCGCCATTACATTGGTTAGCTTCTCTGAGTCATTGAATTGTTTGGTGATGTCTACAGTGTTTTTGGCATTTAAGTGATATGTTAAGCTCAAGGTGCTCCGGTGATAAGAAAGTTTAACTTGGCAGTGGTTACAACTAACTTGTTTCTGTCATATTCGTTGCTGGAAGAACTTTAAACTGAAATGCTTGCTAACTCGATATGCTTGCATGTTTATTTGAATGGCAGGAAAAAACTGGCAAAAATACATGGATACTTTGAAGGGAGAAGCGACTTCACGCACCCCCCCCCCCCCCCCCCCTCCGCCAGTCATCCGCACAAAACTTGTTCCGGCCGGCAACTCACCGCCTCGCCTAAGCAAATTCCTGCGGGAAACACTGCCTTCCCCATGTCGGCTTTTTTTTTTCTTTTTCCAGCCAGCACCTTTGTTCCTGTTAGAATCCGAAGCTGGGCTGACAGCGAGGTTATTGGCGCATTATCGCCACCTACCGGAGCAACAGACCTTCACAAAATAAAAGCATGTGAGCAACATGCGTTAATGCGCGATAAAGTAAATATCGCCGTTAATAGTCTAATGAATTAACGCGAAATTAACGCGTTAACTTGCCCAGCCCTAAAATATATATATATATATATATATATATATATATATATATATATATATATATATATATATATATATATATATATATATAATGACGTCATTCACAAGTTAGCGTATGGATCATCTCATTTCCTGTCATTAATTTTATTATCTTTTTTTTGGTCTTTGCTTTAAGTAACTGTATTTTATAATGGTGGAATTTCCAAAGCAGTCACTCTCAATTACATTTAATATTTTGACTGACAAGCTTCCATTTAGACTACATTCATAACTGCGGTCACTTTTAACCCTCTTATAACCATTAGGTCAGAGCAGACAGGATTTTTCAGTTTTAATTTCCCCATTTTTTAAATTTCCACATTTTCTGATTATTCTACAGCTACAGAGTCAAAATAAATTCAGGTCATCTTTTTGTCATAAGTTTAAGGATAGAAGCTTGAGTCTTCAGTTATTGTCCTGTCATATGAAGCAAAGCTAAAGGCAAGTATAAAGCGAGGGGAGAAGAGTAGACCTAAATTACCAGTATAGGTCCTCACAAAGCTGGATTGTCTCTGCTGCCCACCTGTGTGCACACAGACACTCAGCAGACACTGAGCTTGCTCCGACTCTCTCAAGTTTGTCCCTAAAAATTACAGTGTAATTATTTTGTTCCTCAAACAGCGCAGCATTAAATTATGTCAAGATGGGCTAAGTTCTCTCCATGTTCCTCATTTGAAAAACAGCATAATTCAGTTCAAAGTTTTCAAAAATGTGAACTTCACTCATGATTATGGGCAACTGGAAAGACCTAAACAAGGTAACACATAATTGTGGAGTAGAACAATTTGAGAAGCAGCCACGGCACCTCTGGAGGATCTGCAGAGATCCACAGCAAATATTACAAATATTACCTTTATCTATGAATGACAAAAAAAACTGTTTTGTCATTTTGTAAAATGACAAATCTGAAAAAGTTTAAGCGTCATGAGTGCTCCCAATTTATTGGGAATTCACTGATCACCTCACCTGTTAACTACTGTCCCTGCTCTTCCTCCTCCTCTTCCTCTGAGCAGTGCTTCCTGCAGTGGCCTGCCTCTCTTCTCCTAGCATTCAGTGACCAGCGTCCATTAAAGTTGGATTCCCCAGGGCAAGTGGAAACCTCATTTAGCACAGCCTGTTCAGCCAAGACGGGAAGCGCCAGACCCCAAGCGCCCTAAATGGATTAGGAACCGACCGACGGATGGGCCGCGGGACAGAGCTCCCTGGTCCCACCACAAGTCCTTAATAAACCAAAACAGAGGTGGGTAAGCTGTGAGGCAGGGTTATTAGTAGGTATAAAAAGTCATTCATTTTTCTTTCTCTTTCAGTGACCTTGATGTGTAACATGTGGGAAAAAGCCTTGAAATAAAGTAATCTTTTATTGCTGGAGCAAATTCTCCTTCAACCTTCTCCAACAATTTCTGTATAATAAGAAATATCTAAAGCCATTTTTTTAATCGAACTCTACTTGTTTATGTTGATTTGAGTACTTTGAGCACTTTGACTTTGAAATTGTAACCCATGACCTTCTAAATATGACGTCATATAGTGGCCTATTTCTTTTAGACCCTCTTCAAAATTGGAAAGACAAAAAAAAAAAAAAAAAAGGCCTTTCACGTAAAGCAGAACTTAAGCACTTAACTAAACTGTTTAACAGTTTTAAACAACTGTAACTCTAAATGCAACCAAGCCTGGCCGTGGACCCAGCTTATCTTGGAACAAGGCACAGAGCTGATGAAGGTAAGTAAAGTAAAAGACAGAGCAATTGCTTTTAGTCAGGATGTATTTTTTTTAGTTCCACTGAGCTATAAGGATGTGGGTGTAGGGCTCTCATAGCTCAGATGAATAGATCTGAATATTAGGTGTCATGACTGATACATTAACAACTGTTTACGCTATGCACAGAGAAAAAAACCCTATGTATGCATTTTTGCAATAACTGTTTACCTCAAAAGATAAACTGAAAATGTGTGTTTTGTAAAGTAACTACACACCAAAGAATCTGTCATAGATGACAGCATTGATGCTCTTCACTGGAGTTCACAAAAATCAGACAGTTTGGCTACTTCCTTTTGATCTACGTGCAACTGATTAAATGGGGTTTTGTGTTGCATCACTGGAGTTTCACATTGAGTAGATAGGGCTAGCAACTACATCAGAACTGATTATATTCCTGGGATTGCCATTAATATGTTATTGAACACATTTGTTAGTTCACCATAAAATGTGACTGTACACCAGCTGAGCTGCAAGCACCTGGATTCTGGCTTCAGATATAATAAAATACATTGCATTTTACCTACAGATCAAAGCTTTTCCGAACCATTGTACATTTCTGGCCTTTCAAGTTTAGTTTAGCTCAGTTTTTTGCGATATTAACAACAAAGGAATAGCAAAATAGCATTGTTAACAGTATTTAGTTATTAAGCAAATAGTTCTGTATTATTTAAGTCAGGTTCTCGTAAACGGTTATAAGAAGGGGATATCTTCCTTGCAGTAGATCATTTTCATTTAGTAATAAAACCAAGGGGCTTCTGCGGTCTTAAAACAAGCACCATAGGGGTTTAAAAGCATTACAGCATTTCCAACTATACAATTAACCCATTTAGGATCATAACTGCAGCTGACGGATAACTTCAGTGTTGTCATTCAAACAGATTCAGGGCCTTGTGATATTACATCCACATATTTTATATTACTAGGATTGTATGTGATAGACCTAGTGTTGAACTGGTTCGTACTAAACAAGAACTACTTCTGAACTCAGGACAAAGTGGATTAGTTCTGTCTTGAGCTAGTTGTTGTTCATCATAATTTTTCTGAAATAAGGATTATATATATATATATATATATATATATATATATATATATATATATATATATATATATATATATAGCACTGCGATAGACTGCCGACCTGTCCAGGGTGTACCCCACCTCTCGCCCATTGACAGCTGGAGATAGGCACCAGCACCGCTTGCGACCCCACAAAGGATCGGCATGTTATATATATATATATATATATATACTGCTCAAGCCTGTGCACACAGACCCTCAGCAGACACTGTGCATGCTCCAACTTGTTCTGCATAAAATAATCCCTAATAATGTATTAATTATAGTGTAATTAATTATAGTGTAATTTTAGTGTAACAAAAGACATTCATTGTCCCTAAAGTCAAATATTTTCCAAAACACTGTAAATTTCTTGCCTTTCAATTTTAGTTTAGCTCAGTTTTTTATTAACAGCATAAGAAAAGCAAAATAGTAGCAGTGACAGTTTTTAGCCGGGATACATAGATTTAAAAGAAATGTAATCCCTATAACCTTTAAACAGATCACATAAAATTCCAAATTACACCTACAAAGTAAAGGTTTGGTGTTTTATTTCAAATAATTTTACCGAAGTTTGGTACTCAAACCGCACACCATTGTACTTGTGAACTGTGACTATTATCATTAAGTAAATGTCTAACTATTTAAAATTAGACTTTACACGTGTGGCACTATGAAAGTGAGTCATGAAAGTGAGTCATAAAACTAGCCCCCCCACATTTTGTTTTTGGTGATGATCACTCAGTCTAGCGTTAGGATTTATTAGATTTACCAATGTTTATGAGAGTTAACAATGTTTGGGTTTCGCCATCGGAGGGCGCTCAGTACCACACGTAACAGCGGGTGACGCTCTGGCAGGCTGTAGGAGTACGCCATTGCCGAGAGGACAGCTTGTTGCAGCAGATGTCGGGAGCGCTACTGTAACCGCTGTATTTTCTGTTTGCAGGTAAGCTGAGTATTAGAATGTGTAGCTCATAACGCCAGTAGCCTTCGATGGGTCCGGAATAACACAATAACGGCGCTCCAGTATAGCTGCATTACCGAGCTAGATATAAAGCAGGAGTTAGCAACAGGCTAAAGTAGCGAGGCTAACGGCTCACGCTTGGCTCGCGCTTATGTGGGCTCGGTGGGTCAAGTAGCGAGGCTAACGGCTCACGCTTGGCTCGCGCTTATGTGGGCTCGGTGGGTAAAGTAGCGAGGCTAACGGCCCACGCTTGGCTCGCGCTTATGTGGGCTCGGTGGGTAAAGTAACGAGGCTAACGGCTCACGCTCGGCTCGCGCTTATGTGGGCTTGGTGGGTCTGCTTAATAGGCTGTAAAAATGTGTTTTAAACCCATGTATTGTTCGAGTTCAGTTGAGTTAATGAAGGTATGTTGGATATAGATGTACAGTGATGTCAGTAGCGAGCATGTGTATTTGTTGTAGTACCACACGTAACAGCGGGTGACGCTCTGGCAGGCTGTAGGAGTACGCCATTGCCGAGAGGACAGCTTGTTGCAGCAGATGTCGGGAGCGCTACTGTAACCGCTGTATTTTCTGTTTGCAGTTTTAAACTGAATAAATATGCTGCACGAGGAGTGACTCGGCCCATCATTTCCTGCGGTGTAACATATTTGGCGAGCCAGCCAGGAGTCGTTAGCCTCGTTACTTTACCCACCGAGCCCACATAAGCGCGAGCCAAGCGTGGGCCGTTAGCCTCGCTACTTTACCCACCGAGCCCACATAAGCGCGAGCCAAGCGTGAGCCGTTAGCCTCGCTACTTGACCCACCGAGCCCACATAAGCGCGAGCCAAGCGTGAGCCGTTAGCCTCGCTACTTTAGCCTGTTGCTAACTCCTGCTTTATATCTAGCTCGGTAATGCAGCTATACTGGAGCGCCGTTATTGTGTTATTCCGGACCCATCGAAGGCTACTGGCGTTATGAGCTACACATTCTAATACTCAGCTTACCTGCAAACAGAAAATACAGCGGTTACAGTAGCGCTCCCGACATCTGCTGCAACAAGCTGTCCTCTCGGCAATGGCGTACTCCTACAGCCTGCCAGAGCGTCACCCGCTGTTACGTGTGGTACTGAGCGCCCTCCGATGGCGAAACCCAAACATTGTTAACTCTCATAAACATTGTTAAATCTAATAAATCCTAACGCTAGACTGAGTGATCATCACCAAAAACAAAATGTGGGGGGGCTAGTTTTATGACTCACTTTCATGACTCACTTTCATAGTGCCACACACGCCCCAACCTGTCAAAAAAGTTAACAAATATTTATTTAATTTTTTAAAAGCTGAATATCTCACTCTCCGTATGCTACCCATTATCTGTTACAGAGAGCCATTTATTTTGTGGTGTTGGATTGAACATTTGAAGGATCTCTGTCATAAACCGACTGGTATGTAATCTCTCCTCCTCTCGTCCTTGTTCATTTATCTGGCTCCGTCTTGTGACACAATTTAAGACTGTTCTCTAAAGATTTACATGTCTTCTGTAAACAAGCAAAGATCGCACAACTCCCCAACACAGACCCTGACGCTGTTATCTTGCTGTTAGCTATTCTTCACATGGGACATTAATGTGTTTTATTACATGGAAAGAAATGTGGTTTGTTTTCGTCCACAGTGATTCATTTGTTATTGTTCTTAGTCATCTCTAGTCATCTTTTGCATTCATAATGAAAGCTGTTTTACACATCTGGCCCGAGCCAGACGTTTCAGCAAAATCACTCAGGATCACTTTGGGTATAGTTTGTCATCACAGTGAGCGCAAGCATATATGTAAATGAACAGAATAATAACTTGATGAGATGAGAATTAAAGTTTTGGGATCATCTGGCTTCTTTTCCAATTTGATTCTCTCATTTTTTTGTCAGATTAATCTTTTTACTTTAATCATAGTCAATAGGCAATACAATCCCAGAATGTGCGCATAGATCTGATATGTGATTTATGCTCCTGATCACAGATATATACATATACATACATGCATATGCTAAATGCTTCAAAATTAAGATATCAAAATGGGTTTTATATGATCAGCTTCAGAGATAATATGATGCAATGTCCATTACAAAATAGAAGCTCAAACAGCCCGCGACCGCATGAAGCCGCATCAGGCTGTTGTGGGGGTTTACTCACTGTTACCGAGCACTATTGGTCAATTTGAATAGTTTCAAAAGAACACATCATTAGACAGCAAAAATAGCACAAGCCATGCCAACACCAACACAGACTGGCCTGACAAGCAGTGCCGTTAGAAGCAATACCCCAGGGAGAGCTCAGGGAAGCTGTGGGTGGGGGCAAAAATGGACGGGGGAATGGGTAAATTGGATAAAATGAATAGGTAATAAAAGGAGGAGAGGAGGCCATTTACTATCAGGAGAGTTGTATAGATCCATTACAGTGTGTGTAATTAAGAGGGACAAACAGAATGTGTAGAAGGAGTATTGGAGGGTGGGAATGGAAACCACAGCCCACTGGGATCAATAAGTCTCTATTCACATCAGGCTGAACTGGAGCTGTCCAGCTGTCTGAGTACTAGCCTTACTGTCTGCTCTAATACATGGGACGTCAGGGAGTTGTTGAATCATTAAGAAAAATGTGATGGAGATATTTAATACACTTTGCCGGCGGTTGACTGAAGGAATTGAATCCAAGACACCTGTTGAATGCGGCAAAGGGTGTTGGGATAGGAAAAGACAGGGGAAGTAGCAGAGAGAGATAATGTTATCAAAATGTTGAGACAAGAGCAAAGGAAAAGCAGAGCCCACGTTGAGGAGATGATGACAAGCAGAGGGAGGAGCACTGATAACCTTGCCGGCTTAAAAGCTTCCTCCGGAGCCTAATCAGGCGTCCCAATTACAAAGACGACACCACACCCCCTCCTCCTCTGTTCCAGCTCCTGATGTCCCCCTCGATAAAAGGCATTATTAATTAAAAGGCCCCAATTGAATCTGTGTCTGATGGACGAGGCTCAGGATGATTAGCAGTGAGGCCTGACGGAGGTTATTTCAACATGATGGAGACTGTCGATAAAGGGAAACACGACAGGTCGACACACTGATACAATGTCATACACACAGAGACACGGACAAACACTTAAGTGGGCGCTCTGCTCTGATGCTGTTTCTGATTATCGTCACATCAAATTGTTTGTTTGAGGAAATGAGGACGTTTCCGTATTCACGAGTCACTTCTGATGCCAGTGCTGTGTTTGCAGATTTTTGAGAGTAATTGTTATCAAACACGGCATCTGATACTCTGGGAAAAGACAAGATGCCGTGATCACTCTGAAATACAACACTAAACTGAAAACACAGAGCCTTACAGTGATTTTTACCTGCATGCTGGGTGTTCACCGGTGTATCAACCATTTCTAAAATTTACGTCAGTCACCGAGTCACTTCTAAAATCTTTACTGTGTCCTGGCATGTTAATGTAATGGATACAGTGACAGGCAAACATATTAACACTCCAGGAACTTTTGCACATTTTGTGATGTTACAACAACAAACCTTCAAGCTGTTTGTTAGGTTTTTTTTATGTGTTAGACCAGGATAAAGTAGTTTTTAGCATTTTTAGTGAGTTTCAGCGGTTACTCTGATACCTGTAAGGTTCAGCAACCAATTGCCTCCAGAAGTCACGGTCTGATCAGTAATCGGTAAGCCTATAAGACCGGGATGGTGGTTCAGTTTCCAGCAGGACACACAGCATAAACTAAAGGAATGGTTCACATCAAAGCTCATTTGTGTGTTAGAGCAGCCTAGTCAAAGTCCGGGCCTAAATCCAATAAAATCTGTGGCAGGGCGTGTGAAATGATATGTACAGACACTCTCCATTTAAATTGGTTGAGCTAGAGCTATTTTGCAATGAATGGAGGGAAAAGTCAGTCTGTGACGTACCAAAGCTGGTAGAGAGATCACCCAAAAGAATTTTAGCAGGCGGGTGGATACAAATGCATGCCACGTTACTTAATTTTACTTCACACTTATTTAAAACATATTCAACCCTGTTTCATTTGCATTTTTTGGATTTGATTTAAAGGAATTATATCTGATTTTATATGCTTTTAACGTAATGCGTTATCAGTTAAAAGTCAATCGTTATTTGATAATAACGACTGACAGATTGATTGTGCGATCGAGCAAGTTGAGGCTTTATTTTTTATTTTTTTTTGTAGGAATAAGCAGCGAAATGGGGACAACCCAGGATGACTTTTCTCTGCCAATGGCAAAACGAGTTGCTTAGCCATTGCTAAGCAGCAGCGCCTCCAGCGAGTGCACGACGGGGTATTTAAACAGAACGTTATGGCAAGTATTGACCATTCACATAAGAAAATATCATTTACCCGAGACTTAGCCATTTATGTCAAAGAAAGTAAAGAAAAGTCCCTTGATGAAGCCTCGTTTCTTCCCGAGGAGTTTGCATGAGCTTGGGACGTGTGTTTGGTCTTGAGCATGTCGAAGGTTTCTCATTGGGGAAAACACAGTTGGGGGCGGGGCTTGCAGTTCAAACTAAACTGTTTTCTCACTCAGGGTTGGAATTTGTGTAGAAGGTATAGTTCCTTTGATGGCCTCCCACAAAGTGTCTAAAAATCTCACCTGAGCTTGTCAGTGATTTCAGGCTTGATAGGTGCAACCTGGAGGCATGGTTTCAGTTTCCCTATCAAGCTTTATACTGGTTCTAACTCAGTAAGAATCCAAGAAGCAATGAAAATAAATAAATCATGCCATAAAATGATGATAAAAAGAAGTAAGAGAGAAATCAGAAAAAAAATCTAATGCTTTATGAACAAAGGTGGCCAAAGCAGAGAAAATCTGATGGAAGTTAAAAAAAAAATTACAAAAGAAAAGGGCTGCATTTTAAACAGCAAACCATTGCATCTGCTACTGATAATGTTGTAAAACCATTGAGCTCTGGAGATTACCAAGAGATTACCTGTTTTTGTCTGAAACAGGTTTCAGGGGCTAACATCCAACACCCAAAGGACTGGTTCTGGAATGAAAACAATAATCCAAACACGGCCACGGGACGACAGAATTCACTGATCCACATTCTACCAAATAATATCAGAGCAAGATGAATGAAGCTACAAATAATCCATTACTGTCATTCTGCATTAAATGATGCCCATAGTGAACATGCATGGGGCAGGCTTTACTTTTCTTTTGATACGAACCTATCTGAGGCAACATATGCTTAAAATCTGTTGCCCTGCTGCTATTTATTGGGAGAGGACTCTTCTGTTTTAGAGACAACTGGCAAATAATGCATACATTTAAAAGAAATGGTAAACATCCTTTAGAAACCACATTACAGTACTTTTGTTTATGAATGACACACTTGTGTCACTGTGCTGCCTAGAATTTAGGCCTTTTTACACCTATATTGCATATTAAGATTCTTTACATCAACTGTTAAGGCATATTCTCACCGTTGGGCTTCACTTTGCTGAAGCTTGTAATTTGGAGGCATGTAGACATGGCTTGGCTTGGCTTGGCTGGGGTGGCCCACCACCTCTGCCCCCCATCCTCCAGGGAGCTGTGAGGGATCAGATAAGATAGGGTTCCCAGATCAGGGATGGATTGACAGCTGAGTGCCTGAGGAAGAGTGATGGGCTTGGGACTCAGATTGGGAGGAGCACCCCTTATGCTGGAGAGCCCCACTGGGACCTCTGGTGCTCAGAAAATATGCTGAGCATAAGGAATCTGATGGCAGTAAAACGACTTCGATGGCAATTTGATTTAATTATTACTAGCAGCATTCTCTATTAATCAGTCCAGTTATTTATGTCATAATGTATTTTCCTCAAATGTATCTTTTCCTAATCTTTTTGAATGTGTCCAATTTGGTCCTTCTTGTAAGCAAACGAGATCTTCAGTTTTAGATAAAGATTAGAGTCTGATTGGGAAAATGGTGTTACTGATGTCTGATGATAGCATCCCTTTCCTTTTTCTGCTGCTCTGGCATAGAACAAGATATGTAAATGATGAGAGCTGTGGTTGTGGTTTGTTCTCACATGTGAACCTACCATGGATGCTTCCGCATGTAGGAATAGAGGTCCAAGAGTGAATGCTGTGATTTTATCTGCAGAAAGCCATTCCTTGTAAATGGTGGAAAATCTCCAGACAAAGTGGAGCTTTTCTAAAGAGAGAAAAATCTTCATCAGCGACATTAATTAATTCATCACATTCCTTGGATTTTTGGAGTTACCCGTTTCTTCCTTGATACAACATGTGGTTGTGTCGGGTTTGGATATATTACATGTGCTGAAAAGAATTTGTGTTTAAAGTTCATGGTTGTCTGTGGAGAGGATTTTACTCTCGATTACGTCCATCTGACCGCTTTATCCTTTACAGTGTGTTCAGAATTGATTTTCAGTCCTTTGTATGTGAGAAAAACGGAGAAAATATTTTTGTTGAAATTTTATGTAAGAGATCAACTAACAGTAGCAAATTATAAATGAACAAACATGGTTTTCCATTTTTTTAACAAATAAAATTTTAAAATTGTAACATGCTCATGTGTTTAGCCACCTTGCCTCAATACTTTTGCTGTCTCCAAGACTGGTCTATTTCATTTAGTTTGGGACCTTGACTGGGTGGTTTTAAACCATAAATATGCTTTGATCTAAATAATTTCACTCTAGATCAAGCTGTATGTTGGAGGTTGTTGTCCTCTTGCCATGTCTCAGCTCTGTCTCAGGTATTTTGACACCTCTATTAGGTTGTTGTTTTTTTAAGGCTTGCCCTGTATTTAGCTCCACCCATCTCACCATCAATTCTGGCCATGCCGTTGCCACAACCATGTTTTGATGATGTGCAGTGTCACTTTTTCCGCTGCAAATGGCCTTTACTATGCAGGCCAATTTTAAATGTTCATGTATAAAAAAAGTACCTTCTTCCACATTTATGCGGTGTCATCTATGACTTGTGATAAATGGGTCAGAGCCTTATTTGCCAGACAATAGATGAGACCCTGGACAGGTTGCCAGCCCATTACAGGGCATGCACTGGAACGCAACAAGTGAGGCAACCATGCACGCACAGACTACCACAAAAGGGCAACTTATAGTAACCAACTGACCTAAGAGGGATAACTTTTGGGCTGTGGATCGAAGCAAGGACAATACTTAGGATTTGTAGTGCCCCTAAAAGTACTACCCTACATATAGAGAGAAAAACATAAGTATAATATAGATGTAGCTATTCATTTTTTTATTTTGGACACTGCTAGACTGCCACCACCAAGTGTGGAGTTTGTCCCCCCATTTTTGTAGGATTTTTCTTCAGGTATTCTGTCTCTCACAGTCCAGAGACATCATTGTTAGATCACCTGGAGATTTATAGTTGAAGTTAAGTGTGACTGCGTGCACATAGTTGTTTGTCTTGTGTGTCTCTGCGTTGCCCTGCAATGGACTCGTGACCTATCCAAGGTGTACTTCTCGCCCACTGACATCTTGAGATAGGCACCTTAAGTGCCAAGATCAGATAACACTGAAAGGATACACAAGAATGGACTCCTTTTGCATGATACTGTAGAGCTTTTTCACATTTCTTTAAATTGCAACCACAAATGTCATTGTACTTTACTGGGGGTTTATCTGATAGATTAATAGAAAATAATGAAAAATTGCGAAGTGAAACAAAGGTTATATGCAATTTTTATATGTTTTACCCAAAAAAACTCTGGAAAGTGTGTTGTGCATTTGTATTTAGCCTAATTTCCTCTTATACCCGTAAATAAACTGTAAATAGTTGCATGTCCAACAATGATTTTAAATGTGCGTTTTGAAATATCGCATTACAAAAAATTGGTGGAAACGTCAAAATTCGAATTAACTTACTAAATTTTGCACAAAAAAGGTTCGGTTTTTTTGCTCGCTTGAGGTGGTTTTTGACTTTTTCGAAGATGGAAACACACTTGTCAAATTAATTCTGCCGTAGCAAACATTTACTTCACATCAGCTGAATTTGCTGCCGGCGTCTTCCCGGATGTTCCCATGACGCTCAACGTTTTAAGAGTTCGCTCAACATTCGCAGGAGGATTAGATGGAAACATGACTAATGATGGGCTTCTTTCTGTTTTAACTGGATTTTTGGTTGGACTGTATTTATTCTTCTTTATTGGCACTTGTTTGAAAATTGTGATGATTTTTTAAATACACGCTCTCTACACAGTTTCTAAGGCCTTCGCACAGGGGCCACGCCCCACTGCCCCAGTGCCACCACTGCTCCCATCCACAGCTTAGGTTTACAAAGAGTCACAATAATTTGCTATACATGTTAACACTAGCATTTTAACATTAGTGTTATCACACTCAGTCCTCTCATGCTTCATTATGTGTTTGCACATAAAATATGACATGACACCTGGCAAGCAGGAAGCCCTTGTACTGCCACTAAAATATGTATCTCTCACATTCCAAAAACAAGTGCTAGCTCTTGCCTTGCTATTAACAAGTAAAAGGAAGTGGAACAGGGAGGAGAAGAACCTGTTGGGAACATGATACTCTACTGGTGTCTACGTTAAAATATTGTGTCTATTGGCCATGCGGAATGTCATAGCGCGCTGTGGTCAAAGTTCAGCCAAACCCAATCATTGCCATGACAAGAAAAGGTAGACCCCAATAACTTGCTCAACCAAGGTTATTGCCCACCAAAAACCTTGAGCACTGTCAAGGTTTCTCTATCTGCAGCAAAAAAATAAGTGGTTTTGCATGCAGCATGCAAGACATACAATTGGACGTGTGGTGTTTCTATTGTCCCATTGGGTGTGCAAGAGCCATTATGATCTTTTGACTATTGTACAACATCTCTCTACTTATGTGCATTAGTAACATGTTTTTCTAGCAGACAGACCAAACCTTTTATCATATTTACATATTACCGGAGTATAAGTCACACTTTTTTATAGTTTGGCCAATCCTGCGACTTATATATCAATTTTAAATAGTAAATCATACTGATCAACATAAACCAAGGAGTAAACATTACTCCTTGCTGCAAGAGTGCGCTCTAGGCTTGTGAAAACCTTTTACTGCTCATGTACCACTTAAACATTTATTGAAACATTAACTTATAGACAACAAAGACAGTTTACAACTTCGCTGATGCACGTCAGCTTTATGTTGCTCTCAAACATCCGTGTCGTACTGTTAGCTTAGCATGTAGCACAGCTACACTCACGGTCTAATTTCAGTGTAATTTTGACAACTTTCAGCGTAATGGGAGTTACGCTGAAATGTGCTGACGAGAACTTTCCAGGTTGGTGGCTAGTTATGCTAATATACTCCATTTATCCTCTCAGGTATGTTCCATGTTTTTCAGCCAATTGTGGATTCAGTTTTGTAATTGAATAAGTCACCTTACCAGATTAAATGTCAGTTTTTAGTCTTGGATTGTGTGAAATAAATTTCTAAATAAATGCGACTTATAGTCCAGCATGACATACATGTTTTTTTTTTCCTTTTTATGATGCATTTTTTGACGGATGTGTCTTATAGTCCAAAAAATGTGGTACAAAGAGAAGACGGGAAGTGTCCAGTCCAGTCTGAGTGGTTACTTCAGCTGGCTCCTACAGGCCCAGACGATCATTGAACCCTGTGTCTATGTTTTCACGGTTTTATAGAAATTCAGGAAAGATGTTCATTGTGAGGGGTTTGCATAGCCCACAAGACAGGATGGTTAATCAATACATATTTAGTCTTCTTTCAGGAAATTACAAAATTCAAAATATTAAGTATTTCTTTGGGGACTTTGCCACTAGGATCAGAAATGCACTCTCAAGGCCATCAAGGACTCCTCCAGGGCTTCTTACTTAACCAGAGAAATAATGTTTCTGCAGACACAGAGTATATTATTGTCCTTAGCCTGCAGACAACCTTTCACATATTTTCCTTTTTGGTTGTTGAAGCTTTTAGACTTAATGTCTCTGCAAGTCACACATTCAGAGATGCGCGCTCACACAAACACAGACACACAGACACACACACACACACACTTGATTATATACACACATTATGCCCCTTATAACCATGAACTGACCCTTTAACCCAGCTACAGAGCACCCTTTACATTCAGTCCCAAAGACACAAATAAGGTTACACATTCAAAGATTGCACCGTGTATACTTATAAAGTTATGGATGAGCACAAACACTAAAGGCCTCTTTCCTTGTGGCACGCACATGAGCTGAAACTAACGTGGTGTTAGTTGGACAGACTAGCTGGCTCTTGGACTAATTGAGTAGAGTGTGTGGCCCCGTGTGGCCCTCGTCTGACCCCTCTGTAGCCAGGGACACCAGCGAGCCTCTGCTTTGATGCATTTGATATGGTTTAAGTGAGGAATGAAGACCTAAGCCTGTTTACATTTGAGCTGGATTAGAATTGAGGTGACAGCGGAGTATGGAGACAAAGTAACTGAAAGGGAAAGCTGGGTAAAAGAAGTAGTAACAGTAAGAAGGTTAAACTAATAATCCACAGGTTGTTATTGTTTAATTATGGAATCTATTTTGTGCAAGAATTTCAAATGGGGACTACCATCCTGTTTTATAGTCACACATGCTATAAATATTGAAAGTGTAAATATAAATAAGGCATAATCTACATTTCCATTCTTTCTAAAAGCAGATACACAGCCACATAAGAAGACTTTACACCTCTTTGTGAGGTGGATATCATATGGTGATCAGTTTTCCTCTGAATCTGCAACATCCATTGGACAATTGTATGTATTTCTTGATTTAAAAAAAAGGCATATTTAACAGGAATATGTTAAATAGATTTGTGAGCATTCATTGGCAACACAAAGAAGGATGGTGTGAACTCTTTTGGTACGAAGACCATCTATGCAATGTTTCTGAGCTAGTAAAAATAGCTTGAGAGGGAAGTAAACAGCCCGACCAACTGTTTGTGACCAAAAATGTAATTTACACACTTTATTTCTATGTTTCCTCTGTGATTACAAAATGTCTGCTGATGTCCCTGTTAAAGGAATAACATCTGTAGGTCAGCTCAACTGCTTAGCGTCAACTGCCAGTGTTTTATTCTCATTGTCCCTGCCTAATGAGGAAGAGACTGCGTGACTGTGGCTGCATTCAGATTGCATGTCAGTATTTTAATCTCCCTTTCATCCACCCCTTGTGTAGCTTTACCTTGAGGTGGCTTTTTAAGGTCAAACAGCGTGTTGATATGAAGAAACTAACCACAGATTAATTTAAAGACTGATTATCTGGAGAAAAATGAGACTTGCACAATTTGCTAATATAAAGCGGGTTATTCTGGTTGCAGGCAGGAAGGTGCATGCCTTTGAACATCAGAGTAACAATGCTGCTCAGAACCTAAGCAGAAATTATGTCTTTATTGTGGTGTCAGACCTTTGGCATGTGTGTTCATTTGCCTCTGTGATGAATAATAGACAGAATTACAGACTTTGTAGTAAACTTGGCTTCCAGCAAAGAGCTTCTAAATCCCTCAACAGGGTGCTAGTCTGTTAGGTCTCCAAGCGACTCCTCTCAGGCAGCTTTTCTTCTGACATCCCCCTCGTTACTGGATGAATTTCCTTAGAAACATACCTTCTTAAACTCAACATTAGAGCTAGAGAATATCAAGCATAATCTCCTCATTGTTGCTCGCATTTTTTTTTCTTACATATATTTATTACAATTATGGTCATAGAAAAGGATGAGGAGTTGCAAAACTGGAAAAAACAGAAAAGGAAAGATTGTTAAAACTCTGATACATACCTTTTAAGGTCTAAATAACACATCTTGGTAAATACCCCATGCTTGTTCAGCACACACTTCATTAAAATGGCATTACTTGAATGTTTGTTGGTGGAGTGAATTTGGCCAGTTTAGCCTCTACAACAGTGATTTAGCCTATTTTGTGTTCTGGATATCATTCCAATATGTATTAGCAAGATTGGCCATTGCACATTATTGTAATTGGGCGACTGAAAACAGCGGAAATCTGATCTCTTTCTCTGCGTCTGTTTCTCTGTGTGTCTCTTGCACTTCCTTTCAATCTTGTTCTCTCTCAATCTCTCCTTTTTCCCCCCAATAATGATTTGATGTCGCTAATGGCTTCCTAAATTTTGTAGAAAAGGTCGAACCGGCACCGTCTAGAGTTTCAGACGCTGGAGGTCTGCCAGAGAGGAGAGGAAGAGAGGAGGGGGGTGGATTCAAAGGAGCCTATGCTGTGTTGGATATTCTAGGTATAAGGAGGTTCAGTAATGAAAACGATGATCAACTGGCCGTTATCTCAAAATGGCCTTGTTTTAAAATATTAATTTCTTCTGTTGCTCCAACATCCATTTGTCACATAAACGGAGAAATCCCCTCCAACATAAATCAAAGCTCTTGAAGGCTGAGCTGTCTCCTTTCTTAGAAATATTAATGGCCACAAAATCATCAAGGACACACTGTTCAAACACAAAGCAAAACTAACATAAATTTACTTGCTGCGTAAAAAGGAACATCTTGCAAATTTTTAAATTTAGCAAGCCTCTGACTGCCGTCAGCGATAACATTTGGCCTCAAGGTGCGTCTGGCCATCGCTGGGGCAAACCCACATGGACAGGCGGCTTCAACTCAGCCAGTAGAATAGGTTCTTTTGTCGGGGCGCTCTACTCTTCATTCAACTCAGCCCACATGAAAGAAGTCAATGGAAGGGGGAATGACGAATGAATGTGTTTGTGCTCGTAGCTTACATCTGCTGGAGTGTTTGCGTGTGTGCACGTGGCAGTGTGTTTGTGTGTGTTTGTTTGTTTGTCACATGATGTCCTGTGGCATTCGCTCGCTAACCGTACAGGCGCCAGTCGAAGGTTTTGGGTGGTGGTGGGGGGGCTATGGAGCAGTGGAGAAGAGGGGGGTGTTACTCTGGCTGACTGCTGTCACATGATGGGCATATAATGAAGCCAAACTATATTCAAACTGTTGAATAACTGAGCAAATGACTCATGACCTTACTTTGGATTGTGTAAACATGTGGCCTGAGTTCAGCTCTCTGCATAAACCAGAAGGTATACTTCTGTTGGCACTGAAACCAGGCTGAAGCTATCTGATCTTCACAGCTTTATAGCTTTTCAACCTCTTACCTGCGCCGAGACTTTTAGACTTATTAATATCCCTACTGTCCTTTAATGCTGTATGTAAGAGTGTGTTTGCCCTACAAACCGTGAAGGACTTGCAGATATGAAATACCAGAAGATTACATCACTATTAAATTAAAAACCGAATATTCTAAGGATACACATAAGCATGGGGCGAAACCGACAAATACAGATGAAAGGAGCTGCTGTGACTTCGTGGGACTTTTTATCAGTGAGGTTTAGTAATAGTGCCGTTTCTAATACTAACAGTCATTAATCATCCAGCCCGTTTGTGTGGCTGGGAGTGAGAGCTGGATGGCACCGGAGGAGAATGTCTAAGACTGCATGCGACTAAAGTGGTAGTGTTTACCCTGTGCATAAGCAGTGGTTGGCCGCAGGGCTGCTGTAACTAGCCATGATGGGCCACTGTGAAATGTGCCTGACAGAGGCACCCCATTGCCCTCTCCACTCTCATTGTGTGTTTCTTCCAATTTGCCCACAGTAGTAACTGCTGGAAAAGCATATGTTGAGTTTTCATTAACTTTGTTTCTCCCATTTACTCTGATACCTCTAAGTAAAATGTAGTGAAGTTCGGCCATAAAACAGAATCCCAAGCTTGTATCATACCACATAGAACTGTTTATCATCCAAAAATGAAGAGCAATAGAATCAGCTTTATTGGCCATGATTGTGTGCACAGGCAAGGAATATAACTTTGGTCCCAGCGCTCACAACATACAGGCATTTGCTATACAACACAAAAACAGTATGTGTCTTTTATTTATAGAAAAAATAAAAATGTGCAAATTCTCAGTTATCCGGGTCATCGCAACAGCAAATAGGCTTAAATTGAAGGCAACCAGATTTTCGCTATTTTGCATTTTGTGTTCATCAGAGAGACTACCTGGGGGTAGAAACTGTCTCCTTGGCAGCTGGTTTTTCCAAATAGTGTTGTGTAGCACTAACTGGAGGGTAAAAGTCTAAACACTTTGTGTGCAGGATGAGTGCGGTCTGCAAATATGTTAGCAGCTTTTATTTCCTGACCCTAGACCTGTACAAGACCTGGATGGGGGGAAAGTTCAATCTCTATGATTTTCTCTGCAGACCTAATTGTTCATTGGAGTGTGGACACATCCTGTTTTGTGGATTAGTTAAATCACATAGCTAGGGGGGTGAACACAGACAGACTGAATGTTGGCATTTTAGAAGATGACCAGCAATGCTTGTGGAAGGTTTTACCTCTTGATTTGCCGCAGGAAGTACAGTCTAAAAGATTTTCTTCTGAACATCGTCTGTGTGAGGGCTATCTCAGGCAGGAGAAAGGATGTTTCCAAGGAACCGGAAGATATCCAATGTGGACAGTGTTGTTGAGGATGGTGAGGGGAGACAGCATGGGGGAAGTTGTCTGGAAGTCCACCATCATCTTCAGAGTCTTAAGCGGGTTAGAATCCAGATGGTACTAACTACAGCATTGGAGCAGCCAATCTACCACCTATCTGTATGCAGATTCATAACCATCCTGGATCAGACCGATGACTGGTGTCATCCGCAAACTTCAGTTTCACAGACTGGTCCGCTGAGGTGCAATCATTTGTGTACAGGTGAAATGGGGAGGCTTTTCTTCAGCAGGGACAGTGAAGCATGTCAGATATGGCTGGATGATGGATGGAGCCAAATATGGGGCGCTTATTGGAAGAAAACCTGTTAAAAGCTGTAAAAGACCCCAGGCTGGGCAGATTTTCAAAGGTTCTAAGCAAATCCATGAACTACAGTGGCCTAGGCAAAGTCTAGACTCTGACTCAGGAGGATGAATTCAAAAGTATAGCAAATTCCTGATTCTATTTTTACGGCATTTTGAAAACTGCATAACTTTTTTCTTCCAATTTGCTCTTATGTTCTAGTCTTTGGAGAAGAGACCTAAAGACCTACAGCTGGGTCTTAAATGAAACAGTGAAGCGGTTGAAAGCTGAGGCTCATCCAGCAGACTCGTCTCTCCACTTTTCTGCTGTGTAGTTTACTCCCCCTGTTCCATCTTGAGCTCTTGATCACTTCTCTTTCCCTTCTCCATTTGCATTCCCCACAGTTTTGTCACGCTGCCAAGGAAACAAATCAGAGCGCTTCCTTTCAGCCACCGCTCTTTTCCTTTGTCTCATTCTGCCTCTCAGGAATCATACTTGGGGGGCGACACACCATCGTATAAGTGCTCCTCACTCTGAGCGGTCACAGGTCACATCAGGAGCAAAGGCGGTGGGGCTCTGACCCAAAAGTTAACCAGCACGTGTCCAGCTGGTGTTTATGCCATCTGAAAGGATGTTGTAAAATACTTTCTCTTGCCTTTCAGGAAAGTGTTTCCCTCCTTTGGAAAAAGGCCTCGCTGTGTCAACAGCTCAATCCCACCCATTTCTAAGTGCTTCCCTGACTCCCTACTTTTCATCCGAGCTAATTTGATGCGTCTGTGTGTTGCAGTTATCGTACGTCAGAGCTTGTTAGTTGTACCAATAATTGAATGAAGCTGTTTGAAGCGTCGGCTTTAATTAATTTCTATGCATTGTTTTCTTTTTTCCTAGATGATCTCCAGTGAACCATGGCAGTGAGGAAACGTTTTAATCAAACGAGTAAATGGAATAACTCTATCAGTCAATTTGGTCTCTCTCTGTATTTTTACATGGGTGATTAACCATGTTAGCAATTGTTGAACTGGCTGGGTGGATTAGCTGGATTAGATATCTGTGTGTGTTGTTTCATGTGCCCCTGTGCCAAATGAGGATGATTTGGCAGGCTAAATGTCAGTCAGAGGCACAAACACACGGACACATGTGGAGATGCTCTGAGCACAGAGACAGCTCGCTGGTGAAAGTATTGTTCTGCCCACAGAGACACTCATGCACGCACATTTGCGGGCTCAGCTAAACACAGCCACTGATGGAGCTGATGCAAGCAGCTGTGACGACGAGAGGTTGGAGCCTTATCTGTCGTTAAGGCGATGGAATGATGACAAACTGTTCTTCTGGAGAATTTGAACGTGATAGTATGAAGGCAGTACCTGAAAAAGGGACAAAAACACTTTTGTAGACGTGTTAGAACAGCAAGAGATCAGGTGAGCTACAAATTTACAACGCCTTGCCATGAAAATGTCCCACACCTTGTCATATTGTCACATTCTGACTCCAAGCTTCTATGTAGTTTAATGGGATTTATTTAATAGCCCAGGAACAAGCAATCTTATCATTCCAAAGAGGCATTCTAGCCTTCCATCCAACAATACACAACCTATGTAATTCATAGGTTTAATAATATGTAAGGTATATAGTTTGTATGTATAAATATATTTAAAAATCAAAAATAACTGAATTTTAATTTTTAGATTTTAAATCAAATACAAAACATTTACGTTTTACAGGGGGTGGGATATTTTGTTGAAAAAACCCAGCTGAGTCCTTTTCCTATTTGTGGTTAGTAAGAAAATTAATTGCCCACTTAACAGAATAAAGGACACCCTTTACAGTTGAAAAACAAAGAAATACTGAAAAAAGACAGAAAAACACTGTTGTATAATATTCACTGTAAAAGTTGTACTGAAGCATACAGAAGAACTACTATCCTCTCTACATAGTTTGTTGGAAATGGCACCTTATTTGGCAGTGGGTTTATTTTATGTCCCTCTCTATATAGGTAAATTTTAAAGTGATTGTCCTTTTAGCAGGTTTTCCTACCCGACCTGTGGATCTCTGCAGCTCCTCCACAGTTACCATGGGACTCTTGGCTGCTTCTATGATTATTGCTGTCCTTGCTTGCAGTGTTAGGTTAGGTGGACAAACATCTACTGGTAGGTTTGTAGTTCTACCACCCTCTTTCCATTGTCAGATGATGGATTAAGAAGGGTGATTGAACAGTGCTCTTTGGCCCTAATCCAATTTTAAACGACTCTATTAGGATGCTGGTTGTTGACAAATTATCTCTAAAACCCTCTCAGGTCTTCATAGAACAGCTGATTGTATACTCAGCGTAGTAAAGACATGCAAATGTTGAACTCTGTTTACTAGTAAGGTTACTTCTGAGGGCAATTAATCACACTGGACAATCGACGTAAAAGAAGCGCTAAAAGACACACTTCAGATTTTTATGTAACAGATTGTGTAAGTTATCTTCCACTTCATGATTATACACTACTATGTGTTTATGTATTATATAAAATCTCGATAAAACACATTGAAGTTTGGGGTTGTGAAATTAAAAATATGTGGGAAAAGTTCACATGGTATGACCGCCTTGGCAAAGTCCTGTAGCTACAGTACATTCACAAAAGCTGCAAATTCAACAGCTTGATATTGCATTCGAAGATCCGGCGGATGGTTTTCATGTTGTGCATCTTCTCCAACATGGA
The DNA here is from genome assembly GCA_037039145.1 of Fundulus diaphanus. Lineage (NCBI taxonomy): Eukaryota > Metazoa > Chordata > Actinopteri > Cyprinodontiformes > Fundulidae > Fundulus > Fundulus diaphanus. The sequence goes on from CM073126.1 coordinate 39,707,079, forward strand.
GTCGGCACAGATAAACAAACGATCACGATCATGCACAAACCACAGGGAAGTGAGTTTATGTGAGTGGCCTTTTTTTTTTTTTTTTTTTTTTGACTCATCGTGCTCTCACCGCTGTGTCTTTCTTTCCGACAAATATGACAGATGCATATCAAGATGTGCAGTCTGCTCAGGGGAGATAAGGACCAGTTAGGTGCCGGGGTTGCAACATCCCACCGAGCCAATGAGTGAGCACAACGTCTTTTTCATGCCGATCCTCCACAGATAGGCCTGCAGTGCGTGAGCGAGCGCGTGTGAGATGCCCCTGATAATTTCTGTTACCACTGGAGTTTGCACGCAAGTCCGATCCTGACACCCGTCTGAAGTTAAACAGAAGTTGAACACGAGGAGACATTTGAGGAATGGATTCCATATCTGGACAGTGTTAAGGTTGTCAAAAGGGCCTCCGACTACAGTGGCATTGACACTTTTTATAACCTTGTATTACAGTTGTCTGCTTTAACTTGCCAATCGCATTCACTTCATGTGTTTACTTCACACATATTACCACCATGGAGGTATATTGTGTTGTATTAAAATGACGATTGTTTTTTAAGTATAGGTTCGCTTAAATTTAGCATAGACACGTATCTGGATGTGTTTGTGCATGCCCCGCCTATGTTTACTCAACAAGTCAGCAAAACACAAGACATAACAAACTGTCCCGCTGACGGCTAACACAACAAAAAGCCGATCTAGGAATGCCCTCATCGATGCGGTGTTTCTGCATGAGTAGCTTAGTCTGCAGAGCCGAAATGAGGCCTGGCCAACTGACTCCTGGGAGGGACGTTGTCTTTCGCTCCTAGAGTTGTAGTTTGAAGTAGTGATTGTACATCCGCATGAGGAAAAACCTCATGACTTAAATATGCCGATGGTATTCGGAGTACTTTGACCGACAACCTGGCGCTCAGTGTGGGCAAAACGAATTAGATGATCAACAACCTTAGCTCCCAACCCTCAGCATCAGCATCCAAGCTGTAAGAAGAGTGGGTAACATTACGACCTTAGATGGCCTTTTCTGATTGCAGACATCACTGACATAACTGGGATTGTGCGCCTCTTCCCAGCCTTCTAGAGAACTGCGGCTGAGAGAGTGTTTGGTATACTGGATCTCAGTGTGGTACTCCAACTGTGATCTGGCAGACGAGAGGACCCTGCAGAGGATGCTGAGGGGAGCTGAGAAGGATGTTGGAGTTTATTCGGAGGTCAGGAGAAACTGGACTCTGAATATTGTCGGGGACTCCTCACACCCTCTCCGTTAACTTACTGTGCACCCGTGATCAGTCAAATAGTGCTGCACACATTTCGACAACAAGCTGTGAAAATAATGAGCTGCTGTTCGATTACGCACTTTATACACTCAGCCACTTTAATAGGTATGTGTTGCTGGTACCAGGATAGATCAGCTTTTCCTACAGAACTGCCTTAATTCTTGGTGGCATAGAATGAACAAGGTTTCAGAAACTTTCTTCAGAGATTTGGGTCTATGTTAACAAAATAGCATTACAGTGTTGCAGCAGATTTTTTGCCTGAACATCCATAATGTGAATATCCAGTTCTCCCACATCCCAAAGGTGCTCTGTTGAATTAAGAGCTTGTGACAGTGGAGGTCATTGGAGTCTTTGTCATGTTTAAACTAACGGTTTGGTTTGGGCTTTGTTTAATCTTGCGTTATTCTGCTGACAGTAGGCATCGGAAAATGGGTACATTGTGGTCAAAAAGGCACGAACACGGTTATCAGGGTTTCTGATAACCGTGTTTCTCACCTGGTCCAAAGGGCCCAAGAAAATATCCTTCACTCCACTGAACCACCACCACCTTCCTGAGTGGTTCATACAAGACAGGAAGGATCCATGCTTGGATGTTTTTTAGACCAAATAGTGACCCTATCATCTGAATGCTACTGCTAAAATTAAAACTCATCGGACAGACACCTTTTTTGCTATTTATAATTGTCCAGTTTAGGTGAGCCTGAGTGAATCTTAGCCTCAGTTTGCTTTTTTAAGCTGGCAGCAGGGGAACTAAGTGTGATATTTTGCTGCTGCAGTCCATCTGACTCAAGGTTTGATGTGCTGAGCATTCAGCGATGGTTTTCTGCATACCTTATCTGTAACAAGTGGTTGTTTGAGCTACTGTTGCCTTTCTGTCATCTCGAACCAGTCTGCCCATTCTCCTCTGACCTCTGACATTAACAAGACATCACACAAGAGTTGCTCACTGGATGCTTTCCCATTTTGGACCATTTTGTGTAAATCTGGGAGATTATCAGACCAACTCATCTGGTGCCAACAAACACTCCATGTTCAAAGCCACTTCAGTCTCCTTCCATCCCCATTCTGATGTCCAGTCTGAACTTCAGGAAGACCTCTCCACCCCGTTTAGATGCCTAAATGAGTTTGAGCAATGTGATAGGCTGAATTGAATAGATGTAGCTAAAAAAGTGGCTGGTGGGAGTAGCATTGCATTTCAGGCTCCATCTGTTTTGCCTTCTTATCTGTTTGTGTTTTCTATCGTCACACTAATCTGTAGATTCCTAAGAAACAGTTTGTCATTTTGGCTTATGTAGTTTGATATACAGAGAAATGACAAGAACGATTTGATTTAATAGTAAAAACAAACAACTTGCAGAAGAAGCATCAAAAAATACTCAAAGAGGATGTAGTGAATGAATTCAGGGCAGCTTTGTCACTTAATCCATCTCTCAGGCAGCCATGGTTTGTCTATAATAGTGTGCAGAACAGCTTGGGAGTTTGAGCAGAGAACATCAGGTCTCTGTGGGCTCCTAACGTCCTGTTGCTGTCCCATTCTCTGTCTGGCCACCCCCCATTCCCCCTTCTGGGAGTGTCCGAAGCATCCATCCAGGAGTAGGCTCCTGGGTCTGTTCCTCTCACTCCTGGCGAAGGTCCAGAATGCCCTTGACTCACCCATTCATGCGTATCTCCTGTTACGTTCCGGTGAAAGCGAGGGGAGCAGGCCATAGGCTGGGAATGCTGGGCGACATTATATGGGCGGTGAAGAAGTTGCCAGATCCAGACGCCCACTCCCCAGAGCCTTCGCAGGCATTGGTACTGTATGTCCCCACCCCCCCACCTGAGTCTGTCTTTGGGAGCCTCAACATGAATGGGCCCATTTGTCCTCAGACGGCAGGGGAGAATTTGTCTGTTGGAGCAGGTGAGCAGGAGGTGCGGAGCAGGGCATGAATGAGACCTGAACACTACCTGTCCCCAGGTGGACATGCTGAATGCTGCCCGTCCCTGGTGAGAAGAGACTGGCCTGGTTTTCAGGGTGAATGGTAAGAGGGGGGGGGGGGGCATGCCCACGCCCTGCTTCTCACAGCTGCTTGTTAGCTGATTGCACATTTTAATCTATTGAGGAAGAATGTATGAGAATTTCCAGAACTGGTTAATTGCAACAAATGTGGCGCCTTGCAAAAATGATCAGCCCTGGTGAACCTTTCCACACTTTCTACCACGTTATTGAGAATTAGATGTTAAAGGATTCATCGTTTTCCAAATGATTTGCAACTAGAAGTAGGAAAGGTGTGGTGGCCATTTGTACTCAGCTCCACTGAATCAATACTTTGGAAAAGTTTGTTTAATGTGGTTCCAGTTCCAGGTTCACTACCAGCTTTCCAAATCTAGAGACCGAATTTACCGAATAGCTCCAACTCAGTCAGATTGTTTGGGGGCTGTCAGTAAACATCAGTTTAACAGTCAAACTTTAACTCTCTCTTTCCAACACGTAAACGTTCTTTGATCTAAATGTTTCTTTCGTGGCTCTTAGTTTATATTTAGGATTATTGTCCTGTTGGAAGGTCAAAATCTGCCTTAGTCTGAACGCTTGTGCAGCCTCTGTCGTTTTTTTTTCTTTTCTAGGATTATGCTGCATTTAGCTCCCTCCCTATTCCTGTTAACTTTGACTAGCTTCCCTGTTGCTGGTGAAGAAAAGCATCCCCACAGCATGATGTTTCCACCACCATGTTTCAGCATGAATGTTCAGTCTATAGTAATGTACCATGTCAGTTTTCTCCCAGACAGTGTTGTACAGTCATGGTGTTGGCTTGATCTGACAAGATTACCTTCTTCCACACGTTTGCTGTGCCTGCTTGTGACCAAACATTAAACTGGACTTCTCCTGGCTTTGTTTCAACTAGCCTTTCATTTTTCTACTCCAATGGACAGTCAAAGGCTCAGAAGCAAGTTGTATGGAAATATCTCAGTTTAATTTCTATATACTTTGAAACAAAAGGGATGTTATAATATAGAAGGCCTTACTTAACAAAATGTGTACTTTAATTATGAGGGTGTTTGTGATTCTTAGGTTTTACATGCTTATAATGCCCTCCAATACTGCAGCTCATTTGTGTAAATACATCTCTACAATTTACAGAACTCACACCACCTGAACTTGACCCAAAATAGTTGGTCTGTGTGGGCCTTACCCCCACACTCTTGACCAGTGTGAATGCCAGATTTGCGGAGTGCATCACTAATAACTGTGAACAAATTATCCCACCTGACCTGTGGATCCCTGCACCTCCTCCAGAGTTACCATGGGCCCTTTTGGCTCCTTCTCTGATTAAAACTTTCCTTGCCAAACCTATTAGTGTAGGTAGACGGTTACGTTTGGATCGTATGGTAGGTCTGGCCACACTCCCTCCATGTTCAGACGGTGGACTGAAAAGTTTTCAGTGAGATTTTCAAGGACTGGGATGTTTGTATGATGTGTGTACCTTGGTGCTGTTTGGTCCCTCGTATTTTCTAACAAACCTCTGAGACCTTCACAGATCTGCTGGATTTATACTGAGATTAAATTACACACAGGTGGACCCTATTTACTAGCTCGCTAACTCCTTATAGCAATTGGTTGCACTGGATTTTTTTTAGCAATGTCAGAATAAATGGGTCTGAATGTGTTTTTTGTCACTAGGGAAAACTGTATCGTTTTCCCTCTCAAATGGGGTGTGAATACTTTCACATGGTAATGTGACTCTGGACTGTGATCAGACTGTGTGTTCCTCTTTACATTGTCTTGGTTGTGAAGCTTTAGAAGCAGCTAATGACAAATTTTTTCAGACTGGCTTTAGCTAGAGCAGGGGTCACCAACCTTTTTGAAACTGAGAGCTACTTCACTGGTACTGTGTCATACTAAGGGCTACCAGTATTGACCTTTGAACTAAAGAGTCAGAGCTCACCTTAACTTCATGAAACATAAACGTGTTTTTAATGCCTTTAAATCTATGTAAATACAAGCATGATTAAAAGGAAACGCAACTGAATAAAATGGCATTTTACATGAAGCTTACTTAAGGATATCGCTATTTTTTTGAACAGGGTTGAGGGCACCACTTATGGTCCTTGGGGGCCACCGGGTGCCCGCGGGCACCATGTTGGTGACCCTTGAGCTAGATTATGGTTATATGATTATTAATTGTTTGTGTGTATCTTTTATCTTTACTTTGAAGACTTTCTGTTTTTTTCTTTCTCTGTTTTTCATGTTTTATATATTTTCATTTGGCACCTTGTGGTTCTTGACCTGTGGAGGGTGCTATAAGGTTTACTTACTAGAAGGTTGTATTTCCTTTCCAAAGAAAACAGAATCTCGAACAAAACATCAGCATCACCAACACTGCAATGCAGCTAGTGAATGCTAAGCCACACAGGCAGATAATCACAGGGGAGTGCAACATTAGTAACCACAAAAACCCTTTGAGTTCATGAACAACTTATACGTTTCTTTCAATGTTACAGCACTTTACTAGAAATCCATAAACTCTAGCAAGAAGTTCTAGCTATGAATGTGTCCAATTTCCCTTTTTTTTTTTTCAATTTTCTGGTTCAGTGACAAAACACTGATGTGCAAATGTGCAACAGAAAGAGAGAATATTAATCTCAAGAAAGGCAAAGTCTATTGAAATCCTGACTGGTTGTGTTACTATGTAGGAGGAGCAATTGCACAGTCTGTGAAGAACAACGTTTGATGACCCAAATGCGTTGATGAAATCTAAATCTTAGTGGTGAGTTTAATTTAGTGGAAGGTGCTCTTGCTGCGCACAGGAAGGTCTTCTGTGATGACAGAATTACACTTAAACACTGTACCCCCTCTAATCCATCTCCTTTTACTGTCCCTGTCAAACCGCTATAGTTTTAATTGGTCTTAATAGCACCACATAAGTACTTCCTGTTTGAATCTCATGTGTCTTGTTTTTCTTTTCTTTGTTTCCCTTACATTTCCCAGAGGCCGTGTTCTCGGTCAAGCTTGATATGCAGCTGTAGGCAGCTCATAATCTTTAGGCGTCGATTCTGGGGTGAAGAAAATTTCAGAAAGGTGAAAAGTTCAACAGAGATACAATTATAAAACAAAAAGCAGCTTTTTATATATGAACTTTCATCGTATGGCGAGATCCACCATCAGTGAGATCTGGCGGGTAAGGATGTGGTTGCTCAACAAGAGGCTAATAATCACTAATCATCTGCTTGCAGCTCCAAAATACTCCGACCGACGGCTTTTCCTGTCAGGGCTCTGCCGATCACATCATTGCTCTACACGACGTGGTTGATTAATCTTAGACGTGCGCTGAGTTATTCAAGTGTCAAATTTTGGTGTGTCTGCTGAGGTTTCCATGAATAGCCTGGACCAGGTGTTTTACTGAATATACACTCCTTTTTCCTGTAAAGCTCTGACACAGGGTATTTCTATGAACAACTCTTCATCCGGCAAAAGAGGAAGTTCATGTTTGGGTCTCTTGATAGCAGAAATGCTATATATCGATAACCATTAGAATTGAAACTTTTCATAGATGTGCTTTATCATGGGGCTGTTCAAGTTCTCCTCGAGGCCACGGAGTTAGAGAAGTAAAAGTCTTAATTTAGCACATCTGATGGCACAGATAGCTTCCACAATCCTTGTTTTATCTAAATTCTGTCCTGTCCTCCAGCTTTAATATCCTTCTATGGGTCTGAGGAAGGAGGGATGCTTTACCAGCAAGGCCCAGGCAAAGGTCAAAGCATCCCCCCCCTACCCCCCCCCCCCCAAAAAAACCCCTTTTGCAACACACACTCTACGAGACCTGCATTTGAACTGTGCCGCACTTCCTTTCATCTTCTGCGTCTCCTTCTCCCTAACTCAACTTTGCGAGGGGATGTTCGGAATACCTTTTGATTCCGCTAATTCAATTTGATGGAAAAACAAATATTCCGGGGAGAGGGAGACGAGGCAAGAGTGGGAGTAGCATGGGGGATGGATGGAGGAGGATGAGGAGCTCGGACGCTCACACCGAGCCCTGAGAGGGAGCGGGCGGCGGCGGCGAGAGAAGTCTGTGAGTATAAACAGGAGAGAGCGGAGGGGAGAAAGAGCAGGAGGTAGGGAGTGGGAGACGAGCTAAAACATCCAGTTCCAGGTTGAAGTCGTAAAACCTCCCGCTGCTGTGATCTAGGTGGTCACCATGTTCACCCCACTGACGCATCGGCGATCTCTCCTCTTCATCTCTTCTTAGGAATGCCACTCTGATAGTCAAGATAAGTAACTTCCTACTTTATGTTTTTCTGTGTCACATAATTCAGGAAGAAAGTCAAGAGGGGACGCCTCCTTGCTCAGAGTAGCCATTGGTTCAAAGAGGCCGGCCGAGTAAAAAGCACACAAAGTCCTCACTTTACCAAAAATAAAGAGCCCAGAAATGTGAAAGGCCAGAAAATGCAGAAACAGTGTTCAGTATTTAAATTATAAAATAAATAAAACTCCAAGTGTGAATGTTAATGCCTTGTCTGTTTTTTTGTCAGTTTTTATGCCCAAAGTTAAACATAACACAGTGTCCTGAAAAAGTATCTACACACCTTCGCCTTTTTTCTATTTTGTTACAACCACAACCTCAAGCTTCAGTGGATTTTATCAAGTTTTTATGTGACAGACCAACACAAAGTAGTGCATAATTATTAAGCTGAAGAAAAATGATTTTCAGAAAAATTATCTAATTGTATTCACCCATCTTTACTCTAAAACCACCTAAATAAATTCCAGTGCTCTCTGTGGTGACCTTAGAAGGAGTTATATATATATATATATCCCATCTTTTTCTTATTTTATGGAACACTGTTCAATCAATTATCTGAAAACAGAAATTGTAGAGGAGCTCTGTAGAAGCTGCAGAAATCCACAGCTCAGGTGGGAGAGTTGTGAACTTCTCAAATCAGACTGGCATTGAAGAGTGATAATAAGAATGGCGTTAATGGAAATGTCCAGTCTGTGGTGTGTGTGTGTGGGGTAGGTTGGGAATAAACAGGAGAGAGCAGAGGGGAGAAAAGAGCAGGAGGGGGCGGGCGTGGCATCATGCTGTGCTGTGGTAACGTGGGATGATTGAACACATAATTACCCATTAAAATATTACAAAGTTTGTGGTTAGAACATGGCAAAATGGGTAAGACTTGTCAAGGGGTATGATTAAAACGGCAAGGCGCTGTGGCAAACCTGTTTGTCACATAATTGATCATATTTCCCGTCACCGGTTTCTTCTTTCCATGATTTGTGCAAGTTTCAGTAAGTTGCATTTTTTAATGGTCATTTTTGTTCAAATTGAATTATAAAAATAACTAACTGGTTATTTAATAATAAAAAATACATAACTGTCTCAAACCTACCTAATAACTTAAAAAAGTAAAACATACCACTGTTCGCTTAAACTGATGTTTTCTAACTTTAGCATATTAGTGCTGACTTCTAACGCTTTCTTACGGTTAAGAGCTACAGGCTTTTGGTTTCTGTCAACTATTAAAATCTGTTTTCAACACAAACTTTGTTAAATATACAATATCTGGATCAACACAGTCTCATATAAGGTAGGTCTTATGATGCTTCAGGTGTCCCGACTTCTCTAGGTCAAGCATGATACTTTCGGTCTAAAATGCCATAAAATGACACACTGTGGATTAGATGAAAACTATTTAAACGCCTCTACCTTATATGATAATAGGAATAAAATCAGTAGGGACCAACTTGTTGTTTGTGCCAGCTTCAGGAACAGCAACAGTCTTATTGAACACAAAAAATGTTGTTGGAATAAGCGAATAATGATAGATGATGTCTGCGATAGACTGGCGACCTGTCCCCGCCTGTCGCCCATTGACAGCTGGAGATAGGCACCAGCACCCCTCACAACCCCAACAGGGATAGACGTGTTAGAAAATGGATGGATGGATAGATGTAGATGGTATATTCAAGGTAAGTGGCAGCGTTAGTTTTATATGTTGTTGTTGTTTGGTCTCTTTTGGTAACTTTTAGGGAGGATCTGTTGCTGAGAATTTTCATTTTAGGGTATAAGAGCAAAGATCGCTCAATGCAAGCACAAATAAAAAGTTGTCAAATTTTTATTTGTGAAAGGTTTTGGAAACCGCAAAACACTTTATTCTACTTTAAAATGATGTGCTACTTTTTCATGCCCTATCACGTAAATTTCCATTAAAATACATTGAGGTTTGTGTTCGTAAATATGGCAACATTTAGCAGAGGAAGTCATACTTATCCCAACTACCATACTACTTTTTAAGGCCTGCAATTTACATTAAATGTAAAACTTTTTAAGACAGTAGAAACGCAACTCTTCAACAAATAAAAAGGAACCAATACCACTGACATAAAAATAAATTGCTGCAACTTTCTCCTACTTTTCTCCTAAGGAACATTTTGAAAAACCCTATATTTAATTTTGATAAGGAATGTATTCAGCTGGGAAAACAGCCAATGTAAAGAAACGATTGTTTTTCTTGCAATCACCAGAGGCAAAATTGTGGTATGCCTGCTGTCTGTACTTGATTTGTTTATTTTGTATTTGATGAACCATTTATGTGTCAGTTTAGACATATGTGTTGGATCAATATCTTGCTAAAAGACCCAACTTAGAGCCATTGTCACTTTTCTGGTAGAGGTTACTCAATTTTATTCAAAATCTATCTGGTGTTTCAAAGATTTCATGATGTCAGGCAATCTAATCAGGCAAGTATAACAGATGCTTTCACTTCAAATTTAATATTTCGAATTTTTCCCTTTCCATCAATCTCTTCTAATGCGATGCTTCCAAATGTGCATAAAAAACGCCGATGAGAACACAGCTTGTGCCACAAAACCATGCTTAGCAGTGGATATGAGGTACTTTTCCACATATTCATCCTTTGCTTTGTGCAACACCCACTTTTAGCTGAATTTTAGTCTCATTTAATCAGTCCACACAGGTCCAGTTGAAGTCCCAATAAAGTTTAGCAAACTACATATTTACATTTTTGATGACAGGACAGGAAAAGCTTTTGTTTGGCCTCACTCCAAAACAGACGGTGGGCATGTATGTTTAATGGTTGTTATGGAGACTTAGTCAACCCAGGATGTTACTCTTTGCTGAATTTAACAAACGGAAAGCTTTGGAGATTGCTTTTACCTCCTTTTCCGTCTTGCTTTCTGTGCATAGTGGTAAGATTAATGGGAATCCTCGTTCAGCCTAGCGACCACCAGAGCCAAAACGATACGGGCATCTATCTCATGTCATATTTATACTCCATGCAGGGAAAGAAATTCATAGACGATTAATTAGAAGTTCTGAGAAATTCTGGCTAACTTTAAGATTTCAAAAACGGTTCAGTTACATTTCTTTGAAATGTTTCTTTTGAAACATAGATTTTATTTTAACTCAGTGGATAGCAGTGGCGGGCCATGCATGTCATAGCTAGGCCTTCAGTGATGTCCTTCTGAGTCAGACTTGAATAAATTATTCTCATTATAACATCATTTACGACACTACGGCTGGAGAAATCATATATGGAAGCATACTTTTATACTACTGGGCGTCGCACCACCTTAACCATCTACAACTCAGGCTATTTTCTGGAGCAAATCAAAAAAAATATGTAAATCCGTAACAGCGACTAAAACTACTTACTGTGCGTGGTATTGTCAAAACTTTGAAACCCTGAAAATAAATGTAAACTATTGTCATTTGTTCTTGAGAAGAGGCCTTGCATGTGACAGTGACACAATGAAACAAGTCTTTTTGAGTGCTTCCACTGCAGTCACACAGCTACATTAATGTGCCACGTTGTTTTCAAGCGCTCACCAAAACAACTGCCCCCCAAAGCATTGATTTTAACACAAAATCCATCTTTCTCTATGTCCGCAAGAAGACTTCAGTGATTTGGTTGTCCACTTTATCTGCATATTTTAGTTCCAATAAAACCTTTTCTATCGACATGGACAGCAATGCTGAAAGCCACATTTGTCCAGCCATGCTGCTGCTGTGTGTTTTAATTCACTATAAGGCCAAGAATGACCACTCAACAGAAGCAGTGGACACAGGAACTGTCACAGCCAAAAAAGCTCTCTTGAAATCTTATACAGTAAGTCTGAAAGTGCTGGGGGTCGGGAAGGGAGAAAAACAGTAATTCTTCATGGTCTTGAAAGCATTTAATTAATTATTAATCAGTCAAATAATGTCCAGAATGTTGCTGTGGAGTTGCTGATAGTGTGTGTGAAGGTTGCCTCGTGCTGCGCCCTGGCCTCTTCGAGTAATTACACCACCTGAAATGCTTTGTTTTTTCATCGATCTGACTGAATCTGCTCCTCTCTTGCTCTACAATTTCTATGTTTCCATCCAATTCTCATGTGAATTTTAAGCAAACTTTTGAAATGTCGCAAAAAAGACAAAAAAGCGAATTATGCTGGTTTCGAGCAAATTAAACCGGCTACGCAAAGCATAATTTCGTCAGAAATTGACGTTACGCACGGCCGTAGTAAACAGGAAGTACAGTTTGCAAGCTAGCATGGACCACACCTCTGCAAAAAATGGAGTGAGACTTTCATGAATGTGTTGCTGTTCTAATTGATCAGTGATGTCAACAAGAATTAGAGATGTACATGCTGTCCAGAGACGTAGAGAAAGAAATGCAATTCTATGCATCTCGTAACTTGCATAGAAAGACGGAGACAGTGCAAACAGTTGATCAGTCATATGAGGTAAATGTTCACTACGTCAGAACTCTTTTGCAAAAGCCATAAACCACACGAGACTCCATCTTGTACCGCTCCGGCTTCGACCGTCTGTGTCTGAACCAAAAACACTTTGGGCCAATTTAAAGTGGGACAAACCCTTGTGATGAAAGCAATGCTGAGCCCTCATCTGAACCAGCATAACATGGCGGTGCAGGAGGCGGCACGTGTAGCTGCTGCTATCACATCTGTTTTGTAAGAATGCACCATTTCATTTTTGAAAGAAGAACAGCAAGATGTGCCTTCACCAGCTTACCATCTTGGGGTTTCTCATAGCGCCTGCTGCTTACGTTTGGATTAAATACCGTCATCAGTCAACCTCCACTTATGAGATCTAGCTTCTCTCGAAAGGTCGCTTTACTGTACTATTCAAGTACAGTATATCTGCAACCAAATCTACATTTTCCTCTCCTTCAGCGATTGTGGTCTATTGGATTTTTCTGTTAAAGGTCCCTGGGTGTGGGTTGGTTAATCTACATAGCAATGCCTCCTATTAGGCCCTCATCACAGGATGCGTACACGACAAGTTCAACATGAGGCCTTCTAGCTGGCCTTACTGTCGCTGGCTCGTGATCTGATTGGTTACCTGTCGACTATATGTGCTCTTCACCTACAGAGCACAGACTCCCACACTGTTGATTCCCACTGTTGATTCGTGAAGATTTCACACAGCCTGGCAGTGAAACCCAGGTGAATTCTGTTCGGATTAAAACCTTTAACCTGAAAGGAACTTTTATTTGAATTATTATCATGGTTACTTCCTCGCTGGCAATGACAGTCCACCACTACTGCACAGATGTAGTCAAATTAAAGGTTGAATTTCTCTAAATTTTCAGTGTGATGTTTGCTACTGACATACAAGATGAAATCATTTTAAGGCTTTTTTTTTTTTGCGTTTTTTTGCCAGACCAATAAATTTGTCCGCATTTGTATGTGCACTTGCACGTCCATGTGTGATGTGGGAGTCTCTGGTGTTTCAGACCGCTGTATTATTTTTGGGAAGGCTGCTCCTTCCCTCTGGAGGGCCTCCTTGAAGAGTGCTTGCTCTCTGGGAGCCCAGCCAAAGCCCAGCCGAGCGCACCCGTCGGCTGCGGCAGCGAACAGCACACTGCAGTTGTGGCCTGTTGCTCGGGCCCGGCTCCCACAGAGCCGCGCTACACACAGATGGCTAGACTGCTCGCTGGCGGTCGTGCGTTGCATTTTCACTGGTGTTCAGCCAGTGGATCAAGAGGATCCCTCCTCTCTCAGACGGTCTGATGCAGTCATCCAGTCCTGCGTACTGTCAGGGTTTCTGAAGTGGACAGCTGTGTTCTACGCAGCATTTTGCGTACTCTGCATAACAAAAACAGCACCTACAAAAATCCCTAGACAAATGTTTTTTTTTTTTTTTTATTACGATTTAAACAGCCCAGACCTCTGGAAAACCCCAGCAGATGTCAACAGGGCGGAGGGTTCAGGAAGGGGTAGCTGTCCGCTTTTAGCTTAGACTGTTTAATCGGACGCTCTGCGCTGTGGGCGTGTGAGGGCATGTTGAGCTCAGCAATGATGACCTAAAATTGGCCCTAATCGAGTAGACTCATTAGTCGCTTGGCGGTGTTCAAAGTTTCTTCATCCCCCTTCAGTTTACTGTAATCGTCCAAATGGGACGTAGAGAGGGAGGGAGCCTGCGACATAGAAAGGAGGAGAGCAAAAGACAAACAGAAAACATGGGAGTGTAGACAAAGAGAGAGAGAGAAAGAGAGAGAGCACCAAAAAGTAAACAAAGAGAAAGAAATAGGGGGAGAAACAAAGTCAACGCCTGCTTCCTGGCTGCCTCAGCTGCGAGCACATCTGTGTGTGAAGGGTCTGAGCAGACCCCCACGTGTTTGCTCAGGTCGCCTGATTGCCTTTCCTTCCTCTTCGCTCTCCCACTAAAGACCCGCTGTCCTTCCTCTCACTCCAGTCACCACGGCCAAAAGCGAGAGAGGGGCTACTCTGACAGACGCTGAGAGTGAGAAAAATACTGCTCTCATGACTCAGTGGTTCTCACACGTGAATTCACACAGAATGAGCCAGGTTGGGACTTTTGGTAAGCGGGGACATTATATGTATGCCTTAAATGAAGAGTGTGAATTCGTGGCTGCATGTGCGTAAGCATGAGGGTATGTGCATATGCATGACTGTGTGTGACTCTGGAGCCCTTCGCTGGAGCCTGCTGTCTGGGCACAATGGTCCAGCCTGGGGCCTTAGCTCCACAAAGAGGCCTTCTCTTAACAACCAGCCATCACAGATAGAGGAGGAGCCTGACCAAAGCATTACCACGGTTTAGGGATCAGAGAGCTTCTCTTGATGCATCTGATACCGCTTATGATTTTAATGACCAAGTACTCTTGGCGAAGGGAAACTTCAGTATAATGGCTGTGTGTACGGCCCGCATACAGACATTTTACAATAATGTGTGTGTGTGTTCGGAAAGGCAAAACGTGGACACAGTATCATTAGGAGAGATCAGGCAGTGCAAATTTATACTTATGTATACCATGTCAACTTTTTCATGCTTTGCCACATTATTACCACAAGCTTTGATGCACTGTATCAGGTAAAGTAGTACAAACTGTGAAGTTGACACATTAATAATCTGAGCGGTGTTGGTTGCATTTGTGAATGGACTTAACTCACATAGCTTTTCCAGTTCTACCCACCACTCAAAGCACTTTACACTAGAGCCACATTCACCCAGTGGCACTCACTGATGCAAACACCAATACACAGTTCGCCAAACTTGGAGTAAAGTCCCTTGCGGAGAAATTTAACCCCCAACCTTTACAATGCAAGACGAACTACTCTCCATACTGGGCCACCAACATTCTTTACTGTGATACTCCTAAATAAAATCCAGTGCAAACAAGCGTGATATGGAAACAGACTTTATCTGTGGCTCCTTTAAACTCATTGTGAATCTGGATGATTTGTGAAGGACTCAGAGGGTTGTTAGAGAACATGAGTAAACAAACAACATCATGAAGACCAAGGGACAGGGCAGACAGGTCAGGGTAAAATGTGTACTGCGGGGTTCGATTACAAAACAACGTCCCAACCTTTGAACATGTTACAGAGCACTGTCCAATCTATCACCTGAAACTGGGAGGACTGAAACCTGTCGAGACATGGCCGTCCCCCTACACTGACATTTGTCAGTGAAGCGGTCAAGGCGCCCGTCGTAACTCAGTAGGAGCTGCAGCGATCGGCAGCTCAGATGGGAGAATCAGTCAGCGTAGCATGGACTCCACAAATTTGACCTTTGTTGAAAAGTTTCACTTTTTTTCATTAACTCTTGAAATTCATTCATCATTAACCTTTAAGTTAAAGAATATACACTACTTTGTTTTGCTTTTTCACACACATTCCCACTAAATAGCTTCCGAGGGGTGTGAATACTTCTGCAAAGCAGCACTGAAAAATCACCGTTGTTTTCAA
Source organism: Fundulus diaphanus (assembly GCA_037039145.1). NCBI lineage: Eukaryota > Metazoa > Chordata > Actinopteri > Cyprinodontiformes > Fundulidae > Fundulus > Fundulus diaphanus. Next base: position 39,722,592 of record CM073126.1, read on the forward strand.
GAGGACAGATGCTCTTTGGCAAAACTTTTTTGTTTGTTTTTTTCTTGTTCTTTGCTTCTGTATGCACTCTGCTTTGTAAAACATCTGGGTGCGGTAAGAATTATGGAGACAGATGTTACTTAAGTATTAAACTTTATTTCCTCTTCTTTGTGAGATGGAAAAATGATAAAAACGTACAGCTCAGGGACTTTTATCCATCCAAGACAGGTCAGTGTTTTTCTTTACGTAATAACCATGTAATTAAAATCATACGTTTCCATGTATGTCTTGTGAAAGTTTAAAGAGTGAAAATAAATTATCGTAGCAATAATTATAACATCAAATATAACAACATTAATAGCAATTAAGCATCTATAAACACTCTATTTACTGTGTTGTTGGGTTTTTTTTTTTCTTTTTTTCCATAAAACAGTCATGAAAAACAGGTGAGCGTTGTGGTGCACAATCCAGCATCGGAGGAGAGCACTGGTTCGCTGGTGCCTTGCAGCGGTTTTGCCTGTAAGAGAGCTTCCAGCACCGAGGAGTTCGTCTGGGTGTTGGCGGCAGTTCTGGACAGCAGTGCGGGGATGGACGGGGTGCACGTGCCTCGGAGTACGACGATACGATCATGAGGTGAGAAACAGCAATTCTTTTTAAGCCCTCTCTGGAGTCTCCTGTTACAGGGTCATGGAGAGGTGGGTACCAAAGTGACTTAGTAAAAATAAGCAAAAAAAGAATGACAAGCTTCTCCATTCACTCTGCTCCCGCCAGCCCCGCTCACCCAGGGGGGGGACGGACAAACCCCCTCATTACATTAGCTCTTCACAGAGTCTGCAAAAGTCCACGACGTTCCCTCAGCGAGGCTGTGGTGTGACGCGACCCTCTCGGTTATTCAGTCTAACTGAAGGTCGCTCCGCTCGCACCAACCACCGTACAGGACACAGGTCTGCCGTTTAGTGTTCATGTGGATGCGGTGGTTCCTGTGTCCTACAGGGGCCTCAGTGAGGCTCAGCCCAGACCGGCGACCGATTGGAGTGATGCGGGTGACCAAATGACGGGTGAATGGGCGTGGGAGTGGGCAGCATGTGTCCCGAGTGGCTGAAGGGGGGAAGGTGACCCATGTGGGTCATGTGGCTGGTGAGGCCGGGCCCGGCGCCAAAGGGTGAGGCCTTGTCCTGCATGCACTTGGAGAGCTCGTCAAAGCCGTCCCCCGCCCGCTTGTTCCTCTTGGACTTGCTGGACATCTTGCGGTTGCGCGTCTGGATGCCTTCCTTCTTCATGGTCAAGGGTCTGTTGACCTGTTGAGAGCGGCACATTAGTTCAAGGCACGGCAAACAAAAGCTGCTCTGACAGTGTGAATGCTACATTATTGTGGTGCAAGGTTGTTTTGCTGTTAACTTGAGCTGAAAATGTCATGGGGAATCTCTCCCCGGTTTCGCTGCCAATTATCATGTACATGCATTTCTGTCATGGCAGTTGCCTTTTATGAATCGCACCAGTGTAAAATAAACCCCATGAATAGGGAGCAGCTGTTTTGCATATCCACACTCCTGCATTCGGAGGCCAGTCAGGGGCGGGGTTTTTTTTTAGCTTTTGTCTGAACCAAACAGGACCTTCCCGGTCAATATGAATTCATGGGGATGAGGACAGGCCGGGTGTGAAAGGAGCAGCCTCAGACAAATCCTCATCAGTGTAACCGACGCCGTTACACTGAATGACAGTCCCACCCGGCAGCCTCTCCGGGGAGTAACGCCCCCCATTGAAACAACGATGGATTAATAAAAAGAGACGACCGGTGTGGGTTCTGCATGACAGGGCGAGCAGGCTCTGCTTGCACTGCTAAATCGATACACGCTGTCCGCCCACCGGTTAAGCACCACCTTCACCCCAAAACGCCACACTTGGAAGGAGATGTGTGTGTGTGTGTGTGTGTGTGTGTGTGTGTGTGTGTGTGTGTGTGTGTGTGTGTGTGTGTGTGTGTGTGTGTGTGTGTGTGTGTGTGTGTGTGTGTGTGTGTGTGTGTGTGTGTGTCTTCACTTACGTTGTGTAATTTAAAGTAGAGGCCACAGGCATTACACACCGGGTCTCCGTTCCCGTTGCGCCTCCACAGGGTGGTGGTGGTTGTCTGGCAGTTTGCACAGCAGGTGCCTGCACGTCTAGCGGCGGACTGAAGAAAGCAGGAAAAGTAAACGTAAGCATTCTAAATAAGGTTCCATTATCATGGTATGAACAGGTCATTATGGACACAACACCCCTGGGCAAACGTTTTGTCAGGTAGACGTAGAAAAGACAACCGTGTCTGTTCTCTAAAACATTGGTTCCTACCTGCAAAATAAGGGTGAACCTGTAACCCCAACTTCTAGCGGAGTGTATAAGTGTTATTAGTGAGCCATTTAAACACTGCTAATGCATTACTATTTTATATTTTATTTATCTATTTCATTGTACTGTTTTATCTCTTTTAAACATGATTTTTTTATTCTATTTACTTTAAGCTCTGAAAAGGACCATAAGAACCCACATATATTGGTTTGATATCCCAAATGAGGTCCTGAGGACCCCAATTTTAGAAACTTCTTGTCCACAAAAAAATTTAAAATAAAATAAATACAAATAAATATAAGCTGAAAATGGGACAGAAACTTACACATCTATGGACGTCTAAGCATGGTTGGAGTCTAACCGGACCAACTTTCCAGACCTTTGTGTACGCTAATTTGGTAGGAAGCGATTGTACAAACAAGATTCTAGGTTTCTCAAGATACGGTTTTGGTTTAAATAAAAACAAGAACAAGCCAACCTTGACTGACATTGAAAAGAGAATCATGGGTGTTCAGTGTTTGGAGGGAACACACCGCAGACAACTGTAGAGTCTCTCCCATATAAACACTGCATCGATTTAAGACAAATAAGCTGAATTATTACTAGTATTATCATTACTGCAGACAAAACAGCAAAGTTTGAGGGGCTTCCCCTTCACAGCATCGTTGTCATTTTGTCACCTTAAATAAACCATGTCATACTGAAGAACCAATTAAGCCATGAAATGTTGCATATTTTTTCATATAGAGCAATGTATGTATAAAACTAACTGAAATGTTTTTTGCATTTTGAAAACTGTATTACATCCTGTCCATTTATTCAGTTTCGGATCCCCTGGTTTGGGTCAACGGTTGCTGATCATTTCACAAACTGCTCCATTTCGTATTGTTTTAATCGTTTGCACCAACTTTTCCCACTGTTATGTGACTTCAGTAAATATTCCTTCAGTCTCCAGAAGTTCTGATTGTTTTGTTGAGAAGTCATATTTCATAAGAGTCAGCAGCACCAAACAGGATAAGAATCACTTTTAGTGATCGTGATATTACGTGCTGCAATGTACGGTAATATGTAATAATAGTAACAATTATAATATGTAATTAGATTAACATTTGTGAAATTTTTAAATATTTAGGAACGTACATCTCTATAACTCATTAAATGTTGCAGTGAGAAATTAACTTATATGCACTGGTTAGGAAGTGGTTACAGCTAAGAAGTTGGGCGGGAGGAAATGGCATTGCAGTTACGCAACTGTGAAGCAAAACAAAATGCATACATATATATATATATATATATATATATATATATATATATATATATATATATATATATATATATATATATATGTATGTATGTATGTATGTGTGTGTGTGTGTGTGTGTGTGTGTGTGTGTGTATAATTTGCTCCACAGTTGTCTATCCGTTCTTCTGCATATCCCAATAGTTCCAATTTTTCTGCCGGTAATTTGTGCATTGCATTACATATCCGGTTATTACCAGTTTGCCGTGGAGGACCTGGTTCGGACCCAGTGTGGGCCCTGATCCAGGAAAAGCTGCGCTACAGGTTGTGTAAGTGGAGCCGGTGTCCTCTCCGACAATGCGCTCCCGCATCCATTGCGGATCAATTCTCTACGCATAATGAGAAGCATTAAGCAAACACGCACGAACCCCTCCGGTTCTTTCCTCTCTTCTTTTTTATTCATTTATTTTTGGCACACCGCATCCAGGTTTTTCCTTTTTAATTGATTTCAGGTGAGTTGGCGGAACACTAACAGTCTGACTCGCTTTTTCATCCCACGAAACATATTTTTGGAAATAAAAAAAACAAAAAACGCGCATTAACATTTTACCTCTGTCCGCAGAGAATGACAAACAGGGGGAGGACCATAAATCCATTTATTTTCCAATGGCCGCCCCTCACGGCCCGTCTCTTCACACATAAGCGGCTCCTTCAGTGTTGTGATAATCTCTTTTACAGTATATGTCAGCCGCGGCCGCAGAGAATGCTGCGCGCCGGGTGAAGGCGGAAACAGCCGGGAGCCTGACTTCCTTATCTGGGCCGGCCAGATATCCGGATAGGAAACAACTGGATGCCCCTTTGAACACAACTCTGAAAAACACTTGAGCTGAAAATGCAAAGCACTGCACAGCCACATGGGCAGTGGAAAATGCGGGCTAATGGAGCTTTCGTGGAGAAGGAACAGCTTGGAGGTGATGGGGGGGGGGGGGGGGAGCCAATCAGAGATCGTCTAATAGCGAGACTAATTAGCAGCTAATTTTTATGAGAACATTTAGTCCTGGACAGCAACCTTTGCAATAATTTAAGGTAGCAAAACAGGCCTCATAGTTGTTATTATCTATAGCAATGGTGTTAGTGCTATTTGTGATCTTCTATTCATTTATTTAGTGTTTTAAAACGGAATCTTGGAAGATTAACTCAGTCATAAAATAAGTAACACTAAACTGTTGATTTACGCCTCTTTCGTATATAGTCAGGCACCGTGTTCCTGCAGAACGCTTCATGTGGGTCATGGATCGTTCCAAGCAAGACCATGTTCTGTGCCCCACAAATTCAATTAGTCTAGTTATAGTCTACTGTCAGGAACATGACAAAGTAATATAATAAGTAATTGAGTCCACCTACAGGAGGACAGTTAGGAGGCCAGGGGTTTCTAACCTGTCATATTTGATTAGTCTGTTGACCCAAACAGGAATCAGAACCAAAACAAATGGAACAGGGGCATAATACAAACTTTACAGACAATAACTTACAATTAAATCCAAATAAGCATGAGATTTGAGCATTTTATGACCATTTAGCGCCATAGATCATAAACGGACTCAACTACGGTAAAACAAAACGAGTCACATGGTTTAAGTACATGGACATGAAACTGTTTATTTACACATGGGAAATAGGGATGGCTGATAAAGCAGCAAATAGGATGAAAAGCTGGTCCAACACAGAACTGACCCAGACAGACACTCTGAGCATCCTCCGTGCCTTCCATTGACTCCATCGTGGTGTTAACTAAAGCGGCCTGGGCATCGGTATCAGTAACAGTATCAGAAGTACCAGCAATTACGATAGCAGGAACAATGGCAATAGTAGCGGTATTGTAACAGGCCATGAAGGCGGATCGTCAGGGGGTGAGAGGGACAAACAATTCCAGGAAGATCATAGGGAAAATATAACTTTCCTGGAATTGTGCTGCCGGCATCTGCTTTGTGCTCATATTTGGGTTGCCGGCTCTCGGAGCAAAGCTTCAGGGTGATGAGAAAGAGTTGAAAACTCACCAGTCTCCGCTTGGGCTTGATGAGCGGACGGTTCTGGCCGTTCATCTTGTGGTACAGTCCGCAGGCGTTGCACAGGTAGTGGCCGGTGCCGTCTCGCCGCCACAGGGGAGTGGACGTGGCGCCGCAGTTCACGCACTCTCGGCCCTCTGCATATAGTTCAAGAGGGAGAGAAGGGAAGAAATTTTATATAATTAAAAAGTTCACCTTCTGTTGGAGGGAACACATGCAGCAGCTGCCCGGCGTTATCGGGCAAGCGTCCCATGCCTGGTGACCCCAGATGGCACTGTAATATGAAGAGAAAATCTGCCTGGCGTTGGGGACAATGTCCGCATCAGTGTGCAGGTGTAGCAAAGTGCGAGTGGCTGTCACAGACACAAACACCTCCGTGTAAACCGATCCAGAGGGGGCGAGAGCATGTCCAGAGGTGTCCGACAAGAAGAATGAGCCACACCATCAAATTAGGACTATATTATTCATCAGCTCAGTGGGCACCCATGAGAGGAAGCGTTATCGTGGGCTGGAGGTATTAAATGTGGCGGACAGTGTTGCAGGGCTTGATGAAAGGCTTGCATGCCACTTGGCTGCTAATAATGACTTTCATCTGGGTTTCAAACCAGAAATGCTCATTCTTTGAGGGTAGAAATCAGCTTTTTTCATCTCCTATCCATGCCCTCGTCTCTCCCATACAGGTTTGACTTCAAACAGCCTATTGCTTAACCGACAATTCACTTCAAGAATCCCCGTTTCTCCCCAGAGCACCAACTCATTATTCCTCTTATAAAGCCTGCGACACCCAAAGTCCCACCCTTTGCTCTACAATGGAATCTGACCTGAGTACAAAGCTAGGCTCTCCTTTTGAAATGCATCTTTTTTAGGCCTCCTTTCTCCTTCCTCTTAAGTGTTTCACAAGTCCAGCAACCACAATGAAAATGCCTCATTAAAAGTGCAAATATTCATCAACAATGACTTATACGTTCTGTTTTATGCAACACTTTGTGTCGAAATAAGAAAAAAAACATTGGAAGGGTGAAGACTGAGCGCAAGAAAAGTCAGATGGGGGAAGAGTTCTTGGTTTGAGGGCAGGTCCACAGGAAGCCACAGGACTGCAAGGTGTACGTGCTGACAGCTGAAATGTCATTGTGGCATTTTGTACAACAGTCAATCACCATTACGGACACCGGGCAAAGCCTTTGACAGATAAGAGGTCTTTTTTTTAATGCCGTACAGCAGATATGTTTGTGTTACTGACTCAGGCACAGGCTGGCCAGTTTTGTTTTAAATGTCACAGTATAACATTTATCCTGCCACAACAGCTCATGTTCACTCCAATTATGGGACGGCCAGCATTTTCCCTGGTGTAGTTTGGAGAGATGACAGCGCCGATAATTACTGCATCGGGAACAATTTGTTAAAAGCAGAGACAGACCGATCAGGCTTTTTCTGGCCGATACAGATTTCCAGTATGTTTGTGTTTTTTAAGACTGACTTGCCGATTCTGATGTTGAGTGATTCCATTCTTTTTTTTTCAAGAAAACAATCGATAAAACATGTCCTGCAGGTTCTTTGATAGACATAATGGTGTTGGATTCCACTAAATATTAGGAAGTTGCAAAGTTATTTCTGTTTGTGTCAAATCATACTGTATGTCCCTAACCCATCTGATTAAGCTGAAAAACACACACACACATATATATATATATATATATATATATATATATATATATATATATATATATATATATATATATATATATATATTTTTTTTTTTTTTTTTTTTTTTTTTTTTTTTTGATATGTTTAGACCCAAAATCATGGGAGTTCTTAACTTTATGCAAGGAAAACCCCAACAAACTTACTTTATTTGACCTGTTGATAACCGATTTGGGCCGATCAAAAGAAAATCAGTCAATTATGTCGTCTGGCTGATTAAATTATGCAAAGCGCATGCTGTTGGTCTATGTATTTATATACTGAAAATGGTGGTGGTTCTTAGTTTTGATGCATGTAATGAATACGTTTTAGTTTTTTTTTTTTAAATCAGCAATTTATTTACTTAACCTGCCAAACACCGATCAGGGCCAATCAAGAGAAAATGTATTAATTTTCACCTCTTGTCAATTGATTGATAAAAAGTGGTTCCCAGGATCATACTGTTGATTGATGTGTTTAGGGACCAAAAATAAAGGGATGTGTTAGCTGTGATACAGAGTCGCACATGTCATTTGGCTGCGAGTGGAAACCTGTCAGTTTTCCCCAACAGTGTGTGTTTTGATGAATTTTTTTAAGAATTTGATTTCTTGCTTTACCTCTATAAGGGAACCTGTGGCACATTGTGCCTTTTACATGTTATAGTCCTTCAAAGAAACAAACAGGAATCCATCTAAATTGGAATCAAGCAGCCCAGACCTCAAAGATATCAAAACAAAACCTGTCTCGCAGGATAGAGATTTTCTCAGTGCATTTCTATTTTGATGCATATAATGATTAGGGAAAAAAAATATTTTTCAGTATTTGACCTAACAGCTGGGGAAAAGCTGTCCAGTTCTGCTCTCCTCTTTGACTGTCTGGCCTATAACTAGTTAACAGCCCGCTTATGTTTTTTTTTCTGTCTACTAATTCAAAGAAAAACAATTGAAACAATGTGGGGAAATTACTGACTCATTACAAGATGTTTCTTTTTCTATCATTATTTTTCACTTGGCTGCCTGTTAGTGGAGAGCACAAAGTTGTGCTAATCCCCTAAATGCTCCAAAATATGTAAGCAAAAAAGTATCTTTATTATAAATCCCATCAGACTTCTTTTTTTTATAGACAAAAAAGCAGCGCTGATTATTACTCAATGCGTTTTCATCTACACAGAGAAGCGGCTCCACTGTGGACTCATTGGGCCAAGGCCATGCTTAAAAACACAAACAGCAGGACTCTGTCGCCTGGGCTTTGTTAGGACTGTGGAGAGCGGCGGGTGGGGGTCGGGGTGGAGGGGGGGGGGGGGTGGAGGTCGTGATTTGTTCACTTGGAGGTATACAGGATATGGCAGGAGCCAGGGCGTCGTGACTGCTTTATTTTCGAAGTGCAGTAAAGGCCACATTTAAAAGCAAAAGAAAAAAAAAGTAAGACAAAAAACTGTCTTTCACACCATTGAGAAGAAGAAGAAGCGATTAGGCGGTTTGTGGTAAATGGGTGACTTAAAAAAACCGGATGAGTCGCTGCAAAGCGTCATGGGTTTTGTCTAATAATTGCACAATTATAGTTTCCATTGAAAACACCCGGCGATGTTCACCAATAATCGATTAGTTCATAAACGACAGCGTGTCCAACTTCTTCTATTTTTATCTCACATCGCCGCGATTGGATTGAAGGCTTTCATCCTGAAGTGGATTGCTGCTTGGAGTGAGTGACCCCCCCCCCCCCCCCACACCCACCCACGTTAAAGTGGCAACGAGGGAGAAGGGACAAAAGATAAGAGATGTCAGCTCCGAAATGAGCAGCGTACTAAAGTAAAAAAAGAGAGATTTTACGTCCAAGTCTGAGCTCAGACAAAATATGCAAATACCCTCAAGGCAATGCATACACAATTATATCCGCATGTTTGACAACAGCAACAATGCTACAATTATTATTGTGCCAAATAAAACATTTATGCGCTGATAACTGGGCAAACTATAAAAGGCTCCCCGGCTGAATAGCAATCGCTTTTTATTATTATTATTATTATTATTATTATTGTTTTTAGATTAATGATCCGATAACGACGCGGAGGAACGAAAACACGAGAGACTCACCTGAGCTCGACCTGGCTTTGCTTTTGCATTTCGGCGTAAAGCTGGAAGAGGACCCGCCGAGCAGGCTGCCGGGGTGGAAGAGGCTGCCGCTGTATTCGTGGGGCGTGGGCAGGGAGTAGGCCGGGTAGGTCGGGATGGGGTGATGCGTGGCCGCGGCCTGGCCGTTCATGGAGGCCAGGCCGCCGCGGAGCGGGCTGCAGCTCTCCATCTTCATGCCGTCCGTCAACGGCACCTGGTACTTGATCGAGTCCTTCTCGTCCATCCTGGTGGAGGTGGAGGTCGGCGAGGTGGGGCCCGGGTCGGGGGACACGTCTTTCGGAGGGGTCGGGGGGAAGCTGTAGAGGTGCGGGCTGGAGTGGGACGCCGGGGTGAGCGAGGACACGGAGGCCGTGCCGGCGCTGCTGCTGCACGGGTAGCCGGAGCCGGCGTGGTGGAGGCCCGGTTTGCTAAAGTGGCTGACCGCCCATGCGTTGTGGTGGTGCGCAGCGGACAGGGCGGCTTTCCCGGGATCCAGCCAGGGGATGCCGGGACTGTGGATGAGGTGTGGCCGGCAAACCTGGTTCCCAGTGAGGCGAGCTAAAACACAGAACATTTTGATTAATTCATTGCAATACAACTTTGTTTTATTTCACAACGTTAAGAGCCGACAGTCTTGCCATACGTTAGAAAAGTAAAAAATAAACAAATAAACAAATAAAAAAAACCTTACCAGTTAAATTCTCAAAATGACTCAAATCCGACATTTAGTGCCAGACGTAATTAAAACATTCGACTTTGTTTTTAAATTGTAAATCTAATTGTTATCTAATTACGCAGAACTTCTTGTTCTAAAATGACAGCAGCCCCATTGTTATTAAAAGAATAAAGTCCCGCTGATCGCAGATAAAAGAAGCTCCAGGTCTGTGCAGCAGGCCTGCTATCTTTTCCATCCGCAGCAGCTCTCGGACTAAAGATTGTTATTAGTAAATTTGCGGTTTTTATTTTATATCCGGGAAGTGCCTCTCTCTCTCTCTGCCCCAACACGGAGGGGTTAAGTGACATACTTCCCTTTCCTCTCGCTGTCATTTGCTAGAAATCCCTTTTATGTTGGGTGAACTGGCCCAGAATTTTAAGGAGGAGTTGTTTTCTGGATTTTTTAAAATTTTGTTTTTGAATTCATTTTAAACTAATCGTTACTATTTTTCAGTATAACCATTATCTATAATTTTTTGTACATATAGCGAGTAGACATAAACTATACCCTTCTTACAATTCTCAATATAATACACTTGTTACAACTACTACCCATGGTATTTCTTATTGAGTGTCATAATAAACCCGAGCGCATCCTCACCGTGGGCCTGGCTGTATGTGACCCTCGCCCGGGAGTTGGTGTAGTAAGGATTCCCTTGAGAGTCCAAGTGGTTCAGAAACATGTCAACCTCGTCCTGGGGCAGCAAAGGCGCCATCGGCTCCATGTAGTTGTGGCTCAGACTGTGGTGGTGGGAGTCCGGGTGCTGGCCGTTCAGCACTGCGTGATGATGCGCCATCCACCGAGACTGGTCCGCCGCTGCCACCTCCATGGCTCGGTTCTCGTCGCCTCCGAACAAGTCTCCTGCTCGGTCTGTGGTAATTCGGTCCTCTTTACGGTATAGTCCTCCAGCTGTTTGTTTACTTTAGCAATAAAATCCTCGAACGGCACAGCGTCCTCTCTTCTCCTCAGAGATACCTGCAAGGAGATGGGAGCAAAGAGTTAACTATATCACCTTCGCATCCCTCCTGCCACGCAAACAAGGAGCATCCTTCGCGTTGCGTCTGCCGACATATGGAACAAACTTTACAGCGGGTCCTTACGGCTGCGGGAAACTATGTAAGGGACCGAGCACAGTTTCTAAAAAAAACACTCCCCGTCTCTGCAGAAAGAACGCAAGAACAAGTTCTCCCCCTGGTCGGGATAGGTACCTGTTGCAGTTTTGATCAGCTGACGGGACCCACACACACACACGCGCGCGCACGAACACACACACATATGCACACACACACACACATACGCGCGCACAAAACGCAGCCTGGATGTGTTAAACCTCCTGATCCGTGCAGTGTTCGGGCTCATTAATGAGATGTGGCGCAGACTGATGCGGCTGGCGCCAGTAAATTCCCATATCAAGCCAGGACGGGGTGGAGCGTCGCTCTGCGCCAATCACGGAGCGCGTTGCCACAATTGGCCCGCTGCGTACTCGCTCACTTCTCCCTGCTTTAAAATGTCTCCCCCCCCCCCCCCCCACCCCTTCCCAAAAAGAAAAAAAAGAAAAACAAACGACTTATCAATCAGCAGCCCACTTTATGTTCTCTCTCTCTCTCTCTCTCTCTCTCTCTCTCTCTCTCTCTCACACACACACACACACACACGGTGTACATCTTTATAACCCATCATCTTAAAAACAGACGCCAACGAGGCAGTCCAGTTTGCTCAGTGTTAAATATGATTTGAAGTTTGTATTTAATTCCCTTTACCTGCGCACGAAGCCATCGACAGAATAATCTTAGAGAGCTGTTATTATTCTTCAACTGTGCCTAAAATTCGCATCTAGCCGCAAAACGCGATTGAAGCTACTGACTGGGCGTGTTTTAGCCCTGTAATAACAATGGTAATTAAGCGCCGTTCTTCGTGTACAGCTGTTGTGTAAATAAACAGCGACTGCAGCACCTCTAAAACCAACAGGGGAGGAGTGGATTTATGAGCCCCTGAAATTTACCCCTCGTGCATTGTTTGGGGAGCCGCCTAATTGTCTTTGATTAGGAGCGGGACATTCCTCTTGTGACAACAAGGACCGGCCAGTCAGACCCACTCTGCGTGCGCGACAACGCAAGGCGCCGCGAGGCCGTGGGATGGGCACGAAGCCTCACCTTTTGTCGTGACTCCAAAACTCGCGACCAATTGAACTAATATAACGAGTAAGGTCTAACCTAGATAATGGCGGGTTTCTGCGCGTTTACGAAACTTCGTTGGATAAACCATATAAGCGCAATGTGCGTTTGGAGAGCGCGGTTCCGTGCGCCCATCTGTGGTTGACACGTAAAAACTAAAGGTCGCCCATGGTGCCGTTACTTTCCACCACACAGACGTCTTGGTCTGAAGTCAGAGAATTAGGAAGTGAGTGGATGACGTGCGACTTCAGATACCGGTCGACATGTTAACAGATATTGGAACCCCTTCATTCAAAGACGACACGGTGCAGGTCATTAGAGCGACCATCATACCCTGGTCTGTTGTATGAGTGTGACTGGGTGCGTGTGTGTCAGTCAGCAGTCATTAAATCACTGGCATGTTGCCAGGGGCTGATGGGTTTGGCCCCTTTGAGCTTCTCAACTCTTAAAATCAACAAATTAGTGTGCCTGCATGCAGCAGCAGCAACAGCAGAAAGATCACGCTGTAAAAAAAAAAGAATTTTACAGGGTAATAAATATTAACTATTAGACCTCTAAAAATTCTACTCTGACTTAAGTTTCTAAATGTAATAGTCAATAATACTTCAATTCTCACGTTAAGTACTTTTTGTAAGTTTGATGACTTTAAAATGACTTTACCTGAAAGGAACCCACACACCCAGACAGGGACTGATTTAGACGAACGAGGGCACTGTGCTAGTCAGTTTTGGTGCCCTGCCCAAACTCGTTTATCTTAGGCATACAAACAACATTGGATTGACACACAACCGCAAGGATTTCAGGCCATGTCCAGTTAAAAATAGAGCTTTTACAATACGTCGTCTGTACTTGTCCTTGGTTATTTGATTGTTCCATACCCAGTTTTTCCAGATCAGAGCTGGTGCCATCTGGATGTTTTGAATCCGCCCAGTGGACCTTTAGCAGTTACAGGACATTTGTGCTCATATTTGATGTATCATTTCCTTCTGCTAGACTATTCTTTGACATTCAGCCTGGTATTTACCCAAAAAAATCACCCCTGATTATATATTTTAAACTGTTTAATTATTCGGTCACGCTTATCGCGTTTAATTTGTGCTCCTTCACAGACTTCTTTATACATTTGGCTTAATATTTCCACCAAAAAAAACAGTTTTTCATATTTGAAAACTCCTTCCTCTTGCTTGTATAATCCAACGCCATGATGATGACCTATGTAAAATATGGTGAAATGGCAGCCCTCGGACTCCAAAATGGTTTGTTTACGGCTATGAAATACTGGTGGAGGGACGAAAAGTCAACATGCGAGAATAAAATGGGGGTATCTTGTGGAGGAGATTTCTGTGTTGGAGCAAGAATTGAAGTCAGTACCTGACTAGCAAGCTGTAGCTAGTTCGGTGTTGCCGCTGAAGGTACAGCTTGCTAACAAATTGAGCTGGAGTAGCTGCTGCTGTCGGGGCTTCTCACAGTTATAACTTAATCACTAACCAATTCTTACTAGGTGTTTGTTTTTACGATGGGAAACAAGCCGGATTAGAAAAAATATTTGAATGATTACTAAGAATTGAACAAAGTTTGTTTATCTTAGTGAGTCCACCACAAAAGTTATGGGGAATTTGACTCCATATTTGAGTGTTGTTGTTTTTTTTTTCTTTTTTCTTTTTTTTTACTATTTACCAAAGAAAAATCTGTCTAGTTAAAATGTTAGAACATTTTTCCATCAAATTTATGAGGTAAATCCAACAGTCAGTTTCATTTAGTGAACTACAGTAGCTTGCATTCCAGAGTAGGGGGGAGACAAGGGCAGAATTTGGCAGGTGGGGCTAAGAGCATTCTTACCCTGCTATATTCTGGCCTGTAACAGAATGTATTTCATATATGATCAGTCATCAGTAAAGCATTACTTACAGGAATTTAATGAAGCCGAGTAATCACTGAACCTCACATGGGGATCTAATGGCTCCTTCTGTTTGAGCCTGGTTCCTGAGTGGCTGCTGACGCTGTTGATCTTGTGGTTTCATAGTGAAAGGACACTTTATATCCACACTGTAAGGTGTCACTAAGCCAAGTGCTCTGCAGCCTGTGTTGCCTGGGCTGCGTTAAACACTGCAGGCGCAGGCTCCAGAGAGCTGCTGCACCATGCCCATTGTTGTTTGTATGTTTGCCAAATGGATTACTCAGCAGGATTTAGCCCTCTGTAATTTATACCTTCATTAATCCCATTTGTATCTGCGCTTGAACAAAAGATGGGAGAGTGTGACGGAGGTGAGGGTGTGGAGGAGGGGGGGAGGGATGCTGTTGCTTTCTGCCTCCCTCAAGGACACAGTATTATTGTCTCAGCCAAGGATGCTACCTCATCCTACACCGGCGGACACGTCCTCCTCATAACTCCTGCACAAGCAGCGGCGAGAGCAGTCTGCAGCTGCATCGCCGTGCAGCCGCAGCGGCTTATGAACAACAAGATTATCATTCCGATCCATGCCGTTATTAAATGGGATTGGCTTTATCTACCTGTTTGTTCCCATCGGGCATGGTCATCCATCATTATCCGGAGTGGAGGTGTGTGACTGCAGTGCCCCGCTCTGTATGGTGTTTGGAGATGTGTGTGTGTGTGTGTGTGTGTGTGTGTGTCTTTATGTGAAGAGCCACAGTGGGGCTTGTGAAGATAAGCAGAGCCAGAGAGAAGAAAATGACACAAACCAGCTGAAGCATTATTGTCTCCTTTACTCACAGCTAATTAGATTGAGCCAGGGCACTGGGGAGGGCTTTATAGACACAAGCACCCAGACACAAGACCATAAAACTGTTGTGAGAGGGGCCTGGATGCTGCTAGGAGGGCACCACTCACTCCTTATTTAAGAATGAGCAAAATAATAACATTTCAGAGAAAGGACAGGGCGCAGGCGTCACAGAAATGGGTTTATGCATCTCACTGCAGCGTAACAAAGTTCTGGATCATTTTTTGCAAGGCTCCTTTTGAGCACACAACACAGCTCTGAAGGTGTTAACACAGGATCATTCTAATCAAAGCATTTTGTTGTACTAAATCACTCATGAAATGCCTCCAGGTGGCTTTCAAAATGAGTGGCTAAAATGTTTTTTTGTTTTTTCCTATTATGATACTGTTTTTTAGGCTGTATATGAAAAACACTACAACATTGTATTTAAGCATGCCTACTGCGATCTGTTCTGATTAAAATTAGACTGTGCATCGATGCCCCCCCCCCCCCACACACACACACACACACACACACACACACAAACGCACACACACACCCTCCTTGTGGCGCCATTGCATGTTGCTTGAATAACACACCAATCAGACATCAGGTATTTCCAAGGGCTATAAAAAGGTGTCAGCCTTTGTGTGTGTGTGTGTGTGTGTGTGTGTGTGTGTGTGTGTGTGTGTGTGTGTGTGTGTGTGTGTGTGCGTGCGTGCGTGCGTGCGTGCGTGCGTGCGTGCGTGCGTGCTCCAAGCTCCTTGCTCCATGCATGCCCAGAGACCCCCTAGCCCGCCCCCGCCTCGGCTCCACCATTGTGCGGGTGTGATTGCTCTGTCTGCTGATGAAAGGGGATCGCCGCAGTCATTATGTGTTTCAAATGCGTGACAATTGAATACTTTTGTCGTCGCTAATACAATGCTGATGACACGCTAACTGGACCATTTCGCGATCGTGGGGTTTTATTCCAGGAGCCGAGCACCTTTTTTTTCCTCCCGCAGGCGACGCGGGGCGAGCCGCATTAAAGCCCCGTTATATTGGATGTACGGGAATACATCGAAACGTGTTAGAAAAGCGCGCACTCCTGCAAGGTGCGTCACTCTCGTTGCGAGTAGACGAGGTAGTAAGACTTTTTTTTTTTATTTCCAGCGCATTTTTTTTATTTTTAATCAAATTTATTGCTTACATACACTTGCGACACCGAATTGGATAGTGGACTAAAATGCAGCCTCTTCCTCCCCTTTATTGTCACAACGAATTCGATCTTAATTTAGTCGTCATTAAGTCTCAGAATAATTATCACATTAAGTCGTGAGGGTAAATATATTTTAAACGAAACAAAAACAAAACAAACAAAAATAAAACATGCAACCTGCCTTCCTATTGCGGCTCATGCAATTACCAACAATTATTTGCTTGGTGTTTTGTCCCTTTATACAAATTCCTTTCGAATACATAAACTTCAGCTATAATCAGTAAAATGATGTATCCCTTTAAATAATTTCACAAAGCAGCTTTTAAAAGATATATCTTACCTGTTCCACTTTGCTATATTACGAGAAGCGCGCGTCTGTCGTTTGGAGTCACAGCGAGTCCAGTGAGAGCGGGTCCCTCTGACTCACTGCGTAGCGTCTCCAAAAATAATAAGGCATAGTTGCAAAAGTGTCCACACCTGTCCCGTTTGTTCAGGAAATTTAATCAGGCAATGGTCTCCGAATAGGCTGGTGGGCTGTAAGATCCCCCGGCAGAGAGCAGTGCTTAGCCCGCTGCGCTCAGACTCTCCCTCCTGTCTGCACTGTGCACAGCTCAATGTCTATGAGCTCAAAACTTGTGTGGCTGCATGAGAGAGAGGCTGCGGGCACACAACCCGACGTAATGGCACGTCAGCCAGCGGCTTGTCTTCCGGGTCCCAGTTAAACACAGAATCTGGCAGGGGGTGGTTAGGCTCTACCTGATCCCAGGAGGTGATCCAGCAGAGTCACATCCTTATGCAGGGAAAGGTAAAACAAGTCATTTTGGTTTACACGCGCCTTGGTTATCGTCTCTCGCTTTAGATGAAGGCGTAAAAAGTGACCTATAAACGTTAATCTTGACTGTTTAAAGAACACCACTACTATGACCTTACAAACTGTGAGAATAACAATAATAATAATGATAATAGAAAAAGAAACTGGTGCAACAATTTGCGTCCATTTTATTTCAGCAGGCTTAATCAGATGTGTCACTATTTTTAATCAAGTCTAATCCCTTTGTCTCTGCTGTTAAAAATAAGCAAAAAATATATAGAGTTAGTTGTGGTTAAATCTTAAAATGTTACTGAAATAGTGGTAAACATTTAAAATCGTTTTCACTGATAACCAAAGGCAAGATGCACAGCTTGCTAGAGGTGACTCTCAGCTGGATGAAGGTGGATCCAAACTTACATTCTACCTGAATCCCAGAAATATTATTAACCAGAAAAAAGTCTTATAACAGTTCTTAGCCCTTAGTAAGTTGATATAGTCATTTATAATAAAACATGCCAGTCTTGTCAATCTTTGCTGTACACCAAATATGATGAATGAAAATAACAGTTCACTGAGCCAACATCTTTAGTTGAATATTAATGAAAATTTTGATTTGCTGGTTTTGATTTGACCAATTATTTAATATTCAATGAATAGGCTACACTTGATTACAATTTAGGTAATTTTGAGAACTCTTTTCTACCATTCACTAAAATTCATTTTTATAGTGTGTGAATATCCTTTCAGTTATGGAGGCCTGTTTACAATCAAACTTTAAAATGACCTCAACCCACAGGAAACTGTGAAGCTGCTTTAAAAAACCATAACAGCAACCATTGTGCAACCATTACACAATTATCCTGCACACTTTGTAAAATAATTCTTATCACAGCCATAGAAATAGTTGGTTTTGAAATGAATGTGCCAACGTACTGTGCATATATGCAATGGTTTATAGGTTTTTAAGCTAGATGCTGCATGTATACACTGTAAAAAGGAATTTGGGAGGATATTAAATATAAACCAGTGAGATTATTAAGATTTTATTCGCTCTTGTTAATTTGCAATGCGCTGTGAATATTTTTAATAATTAAAAAAAAACAAAGTTCATTAGCTCATTCGATTTCGTAAAACAAAAATCCAGAGAAAGGTTTTGATTAAAGTTTAAGATGTTGGTTCAGTCAACCGTTATCCTCATTGGTTGTGTGCAGTGTCCAGTAGAGAACTGTAAGACTGATATGTTTGGGTTGTATTTAGAACATAAATACCCCTTTGGTTAAAAGTACAGAACCTTAACTGTGCTTGAGAAAATGTCAACAATTTCTGTTTGTAACCAGTTTCAGCTTTAGCTAAATGGTAAGGTGAACTAGCTTAGCTTCCGATGTACTCATTGCCAATGAAAGGCACATTGTGGTTACAGGTAATTTGTTTCATTAAAAAATATATATTTTTTTAAAACTGTCTTAACCATAAACCAATTCCTGTTTTATGTTTCTTTTAACCATGGCAGGATAACAAGGAAAGCTATCAATTTGAATTGAGCTGAATCATTAGTCCCTTTTAGATGTTGACTTACACGCTTTCTACCTAGAAATAATTAAAATCCATGTAAGTAAACAATCTACGCGTTATTACATCCGTTTTAAATGTTAGGTGCTAACCGTTTGTTTTATCAGTGTATAGTTGATTTGATGGTCACCCAAAGTGGGAGAACTGTGACAGCTCCCTGCGCCCTAATTAACTCCCTGAGATTTGGCTCCTTGCGACTCTCAGCCTGCTTCCCCCATACCCTCTCCGCCCACTTTGTTAAATGTGTTAAAGGAGAAAACACGCTTTAATCCCTCCCTCTTCCCCCGTTTTTTGTGCATTATGCGCCCCACGCAGCAGCAGCAAAGCAGCAGCAAACTTTACAAAACATGCAAAGCTCCTAAAATCTGCTGCACGCGACCTGGGCTCGTGCGGGGCGCCGCAGCCGGGCAGGTGCAAGAGGCGCGAGGACCTCTGCTACTCGGGCCTCGTGCTCCCCAGAGTGCATGCACACAAAAAGGAGGAAAAATAAAGATAAAAAAAAAGAAAGGGTAAAAAGAGTGGAGTCTGTCTGAATCTCCATGGAACGTTTGAATCCAGCGGAGCAAAGACGTTTGTTTCGTCTAACACACAGAATTACAATCACAAAAATCTACTCAACTTTTGAAAGTTACAATTAAAGATGTGGGGGTTTGAGTGTCATTTGGTGGCCAGGGGAGAACAGTCTGGTTTATTTGTTTATTTCCTTTTTTTTAAAAAATCCAAGAGGAATCTAATTATCCCAGAAGCACCGTTTCAGGTCAGGGTTTCTGTCTCAAATATTACCACCTTAATTAGAATTTTACCAGATTAAAAGTATCACTGCGGGCTCTTTGTGATCTGACTTTTAGGCAGCAAATATCAATGACGTTTTAACTAAGACTAAATCTAAAATAAAGGATTTATATGACACTTTTTTTACGTGCGCATTATACACATTCTTATTATAATTATTATATTTTAAGGATTAATTTTTGAGTTGTCTCTTCTTGCTCTTTTGTTCTTGCGCAGTCTCCTGTATGGTGTGCATGCGCGCACGGTGATTTTTATATTATATGCACACCGCATTATAAATGCCGGGGCCCTTCTCCTTCTGATTATTACCAGGGGTAATATTTCATCGGCACCGCGCAATCTTTGTTCTCCGTGAAGATAATAAATGGCCTAATCGTTATCAGCAAACTGCTGGGGGTGTCAGCACCGACCGAGGCTGGAAGCAGGGTCCAAAGTGCTGCTGAATAAATTGGTGTTCCTTATCTCTCCCTCCCAGATTATCGCCGCCTTTTCAAACTCGCACAACAAATACATTCAATGCATCTAATGCATCATTTGGTGGAAGGGGGGAGATGCCGCAGGTTGATACAGACAGACAGACAGGCGTATAGGGGAAGAGACATATTTACACGGTTTTTTTTTACACCAGTAGGCTCTATTTGGCTTTACACGGGGAGCTTATTGGTCAGACATACTTTGCACATCAATACAATATATGCAATATGAAGCCTATCTGTCTGATTGATCTTAGGTTAGATGAAGACCTTTGATTTTTTTTTAGGTCAGATTTTGATATGCATGTTTTAATGTTGGACAAAATATTTTGTAGCTTTTAATTTGACCTGTAATGATTTATATACTTTTCATTTATCTAAGGGAGGGGGGCGCAACAACAAACAACGCGATAAGGCCTAATTTCCTAGTTGATTCCCCCCTAATAAATACAATTAATTATGATAGCACCGCTTTCACCTCCGCAACAGAACCAAGGCGTTATTAACAAGCACTATTAGTTTTTCCAGTCCAGCTATCTGAAGCGCAAACTGACCCTTTTTTTTCTTCTTTGTTTCTCTTTCAGACAGGTGTTATCGTTTTTAACAAACTGCAGTGACATTTTGTTGAACGGTAGCCAATTTCAGCTCCCATGTAAATCATATCAGGGATTTTAAAAAGTATAATTAATGTCAGCCGAGTGAGTTTTCTTTCTTGTTTTGAAGGAATAATGACAAGAAGCGTGCACCCCGTTCCCCTTTGCGCGCTGCGGACCTTTTCTTTGCTATACAGATTTGTTTTTTTTTTTAAGTGGAAAATAACGATTTTCAGTTTTATAAGATGTGATGCAGCATATATGAGCGACAGTTCTCGAAAAAAATAAATAAAATATTTTCCAATAGACACACAGTCTTCTCTTTTAATACCGCCGCATCTCCAGCGGCCCCGGTGCTCTGATGGTTTCCTAGACAACCCAGATAACGGGCCTGCGGTTTTCCATATCGGTCCCGGAGTCTATTATAGCTCGGGATTAGCTCTCTTTCCGAAAAGGTCATGCGCAAAGTCACCAAACCTGCTCTTTTCCTCCGCCATATGGGCCCCCCGTTGTCAGGGCGCATTCATAAGCATGCGTGTGCCATTTTCATTTCATGCCATTAGACTAATAGCGCTGCACCTTTCCCGGCGCTTATACAAAGTACACGTAGAAATGAGCCAGCTCCTCCAGAACTGGCGGCGGCAGGAATCTTCAGGGCTGAAGCTGCCAGCCTCACGCTGCAGGAGAAACAAATGTGCTGTTATGCAGCGCCCCCTGGCGAAAAGGAGAAGTACTGCAGCAGTGCGAGTCTACTCCTCGGCCTCGGTCAAGTCAGCCAGAACCCGTCACCCTACAGGGCTTCTTTGTTTAGCTGTTTAGCTGTGCTGAGTGACAAATAGAAAGTCATATAGGTATTTCTAGGAATCATGATTATGCTCCCGAAGGGTTAGTCCTATTATTCCTCACATAGCCCAGCGTGGGTCTCAAGTTCTCAGGGGTTTTTAGTCAAGTTACAGTAGCTTTAAAAATGTTTCAAGCCACCGAGTTTTTTTTTAGTCTTTGTTGGGACTTAATGTAGTAGGTCAACACAAAGTGGTGCATAACCCTGGCATGGACGGAAAATGATTCCTTGTTTTCCAAGTAATTTGAAAATAAGATTCTGGAAAGTTCGTCAAGTATTTGAACCGTCACTTTTTATATAACAGTTGTAGGTCTTTGGGGGGTCCAAATGCTCATTCATTTCAAGTAGCTCAAGTTAAGTCAGATTGGATGGAGAGCATTCGAGAGGCTCAAGTTTCAAGTCTTCTCACAGATTCTGAATTGGATTTAGGTCTTGATCGTGTCTTGGCCTCTCTAACACATTATAAAAAGCTTTGCTCCAATCCATTAAATTATAGCTCTGGCTGTACATTTGGGTTTGTTGTCCAGGTGAAAGGTGAACTCTCTGCCACTGTCACAAGTCTTTTGCACCCTTCAATAAATGTTTCCAGCATCACCAACTATTTAGCTCCATCCATCTTTTCTTCAGTTCTGACCAGCTCTGCTGTTCCTGCTGATAACACTCTACAGAAATAAGCTACCACCATCAGATTTCACCATGGAGATCAGTGCAGCATGAATTTTCTTCCACACATACATTTTGCCGTTTGACCAAAAACATTGATCTCATCTGGCAAGAGCACCGTCTACGAGATGTTTGCTCTACCTCCTACATGGATTGTCGCCCAATGCAAACAGAGCTTAGGACAACAATAGCGTTTTTCTTGCCACTCTTCCATACAGGCCAGATTTCTGGCCTGTATGGAAGAGTCGTGACTCTCTGCAGCTCTTCCAGAGTTGACATGGCCCTCTCGAGTAACTCTCTGATCAATGCTCTCCTTGCCAAATCTATCACTTTTTGACATGTGAAAAAGTTCAAATGGTATTCATGCTTTTGCATCGTACTATACTATTGTGCTTACAAAGTCTTTGAATATAGTTTAGGAACCCTTACACACTTGATGCCTGCCTTTCCTGGAGGGTGGCTTCTGAGAGCTTCTAAGGATTTAGCTTCTTTCTTTTGTTTCACCTCTGCTTCTACGCTCTCAGATTTATGAAGTTTGTCAACCATAGGGGTGTTCTCCTACTGCTTAAATGTCACTGTTTTCCCCATAAAATATCCTATATGATGGCATCAAATGTGATGTTTTTTCAAGTGGAAAATATGTGGTCTCAAATTAAAGAATGGACTTTTAGTTATCTTCGACGACCGTTTTTTTTTTCTGGACAGAAACTAAATAACAGCTCAGAATTACAAGGACTAGGATGGAAATGACTGGTGGTTTTGCTAACAAATAAAATCTAGAAGAAAACATTTAAGGGATATGAAATCCAATCATATTCTATTGTAGTCAACTGAAAGGCAGGAGGTTCTGTCATGGACCGGCAACCAGTCCAGGATGTACCCTGCCTCTCGCCCAATGACCGCCAGAGATGGGCACCAGCCCCCCTGTGACCCTGCAAGGATAAACAGATACAGGCGATGGGTGCATGGAGATAGAAAGTCGACCTGCTGTTATGCAAAGTTTTTGTGACGTTATCTAATACTTTAATGTAACATTTATCCAGTTCTAATCTACAGAAATGAATCTGTTACATTGGAAATCCAAAGAATTAAAAAGTTGCAATAACTTGGCTGCACAAGAGCACACACCTATCAACCGTTACTTTGTGAAAGCACCTTTTGATACATTGTCACCCTCCTTTGTTGGGAGTCTGTCATTATCTTACATCCTTGCAAAAGTTCTCCAGAGCTCTCAGATTGATGGGATATCTCTAGTCCCCAGTCCTCTGTACGTTAACTCAATTCTGAAAATCAGGTTTGGTTCTGATGACTGGTCAAGGCCTTCCAAAGACTGGGGTTTCTTCCTATGTAGGCCTTCTTTTGTTGCTTTGAATGTATACTTGGACTCACTGTGATGCAGAAAACTAAAGTCCATCTTCAGCTTTCTAGCAGGCAACAGAAGGTTTTGGGTCAAAACTGACTGACTATGATATGATGGACGTGTCTGTGATTTTATCAAGCTTGACAAAAAGTCAATATCCATCAGAAGAAACCCCAGATCATGATCCTGCCACCGCCACTGTGGTTATGATGTTCGTTTGTTGATTTGAAATGTTTTTTCTGTGCCAAACGTAGCTTTTGGAATTGTAGCCAAACATTCACATTTTAAGTTCGTTCTCATCAGATCATAACACACTGGTACACAACATTTAGGAGTATTTTATTGAGACTTGAATGTTTCCTTTGGAAGAACAGTCTTCTTTAACCGTCCTGCTTCTACTCAAGGCATTCAAATAAAACAGGAGATGGTTTTCACACGTGGAACTGCTCGTCATGAAGTCATCCAGCCTCTTCAGTGCCTCTTGGCAGCAACTCCACCCATTTTTTATCTTCTCTTCTCACCAGCTTTCTCAAAAGTTCCACTTTTTATTACCCCTTTTTACCTTGTACAAATTTGTTTGTTTTTAGTTGAATTACACAGGCGTGCAGGTATGATCAAAAAGAAATTAAGACACTTAACAAGACATGTCATCTCAAGGCCCTTTACAAAGTCAATTCAATCAGATCATACAGGCAGATTGGTTGAAATGTTTTTTATATTGGGAATCCCAGCAAATCGGATCGAGTCTTTGACTTGTAGCATTCAGTCCTGGGTGGGCATGCAGCGAAAGTGCAGAGTTGCCAAGAGTGGGTCATTGACTTTGCAGCAATCCCTCATGCTGAGGATGCATGTAATGACGGTGGAGAGAAAAAGTTCGCTTTAAGAGGAAGAAACCTCCAGCAGAACCAGGCTCAGCGTGAGCAGCCACCTGCCACGACCGACTGGTGGGGTTTAAACACAAAAAGAGCACAGAAGCACTGTTCCTGGAGTTCTTTCTATGTGAGAAAAGTTAAAAACATTTATTTCTATTTTATTTATTTATTTGACAGGGACAGTGTACATTAATTAGCATTCCTGTAAATGCACCAGAGTTAGCCAAAAGGCTATTTTTCATCTGTTGTCCCTGGACAGATTTTAAAATTGTCTACCTGAAAGCACAACAGTAAGAATTTTACAGTGAACAATACAAATATAAAAAGAAATAAAAACAGCTATAACTCTTCAAAACTTGTTTAAAAATACAGAATTCATGTTTGCTAGACTACAGATTTTAGGTTAATAAAAATAGAATAAAACATTCAAATAAAATAATTATACTATATATATGTATATACACACAGCAGAGACACAAATGGCAGCATGGTTTGGTTATGGAAGACAAATTCAATTAATGCTGACATGTCTGATGTGTTATGAGCCAGTTTTTTAGATGCTTTTTAAAAAGAGGGTATGTTGTGAGTTCTCTGATGTTCTGAGGGACAGAGTTCCACTCCTGAGCTGCTGCGACTGCAAAGGCTCTTTAACTAAAAGCACTTTTACGCAGAGGAACAACACAGTCTCCTCTGGCCGACCCTCGTGTTGCTCTCAGTGTGTTCCTGATCTTTACAAACTGACTGAGTGGAGGAGACGACGGACCCTGGATGATTTTGTAAAACAGACAGAGGTTTGAATACTTGATGACATTTCCCAGTTTAAAAGCTTATGTTTTAGTAAAATGGCACAATGGTGATATTTTGATGGTTTTTTTTAATCCAAAATTTTGATTGTCTGTTTGTAAAGAGATTCTAAAGGTTTTAGTGGTAAACATAGAGAAACATAGCTTAGCAGATAAGCTGAAATCTACAGGAAAAGAGCACTTACAGTCAGCTGCGGTAAAAGCTCAGCCAACAGCAATGTCTAGGAGAGATACAGGGTTAAACCCTGAAAGACAGGGCCAAGCGTATCACATACAGACGCAGAACGTGAAGTTGTTTGTTGGCAGCAGACCGCCTCCAGGTCAGCGTCACAGCAAAGCAGAACACCAGGCCAGATGGGGCTTCAATGAACATAAAGTTAAAAGTTTAAATAAAAGTAACATGAATTTTAACAATACAAAGACATTCTAATAATATAAAGAACAATAAAAATTAGGAAAATACCTTTTGGAATAAACTGTATTTAAAATGTAATGCATATCATTTCTGGTGTGGCATGAATTAGGGGGGCTGCGTGGTATAGTGCAGTTGGTAACACTGCGCTGTGAATTGGCGCTATATAGATAAAATGGAACTTAACTGGATTCCAGGAGAAGAGCCAAATCTGATGTATAGTGCTGGACGCGCAATGGTTTGGCGATACTTTGGCGCCGCAGGACCTGGCCAGCTCAGTATTATGAAATGGATCAGGAATTCTAAAAGAACAGGACCCTTCAACACGACGGTGACCCAAAACAAACACGTAAATCCACCAAGGTTTGAGCGGAAATTAAAGAGAGAGGCAAAGTGTCACAAGACTCAAGTCAGGGACTAGCAGATGGTAACGAGAAGTGTGTCTCTCTAAAATTTCAGCTAAAGAGAAGGCGACAGGCTATTTATGGGGTAGCGTGTTCTTCCTCTGCTAGAAAATACCTTCTTTTTTAGAAATCACATCCTTCTTGATAGCTGCCTGTAGTCTACGCATGGGTGACATGAGAGAGCTTTGCTCTTTTGTTTTTCTCGTTCTGTTTTACCTCTTTGCTCATAGATCTCCTTGCTCCACTAACAGACTTTCAAAATCTTTCCTCTGTTGACCTGCTTCTGCTCCTGCTCGGAGTTCACTGCTTGTTTAATGCCCGTGTGGATTGGGATTTCATTCCTATCTTCTTCTTTTTTTTTTTTTTTTAGTTTACCAAAGGTCAGACTGGAAACGGGAAAATTCCCAACGACAGATTTGAGTTTTCCACCTTAAATTTCTTTCTTTGCTTCGTGGAAATTGAGCCGATCGGTGCAGCGACCTGAGAACTTTGCGAATCCATTGGGCAGGAGTGAATGTTTCCAAAGAGCTGAGTGACAGAGGAACTGGAGTCGTCGTGAAAAGGGAGGGAAAGCAGCGCGCAGCTGGAATGTTCCAGCAAGGATTCCCGGTGGCTGGACAGGAAGTTGGAGGAGTTCTGAGGGGAAGCGTGCTCCCAGCACCGGGTGGAGGGAGAAAGGGAGAGATGTTTCCTGTTCACCCCCCCTTCTTATTCTTGGTGTACTTCACACCCCACAAGAACATGGTTCAGAGCATGCAGCAGAACTGCAAACACATCTCATCAGGAATGCTATCAGTGGACGGTGGTTAGCCAACAGAGTAAATCATGCACAGGGGGTAGGATTGCATCAGAGGATGCAGATGTCACCACATGAAGTGAAACTTCCTGCCCATCAAAGTAGTCAGTGCCTGTTTAATGGACTCACCATCTGCAGCCCGCAGCAGAAAGTGGGTATGGCTTCATGGAAACACAGCCATAAAGTCTGAGAAGGAGAGGTGGTGGAAGGAAAGAGGAAAAGGCAAGTGAAGGGGGAGTGGGGATTGTAAGCAGAGATGTGATGGAGCGATATGTGGATTGCAGGAGGAAAAATCTCTTTGTCTCTCCTGAGCTGAGTGGACAATCAAAGTTTCCTATCAGCTCTGGAGTAGGGGAAATTGGCTGCCCTGGAAAGGAGAGGGCCACTCTTGCAGCCAATGGGAAGTGCCCGTGTCACTCTAATCAGCCCTGATAGAGAAAGTAGGAAGCGAGCGTGTGTCTGGTTTAACAGAGAGCGGCCTTGTTTCATCCGTCTTCGCATGATCCAAGACGATACAAAGTCTGGCGTGGCGTTAGACCTTCATCTGCAGCTTATCCTCTTCACCGAGGGACGTACACGAGCCGCTCAGTGCGTGTTTTGGCAGAACGTGCTCTGAGAGGCATGACCATCGGTGCTTTGATGGAGCGCCATGTGGCAGAGATCAGTGGGTCTT
Organism: Fundulus diaphanus; assembly: GCA_037039145.1. Lineage (NCBI taxonomy): Eukaryota > Metazoa > Chordata > Actinopteri > Cyprinodontiformes > Fundulidae > Fundulus > Fundulus diaphanus. The sequence goes on from CM073126.1 coordinate 39,749,856, forward strand.
AGTGGGAGCTGTGGACAGTTGTACACAAGGGCAGCTAGGAGAGAGGATTACTGTCTCATCGATACAAATCCATACAGAGAGAGTGGTTGACATCAGTATGCACACTGGTGGAGACAGAGGCTCTGGGGGGGGGAAAGTGCATGGCGGATGAACATCCACACAGAAAGGAAAGGAGACTTGAGGTGGCTCAGCCATCTCTCTTTTCTGACCTCCCCACCCACTCCCACATCTCTAACCAACTCCATGCCAGACAAGAATGTGTCTCTCTGCGCCCACAAACCCAATCCTCTGTTTGAAGTCCCATCTCCACCTTTGCGCTCACCGGGGCCGTCCTTTCCCCTTCCTCTTGCCTGTCGGACCGTCTCGTCTGTCAGCCCCCGCTCCTCCCCTCCTCCTGCAGCTGCGCCCGGGCCCACAGACGCCTTCATTGTCCCGCTCTTCCTCGCCCTGGCGCTTCTGCACCCGGCCGCATCACACCTGCCACCTGCACAGGGCCGCCGAGCCCACGGAAGCTTTCATCCACCCCTCACCCTCGCCCTTCAGAGCCTCTCGTCCCCCTCGTCCCGGCACCCTGTCACTGAGGAATGGCCGCCTGCAGGAGGCAGCGGCAGGCCTGGGACACACAGGGCCGCCGTTGTGAAGGCGTGCGTTTTGAGCCCAGCCAGAGGGAATCAGTGCAGGTGAGGAGTTCTCGGTGTTCAGATTTAACTCGTATTTCTTCGTTTTTATGACATGCGCCTCTGGCGGAGCGGCAGGATCGGGGGGGATTGAATGAATGCATGTTGCGAAGAATGCAGACCTGAGAGTGGGTGCATAATAACATGCTGACAGTGAGGGTGGTGGCTCTGTCTTAGTGATTTATGAGAGTGTGCTGTGAAGGGTCTTCTGAGCAGGATATTGTTCCCTGACTGGTGACTTCTGCCTCTTTCTTTGTGTGTGTGTGTCCGTGTGCGATTGTGTGTGTCTACTATAGAGCAAGAGAGATTAAGAGGAAGAGTACGGCAGGTGAGGCCTGAATGTAATCAATCACCACCGCGTCACCGGGGCCTGGAGTTGTAGGCTGCGCGTTCACCTGATGTCTACTTTAACTCTGCCATATTTCCCTTTCATTTTGCTTATTCAAGATTTGTGGCAGATAAAGACGCAACACACAGTCTGCATCGACACCATGTTTCAGGAAAGGGAGATAATAATCGAGCCCATGCCTGAGGGGGATCACGAGCAGCTCAACCACATGGCCCAACCAGTCCAACACGCCCTGCACAAACCCCAGCATCCACCTCAGACTCGCACACACGCTCGGTTGGCCACATCAGGATACAGTGCTGCACACGAATTCCGGTTTAAACTGTATTCTGCTCAGTTTACAGCAACAGATAAACCGCAGGGCCTGTGCGACCGGTAATCATATCCTGGGCTAGAACTGAAAGGATTGCAAGGCCTCCAGTCAGCCACAACGTGACAGTGGCCCGTCAGGGATGCAGGAGCCATCTTAGGTGGCCTCAGCCATAGTAACATCCCTGATGGACCCCCGATATTCAGCGGTGCCTCTTTATGAAACGCGTACAGTGGCTTGGAAAAGTATTGATACCCCTTGCATTTGTTTTCACCCCCATCTTCTCTGACACCCATAAATCAAATCCAGTCACCTACTAAGTAAATTTTAATATCAGTATTATCGTAGCTGCTCTGCTTTTTGGAAAGCATTAGTGGACAAACAAGAACCATCAAGGAGAAAAGCCGATGTGGGGGAGGTTTAAAGCAATGCGACAAGATTTAAACATCTCGCAGAGCTCAATCCACCAGCTGAAATTAAATTGAATACAGCACAGTTGCAAACCCACCAAGAGATTGCTGTTCAGCTAAATCTACAGGCTAGGCAAGGAGAGCACCCGAGAAGCAACCAGAAGCTCAGCGGTACCTGTGGAGGAGTTGCATAGAGCCTCAGCTCAGGTGGGAGAATCTATTGATGGAACGAACCACAAATCTAGTCTGAATCTAGGAGGAAATGTATTATTGAGAGAAACCAAAAAGCTTTTAGCACTAGCCGTGTAGGGGAAGGAGGACAGATGAGAGCAGAACGTAACTCTTTAGTCTACATTCAGAAAGCTGTGTGGTGGAAAATGAAGACTTTACATCTCCATCATAGAACATTGGGGTTGCAGCATCAAGCTGTGGGGATGTTTTTTTTTTCTTTTGCAGGGACAGGAAAGCTTGTATAAGTTGATGCTCAGACCGACAAAACTAAATACAGGTAAATTGTGGCAGAAGGGGTGGAGGTTCGCCTTCCCAGAGTACGATCGCCTTAAGGATTTGGACAGAACTACGATGTAACTTAATGGTTCAGCATGTTCATGTGAGAATGGCCCAGTCAAACTTCAGCCCTAATTCACACTGATAATCTGTGGCAAGATGGTAAAAATTGAAAGACAAATGGACAAAAAGCTTCTCCTCCCGATGTGCAAACCCAGTAGAGACAGAGACAGACCCCAAAACATATGCAGCTGTAACTGCAACGAAAGGTGGTTCTATAAAGCATTAATGGCCATTAGCTGGGTCCTACTCGTTCTATTTTCTGATTTATGTTAGTGCACACTGTGCTTTGTGAGACGTTAAAGATTGTGATGCTTTTTTTTAAAATATGACTTCAAATTTCTCCAAATCCTTGTCCCTGACCTGTCTGCTAATGTTCTCTAATAAACCTCCGAGACCTTAACAGAACAGCTACTTTGATACAGAGATTCGATTGCACACAAGTGGCTCACTAATTCGGTGAGTTCTGAAGGCAACTGGCTACATTGGATTTTAAATCAGGGGCAGTAAAGGAAGGGGGTTGAACACAAATGCATTTGCCTTTCAGTTCACAATAATGCCCAAATTTGTGTTTGCCTATGACCAAAAATCACACTTGACTTCTTTAAAGTTGTGTGGTTGTAATGTGACAAACGAACTTTTAGGTCTATACCTACTTTTGCAAGGCACTAAATGTAATATTTTAAAATCTGGTAACTTTGAAAACCTAATGTAGGATTGTTTTAATCTTGTCTAAAGGCTTCCCTTCACCTCAGAGGTATAGGAAACCCATCTGTTTTAGAATAAGAATGTTGAAGCCCAGGATTTTGGCACATTTAAATGTATAAAAATAATCTATTTTGGCCCATCTATCATTATTTTATTTAGATGTAAAAACTAAATCCCATTTGACCAAAAATAAATACACAAAACCCCACGAACACCGTACCTATCTGGTTTGTGGTCTGCTTGTTTCCAGTCATGAACCATGTTGTTCCATTACATTTTCTTTGTAGTCATTTTATGTTTGTTTTAGTAGTTTTGGCTTCAATTAATCGCTGTCCATTTTCATTTTGCACCCCATTTACCTTCTCTTTTATGTTTTCCTTTGGTTGTTTCACATCTGTTTGAGGTAATATACTTCAGACAAGTCAATTTATATATATATATTTTGCATCATTAAGGTCTTGTTACAGTATAAATTGCCCCATAGCTCCCGGCTCCTTCCCATGTCTCACAGCTGTGGGTGGCAAAGAAATGTGGGGAGTTCTCATCAACTCGCTTTCAAAACTGAACTTTTTTTTTTTTTTTTTTTTACAGATCTGATGATGTCTTGGGAGAACAGAGAGCAGAAGTGATCGTGGTAGCTTGTTGAAGTAGAAGTCATCCCCAAAGGAAGAGCGAGAGCTTGCAGCAACTCCGACAAACCTCCACTCAAGTCCAAACACACAAACAAAATGCCATTGTGTGATCTTTCACCAGCACCGAGCGTCGGCGCTGACGGACATTGTCTGTGGTTTCTCACTGGCGTGTTTTCAGAATCATTATTGTACGCCGCATACAATGCGTGAGCGCCGTCATTGTGAGAGGAGCCCGGCTGTTTTTGTGGAGCAGGAAATGACCTACCGGGACCCCCGGTGACCTCGGAGGGAAAGCGATGACCTCTAGCTGACCCTTTGCACTTGTCCTCTGCCCAGACTTTTACTCAACTGTTCTACTGGCTGCAGGGACAACAAGCTGATTGCTGGGGTTGCACCAAAAGGACTGCAACAATGTGCAGGAAAGTCACCCTGGAGCCAGAAACCACCATGGATACGCGGAGTAACCTTAATTTAAGATAATTTAGTCAAAAAAAAAAAATTTGGACTAACAATTTCAAGATGGGCCTTATTATGGTTAAACGGCGGTTCTTTGCCCCAGCATGCCCTCTTGTGGTGAACGAAGGGTACTGCGTCTCTAAGAAAAAAAGACAAGTAAACCTGGACAAGTTTCTCCAAACTTTATTTCCAAATTTAACCAATAACCATATCAATGCCCCTTTCCCAAAATAATGGTTTCCATGTCTGGTCTTCCACACAGTCCAATCTCCTTTAGTCTTTAATCTCAGAGTCAAAAAAAAAAAAAAATCAAAATCATACAAAATGTAGAAAATGACTCGGGAACATCAAAAACGAGCGGCGGCCTTGATGCAGATTCAGAGCTTCAAATTTTAAACGTCAGTCCGGGGTCAAAAACTGCGGCCGAGGTCGGCACGGAACAGAGCATGGTCTTCGCCACCTAAGCGCTTCGCTTTCAGAATCCAGTATGTGTGAGGAAAGACGCGAAGCCGTTTCAAACCCAATTCCCTAAACCACGCATGCTTCACAGGGAAAGATAAGAACATGACATCTGAGCGATTAAGGGGTAGAGCAAATAAAGATCAGAAACAAACATGGTTGTGTGGCCGCTCTGGAGCTGAGCACACAGTGACCACCAAGTTTATCACCAGGCACAGAGGTACGTGTCCAGATAAACTCACTTCCATAAAACCAGATGTTGATAGTCCATGTCTGGATGCAATGATGGTAAAAAAATAAAAATAAAAAAAAATGTAAGAACGTGTCACATTTCATGTCATTTTCATACAAATACTCGATGCTGAAAGCAGGGGTGGCGTGTGTGTGCGCGAAGCTTAGAGGGCGTCCAGCAGACTGTCGATGCGGCTGATGAGCTCTTGCCTCTTGCCGGTCAGAGTCTTCTCGCTCTCAATGTAAGCCTCCTTCTTGACCTTGCCGGCCACCAGCCGCTCCGCCTCCGAGCAGGAGCGGCTCACCAGCTCCTTCACCTGGCCGTCCAGCTTCTGGATCTCTCCAACCTGAAAGAACCAAAAAAAAAAAAAAAGAAAACAGAAACAGGACGGTGAGCAAAGCGGTGGTCTGGCTCAACAGTTCTCCGCCTGCGTTTCCCTGGCGACGGCCCATCCCGCACACCTTTTCAGCCAGGTCGGAGCCCTCCGTCTTGAGCCGGGCCTGCAGCGAGCTGATCTCATTGGTGAGCGTGCGGTGGTCGGCCTCCAGCGTCTTGCGGCCGCTGTTGAGCGCGCCCGTGTCGCGGGACTGTTTGTAGCGGTTGACCACCTCGTCCATGTGGCGGTACAGGCCCAGACGTTTGTTGACCAGCGTCAGCACCTGCTCCGTGATGGAGGCCACCTTCATCCGCACCTCCGCCGCAGGATCCTGAACGGATGAGGCGAGAGAAATGAGTCGGAGTGATACGAACCGAAGGCAAATATGAGACTCGGGCCGGTTCTGGCATTGAGGTCCAGGATTTTCCATCATCCTCTTTTAAAGTCCTTCACAGGAAATCCCAGCGATAGTGCCGGGGTGACTGGACTTTTCTCCCTTTCCCCTTTTAGCCGATGGGCTGCTGCCAGCTGCCAGAGACGTGTATGTGGAGCAGCTGACGGCAGGCTCTGCCCGGGCGGACGTCCCAGCTAATTAACCCAGTAATGGTGCGTTCCGCCGTACGGCTGGTCGGTCGAGTTCTGGAGAGGAGGATGAATGACGAATGATCCTGTTAAGGATCATTTGACCTGTTGGTTTAACTTTAACTTTGTGCAGATGAGTGAAGGTGTACAGTGAATCCTGTTAAGGGCTAAACTAAAACGCCCGTTTTCAAAGCCCCCCACAAATCTCTAAAGAGCAGTCCTTCCTTCAGAATATCTCCTATTTTGATTGAAAAAAAAGCTTCGTCTCTGCCAGTCCCCGATTGGTTGCTGTGACGCGAATGAACAGAAACCTTCAGATTTTTGAACTCCAGCGAAAGTCACAGAAACGGTGATCTACCGTTCTACCCCTCCAGACCCCGCAATTACATAGAGATAATACGTAAATCCACCGTTCACATCGGAAGGCCAGTTACAGGGTTTATACAGGAATGACTAACCCCAATTTAATGCTTTTTAATGCTCGTAGAAATAAATTTAATGCCATCAACAAGTACCCATATATATATATATATATATATATATATATATATATATATATATATATATATATATATATATATATATATATATATATATATATATATATATATATATATATATATATATATATATATATATAAGGGCTGTCAATCGATTAAAAAATCCAGCTTTTGGCAGGTAATGTAAAATGTTCTTTGGTTTATATTGAAGGAATTCCTACACTACATCCAGAATCAACATTTCATTACTTTACTGTAGGTTTTTCAATATAGACCTAGATGATAAGGCATATGGAAAGTCCTAAATTGAATGAGAAAGAGAATCTATAGAAAGAGATAAAGTTAATAACGAGGAGAACATCAAAACTCAAATCTCTGTCTTTGTAAATCATGAATTGTCAAAATATACCAGTTGAAACACCCAAAGAACTGTTGATCCTGTTGATTTAGACACCCTGACAATGAATGTTTAGCCCCTCGATTTTAAAATGGACGGTGATTTTAAACTTGACAGTCAAAAAGGGGCCTCAGTTAAGTCATTTTTATCATTTAAGGAACAAAGCAAAGGTAAAACATATTCTTTCAAGGCAGAAATATGGAAACACTACTCTAAGCCTTCATTTCATCATGGCTGGATTAGTGTAATTCTCTTTATCTCTGAATCGGTCAGTCCTCACTCAAACGTCTGCAGCTGGTTCAAACGTTGCTGCACACCTTTTAATGCAAAAACATAAAATAAAGCACATTAGCCCATCCTGGCCTCCCTTCACTGGTTGCCTGTTTATCTTAGAGTTCAGTTTAAAGAACTTCTGTTTGTTTTTAAGTTTTAAACTGTTGATTCTTTACTCAAGTCATTTTATTAGATGTTATTTTGTTTTACCTCGTGTTAAAGTGCTCTTTAAATAATGATGACAATGATGATGATTATGATCACAAGAAACGTTTGCATCATCACCCAGAAGCTGGAAAGAAAAGAGACAAAAACATTTTTCACACCTCACTTAGTAACTCAAGGAATTATTTTAAACTAAATATTTTAGGCTAAAATATTAAACTGTTTATTGGTTGTTGTTTTTTCTTCAATCCCACCGTTATGTTTAGTAATTTCTGCCAAAAGTTGCAGCATTTTCATTTAATCCATCTGAATGCAGTATTTGCAAGCCCTACTCTGATTGGATGGAAAGAAACCTGTCTGTGATTGGCTGGTGAGGTGGACAGTTTTTTTGAAGACAGTTTTTGAAGTCAAGAGCGCAGAATCCCACGAGCCGCTCACAGCTGGTGTTATGCGTGGAAGCAGCAGGTCACGGGCAGACACGGAACCGAAGGCGAGCAAAGTGAATTGAGAAGAGTTTATCAGTTTTGAGCGCGTGACGTTTAAACGCTGAATATCTGTCTCACTGCGCGCTCAAACAAAAGACACAAATATCGCTCCAGAAGTTGACATAGGCAATGCTGACTGAAAAATAAGTGGGTATACGCCGTATACCTGCGTACATCCTGGACTACACTGTCCGACTTCATGTGAGACCGCAAAGCATTGACACCCATTGTGCAAAGCTTAATTTTTTTTTACAAACACGGCAAAATCCTTCGTCATCTTTACCGTCGACAGGCTGCAGCCATGTCCGTTTTCCATCCCCTTTTGATGAAATTAGCATTTTCCCACTCTCTCTGCCTCGAGTCCATTTTCCGAACATTGTAAAAACATACAGCTTTACGATGAACCGGAAGCAGTTCCGCGCACAACGCGGAATCAGTGATATCTGATATAATATATCTGAAGAAACTGTTTTTATGACCGTATTTTTTTTAGAAAAAAAATAAGCCATTTTTAATGCCACAGATAATCACATTTAATGACTTTTAATGCCAATTAAGGCCTTAATTTTAGAAAATTTCATTTAATGACTTTTAATGACTTTTAATGCCCCGCGGAAACCCTGAGTTATACGGCAGAAAGGTGTAAAACTACGCATAAAGATGCACAGAGATATCTGGAATAGGTCGATTTTTAGCTGAATGCTGCACTACGAGGCCACACCAACACTTCTTTAGAATGCTCTTATATCCTCCACTATTATTCTCCAACTCTGCACCGTAGGTACTTGAAAACTAAGACTAAGTCTAGTAGGTATATATTCTAGATTTCTGATGCACGCCTTAAAAGTAAAAGAATTATAAGAAATAACCCCAGTATTACCCATTACAATTTATCGTAGTTATCAGTTTGGGACCATCACCCTAAGTGGACCATAGGTGTAATATCGGTGGGTCGACTTGAACCCCCCCACCCCGGTCCGGACATATCAGTTGATGGTGTAGTTGAAGACAAAAAGGATGTGTGTAGACCACAGAACACAAGTGCGATCAGAAAGAGGCTTAAGGGACATTGATAGCATAATTATAGGTGTAGTGGTCAATCCCTGCTGCTGATTGTATAATAGAGCATAGTGGTGGCAGCATGGTGTTTTGGGGACACCATATTCCTATTTCTTTTTTAGCAGAAATAGGAATATGTTGCTTTTCCGTTTTATTTTTGAGTAAATACAGCACTACTTGTCCTGCGAGAATCTCATGCCGATCCACGTCTAGCACGTATTAAACTTTAAGAACAGCAACAGGAACAAAGCAACACAACTACTGATATCTTTAGCTGCTTTGTACCTTGGTGATGGCAAAGTCCAGCCGTACATAGATGATCACGGTGAAGAAGAGTATGTAGAAGGCTCCCACCACCAAGAGAGGCTCCTGGAGCATCAGGATTTTGTTGAAGTTGTAATGAACCTGCAGATGGGGAGGAAGAGTTATTTAGACCGCTGCCTAAGCAGGTCTGAATATAAATAAATAAAACCATTAGCATTTTAACCGTATCCTAATTTTAATTATTAACAAGCATACAACTAGGCCTATTTGTGTCAAAAAGTTGCATTTTTCCTCTTGGGCGGCAACAATTACAGCTACTGCAATATTTGCTATAGTTCCTGGTTAATAAATTAGATTTTAAAAAAGGGACAAGAACCAGGCATGTGCCTATAAACTGAAGGATTTTTTCCCCCCCACAACTGCCTCATTCAGCTCTTTGCCCAACATCTTACCACAAAGTCCTGAATGTGCTGCTCCACCAGGTTGGTCTTTGTTGCTACCAGCACGGGTCGACCGAAGGTGTCCAGATACGTGTAGTGCAGCTGGTTTGGCATGCGGTCGATTTTATAAGGTGTCTCCACGTGAATGTTTCTGCCGTACGCAAAAAAAAAAAAAAAAACAGGAAAATATGAGGAGCTCCCTTTCCCCCCCCCCCTCCGCCAACTACTGCGAAGATTTGATTAGAAAGACTTACTTCGCGCCTTCTGGCAGAATGATTTTCACCGTCATGTAGTCGATGACCTGGTCGTCGTAGACATGGTCGACTAATCTCATTTTCAGGGCGTACTGGTCGCCTAGAAAGGAAAACGATGCAAACGGTTAGCGTTGTCTCGGTTGTACGCACGTTAATAATAAAAGGATCCCCAGAGCTCACCGAGGGTGTAGAGGTATTCATAGCTTGGCAGATTATAGCCGATCATATAGTGGGTCTTCCAGCCTCCAAAGAGGGGGAAGCGTGGTCTGACCTCCACCTCCACAGAGTCATCCAGAACCTGCAGATGGGAGGTGGAGATGTTGCCGATCTCGTCCCGGTAGTAAACGTCTTGAGCCGAGGCCGGGAGGATGGTCTGCGGAGGAGCAGAGGTGGGAGTCACCGCATTTTATCAGCAAGCCGGAGGAAACGAGCCCTACAGCGAGACGCAAACAAGGAGCTGGGGACCAGGATCAGATCATTTCCAGGTTGTCGGTCGACTAGAAACTCAAGAAACGGATCCTTCTGCGAACGGCTGTGGTACCGGCAACACCCTTCAGTGTAGAAGTTAGCGGCATTCAGCATCAGTGATGCTTAAAACGAAGTCAAAGGCGGAACAAAGATGCAAGAATCTGTGATTCAGATTATGAGAGAGCAAGAGCGAGTGAAACTTATAGCAGACAACAGGAAGGCTAAAGCCGGGCGTACACTGTACGAGTTTTTGCCCCTTTCGGGCCGACTCTTCAGTCGTGCGAGAATTTTTTGGATCAGGCCGAGTTTCAGCTTGATGGTGCGTCCTGCGTCGTGTCGTATACAGGGGCTAACGAGGGGCGATTCGCCTCTCACGACCACCTCCCCATCAGGAATCGGGCGGTCGGTTGAAAATCAAACATGTTTGAAATTCAGTCGGCCCTCGTGAGCGATTGTGAGCGCGTCCTGCTGTTGAAGCAGAGCTACGACTCTCTACGAGCCGATTTCCCTCAACCTCGCACACATGCGCACGCGCAAACAAGGATTCTTCTCCGTCTTCGCAGACGAAAACAAGAGTTTTAAACAGAGTACAGCGAAGTTCCTTTGTTTTTCACCTGGTGAGCTTTAAATGTCCGGCGAGGTAGGAATCGTACAGGACCTGAACATGTCATACTGAATTAGCTCCATAAGAAAGCATCTCCTGTCACACTGCGTGACGGAGGACGCCAGACCGCACGACCTGCTGCTGACCTGACACACTAATCGGTCCGTGGACAGCAAGTTATGGCCGTCAATGAGCTTTTGAGAGGTGGACGCTGAAGAGACGAAAAGTAGGATGAGCGTCAGCAATTCAAAGAGTCACAAAAACCGGAGAGGAAATACTGGCTCCAGTTCTCTGACCGCCACATCTCCACCCACAACATCTCGGGTTTTAAACCTTGAAGGACTTGACAGAGGAGATGCCGCTGTCCGACTGCCGCTGGTAATCGTAACGCGAGAAAGGGCCCTTCAGGACGGCTCCGGTGTGCCTCAGGTCGATGGTTTCCTCAACAGCGATGTTCCCCCAGTGAGACACCTCGATGGTGCGAGTGATGCTGGTGATGGTGATGAAGGGTGTGTTGTTTTCATAGTGGATCTTCATCGCATCCTGACAGGTTGAGAGGGGAAAAAAAAAAAAACACAAGTCAGCTATGTTTGAAGCTTTTTTTGCCTTTTTTTGGGGAGCTAACCAAACGTGGGCGGAGCTGTACCTCGCTGAACGGTGCGACGTCGCGGAACGGGCCGTACTCGATGATCTCGTCGGTCTTGGTGGGGTTCCCCACCTTGGTGTAGCTCTCCGCGGTCTTGGAGGCCAGACGGACACGTGTGGTCTGGCTGCGGGTGGGATACGGGGAGTACAGATAGTGGTTGCCCTGGAAGATGACCAGCTGACGCTCGGCCTGGGTGATCTGGTTAGGGAAAGGCTTCAGGACGTGGCTAAAGGTCATCTCAGCCTTCACTTTCAGCTGACCTCCGGCGGGCAGAGTGGAGGGCAGCAGCACTTTGTAGAACTCCCCTCTATTATCAGGAGACAAGCCAGGAAAGATTTGCATTAGCTACCAGTCAGACATTTGCATACAGCCATCATGAATCTCATTAATTCTCGACTTTTAATGAAGCATTTGAACTCTGCTCTTAGCAGTAATGATTTTATGGGATTCTTCATAAATAAAATTGATTCCATTAAAAATAAAATAATTGGCATCCTCCCAACCATGATTACCTCGTCCTCAGTAAGTGAGGCAGCGTTGGAGGAATCTTTAGAACCTGCGCAGTGTCTGAACTGTTTAGAAGCAGTAGAGCTTTCTGAGCTATCTAAAATTCTAGCTTCATCTAAACCTTCTACCTGTATGTTAGACCCAATCCCAACCAAGTTGTTTAAGGAGATATTCCCTTTGATCAGTGGTCCTGTTTTAGACATGATTAATCTATCCTTAGTAAATGGATATGTACCACAGGCTTTTAAAGTAGCTCTTATTAAACCTTTACTTAAGAAACCATCTCTTGATCAAGATGAGTTAGTACATTACAGACCTATATCTAATCTTCTTTTCTTATCTAAAATTCTCGAGAAAGTAGTTGCTAATCAACTTTGTGAACATTTACAAAGTAATGACCTACTTGAGGAGTTTCAGTCAGGCTTCAGAGCTCATCATAGCACTGAAACGGCTCTGGTGAAGGTCACTAATGATATTCTCATGGCCTCAGATAATGGACTTGTGTCTGTACTTGTCCTGCTAGATCTCAGTGCTGCATTTGATACAGTTGATCACAATATTCTCCTACAAAGACTTGAGCATACTGTAGGGATTAAGGGGAAAGCATTAGGCTGGTTTAAATCTTATCTGTCGGACAGATTCCAGTTTGTTCATGTTAATAATAAATCTTCTTCAAGCTCTAGGGTCACTTGTGGAGTACCACAGGGTTCAGTCCTTGGACCAATTCTCTTTACTATATATATGCTTCCGATTGGCAAAATTATCAGACAGCATGGGATTAATTTCCACTGTTATGCTGATGACACTCAGCTATATTTATCCATAAATCCTGATGGATCCAATCAATTACTTCAACTGCAGTCATGTCTTGATGACATCAAAAGCTGGATGACTTTAAATTTCCTGCACTTAAATTCTGACAAGACAGAAGTTATAATCTTTGGACCAGAGTCCTCAAAAAATAAACTTCTTAATCAATCACTGAATCTGGATGGCATTAACTTGGCCTCTGGTAGTAAAGTAAAAAATCTTGGTGTTATTTTAGACCAAGACATGTCATTTAAATCCCATATTAAACAGGTTGCCAGAGTTTCCTTTTTTCACCTCAGGAATATCGCCAAAATTAGAAACATTCTGTCCAGGGGTGATGCTGAAAAACTAGTCCATGCATTTATTACTTCAAAGCTGGACTATTGTAATTCTTTACTATCAGGAAGTCCACAAAATGTCAAAGTTCAAAGTCTTCAGCTGATCCAAAATGCTGCAGCGAGAGTTCTGATGAAAATCAACAAAAGGGATCATATTTCTCCAATTTTAGCTTCCCTTCATTGGCTTCCTTTTAAATCAAGAATAGAATTTAAAAATCTTCTTCTAACGTATAAAGCCCTTAATAATCAAGCTCCATCATATATCAGAGCTCTGATTACTCCGTATGTTCCTAACAGAGCACTTCGCTCTCAGACTGCAGGTCTGCTGGTGGTTCCTAGAGTCTCTAAAAGTAGAATGGGAGGCAGATCCTTTAGCTATCAGGCTCCTCTCCTGTGGAACCAACTCCCAGTTTTAGTCCATGAGGCAGACACCCTGTCTACTTTTAAGACTAATCTTAAAACTTTCCTTTTTGACAAAGCTTATAGTTAGAGTGGCTCATGTTACCCTGAGCTACCTCTATAGTTATGCTGCTATAGGCTTAGGCTACTGGAGGACATCAGGGCCTATTTTTCTCACTCTACTGATTTCTACTGTTCTCCAGATTTGCATTGCATTACATTGAAATGACTGTTGTCATTTCAGCTTTTAACTTTTTGTTCTCTCTCTTTTTTCTTCATAGTATGTACACCTGGTCTGACGTTCTATTGACTGTGAAATCATCCAGGGAGGACAGATCACCGACTATTACCATCTAATGTAGAACAGATTACTAGATCAATGTGTGCTTCTGTGCTTTTTGTCTGTCTTGTTGTGTCTCTGCTCTGTGTTCTGTAACCCCCAGTCGGTCGAGGCAGATGACCGTTCATACTGAGCCCGGTTCTGCTAGAGGTTTTTCCTTCCCGCTAACGGGTGTTTTTTCTTTCCACTGTCGCTTTATGCTTGCTCAGTATGAGGGATTGCAGCAAAGCCATGTACAATGCAGACGACTCTCCCTGTGGCTCTACGCTTCTCCAGGAGTGAATGCTGCTTGTCAGGACTTTGATGCAATCAACTGGTTTCCTTATATAGGAACATTTTTGACCAATCTGTATAATCTGACCCAATCTGTATAATATGATTGAACTTGATTTTGTAAAGTGCCTTGAGATGACATGTTTCATAAATTGGCGCTATATAAATAAAATTGAATTGAATTGAACTGTTATGAAGAGAAATTATCATGAAACAACCTGTGTGTAATTAAGCTTTCATTTTAAAACAACACTGGGTGTGCAAGTTTGATTCACTGTACACCTTCACTCATCTGCACAAAGTTAAAGTTAAACCAACAGGTCAAAATATATTCATACACCCCCTATAATATATATTCCCGAGTGACGGTAGGATGGAACGAGAAATGGACGGATGGATCGGGGCTTCTTCTGCAGTAATGCAGGCTCTGCGCCGGTCTGCTGTGATAAGAAAGAGCTGTGCCAAAGCAAAGCTCTTGATTTACCGGTGCATCTACGTCCCGACCCTCAGCGTGGCCACGAGCGATGGACCATGACCGAAAAGAAAACAAGATACCGGACACAAGCGGCCGACGGAGGAGCTCTTTTATCCAGGGGGAGCTCAAAGTAGAGCTCCTGTTTCTCCGCCTCAAACAGACCAGGTTGAGGTGGGCATCTGATTAGGATGCCCCCTGGGCGCCTCCACTTGGAGGGTATCTGGGAACGTCCCACTGGCAGGAATCCCGGGGAAGACCCAGAACTTACTGGAGGGACCATATATCCCGTCTGGCCTGGCGATGGCCTTGGGATTCCCCAGAATGAGCCGGACGATGTTGCTGGGGGGAGAGAGATGTCAGGCTTTCTCTCCTGGACCTGTTACTCCTGCAACTGGGGCTGGGTATCATCGAGGAGGAGCCGATTCGATATGATTCTCGATATAGCGCAGCTTGTTTCAATTTTACTCCAATATTGATATTACTTTCAAATTAAAGCTCAAAGTCATTCAATCACCAAAACCCAGCCAAATATTATATTTATTGAACACTGATAAATTAACAGGAAAACAAAGTGCATTTGGTTCAATGCATTTAACGTATCACAGAAACCAAAAATGTGCACAAACGTCTGATTTTAAGGACGACGGCGCTTCTAAAATCCTGTCGGCCATTCCACAAATTCGTCTCACTTGGACTTCCTCGCTGTGAACAGTTATGGCACGCTGCAATGGCGCCCCCGAGAGGTTGGGAGGTATGTCAACATTGAAAGCCAGAATATCGATATTAGATCGTTTTTAAAAACATCGATATTAATCTTTGTGTCGATTTTTATGCACAGCCCTACTCGCAAGCCAATCTCAGATAAGTGGACGATGAATGGATGGATGCTACACCTAGAACAAGTGTATTTTATAGCCATCAACAAGCTTCTGGAACAACTTCAACAGGACATTTGACTTTTTCCTCATGGAAGTAGGTCGGTTACCTGCATAATCCACAGATTTTCATCATGACTGGGGTAAGGTTGTTCGGTCCACCAGTATCAATTTGGTACCGGGTGCTGCTGCATTTAAAATGCTTTGTTGCTAGATGTAGCAAATTTTCAGACCACTCTATTGACTTTTATTTTTTCCCTGAACCGTTGTCGCACTAACATAAATCTCTGCCTGAAGAGAGAGAGCAGTCTTTCCCCTGCGTTATAACGCTCGGCTCAGGCTGCGTCAAGTCAGATCTTGATAGCTATCGAAGCTTTCTTCTCATAGAAGCTTTTTTTTCTGGTAATATCACGACTTTACTCTCATATCATCACCGCTTGATCTTTTGATTTGAAAAATATTGAAAGTATCAAAACACATGTTGGTATGGTGACAAGACAACACTAGGTTGGGGCTAATGAACAAGCGAAATGCCTTCTGGAGAAGAGCTTTGTCAGAGGAGACATCAGTACTGGGTTTTGATGGATAGATCACTGGCTAATATCAAGCCTCACCATTTATGGGTCAAGCTGCATCCTTTCCATCAACCAACCAACCGTTTTATCGTATCACAAGCAAATGTTTCCGATGTCTAGTTTAAAGGCTAAAATTCACAGTGCAGTCTTGCTGATAGGTGTATGTAAGCATTTCACCTGGTATTTCTATTCACAGCGGAAATCACTTAAACTACAAATGAGAACCTTTGCCTTTTAGGAGCCCAAATTTGCAGGTGGCTATACCTTTGTCCCTGGATTGACGTCTGTTGGAGTTCAAGCGTGCCATCCTCCTCTTCATCACCCTTCACCTGTAAAGAAAGCAAAAGATCTAAAACACGCGAGAACACGGGGAGCTGGTATCCCGTCTGGAAGCAGAGCCGTGCTGCGGCGATTCACCGTAGAAACGGGGCAGAGCTGTGCGCAGTAACACCCGGAAGTAACCCGCTCAGCGCATACGTGTCATTCAGCCACTGACTCCGCTGTAACACCGGAGCGTGGAGCCCTGCGGAAGTCTGACCTGCTAGCATTGTTAGCCAGTTCAGCTCCCATTGATTCTTTCGGGGCTCGGTCATTACACCACACTCTATAGACAGCCACGAGTCTCATGCAACCATAAACGCATAACTGGTAACATTTACAACCACTCGCCATTTGTGGCGAACTGACTTCTGGGCTTGCAGAACAATAAACCAAATGGATCGTCCCTCTAAGCTTCCTAGTCTTGCCTGCCACAAAAAAAAACATAGTTGCATGCTCTTAGCCTCCACACTAAAGCAGCTGAAACCCAAACAATGAAGCAGTTGCGAGCTGCGCAATGTCTTTTTTTTAAGCCACGGATCCGAGCTTCCAAAGGGATCACGAGCTAACGCTAGCTTGCGGGTGACATGATGCCGTGTTGCGCTGCTGCTTTAGCAAACGCTGCAACTCACCGAAGCTCCGATATACGCCATGCGAGGCGCCAGGTCGGCATCTACCGCCAGTATGAAGCTCTGGACGGAGGTCTGGCCGTGGTTGGACAGCACGATCTCCGCGGTGATCTTAGCCAGATGAGTGCTCAGGTCCACCGTCCTCTTCACGTCCTCGTTCACCAAACCGCTGGCTGAAGCCTCCCAGGTGAAAGCGGTCACAAGCAGCAAGCACGCGGCAACGAACTGCGACCTTCGCGTCATCGTTAGCGGGGGATAAGAGCTAAAACGCCGGCGTTGAAACGGTGAGACTGCAGGAGAAACGGAGAGCAGCAGAAGACAGGCCGCCGCGCCGCTCTACATCAGAAAGGATGACGCTTCACTCAGTCGGACGTGATGACGTCACTGCGCACACACAAAAGCGTGCTGGGGGTGAGTAGGAACATATTAGCTGGACATATCTACCCAATAGACACAGAATTGTGTCAGGCGTATTTGAGAATACTAAATGTTTGCGTGTACAGAAGCATAGAAAGAACATTTCATAGAACTCGTAGAAGATTTTATATGATGACTTGTCATGTCAGTGTTTTCGTCCGTCGCCGAAATAGCTCAGTTGGGAGAGCGTTAGACTGAAGATCTAAAGGTCCCTGGTTCGATCCCGGGTTTCGGCAAGGCCTAAAGGATCACTTTTTCTCTTTAACCCGTTCAAATCAGGTTTTTGTGGTGTCTTGTAGTTTTTTCTTTGCTTCTGTATGCACTCTGCTTTGTAAAACATCTGGGTGCAGTAAGAATTATGGAGACAGATGTTAGTTAAGTATTAAACTTTATTTCCTCTTCTTTGTGAGATGGAAAAATGATAAAAACGTACAGCTCAGGGACTTTTATCCATCCAAGACAGGTCAGTGTTTTTCTTTACGTAATAACCATGTAATTAAAATCATACGTTTCCATGTATGTCTTGTGAAAGTTTAAAGAGTGAAAATAAATGATCGTAGCAATAATTATAACATCAAATATAACAACATTAATAGCAATTAAGCATCTATAAACACTCTATTTACTGTGTTGTTGTTTTTTTTCTTCTTTTTTTCCATAAAACAGTCATGAAAAACAGGTGAGCGTTGTGGTGCACAATCCAGCATCGGAAGAGAGCACTGGACGGACAAACCCCCTCATTCCTGGGGAGCGCAGGACTGTATATGGTGACCAATAGGCACCGGGAGTCCATCTTTCGCTAGCTAATCAGACGCGCGGGTCTAACTTTTGGCGGCCAATCGTAGGGCGAGGTCAATCTTTTGGCCGGCCAATCACGAGGCTACGTCAATCTTTTGGCCGGCCAATCACGAGGCTACGTCAATCTTTTGGCCGGCCAATCACGAGGCTGCGTCAATCTTTTGGCCGGCCAATCACGGGGCTACGTCAATCTTTTGGGCGACCAATCGCTGCAGGAGGCGACACTCAAATGTCCCGCCCTTAATGTATCGGCAGTTTCGGCAGATAGTGTAGGTTTGTTGATCTGAATCCAGAGCGCGACTCGTTTGAGAACTCTCGTCGATTTCGGTAAGTAATGCTTCTACTCTTGAATCATCTTTTATCATATGCGTTTCAATTAGCCCGTTTTTGCCACTAAAAAATTATATTTTTACTTTATTTGGGCACTTAGTAGGAGTTTATATAAATGCAACTTCATCAAATCGATCAACTGCATTTTACAGATGCATGGCTGTCTCTGGTATAGTACTGCAAAATCTTTCATAAAATCTATCAAATGTCTTTTAAAAAAGCATGCCTGACCCTGGGAAATACGTATGTTTTTTTATTTGGGTAATTATGAGGGTATATACATTTATACATTATGGGTAATTATGAGGGTTTAAACATGCATCATGTCTCATAGAAGCTGTCAAATTAATTTTAAAATGTCACAGGGAAATGTTTATAACATTTTTTATTTGTATGCGTTTAGGCCGTGTTTATATAATTACAAGATGAATTAAATAGCTTTTTTTGTCATTACAGAATATGTCCAAATCACACCCCAAAAGCCACAAGGCTATGGATGACACAGAGTGGGCCTCAAGGCTTAGGTCTTTTGCTTCCTCTGGTGTTTGGCCATCAGATGCAGGCAACCGACCTGCTCCAAAGCAACAAAAGTGGTACTCCCTGTATCAGAAGGTATTTTGATTAATAATCAAGTAGATACTGTATAATTATTTTTTACTTCAGTTTCAAAATAGTTGACAAACTGTGAATCACATAGATTTGAGCATAAAACAAGAAATGATAATGTATTATGACAAAGAATAAAATTAGTAGTCAAATTCAGCTTGTGCTCTTGTTTATAGATAGAAAAGTGTCCACTATAGCTGAGAGGCCTGCGGACACTTTTATCCCAACCACAAAAGTGTTTGTGTGGGTATCGTCTTCCTAAGGTAAGGTGTTTTTCATCTACAATTGATATGCTGGTGAAGATTCTCGGTCATCCAGGTCATGATCAATCCAGAAAAAAAGCTTTGAAAACAAACAAAACAACTGGACTTCTATTCTAAAACTGAAGCCATTTCATCCCTCACACTGTAGAGTTGTTGGCCTAATCGTTAGTCTGGCTCACAGGAAAAATGTTGTGATCACATGCCTGGAGGAGTTAATAGTCAGAAATCAAACCTATTGCTGTACGTTTTTGGAAGTTCCAGGTTACTCTACATGTCACTTTAAGCTCTAATAAGAAGCCTAAATGGCTTCAGCTAGAATAGAAGCCCAGTTGTTTTTTATATTGAACTACAAAGATTCATTATGCACACAGTGTAAATATTTATTTCCCATAATGTGTTCTTGGGCCATTTCTTTTTTTTTTTTATTTCTGGGCTAGTCTTGCAACAGGTCTGTCCAACAGCAGAGGAAAAGGATTAGCAGGTAAAAAAAAAAGGTCATAAGGGCTAAACTTGCTTCATCACTAATAAAAAAGCACCTCTTAATCCGTCAGTAGTGTACAGCCAAGATATACTTTACAGGTTGGAGGATATCAAGGCTACTATCACCTCCACTTATGGCTCCATCTTAAAACTTGATTCAACCAGGAAGGTACATATTAATATGGTATTGTTTAATCATATAACTAGTTAAGTTTTAAATAACATTGGTTGTCCATGGAAATATTTAAATTTCTGTTTTAGATCACAAAGAAACTCTCAGGACCAGCAAAGGGCACTGCACAATGGCTGACTTCAGTTGGCAATGAGATGGGTCAAGTTCTCATCAGCGTCTTGACCGCCGGGGAAGGACCAGGTTTAGACAGGATGGCTGGTGGCTTGGTTGACAGGTATGTTAGCTGCAAAACTTTTTCAGTTACACGTTATAAGTCAAAGTATGTGTGTTTATTTGTATAAGTATATATATAAATATATATATATATATATGTGTGTGTGTGTGTGTATACACTAAATTTCTTCAGGTATGAGGCTGCAGGAGTGGACCCCCCTGTTGCACTCTATGTGGACTGTGGCTGCTGCAAGGAAGTGGGTGAGACCAAGTTAAAGGCCAGATTCAGTGGATGGCCTAACCTGATTGTTCGCCTTGACATCTGGCACTTTATGCGACGTCTGGCTGTGGGATGCACCACCGATGCACACCAGCTGTACCCGACATTCATAGCTCGTATGTCAGCATGTATTTTTGAGTGGGATGCTGCTGACCTTAACAAACTGAGAGAGGCAAAGAGGGCACAGCTTATAGGACATGGCTGGACAGCTCTGACTGAGAAGCAGCTGGATCGGCAAATAACCAAAGAAGAGTTGGAGCTGCACTGCAGGAGGAGAACTCGTGGAGAAGAGCAAACCATCCAGCTGTTGGATCAGCTGATTAGTGAGCTCATCTGTGACAAGGGAAAGGATGCCCTTGGTGTTCCTCTTCTGGACCCCATACGAATGCAGCATATCTGGCTTGTTCAGAAGAGGCATGTTAAGTGCATTCAGGACCCACCTGATGTAGCGCTGTACACACAGACTGGCACCATCAAGAAGGGAGGGGTCGAGCTGCAGACCCTGCGCTGTGCCAGAGGGTCAACATCTTTGGAGTCTTTCCACTGCCATTTAAATCGGTTCATTCCAGGTAAATCCAGTTTAATAATGCTCCTTAAGTTACAACAAATGCTTTGTTTTCCTGTGCTAATGATTGGTACTTATTCAAGGAAACAGTGCCAACACCTTGAACTTCCAGATCTACCTTTTGGATGGGCTACATCGCTGGAACCACAACAGGGCGGCTGCTGCTGTGGAGACAGAAACCTCTGGTTTACGCACCTACTCTGGTGAACTGGTTCATAGTGTCAACATCGATTATGAGAGAGTTTTTGGCAAGAAGCTGCTCCCTTCTTTTACACCACCTGCAAAATATACAGGTTTCAACACTAAGTATTATGCTCATTGCCCTGTATTTAACTCTTTAAATTTTTTTGTAATCCAAAATTGGTCATGCAATTTCAGGTGAACTGATTGGAGTGCAGTACCTACTGAGGCAGAATGACAAACCACTACAGGATATGGATGGAGTCAATCAGTTCATTTTGAATCGTTTTGCCAAGATAATGTACATAACGGCCAGCTCCACTTTCCACCCTACTGACATGCTGCTTCATCACTGGATCAAATCTGGCCATGAGCTCCACCTCTTTCAGAAAATTTCCATTGTCTGGTTTATTTAATGTGTCTGTGGAACCCCTATAACCCATGTTTCTTTCAGCTAAGGACTGAATTATTGCCACCAATCGGTGTAGAACGTCACGCCACCTTTTTCTCTCAGTCTCAACAAGTGCCATCTCTTGTTTATCTATCGTAATCCCCTTTGCAAACCGGACCTCCAAGTCCTTCCATGTTGCCATGTGAGCATTATGCTCCTGGCTATCCTGCAAGTGACTTGCATTTTTCCAGTCCTTTAGTCCTTCCCTGTTAATTTTGTACTCTCTTTTAGAAAAAAGTTTGCAACAGAAGCAGTGAAGGCTATCATCTTTTTTAGAGTACATAAGCCAGCTTCTTCTGACTTTTTCTCCATTGATTAAGAGTCTGTTAAAATAGTAATGCTGACACCTTCGTCCGTCTTTTGTTTTAGGGAATGTGAAGCAGTTTTCTATTTCAAATGGACCTCTGTGAACCAACTCTGTTCGTACCTTATCGGTTAAAGGATGTGGCCAGTCAGCCGGGTCTACTGGAGCAACAGGAGGACCGCTTGATGCTGCTTCATCACTGCTGGGTTGTGCTGCTGAGGTGGAAGCGGCAGGAGGATTTGCAGTAGGACTGAGAAATCACAGCAGCGCATCTGAAGACATAAGAGGAATATGTGACACCAGTCTAATAATAAATTTTACATGATTTCAAGAATAAAGTAAAATTAAATAATATAAACAAAAAAGAGATGCATGCATGATGTACACTATCGTTTATAATATACAATATCATTTTTGGTTTAGTAATAATTATTACTGTAATTTATTGTTATTACAGTGAAATGCTAATTAGAAGAATGCAATGGATCAGTAAACTGCAGTATAATGTACTATAACATGTGGGAATGCTAACTTTGCTGTAACATTAATGATGTACACTTTAACACTAACATAGTTTAACATGATGAACACACTTTAGATAATATGAGCTATAACACAGCTAATAGCTAGGCTTATAACTATGGAAAATTAATAGTATTTTGAATGACTATTACCACCTGGGAAAAGGTAAAATAACCATGTCAATGCAATTAACATTATATCTGCTGAATAAATCTAATATATACACATTTGCCTGAGGATGGCAATAGGGGGGGGGGGGGGGGCATTTAAATGACTATTTTCCAACAACTGGGCCCTTCCATAACATTAACTGATGTTAAAACTAACAAATAGCGCTCGCTATTTATTGATTAGCCAACTATGTCATGCTAACGGCTAATGCTATTATCGATCATAGACCCTTTTCACATGACGTCACTCAACTTCCGTTTTGAAGCGGAGCAGGGTATCTTTACTTCCGGCTACATGCTTTTACATAGAAAATTCGGGAGGTGAAGAGGTGTTTCACTGATAATCAGCGCGAATTCATAAGGTAAGACTGAGACCACAATGTGTCGCATTGACTATCTTTATTTTCCTTAGTATTGGTAGCAATCATTGCTGTTATATAGATGCTTTGATCGGGACAGTAACATGTAGATCAAAGCTAACATGCAGCAGCTTGTTAGCTTACCTTACCAAACTTTTACCTATCAGTAATCAGCGTGATTTCATTAAGTAAGACTGAGAGCACAATATTAAACGTGTCTTATTGACTTTCTTTATTTTCCTTAGTATTTGTAGCGATCATTGCGGTTATATAGATGCTTTGATTGGGACTGTAACATGAAGATCAAAGCTAACATGCAGCAGCTTGTTATCTTACTTTACCTGTCATTAATCTGATGTAGATGTTATAAAATGATTACTGTAGCTTTGCTATTATAGAAATAAATCTTGTTCACAGAGTGAAAAAAGAGACATTTATCTGCTACATTGTTCCCCTTACTTGATTATGGTGACGTGTTATATATAATTGCAGTCACTGAATTAAAAAGATCTTATTCCATTTGAATCTTTTTGTTCATTCCTAAAAAAAATTACCGTGGGTCTATTGGACAGAACTTCTGTTTCTGAATTTTCTGTGTATTATAATGAATTTTCTTCATAATATTATTTGCACTTATATTAATGCACTTTTTTTTTAGTTTTTGTGCAAAATACTGTATATTTTAAGTAGAAGCCTGAAATTGTTTTATTATACTGTATTAGTAATGACATGTGCTGCTGACCTCTTCAGATCAACCTTTAAAAAAGAGATCTTAATCTCAATGGGAGTTTATCTGGTTAAATAAAGGTTTTAAAAAGTATTATAATTAATCTATTTTTCTCCCCTTGTGTCCATCTCTCTGCAGCATCATATCCACCAAGCATGGCACAATCATAGAGAAACTGCTACTGCAGTGTCCCACAGTGTTCGAACAACAAAAAAAACTTTCCATATCTCAGTTTTCACGACTTCCCGGCTGATGCTGAGACTGGAGCCTATTGGGTGACAGCAATAAGAAGAGACGAGGGGCCAAATTTTAAAATCCTTCGCAGCAGCACTTACGCCTGCAGTCAGCACTTCTCTTCCGAGGACACCTATGTTTCTGCAAGTGGTCTTTAACAAATTAAACATCTTTCTTTCTTAAAGATAATTGAGTTATAAGTTTATTTAGCTATTCCCAAGATAATTTCAGTGGCTCACCACGTAAATTTTTATTAGAGCTGTCAAAATCAATTTGTTAATGAAAGGAAATTAATCTGAGAAATTAATTAATTTCTGCACATACAAATGGTTTTTAAAAATACTCACCTGTACACTGTGATCGCACACCGTCTCTTTCTCCTGCATTGTTTACATTTCAATTGTTTACTGTTAAATCACTGCTGCACTTTATCCTGTAATTTACTGTAATTCTCAGGCTGTATGCAAACGGAATTTCGTTCTGTACACACTCTGTGCATACATAATGACAAATAAAGTTGTCTAAGTCTAATTTGTCTATGGATGAACCCAGAACCACACACACGGGACTTAAAATGAAAGTCTTTATTGAAGGTTTGATGGGATGGATGGTGATGTAACCAGCGAGGTAGAACTGCACGGGAACAGGGTGATGGTGTTGGCAGGAGCTGACGGCCCGGAGAGAGACTTCTTGGAACCAGGCACAGGCAGCAGGGTCCACAGCTCGGAAGAGAATTGACAGTTCAGGGGAGAACCCACCAGAGCTCGGCAGCAGGCTCTTCTGTAAGGCAGAGGGGAACCGGAGCAAGGCAGCAGGATAAACAGGACAGGTAAAAGGTAAAATGGACAGAGCTGCTATGAAGTATCTATGTAATAAATAACTAAAATATATGAAGTGTGATGTCTGAAGTTTTTTAAAATCCATGTTTTTTTGGTCAGTTCCTGAAAAATAACAGTATAGGACACAAGGGGTTTGCCCCGACAGCAGCATAATCCATAAATACTATAGTGAACTGATTATTAGTGTGCATGCAGTGTGCATTCAACATTATTGACAGCGTCTTTCTCAGTCTATGATGTCCTAAACTATCACAGTTTTAACAGGAATGGGCAGAATTATTTTATTAATTGAGGCTCCAAATGTACTGACGAGACTGAGAAACACACTGAACCCACAGAGGAATTTTGAGGGATACTGCAAAGTCTGCAACCTCAGTAAAATACTACACAAAAAAAAAAAAAAAAAAAAAACAGGAGGGAATGAGGCTCCTCATTTTTATTCATAGAGGTGTGACAGCGTGCTCTAACTGTGACCAAGTGGCCAAAAGCATTGACACTGTTCCAAAACAAAGTATGAAAAGGCTCAACATTATACATCAACTATATCCCTGGTGTGACTCATTGGCTAAAAGCTGTGAAACAGATAAGCTGATATAGCAATAAAGCTAGCGTAGCAATATAATGGAGAAATAGAAAACTAATGAATGACAAAAGTCCTGTTGGTAGCATTGCTATCATTTTCCTAGCATCTATGCTAACAACAGAGCTAAGAAGACAAAGCTCTTACCTTCATAATCGAAAAGGTATTGTTCCACAAAGAACTTGTCATCTTTGTCGAGTTTGGAGGCTGGTGTGGTCGAAAGCTTTTGTGCCAGTCTGTGCATGTCTCCCAAACGAAATTTGGGTAGATTGGTGAGGGACTGTGTGAATTCCCTATGTAAAAACACTGCTCGCGGAGAAAGCGGAAGTAAAGATACCCTGCTTCACCGCAGAACGGAAGTTGCATGACGTCACTGTGAAAAGGGTCTATTGTTCTGCCACAGCAAAATAATATCATTATCTTAATCTTTACTGTAACATTACCTCTGTCTTTGTCACATTTTTCCTCCTCTTCTTTTCTTTTTTTCCTCCCCTGGGCACCAGACAGTTTAGGACGCTTTGACATTTATGAGATTTTAGATGCAACAAAGACCGAAAACCGAGTTGCAGGTAAAAGAAGTCAGACTTTTTTTTTTTTTAATTAAGGTATAGGTACAGGCCGGGCGCCCCCTGGTGGTTTCCACCCTTAGCATTTGCCTATACTGCCTAAACCACAGGCCGGCCCTGTTTGCACGTGTTTTGAGTGTTTGTGTTTTGAGCATCACTTCTGTTTGCAGCAGTGGCGGTTCTAGATTGAATTACTCTCTAAGATTTTTCAGTTTATTAGCTAAGATTGCCAGTTACTGTTGCTGGTGGTGAGAAGACTTTCAGTAAGCTTAAATTGATTTTAAAAAACTTCTTACGGTCCCCTGTGTCTCAGGAAAGGTTTTGTAGTCTTGGCATGCTGTCCATTGAGAGACAGTTGGCCAGAAAGCTGAACTTCAACGACCTGATCAGTGACTTTGCTAGTGAGAAGGCTCGACGTTGGTGAGAAAGACTGAGCAAGGGCCAGTGCTAGTGAATAAGGTTGCAAGAGGATGTTCTGCTGTTTTTCGTTTATATGTGAGCCAACTTGACTTAGTTTAACATCTGCTGATAATTGTATTTATTATTATTTATTTATTTATTTATTCGTGTTGTTCAATAGACAACAATGTTCAAATTACAATGAACCATAAAAGGCAACTGGCCAATTTGCTATTGATGATGTTGTTTGCTGAGATTTTATTTATTTCTCCACAGATTATGCTAGCATTTCCTTTTAATAGAAGAGGTTAATTTGTATTTTAGTTTTGTATTTTCAGGTAATTAATCTTAAGAAAATGTTATGTCCAAGTATTTAAACAAATAGACGACTTTTGGAATATACAGTATCAATCTTGCAGCAAATAATTAAATCCAAATTAATTTCATTGTGTTTACAGTGCTTCCCCTACCATGTAACTGTCAGGTTTTTCTTTTCACAAATATGGGCATGATAACCAAAAATATCATTAAGTTGCATAGTTTTATGTAAAACAGTATCAACATTTTCAACCGGCCTATTGGGGGGCCCATTGAGATTTCTTTTGATGGTGCCCAAAAACCCCCCTGGCAGCGCCCCAGTTTTGAATTGTCTAGTTGCTGAAATGTGCTATACAAATAAACTTGCCTTGCCTTATACAATACAGCCTTATTTATAGAGCACTTTAAAAAATACACAGTTCACCAAAGTGCTGTATTCCTTCTCAAACTGAGTTAAAGGTATACTATGCAACCGGGGTTGATTTTCCAGCGAGGCTCCCCCCAGAGGGCGAAAGTAAAAGTGCACTGTCGTAAAGATGCTCAGCTGTTCTGGTTTCTCCGTCAAGACAGGCGCGGTTGTTTTGAGCTTAGCAGACAGGCGAACGCAACGAAAAGTGGAAAAAACGGCAGTACAAACAATGACTAACACAGTGAAGGTATGAACATCAAGTTTCCCGCAGCGCTATCTGGCGAGGCGGCCGCGGCGGCCGCTGCCGCCTCGCCAGTTTTATTATTATTATTATTATTATTATTTTTTTTTTTTTTTTTTATGTTGGCGAGACGCTACCGCCGCCGCCTAGCCAAGCCGCCGCCGCCTCGCCAAGCCGCAGCCGCCGCCGCCACCTCGCCGCGGCCGCCGCGGTAGCGTCTCGCCAACATAAAAAAAAAAATAATAATAATAATAATAATAATAATAAAACTCGATATGCTTGCATGTTTATTTGACGTTAACACGCGGTTCTTTGTTGTTGCTTTCGCGCGTGCATATAGTGAATGGCAGGGCAAAAACACATGGAGTTCTCGCCGTAAAGCGAGACTTCTGTGTGTGCGAGCCGAGGGCTCTTGCATTGCAAGTGCGGTATTTCCCCCACAGACCCCCAGGGCGGCCGAGAAAACCTTTGTTCGACCTGAAATGACTCATTTAATCATCCAAAACGGTATGGAACACATTAATTAACTGAAAAATGTTGCATAGTATGCCTTTAAAAGCCAACGAGAAATAATGGGTTTCAAGAGAAGATTTAAAAACAGCAAGTGAGTCGGCCTGTCTGATGGCAGTGACTGAAAACACTCGCTCAACTTCCTCTTTGGCTTCAGGACAACCAACAGTAACTGATCTGCCGACCTGAGTGAGCGTGAGGGAACATACGTTTGAATCAGGTGGCTGTACCTTTTTTTCATACTGAGGGCATGACCATGAAAACCCTTAGAAACAAATAAAAGAACTTTAAATTCAATTCTGAAATAAACCGGAAGCCAATGTAGAGATGCCAAAACAGGAGTGGTCAGTTCTCATGGATGTGCATCAATTAAAAAGCGTGAGGCAGCATTTTGAAATAAGTGAAGTTGGTCAAAGACTGGCTTCGCCATTCATAAAGACCATTAGAGGGATCTAAACCGGTCATATTAAAAGCATGAATTAAAATCTCAAATGATGCCTTAAAAGAAAAGGTTTAACTTCAGCCTCAGATGATAAAAATTAGACTTGATTACAGAGTTAATCTGTGCATGAAGTTTAAGATCATTCTCCAGTTTCATACCCATGTTTGCTGCTGTCTGAGTCAAATTATCTGATAATGAAACCAGATCAGCATGGGCAGCTGGTGGTGGTCAGAGGGTCTGGTGGCGCTGATGTCTGGCAGCCTCGCCTCTGTCTGCCTGCTCCAGGGCAGCTGTGGCTACTAACAGCTCACCACCGTCAGGGTGTGAATGTGTGTGTGAATGACTGTAGTGTGAAGCACTTTGGGGTCGTCGGACTTGATAAAGCGCTATACAAGTACAAGCCATTTACCGTTTAAAAACATTAATGGGCTTAAACAACAATACCTCAGTTTTTTGTTCATTACAATGCAAAAAAAAATATATCCACAACATCCATGCATGCTGGAGCAGTGGGTAGCACTGCTGCCTTGCAGCGTTGAAGTCCACCTTGGGTCTTTCTGCATGGAGTTTGCATGTTCTCCCTGTGGGTGCATGGGTTCTCTCTGGGTACTCTGGCTTCCTCCCACAGTCCAAAACCATGACTGTTAGGTTAATTGGTCTCTCTAAATTCTCCTTTTAGGTGTGAGTGTGTGCTATAATGGTTGTTTGCCCTGTCTGTCTCTGTGTTGCCCTGCGATAGACTGGTGACCTGTCCAGGGTGTACCCTGCCTCTCGCCCATTGACAGCTGGAGATAGGCACCAGCACCCCTCACAACCCCAACAGGGATAGACGTGTTAGAAAATAGATGGATGTACATCCATGCTTTGATTTCAGCAGCACAATCCAGAAAGTGAATTATGTAGTACTTTCCCTGTTTCAAAGGCATAAAAATGTGCCTATCATCAGCATCGCTCCATTCAAAATTATAAATTTTTATACAAGCAACATTTATTTAGACAACAATACTCCACATGTTCACATTGGGTGATTTTTATTTTATTTAAACATTAATACTGTTGTTTTTAAATCCACTCAAAGGAAAATCATAATTTAAAGATAATTCAAATATCTCTCAAAACTCTCTGTTTTTTTATGGATCTTTGATGAATGTCGTGTCTATTTTAGACCCCCCTGCTTCTCATTAGGCTGTTACAGGTTAGTGACCCTTACTTGACTTACCCTTCCAGTCTCTCCCCTCTCACTCTCTGTGCTCCTCTGTCCTGACTCCTGCAGGTCACCAGGACCTTCCCAGTGCATTTGGCCAACTAGTTACCAAAGTGGCAGCGTTCTTTTACAACTGGAACGTATCTCTCTCTCGTACCGAGTGTAAATCAGGTTTCTATTTGTCAAACAGGGAACACTTGCCTCATTACTTGCATGGAACTTTAGACTGTTAGTTGGAGGCTGGAGCTAACTAATTGTTACTACTAACAGTGATGATTAATACTTACTTTGTTATCCATGTATCTTCTGCTGACCTGCTGCTCCTGTGTGCAAGATGCGGAAAACAAGGTCGCAGGGAAAACGCGGAATGGATATCAAGTGATGTGGAGCTCTACCTAGAAGTTCTATGAAGTAAAGAGAAACTGACAGATACAGTATATGATCATAGTTGAGTTAATAATCACAATTTATATGATCGTTTATTTAAACTCATATTCAGACCACATATTTTGAATTTGTTGGCAGTTTTTTGTCAAAAAATAAATAAATAAAATAAAAATACACCAAATCATTTAGTGGGGCTCGAGAATATTTTAGGGAGGCTTCAGCCCCCCCTAAAATAAGATAAGCCTAGTGACGGCATTGCCATTTCTATGAAAATGAAATCGGTTATTGAGTCTGGTTGCACGCAACATGTGCGAGTTCTATTGGTTCTCGCGCAACAAGGCGTGACCTGCGCGTGACGTCAGCCCTCACGAGCGCATCTTGTTTTGAAGGAAGTGAAGAGGGCTCCGTTCAGCTAGCATCTAGCCGCTTAGCCTAACAGGAAAAGTGAGTGTCTAAAACGCCCGTCACATGTGGTCATTTCACTCCGACATTTACGGCATTGATTTCGACAGAGAGGCTCAGTGGAGAGGCTAGCCGTCGGACAGCTGTCGTCGCCCTGAACGCGTTGCTTTGTGTAATATTTGCCGGAGCTTTTAGCCGTCCTGCGTGTTAAGCTAGCTCTTCCATCACACTCGGAGAAAAAAAAGTCATCCTTTGATTTTTTTTATTTATTTATTTTTTAATCTAAAGGCTCGTCGTCCAGGTTGGTGTGCAGCGACTTAATCTGTTTGTTTCTGACAATATATCACTGCTGTCGTAATGTAATTACCATAAATATAAACGTTCCCCCGCTTTAGCTAACGTTACCTAATTGTTTACCAGTGGGGTATTGTGTGTTGCACAATTCACCACGAAATAGTTTAAAGCTTGTACACAATAGGACCTGGTTGAAGTTGTCTTCCTTGGTTTATTGTTCATTTTCTTACCCCACAGCCAGCTTGATCAATTGTTTACCTCGCTAACCCCCCGAAAGCGTGTTTGAAGTCTACGGTCCCGTATTATACCCGTGGATGCGTGACACGGCTGACCAGCGTAAAAACACGTAGAGTCAGGTTTGTCAACGGTGAACGATGCCGGTGACCGGTTAGGTTGCAGCCACGGCACTTGTTGTTGCTCACACAGCCTGCAAGTCACGGCTCCGTCAGTCGTGTGTTCAAAGCCATGTGATCGGTCCCTGACACAGTGTCATGGGGTTCAGATTATGAGGACTGGCTCTGTGCTAGTTTAGCCTCCGGCCGTCCGTGGCTGCTCGTTCGCGTGGACCTTTAGTACATCGAGGTCGTTCGTGTTGTTTGGAGTCTGTGACTCTCCTCTCGGCGTCGGCTGGTTCACCGCGTCACCTGATCACAGTGATGGTTTTAAACCTCCCTGTAATAGAGTTTGGACTTTGAGCCATTACGGCTTTATGAGGAGGTTATTATTGCGCAACAGGCTAGACCGCCAGTCAGAAGTTTTCTGTGATGTCTTCCCGAGCTCCCTGCTTGTTACACGAGTAACCCCCCTACCGTGACTGGAGGATGCTACTGTAATCTTTGGATGATGGCTTATAACTGTTTTATTCCCGTTCTCTGTCTCTGCACATTCTCGGTACCGCCTGTGCTTTAATAATAAATTAGTTTGGTATGATGGGGATAGAGTGGAGCACGTAAAACAAAGACCTAAAGGTTGCATTTGTAGCACCGCACTTCCAGAATCAAATGATTTTGCTCAAGGAGGTTTTTAATTTTTAGTCTTACACAATTAGTATTTTTTTTTTTTTGCACAAGTCATCGTGTTTAGATGAATGGATATGATATGTGTTTAGTAGTACGCATCCATTCATTAAATGTATCAGAATCTATGCTGTTTTCATTAGCATGAACCAGCAGTATGCACTTTGTGCTATTCTTGTATAGATATTAGAGAAAAGTGACAGACAGATGTTCCAAGTCGGTCAGTAAAACACCCTTGTTGCATTTCCAGTCCAGTCAGTTTTCCTTTTTTTTTTGAGTTGATTTATGAATCTGTTCACTAATTTTTTTTTTTTTAGACACAAAAAAAGAAGAAAGGAATATGCTGGTCCATATTCAAAGGCTGACTGCCGAGACGAGCCTGTATTCGAGCTAGTCCTGGACACTATATATTGTATCGTCATCGCAGCATCAGTGCGTGCAGTCTTTCTACGGCAAAGAACCGGAGAGCGATAAATGCTGGCTAATATATTCCGAGTGTTATGAACTTGTGTTGTACATGCTAATGTAACGTTTAGCCTATTGGACAGAGCCAAATTCTAAAGGTCAGAGTGTAAAAAGTACAGATGAGAAAATCAACTGATACCAACATTTACCAATATTATCGCCATGGCGAGACTTTCTAATATGGGGCAGGCCTAAAGTGAAGGGCTATCGGGCTCAGGGTTTCTGCGAGATCTTGAAAAATGTATAGAAGTATGGAACTTGATATTCTCCAGGTTTAGGTAGGCGTAGAAGAGGAGAAATAGAATGGGGGGAAAAAAACATTTTGATTTACAAAGTTTTGTTTGTTGAATTGTAAATATAATGAATAGGTCCATTTCTGAAAAATAAAAAAATTCTAACTGCTTCACTTTTTGTTTCCTCTTTATTTCTCCTCTGATTTTTGTTACCGTCTCCACAGCTGTGGAACCATGACGTCAAGGAAGAAAGTGCTACTCAAAGTCATCATCCTCGGAGACTCTGGGTAAGTGGTTGCTCCACATTTTCCGTAGGGTCTGAATGATTACCTCCAGGCGGGAGAAAAAGCCACATCCAGGTTTAAACAATCCTGACTTTTCTTGTCCTCCTGTTTTTCTCCACATGGGTTGTGCATGTGTTTGCTCTCTTTGTTGTTGTAGCGTTGGGAAGACCTCGTTAATGAACCAGTATGTGAATAAGAAGTTCAGCAACCAGTACAAAGCCACAATTGGTGCTGATTTCCTGACGAAAGAAGTGATGGTAGATGACAGACTGGTCACGATGCAGGTATTGACACTACTTGTAACGCTGTGTCTTTTTGGTGTAGAAAAGCTTTAAGAGAGTCACGAACTACAAAACACCCGAGTTCAAGTCAAATATTAAGCGTGACACGTGGACGTAAATAAGATTGTAACTGTTCTGTTACAGATTTGGGACACTGCAGGTCAGGAGAGGTTCCAGTCCTTAGGTGTGGCTTTCTACCGGGGAGCAGACTGCTGCGTTCTGGTGTTTGATGTGACTGCACCCAACACCTTCAAGACCTTGGACAGCTGGAGGGACGAGTTCTTGATTCAGGCTAGCCCACGAGACCCAGAGAATTTCCCTTTTGTGGTGCTGGGGAACAAGATTGACCTGGAGAACAGACAGGTAAACTTTTTATTAGCCAGGGATATTTCTAAGCCACAGTATTTGATTAAAGCGTCTTGGAGAGCAAGTCTGCCCATGACTATTGGTGCTTCTCTTAAAGGCGCCTGGTCACGTACTATGACTTTCTACGAATTTCTACGCCAGTGGCTCACTCTGGTTTTCTGATTAAATTGTTGCGTCCTGTTTGTTCATATTTTATTTCGGTGTTTTCCTCTTTTTGCTTTTGCTCTAATCGTTCGCAAACAAAGCAATGACGTGTATATTTAACAAGGCCACGTGACCACAAGTACGATATTGCGCATGCGTGCAAAAAGTAAACAAGGAGAAGCAATGGAGCCGAGCGAGTTAGCAACAGCTAGCGGAGGTGTGAAAAGAAAGAGGAAAAGTCCAAGATAAAGCATGAAAAAAAAAAAATGTGATCAGGTTGGTCTTCAAAGTGACGCCGAGCAGTCCCTTTACTGCGAGGCATTGCTGGACGGTCTACTGGCCCTTACAGTAGCTGCGTCAATTGTCGCCGTCTTACTTTCTGATAGATCTGCCGGCAGATGGCACAAGAATGTCTGCCTATCGTGCCTGGTGCAAACTTCTTTTCAGGCTCAAAAAGGACAAGAAATAAACACTATCAGGGCCCCGTTTCAGGAAGAATGGCCCATCTACCCTGAGTAGAAAGCTGCTACTCTGAGTAGCTCTACCTCACGCTGTCATACTCCGGGTTTTCGGTTTCAGAGCTGGTGATATCAGTCGGGTAACTAATCTCAGCATTTAATCCACCTTGAGTTAAGCACGAGCCTGAAAGAAGCCCTCATCAATAGAACGCAGATGACGAGATTCACCATGGAAACGGCAGGAAATAAGAAGCATCAAATTGTGCATTTCCCGCGAGTGGAATTAGAAATCTTTAATGAAGGCATAAGGAGAATATTAAACCATAACTAACAAAAAGAAACAATGCTGTTGCTGCTGAAAAAGCCAGCTGGAAGCAGGGAATTGCTGAAAAAGTCAATGTATGAGTGATATGAGAGGGGGAATATATGAATGAAACTAAAATATATGAATGGAAAATTAGAGCTGGAAGTCTCACAATTTGATACAGAATAAATGATTGTTTTCATTCTGTGTAGTTCTTTTATTAATCTTGTGGGTCTCTGACTATGAACACCTTTAAACTATAACTGAGTGCAACAGTAACATTCCTGACAGCGCAACATATTATATAGTTGCCTCTGAACAATTTTCTGCCTAACCTACGTTAAAAGCTGCCGTTGGCATAAAAGCGAAGAACAGCGCATAGAAATTGTTCAGAAATGAGAGCGTCCCCTCATTTGCTGAGTATGTTGAGATAAATCAATGACAGCGTCGGAAAACAGTAACGCTTGAAAATATATAAACCCAGAAATGATAAGACATTTAATCGTGGTCTGATCAGGCTCTCAGACATACTTGCGCTCCAGCATACAGGCTCCTTCAGAAAGGACACTTCTTTTCTGACTCTTCTTTGTGCAGATCTCAGCTAAAAATTAGGAAAAACTCAGGGTTGTTTGCCAAAACAACCCTGCTACCAAGCAAGGTAGTTTCACGGAGTAATTTGTTGCCACAATTTGACTCAGGGTCAAGGCTTCTGAGATTTCTGAAATGGAAAAGTATGCAGGAATTTACCCCAGAAATTACTCTGAATATCCACTAACCCAGCATTCTGAAATATTATTTGAAGATTAATATATGTTTTTTTTGGAGGGTTGTTATATTACGTGGCTAATTCCCTATAAAGCAGCACCGTATAAGTTTTGACCCACGTATTAGCATGATTTGAGATGCATTCAATGATTTCTCAGGTTAATATACAGCACAGTGCGTATGGATGCTCAGTGTAGGTCCTGCTTCTCAAAAACCTGCCAATGTAACTTGAGAGGCGCTGATCCGGCTCTGAATGGGTCATGTGACCTAGTCCACTTTACGGCACTCTGAGAGCCAGCCTTACATGGTTCTACTTTTCTCGTCCACGAGTCAAAGTTTGTCATGGCCATGTTTATTATTACAAAATACAGAAAATATAATTCACAAAACCTGCATGTCAGCTCTTCTCTTGAAGTCCCTGCAGCCTTTCATAATCAGTTGATTGAGCCTGTTGTCTTCCCGATCCTTTCCTTCCACAGCTCCTGGAGTTCCCCCTCCCTCTCCCTCTCCCCGACTCTGCCTCATCCTCTCCATTTCAAAGGGAGACTCTGAGTATAATCTAGAGGATTGAACGTGGCTCTGTCTTTACTCAATTCTGGGCTTCTGCTGGTCCAAAACAGAGAGAGAGACTGTTTAATTTTCGCGACAGTGCAGTGTTGCCAGTGGCCTTCAGCGCCACTGAACCTGAACGTTACAAGTATAGTGCTCCCTAGCGACTAAAAGTTACACGGTGCTGCTTTATTTTATCTAGAAGATTTCCACTCCATTTACAAATGCCTAATCCATCATGCTGGATGACTGACGGAGGTTAAAACCTTCAAAATGGCCCGAAGAGAGCAACTCTGCTGTAGAGCGCGCAGTCTTCCTGGCCGGTTCGAAAACAAGCAAAACTACAAAGTGTGTAATGGAGAAGGAGCGAAACCACTGGAATCTGCTGCAGCCTCATTTCTCTCTTCTATTCCCCGAAATCACATTCAGCTGTAGAAAAAAAGCTACTCAAAGAGAGTGTCTTACAGCTTTTCTGCTTCGTCTGAATTCATTTTTAAGCCTCACTATTATCGACAGTAGCTGATGTTTAGCATTCCGTTTCCAGTAGCAGCATCCAACATTTGGGTGCGGTGCGTTCACTGATCAGATGAAGACGACACGTTCTGCATCCTGACTGGCCAGTCCAGTCTGAAATCATCTCATACCAGTCAGCGGCTGTTTTTTTTTTGGGTTTTTTTTTTTTCGTTTTTAGTGACTAACATCAGCTCCTCTGTGTTGTAGGTAACAACCAAACGAGCACAGGCCTGGTGTCAGAGCAAGAACAACATCCCGTACTTCGAAACCAGCGCCAAAGAGGCGATCAACGTAGAGCAGGCCTTCCAAACTATTGCACGCAACGCTCTTAAACAGGTAACAGGAGGACGGAAGGGGGAAAGGAAGGTCTATCAGACTCTGGAATGCTAACGACTGCTAAGTTTAACCAACAGTTTTGCTTAAGTCTGCTCACGCAGTTCCCGTCACTCACTCTGGCTCTGCTGTCTGATCTCAGGAGACCGAAGTGGAGTTGTACAACGAGTTCCCCGAGCCAATAAAGCTGGACAGGAACGAGCGAGCTAAGCCTTCAGCAGAGACGTGCAGCTGCTGAGGACGCTGAGGATCATCAGGGGCTGGTCATCGCCTGCATCACCCTGTCTTGCCTTGTCTATTTATCCCCTCTCCCATGGCCCCACTGTGTTCACCCCTAACGCCCAACATACAAGCAGCATCCCACTCATAAGAGTATATTACTACAAACATGCTGCACCCACTTCCTTATAAATATATATATATATATATATAAATATACATACGAAAATACATTTTCTATCAAATAGTCTTTTAGTCCAAAGAATACTTCAAGGAAAAAATTGGGTGTTTATTTGTCTGATGCCTGTTTCTTCCCAGTCTGTGCCCTCTTCCTCAGCCTCAGCGGTTTGGGCTAAATTTCCTCCTGTTTCACACGCGTTTCTGCTTTCACTCCCAGTGTGCTCCCAAATGCTTGTATTTTGATACTTAAAAGTGGGAAAATCAAAACATTACTTCTGTATGTATTTTGAACTTCTTAGATTAGACAAATAGTGTTTTTTGTTTGTTTAGTTTTTTTGTTTTAAATCAAAAATGTCTGTAACCGTGGTGGTTATTTTGTCAGTTCACCACCGCTGCACAAGCAGAGGAAACGCTGCTGCTTCGGATTTTACGGAAAACACTCGTTACCCTGGAATACGATCAAAACCACGTGGAAGAAACGTCCCTGCTGCGGCTGGGGCTTTAGCGTCAAGGTAAACGAGTAGATCAGATCATGGTAAGGGTGGCTGATGCTTAAAAACTGGCATATAATTGAGAATCAAGGAACAAAGAAAAAAAAAAGTCCATCTGGCATGTATGTACAGTTCTCCCTCCACTTTGCTATCATGCTGTCATACCCAGTAGCTAGAAGTCATGGAGATGACTGATTTTGAGCCACAAGAAGTGTAAGCGTAGCTCAGGGTGGTACTTTGGATCGAAGCGCTGTTTCTCTCGTCGGGAAGATGAAGGTTCTTGTAATCTTTTGCTGTTCAGGCACCAAGCGAATCAACACGGCATGTCAGTCTACCAGACGGACCCGGCGGAGAGCTTTTTCTGAAATAATACTCCCTATTAGCAGATGAGTTTCTTTTACAAGACTTTGTGTGTAATTAAAAATCTTTCAATCATGGTTTAGGGAAGGCAGAGAAGAAAAATAATGCTGTTGTAAATCTCCGACTCTGCCAACTTGCTTGTGGCGGCAAACAGTTTAAGTGCTTTTTCATTTATTTTAACAGATTGGATCTTTAACTGTTGGTTTGTATCATACTGAGAGCTAGAAATTGATGTAGAGTCTAGGATAACGCGCATAACTGTAACTATGAGAGACTCTAAAAAGAAATCTGGAAGTATTTGGCCTAATACGGTAATGCACAACATCTACATTGTTTCAAAAATGTCTTTGCGTTTCAAGTAATATGGATAATAAAAATCTTGAACTAAGCCTGCAGAGTTTTTGGTAATTTTTTTTTATTCAACCTTGGGTAGTCACATTTTCAAACATATAGAAAACAGAACATATGTTATCAACATAAGAAATATATAAACATTTGCTCTCAACAGTGAAAACAGAGAAACAAATGATGTCCAACGGCAGTAAAACTATTTCCTTTTCCATGTCAGTTACTTTGTTCTTGGTTTCTTATTGGCTCCCTGAAGCCACAGCTGAAGTCCTCCAACAGGCGTGCAGCGGGCCTTTGCGCTGCGTTCAGGCTCTTCTTTGCTCTCGTTTGTGTCGGGCTCCTTCCTTTTTGAGGGGCTGCTGCTCGACAGCCAACTCATCATCATCTTACTGCTCGCTGTGGCTTTGAGCTCCTGAAAACCCAGGAGGCAAATCAGTCAGGTGGATCTCAGGGAAACGTACAGATGTACTGCACACAGAGACACATTTCAGGTGTTTAACTCTTTATCGCGAGCATTACGGCTAGCTGAAATTCAGCTGCCCTAAAAGCAGCCTTCAGCTTGTCTGCATTGTTCACTAAATAAATGTACCTTTTAATAATATTCTTATTTACTGAGATGCACTTGCATGACTATACCGCTGTGCTTTAACAGCAGTCACTTATTACCTTTTTGCTGTTCAGATCCACCGGTTGAAGGCACTCGGGGGAGTTGTTGCGTGAGTTGTTGACAAAAGACGACACGGGGTGAAAAGTCAAAATGTCTTTGGACTGGAGCAGTTTGATGGCATCAAGAGTCTTCACCTCCCCAAAATCAAGCCATCTTCTCACCTCTTCTTCTCCATCCAGGATGGCTGGCATCCTAAAAAAAAACAAAAAAAACAAATGTTTACATTTTATCCAGGCTATAGAAATGAAATCTACATTTTTCATTTAAAATAAAAAACATTTTAAATACTCGGGTTATAGTTCATATTTCACCATATAGAAGATTACCATATATAAAGGGGGGGGGGGGGGCTACACCTTACATTTCTGGATTTTGATAAAAAATTAAGTTGTCTGCTATATAAATATGTTGCCCTGTGATGAGGCACGAATGCTCCTATATTTCATAAAAAACAATTCCCATCGGGGATGATTTATCTTTAAATACGACAACTTCTTATGTATAAGTTTGAATGGGGCTCATCATTTTTTTTGATGACCCCAAAGATTTCAAAGGGTTTCTTTCATATTCGCTTATCAAGCATTAAAGACGAACTAAAATCAGATTTAACTGTTTAGTTAAAGTCTTTGCTGCCCACTTCAAAGTCAATCAGGGATCATTTCAAATTTCCCCAAACTGAATCCAAGTGTGGGGAAAAAAAGGTTATGACCGAAACACTGGTGTTTTCATAACAGGTCATCTACTTTCATTTCACCCGTTTCTCAGAAATGTGTGTGC
This sequence comes from Fundulus diaphanus, assembly GCA_037039145.1. NCBI lineage: Eukaryota > Metazoa > Chordata > Actinopteri > Cyprinodontiformes > Fundulidae > Fundulus > Fundulus diaphanus. Next base: position 39,789,084 of record CM073126.1, read on the forward strand.
ATATTTTTTTTTAGAAATGAAATAGGCAGAAGAGTCTGAAACCCAAATGCTTTTCTGCACTTTGTTTTATTGTCCCGTACTCTCCACACCTGAACGAACCACAAACATTCCTTACTGTTCAGCGCGGGGCGTCTGTGCAAATTCTCAGTTATCCGGGTCATCGCAGCAGCGATGAGGGCTTAAACAGACGAAAGTCCGGTGGCCTCCGATTTGAGCCTGTTTGCTCTCCAACACGGTATTTATTTACACACAAAGGCGGAGGGAGGGATTTTTCCCCCCCTTACCTGTCATGAATGCTTTGCAGATTTGGGGACGCATTGACAGTGATGACGCTGTAGGTGTACAGAGGTTCTCCACCACCTGGTGGCGTCCAGCAGTCAAACACTCCGGCCATCGTCAGCAACCTCCATCCAGTCCACTCAGCGGGACCTTCACTTTCCTTGCAAGCACAAAAAAACATGGGGTGATCAACTGTACATCGACATCAAGGCTAATGTATCACTTTGTGAAATTAAAATCTGTTTCCAAACCAAACACCTGCTGGACACATTTAAAGCATAAATGAATCAAAGCATTAAGCACTTCTACTGCAACAGAAGAAAGAGAGCAAACCTCTGACAGACCAGGGGAAACCTCAGAGTGCTTCTCGTTGGAAGCTGGAGACACGAGGTCACGCTGATCCCCGTTCTTCTCCTGGTTCGGACCGTTTCTCTGCGGGAAGTAGATGAAGAACGGCTGCTTCTCCTTCTCCATCCTCCGCCACTCATAAAAGCCGTCGGCCATGATGACGCAGCGCTGTCCCCTCAGGAGTGGGTCCTTATGAAAAGAGGTCAAGGTGACAAACTCCAAACGGACCACAAATCAGAGAGAGGGGAGGTTTTCCACAGAGCTGCACACCTTGTAGGACTTCTTCTCAAGAATGTTCTCGCTGCGGCAGTTGCTGGTGCTGTACTGCATCTTGCTTGGGTCGCTCTCCTTGAACCACGCGGGTATCAGGCCCCAACGCATCGAGGCCAGAACGCATTCATCCACTGCTGCGCCCTGAGGAAACACGAGGAGGACATAAATCAGCACCGGCGCAACGCACTGCCAATGCCTCTGGAAGCCACTTCGTTAGGGAACATAATCCACTTGTGCATAATCAAACATCAGCTGAAGTACATTGATTTCCTGAAGAAGAGGTCGTCTTTACAGTTCTCCACAAGCCGTGCGGGGGACATGGCCAAGATGTGAAAGAAGGCGCTCTGGTCAGAGGAGACCCAAAATGAACTTCCTGAGGAAAAGGCAGTGTTGCTTCTTAAGGGGACAGTTTGATTTCACAGAAGTGTGATTGTCTTGGAGTTACATTGTAATGTTTAAGTGTTGCCTTTGCTTTTTTGAGCAGTATATATGGAAAGAGAGAAAAGATGACCGCGGACTGTGTCAGAGGATGTGCATCATCCAGCAGGATGACCTACAAACATGCAGCCAGCACTACAATAGCGATGGTTTTGCATATTCAAAGCAAGCTGGGGTTTTTTTATTAGGAAAGGGCTGCCTAAGTCCAGATCTAAAGCCAAGTAAATGAACGACAGAACAGACTCTCCATCCAATCTGACAGAGCTTGAGGAATGTTGAAAGCACTGCTGGACTGGCCATCAGGCATACCGGTCACTTGCCCGGTGGGGACTTTGGGATGGGCCATTTGTTTTTTTTCTTTAAACTTTTTTTCCAGCTAACATACTTATTAGTACACGAACCAAACACGGAGAAGCAGCATTTAGTTCCTATGCTCCACTTATCCGGAACAAACTCCCAGAAAACTGTAAAAGTGCGGAAAGCCTGAGTTCTTTTAAATCAAGATTAAAAACACATTTGTTTAAAATTGCCTTTGAATGTTCAAGTTAAACTGTTTTACTGTTTTTAAATGTTCTTTTTTTGTTTCTACATTCTATCCCTACTTGCTTTTATTCCTATATTTTAATCATGTAAAGCACTTTGCATTGTCTCTGTACTGAATTGTGCTATATAAATAAATTTGCCTTGCCTTGCCTTACACGAAACTGTTAGATCGACCCAATAATCATGATTGATCCTGACCAACTACAGCAGAAAAGGGCCGGCGCCCTCTCCATCTCGGCCCACTGCTGTCAATTAATTAATCTACGCAGAGAGAGGAGAACGAGGAACACGGATGCTGCTGCTGAAGCTTCCACTTCGGCAGCAGCATCCGAAGCAGCTGCGGGTGGCGACGACGGAGGCAGGTTTCACCGCTTTCTGCGACTCATCATAGTCTGAGACTCCAGAGGCTCTGATCTGATCGATCCTAATACTAAAGGCTGGTTCACACGGCAGGATTTTTGTCCCCATCTTCTCCTTCCGAGAGGCACCGACTATAGGCGTGTCTCTTAAGATAATCTTAAAGGGGAAGTCCGGTCAACAAGGAAAAATCAGGGGATCATTAGCTATACCTAAAACTAATACGTTTGTGGTGATTTAATGAATTTAGTGTTAATCAATAAGAAAATAAAAGCATAAATTGTCGTCTGGATCACTGTGTATGGGGGCGGCCATTATTGCCCAAATATGGGCACAAATGGCCGCCTGACATCACATCCTGTGACGTAACATCGCGGAGAGCCGACGGCAGTTCTCCGCGCTTTACAAGCAAACTCAATAGGAGCCGTTGTACACAGCTGCGAACAGCAACAATTATTTCGGATTCGGAAATTCGCGGGAGCTATTGGTGAAGCAACAATGCCCACATGCATAGCAGTTGGATGTTCCAATACATCGGGTAAAAGTGGAAAAATCATTAGTTTTTTCACCTTTCCGATTCATGATCCACCGGGTTCTTTTGTTGGAATACCTACTTGAAGAGAGGATTTGCCATGGAACGTCTGGCCAGAGAGAAACAACGTCATATGCAGCCAACATTTGGAAGAAGAATGTCTTCAAGATGACATGAGAGCGGGGATTTTCGGTAGGTTTTTCTTTTTTATGATGTAGAATTTGCCGGAACATTTGTTTACCGACCAGAGCGGCGGAGTGATACGAAACACTTTGAAAGAATGCTGACTGTGGCTAATCCCACTTATTTTATGTGACTTTGGTCTTATTGTTTCTAAAGTCGCTTGTAAATTTCATGAGTTGCGGGTTGCGGTTTGTTTTGGGCTCGTTTCTGAAAGTGAAGTCGATTGTTTTGGCTCTAAACTAAGTGACGCCGAAATATCCCTCCGCCCAGTGTTGCCAACTCAGCGACTTTGTCGCTATATTTAGCGACTTTTCAGAGCCCTCCAGCGACTTTTTTTCAAAAAAGCGACTAGCGACAAATCTAGCGACTTTTCTGGTGTCACTGGCGAATTTTGGAGACCGTTACGTGAAAGCACGTATCGTTCCTACTCTTGTCCTCCAGCGGCAGGTGCTGCCATGGGGCACCTCCCCCGTCCCAACTCTGTTCTCCCGCTACCGCAGGAGTCCCTCTCAGCGCTGCAGTCAGAGCCACAGCATGTTTACCCTCAGCGTCCAGACTGCAAATGAAGCGCGCATGCGCCGGGATTGACGTTGATCATAAATAACTGAATTTGAAATATTTTATCCTAAATAAATAACGGCATTTGATTCACACAGCCACATGTTCGTGTTTTACCGTAATTTGTAGGCTCCTTGGTGGACCACAAGGGAAAAAAGAAAACGTTAAAAAAAAGTTGAAAAGAAAAAATTTGTAACTCCGCCATAGTGTCTCTTTATAGTTCATTTTGCCGGTCTCAAACCCGGGTAAAGCAGGAGGGTTAGTATTGTAATAAAATAAACATTAATAAAAAATAAAAATAAAATAAATAATAATAATAATAAATAAATAAACATTAATGGACAGAAAAAAAGTAGCTCTATATATATTCTGAGTGTTTTTACTCACTTTTTGTCTCTCTAACAATGTTATTTCTCCCACAGCGTCAATAACATGCACATCACATCATGTGGCAGATTATGCAAATTTAGGCGAAGACGTCATTCAGTGACTTCTAGCGACTTTTAGCGCAGCCAATAGCTACTTTCCTTACTGAGGAGTTGGCAACACTGCCTCCGCCTCATAACGCACTGCAGCTCATCCTGACAGGAGCAGAGTAAATGCCTGTATTTTCTGCAGTTTACGGTTGCAATAACTGATGATAACTGCTGAAAGTACATTAGACGGTGCAGATCACCATTTTGAGCAGAGATTGGTTCTAAAGATGAGTTTTATACTCATCTTATAACATTGCAGAACCCAACCTATAAACTGTACTTTAATGCTTATTTGTTGTCTTTTTATCTCTCTAAAACGTAAAATTAGTATTAATTTAAATTTAAATGCTTAATACCATGTCTATCTTTGTGTAAGGGGTTAAAAAAATATTTTGGCATGAAAACGGGTATTTATTTACAAGGGGACTGATAGGGCATCGGGACTTGCTCTACAGGCGATACCGCACCGTTACGTCACAAACTGGGAGGTGGCAGTACTGTTCTTCACAAAGATGGCGGCCCCCACTAAAGGACATTCAAATGAAAATTACTCTTAATCAAAAAAGCTTATCATTTATTGAACAGTATGTAATAATTTTATATTTAAAGTACTTTCAGCAGTTTGAATTCTGATTTTGACCGGACTTCTCCTTTAAGAGACATTCCTGCCGTGTGTGGTGTGCTAAGAGTGATCCGCTCCACTCGGTGGAACGTGGGGACCTCTCCGACCTCAAAGTGAGGATATTCAACATGTCTTGCCCCGATATCCTAGCGCATGTGGTGCTCCCAGAGGACCAGCGAGCACACAGCCCGCTGAATGTGACGTGTAGCCGATCAGGAAGCGCGGTGAGGGAAACCCCGACCAAACAAACTCACCTCCGTATCATAGTGCAGCAAACATAGAGCCCTGTCTCCGTGCCGTCTCCACTCCTTCAATCATCGCCTTTTCTTTTTGTGCGTTTTCTCTGTTAAAAATCAGCCCACAAACTATCTGCATTATTCTTCCCCATCGTCCGTGTTTATTTAGGATTTGCAAGACTTCCCGTCTGACATCTGAATGATCCCGAGTTAAATCCGTTGGCATGTTGTGCTCGGCGTCTGACCGGACACACACGCCGTACGAGCAAACCTGTTTAATCTACCATTTTTTAGCGTCATGTGTGGTGTCTCTCAGTTTAAATTAAAAAGGAATAACGGTAGAAGTACGAGCGGCCGCCGCTTCATTTGCTCATAGCCTAACGATCGAAATGATTTCATTAAAATTTGCAAACTAATGTTTATTTTAATTTACTGCTATAAAGTATAGTTGGGCTTAAAAAAACCCAGGCAACTTGGGTCAGACGCAATAATATTCAGCGTCGTTCAAAGCGCAGTTCAAGCAGAGTGAATATGGAGCTCAGGCACGTTAAGAGGTTTACTAGACTGCATATCGGGTCTGTGCACTATAGAGGGGCACAACGGTTGTTCTGGTCCAGTCCCAGGATATGCGACGCTGCTCCTTAAAGGTATACTATGCAACTGGGATTGATTTTCCAGCGAGGCGCCCCCCAGAGGGCGAAAGTAAAAGTGCACTGTCGTAAATATGCTCAGCTGTTCTCCTGGTTTCTCCGTCAAGCCAGGCGCGGTTGTTTTGAGCTTAGCAGACAGGCGAACGCAACGAATACAAAAGTCGAAAAAACGGCAGTACAAACAATGACTAACACAGTGAAAGTATGAACATGCACACAGAGAGAGAGAAACCATTCCAATGCAGTGTTTCCCTTAGGAATTTGCTTACCGGACGACCGGCGGAGCGGGGGGGGGGGGGGGGGGGGGGGGGGAGTAGAGACAAGCTTTACGCCGATGACCCGCGGAGCGGAGCGGGCGGGGGAAAGAGACAAGCTTTGCGCGACCGGCGGAGCGAGCGACCGGCGGAGCGACCGGTGGAGGCGGAGCGGGTGAGACAAGCTTTGCGCGCATATCGAGTTCGTTTTTTTTTTTTGGAATGTTGGGAGGCGGTAGCGTGAGGGAAACCCTACAATGTTACTTACAATCGCATCAGCAGAAACGCGAGGTCCGCATCAGCCTTGCAGCCTTCTTTTTCTTTTAGCTCTCGCCATTCGGAAAAAGCTTGCCCGATGTTCACCCGTGTACGACTCCTCTTTCTGTCCAGAGCCCTTTTCCTCTTTCTTGCCTGCTCCGACATGGGCTTTCGCTGTTTTATCGCTGGTTCCGCCATGAAAACTGCACAGATATCGCCACTGCGCTAGCAACAAACATGTTCTCGCCGTAAAGCAAGACCGACTCTCGCGATCTTGCACGAGATTCTGAGCCTGTGGGCGCGGGCCGAGGGCTCCTGCAGTTGCAAGTGCGGTATTTCCCCCACAGACCACCAGGGCGGCCAAGAAAACCTTTGTTCAACCTGAAATGACTCATTTAATCATCCAAAACGGTATGGAACACATTAATTAACTGAAAAATGTTGCATAGTGTGCCTTTAACATAAAAGTTGCATTTAGTTTAAATAAACTAATACAATGTTTTTGTCTTTTATACATAAATATTAAGTTCTCTTATCTTATCCTCCCCCCCCCCAACATTTATCTGCTAAAAAGATTGCATTTGTTACATTGTTTTTTTTTTCTTACCTGGTTTATGTTTGTTTTAACTGAACATTAATCTGGCCATTCTATTAATTATTATTGTAATGCGAGGTTTCGTCACCTTCTTATCTGGGAACTCCTCGAAAACTCAACAAACTGTCTCAGTGCGGTTACACCAGGTTGAACCACTATCCCCGGGGCAGCAGTGTATGAGAGAAGAGACAGGAGATGGCATGTTAATGGGTCTTAATACTCAAGATTTTTTTAAATCTCGATTTAAAAGAACTCAGGCACAGAGTGAACAGCAGGGGGTGCTGTTGTCAAATTTAGACTGATTTAGAAGGTTTGTATTTTAGATCCGGCCCCTAGGGGGCGCGCCACACTATTTGAGAAGCACTGCTCTTTGTAAGTATTAGAATACATGATTTTTCTAGAGCAAAGATGCCAGTATTGAGATCGTCTGAGTCCATCAAGTGTCATTCTTTCTCACTTTTCTCTGTCTGTCTCCTTTCACTTAAATGTTTCCATGTTTGACGGGATATTCCGAGTTGCTGCTGTGGAGGTTTAGATAGACTTTCGTGATGAGTAGATGGTCTGTAAAAATATCGATCACACTACAAAAACGGAACTAAAAGTAAGTATTTTTTTCTTGAAAGGGGTGTATATGTCGTTGATTTGAGCAGGTAAATAAGATTATTTAGGACAGTCGGATTTCTGCAAGACACTTTCTAACTAAGACGGAAGCTGCATATCGGAGCTCTGCAGCTTCTTTAAATGTGCTTTGGAAAAAGCTCAGAACTGTTGATGAAGCTGTATGCTGACAGCAAACATAACTTGCACTGAACTGTGTATCGCCACCAGAACAGAAGCTGACTCGGTTCGGCGGAAGTCACCTTGTCGAAATGTCTCTGGGACACCAGGACCGGGCTCATGGACTGGGGGCTCTTGTTGTAGGACGGTCTGTATTTGTCCGCGTCTCCATCCCTCCAGCGGGGCGCTCTCCGCTGTCCGCCCCGGTTCGTGTACGAGCAGGCTCGGCTCACTTCGTCGGGAGCTAGACTGCACGCGGTTCTTCCGCACATCTCAGAAAGCTAAAACGGAACCGGGTTCGGGTGAAGTTTGGCTTCTTAACTAAGAGACAAAAAAGACAAAAAGGCGCGTGCCATAGTCAAACAAAGCGTCTTTCTGCTGGCCTAAAGACAGCTTTTAGGAAGGATGTTCCAACTTACCACTTTCCCAGTGCTGCCATTATATGTCAGACAGTCGAAGTGGAGGTGAGCGTGTGTGTTTCGAAACAGAGCGGGCATTTGCCTGGGGCAGGAATCTGAAGCTGAGGCGACCATCAGTCAAAGCAGAGCATTCTCCCCACAGACATGAATACGTATATGATGTCTATGATTCTCCCCGCCCCGGATCCAATATGGCGGCGATAGCTTACTTTTTTGTTTTTAAAGGAACATCTTTGTTTTGTATGGAAGCCCATCTGGGCTACTTTTTCATTTTTTTTATTTTAGGACATTGAACAGCACAAAAATATTTGTGAATAAATGTAAAGACTTTTATTGCCTAACAGTTTTTATTGAAAAATAAAGCCATTTTATATATGTACTTAAACTGTAATAATTGCAATAATTTTCTGATTTTTTCTCTCATTGTGTTGAACGGTGTGTTCAAAATTAGTTTCCTTGGGGTTGATATATTAATGTAATAAAATGTGTGTGTGTGTGTGTGTGTATGTATGTATGTATATCTATCTATCTATATATATAGATATAGATAGATAGATATACATAGATATATATAGATATAGATATCTATATATATAGATATATATATAGATATAGATAGATATATCTATCTATCTATCTATCTATATATATATATATATATATATATATATATATATATATATATATATATATATATATATATATATATATATAGATAGATAGATAGATAGATAGATAGATATCTATATCCAGCCAGGACAACTACAGGGGCACCCCATTTCAGCTGAAGAGAAATATATACATTTAAAAACAAGTAAAGTTGACAAATAAATGAATGAGGTGATTATTAAAAAGAGGACTTAATAAATAAGCTAATTCTAAGAGATATTTGCATTTATGTCTCATTTTATAATTTAATTAGTGCTTACATTTATTTATTTGTTGTATTTTTGTGCATTTATTTTATGATTATGTATTTATTGAGCATGTATTTATATTGATATTTATTTTTTAATATGTCAGAATCGTTCCTACATAAGGAAAACTAGAATTAAAAAGAGGAAAGCTCTGAAAACAGATGCTGCTAAATGTGAAAAAATTGGCAGCTTTTTCATTAAAATTAGCTCGCGGTTGGAAACGACAAATGAGGACAATGAAATTGGTAAGGAAAGATGTTGAACTTTGCCTACATACCACTCTACAAGTTAATTATCAAGTCTTTGAATTCTGTGATGTTGAGGCGCATAATGTATCATTATATACTGTAGTTTAAATAATAGTATGATGCAATGGCACATAACTGGCCATTTTTGTCTTGTAGTCAGAAGCAAGATACAGCACCAAGTACCAGCCATGAGCCCACAAGTCCTGAGGGGGCAGGTAGGATTAATCATTAAGTGAATATTACAAGTAATCTAATGAAGAGTATGGTGCTATTCTGTATATTGCCCTGAGATGTTCAATGATTTAGCTCTACATTCATTAAACTGACCAGAATTTATCAGATGGTTTTGTAACAAGGGGTGAATTCATTTGTTTGAATTATGACCATTTTTAAAATATGGGTGGGCAATATGGACTGCATGTCAATTATTGCCCGATAAGCTCTAATACTGTCTTTACAAACATTTCAAAATGTAACATATACTAAAACAAATTTCAAAATATGTTTCATCAGGACTCTAGTTACATAAAGAAATGTGAGGTCCAGATGGTGTCAGCCCCAGAGTCCTGAAGGTTTGTGCAGAGCAGCTCTGTGGGATTCTGCAGCACCTCTTCAATCTAAGCTTGACCCAAGAGAAGGTGCCGCTGTTGTGGAAGACATCCTGTCTGGTTACGGTACCAAAGAAAACTCATCAATGACGACTACAGACCCGTTTTCCTGACATCACACATCATGAAGGTCCTGGAGAGACTCCTGTTGGCCCACCTGTGTAAGCAAACCAGCACATATCAGGACCCTCTGAAGTTTGCCCATCGCTGTGGATTTAGAGTATAAGATGCCATCATAAACCTGCTTCAACAAACCCACTGTCACCTGGACAAAGCAGGCAGCACTGTGAAGATCATGTTCTTTGATTTCTCCAGTGCATTTAACACAATTCAGCCTGATTTGCTTTGTCAGAAACTCCAGAAGACTCAGGTGAAGGCCCCAACAATCACCTGGATCTATGACTACTTTACAAACAGACCACAGTTTGTGAGACTGAAGGACGGTGTGTCTAACCAGGTGGTCAGCAGCACAGGAGCACCACAGGGGACTGTACTCTCACTATTCCCTTTCTGTACACATCAGACTTCCAGGACAAGTCCGACCTCTGTCTTCTACAGAAATACTCAGATGATTCTGAAGTTGTCGGGTGTGTCAGAGATGGACAGGAAGATGAGTACAGAGAGCTGGTGGACCACTTTGTGGCGTGGTGTGGAAGCAATCATCTCATCTTGACTGTGAACAAAACAAAGGAGATGATTGTAGATTTCAGTAGAAACAGGATTAGATCAAACCCAATTTCCATCATAAGAAGTGGAGGTGGTGGAGGAATATAAATATCTCGATGTTCATCTGGACAACAGACTGGACTGGAGACTCAACAGTGTTGTGCCATGTCAGGACGTGACAGACTGCATTTCCCATGATGCATGGTGGTCAAAATGGCCACCAACTCCCATCATGCAACGCGGCCCAAAATGGCCGGCGCCCTAGCAACCGATAACGTTGCTAGGGTAAAGTTGATAAAACTCGGTTGCACACGACAATCTTCCTTCTTCCCTGGCGCCCTGCCAACCGAGAAGACACACACACAGCTGTTTCCGTTGGGAAAATCCCACGCCACGTGCTCGAGTTTCTCGCTGGACCGAGATTTTTTCGAAGCAAAACCATTCCCTGTGCAGACAGGAGGTCGACTCAAAAAGGTACCTTTAATTCCCTCTGATCAAATACTGGAAGCCGCCTTATCTCCCAGTGATCGAGAGAGGACGACGCGTTGTTTGGCCCAACAAGCGTCTAGGAGCCCAGAGAGAGAGAGAAAGACGAAGGAACTCTCTCAGTCTGGTCCCCGCTGCAGCCTGCGGACACCTGCGGTCGTCAAGACGCGTTCAGGACGTCGCGTGATCCAGAGCGCTCCGGACCGAAGCAGGGACTTTCACTCCGGACCACCTCAAAGTAACGGGGTTCTCCCCCTTTATTTCTGTTTCACCAACAGGGTGTTTTAGAAGTGCCTGGGCAGACGTAGAAATTTGTAGGCTTAGGTTAATGCTTTTATTCCACGACGAAGTTGGAATTATTTTGCTGAATATTTTCTTTATATGTGCATGCATTTTACATTTGATTTTGCTGTGTTGATTGTGGTTTATCTATAACCCCGCCGTGGGTCACTGTTTCAGTCCTCTTCATCTTCCTCCATGCTTTTCCCCCCTCTCTCTCTTTTCGCTTCTTCTTATCAGTTTAAACTCTTTGTCCGAGCTCATTCCGCGGCTTTGCTTTAAACTACCAGTTAGCCGCGCCCTCTCGAAGCGAGGCATTACCCCATCAGCGTAAGCGTGGTTACGTCATCAGAACCTCCCCTCACGCTTCACGTAAATTGATAGACCATACGTCATCGTAGCGGCCATCTTGGGAGGGTGTCGGATGACTGGGCTGTAGCTTAGCTGATAGCTTTGTAAGGCATCAAAGCGTCCGGTAGGACTCCCACAGCTGCTCTGTCTGTCAATGCTATGTCAAATGCCGATGTTCTGAATGTGGTTTAAACAACCGTGAGCTGAACTAAGAGTTGCAACCGCTCATTTTAATCCATTTGTTTTTCTTTCCTTTCGTTTTGTTTGTTAGTTAGTAGTGAGTAAGATTTCCAAAGTCGTTGAATCAGAGAATTACTGTAACAGGGAATTGCTTTTGGTTCAATAAAACACCACTGCGGAATAGACATTGTTTTGTGTTCAATCCAATTCACAGTTGCCTGGTTATTCAGAAATCAGAGCTAACCTCCTTTGGAGTTAACATCTGACATTAATACAGAGACAATATCATTGGATGGTGATAGACGAATAAGGATTTAAACTCTAATTGCAGTTACATTGGGGTTCTCACAGCCTGCCGGATAAACCTCGTCGGTCACAAGTCCGACCAGATCATTTATCCCAGCATAAATGAGTTCATAACAGCAAATTAACTAATGCATTAATGGTATAAATACTTACAAGCTTATAGCTAACATCACCACCATTTGAACTATATTTTGTTGTAGCGGAATTTTGAGTTGAATGATTTATTATTTAAATTATAATGCCAAATTATAATTAATAATAATAATAAGCATATTCAACCATCTTCTGGCATAACATTTACTGGCGTGCCCCTGGTGGGCTAGTCTACTTATTTGGCGTTCCTTTAGACTAAACTGAATAACCAGCAACTTATGAATTTAATGAACACAATCTACATTCCAGCATTTTGACTGCTCACCTTGCCAAAAGGGCTATTCAGTCATAATTGATTAAGGAAGTACTCCTACTAAATATGTACGTGTTTGTGGTGGTTTGAGGTTGTTAACCTGAGGTTTGAATATTGATTTCTGAACCTGGAGTTAGTTAGACTGAACTGACTAGAACGTACAGCGCCTCCAGCGTCTGCTACTGATCAGTCACCTTCTGTGTCGTGTTCTGCTTTGAAAAGAGAGACCTTGCCTCCATCTGGTGGACGTTGTGTGTAATTGCATCATAATTGTTTTTGATGAAGGAAACGATTCCCCATCGGCTGGACATTGTGTGTAATTACAGCTCAGTCTTCCCAAAAGTGAAGGGCACCCTGCCTCCATCTGGTGGCCAGGATAGGTAGTTGCAGTCACGGTTAAAAATTCAGGTGAAAGCACTCGGCTTCCCTGAATGGATATTTGAATGTCAGTTTCTTAAAACTTTCTTTACGGTTACTCCTTTTAATAATTTTTGTCAACTTATTATAATTTTTTTTATTCCTTTTGAAATATTTTTTTTTAAACTTTTAATTTTGTTAAATTATTTTTCTTTCTTTTCCCCCTTCTGCTCATCATAAGTGGTCAAAATTGAGCTGTGATTTTGAAACTAAGGTTGCAATTTAGCGGTTTTTAACTGTCATTCTTTGCCACCTCTGAAGTTCCAAACACTTTGCTATTTTCCACACATGTGTAGAGCACCTGTTCTTAAATAACTTGCATCACAAACAAAGCCACAGCTTTATCACTTAATTACTGGCCGAAAGGTTAGTGGTCCATGTCACTCACAGTTAATATTCTCAAAGTTAAACAAGCATATTAACCGTTCCTAAACATAGGAGTTGTAAGTCGCAGGGTTGATTTTCCCCTGCGCAGCCTAATTAAACGCACGTATTTGACCACACTTCCTGCAGTAAAGTGTCAGTCGTAGTGCGAGTTGCTGTTGACAGTAAAGTGAAGCCACTTAACAGTTGTTGTTAGCAGTTGTTGTTTAGCGCTGAGCAAAACTAAAGTGTATGCGTTGTTGCTTAGTGCTAAGCTAAACTACAGTGTTATTTGATTGTTGTTGTTGTGTAGTGCTGAGCTACAGTTGTTGTGCTGCTGTCCATAGCTGACAAAGAATGGATAGTAAAGGTTCTTCAGTCAAAGGAGCTGAAGGTCCACAATCCTCCATTGGAATGGAGGCTCAGGGTGTCATTAGCTCACTGCTTAAAATGACACCGGAGGACCAAGACCGCTTGAATCAGTTTAACATAGAGGACTGTGAGAGGAAAATTCAGGAATTGGTGGAGGAGGTCCAAAGCAAGCCAAAGGATAGATTGGTAGCAGATGTTTTGGGTGAATTATCTGCGTTATACCACCGAAGGTTAGTGCTAGAGACTGAGAGGCGTGTCTCAGCTGAGGAAAGAATCAAAGAGCTAGAACAGAGAAGTGTTCAGGGCAGCTGTCATCTCACAGAGGAGCGAGAGGAGGATCTCATTAGCTTGCAGCCAGAAGGATCTGAGGGAAAACATGGGGATCACACCTGGAGGACATTGGATGAACTGGGCCCTCAGACACCTTCTGAGCGAGGGGTAAGCGAAGGTCAGTACAGATATAGCAGTGTGATACGGAAAGAGATGCCTAAACAACTTACGGTGGCAATCAGGACTGATCCACATGATGCAAATCATGGGAAAACACCTGCTTCCCACCTGACCCCTGACACTGTCTGCTATGATCCTTTCCCCCCACCAGGGCGACGGGAGCACCGTTCCTGGGACACAGGTAAACCCCACTCCTCTGAACTGCGTCCACGGACAAGAGTTCATGACAGGGAGGGTCCCCCGACGTCCCACGAACGGCCGCCGATGCCAGGTGGGTGGTCAGAACCAGAGCCCCCCTGCTATCGTGGTTACCACAGGCAGGAGTCGTCAGGAGAGGACTCAGATGGACCAGCCCCGATCCCTGAACAGGGACTGCGGATGCGTCAGCTTGAGTCCCTGGCCCGAGACATAGAGCGTTTTGATCCTAGCAATACAGAATCCACCATTGATGACTATCTCAGAGAGGTAGAGCGCTGTCTGCTAGACTTATATAGCCCCTCGGCTCGAGAAAAATTGAAGCTTATCTGGAAAACCACGTCCAGAAGTGTCCATGTTTTCATAGAAAGCCTCCCTCCAGCTACACGTGACCGTTACTCAGCTCTTTGTCAGGCTTTAAGAGAAGAATATTCTGTGTTCACAGACCCAGCTTCTGCGACTCTTGGAGCTTTTGCAATTCAGCAAAAGAGAACTGAAGCGCCCAAGGAGTATTACCGCCGTTTACGGGCTGGTTACTTTCAGGGACGAAATGCTCCCGGCTTGGAGGAAGACCACACTTTCAAATCTTTGTTCCTCCATAATCTTCATGAAAGCGTGCGTTATGAGGTTACCATGCATTGTAGAACAAAGAGACTTACCATGCAGGAAATCAGGAAATACGCGCAGGTGGCATGGGAAACACGTGTCCGGCCCAACAAAGGAGCCGACAGTGATAAAAAGGTTCTACAGATTCAGATCGAACCAGAAAAGAGGTTAGGTCTGGAGGGACATGAGATGCCTCCCTCTAAACCTAAAACTAGATTTGGGTTCAAGAAGCAACACGGTTTTGAACCGCAGCAGAAGAATGCTTCTCATGATAGCAGAGGTCAGCATGACAGCATGGAAGGTGAGAGGTTTCAAAAATGGCACAGGCCGGATCCAGCCCGACACGGTAAGCAAACTGACTGGTCGGGAAAGCCGAAAAGCACACATGACAACAAAGGCTGGAACCTGCGCATGGAAGAGTCAATGAGAAAGGAGATGGAGGAGACTTTTCGCAGGTTGCTAGCCGACACAGTGTGTCAGATCGCGCCGCAGCCGTCCTCGCCACCATCCAATCCTGCCGACCCTCCTGGGAAACCAGGCCCAAAACCCACGTCAGCATGACTAGGCGTGGACCAGGCTCCCCCTTTTAACAGAGTTTATCTGATTAAGTGGGGGAACCAACCAAAAATTCACCAACAACCTTCTAAGATCCCGTCAGCAGGTGATCAGAAAACCCCTTTTCTAAGGTTTTTAGGTGAACTAAACCATCGTGAAAACGCGCATCGCTTATACTGCTCGACAGTTATAGGAGGATGTGTCACAGCAAACGCTCTTTTAGACACAGGTTCCGAGATCAGTCTAATGTGCTCAGATTTGTTCGATGAGGTGACCAGAGCTATGGTGTCTCTTGGGAAACCGTTCCAGGTGGAGACCTGTAACGTGGGCATCACCAGCTACACTCAGGATCAGTCATGCATCACCAAACGGGCGTGGTTAGACATCACTTTCCGTGACATGACCCTGCTGCACCCCATCTACATATGTACTTTGGACACAGAACCTTTTCTTGTGGGTCAGGATCTGTTGAACAGGTTAGCTCCACTCATTGACTGCCATCATGGTCATCTTTGGGCCCAAGTGGGGACTCCCAAGCCTCTTACTTCTGGAAGTGGACCGTCCGTCCCTATCAACCAGGTGACCTGCTCAGAAGAGCCCAAAGAACTCTTAGCACCATTTCTGCCTTCAACAGAGCCGATTTCAGAATCCTCTGACACACCACCGCTTCTCAGCGATCAGAGAACTTCTCTCTGCAGCCACACATCTTTCCTTTGCTCACTTAAACACTCTGGAGTTGAACCCTATAACCCCAGAGTGGCCGAAGGTGTGCACCTGGAAAGCACATTCATGCCAGACGTGCTGCTGGCTCTTTGGTCAGAGAAATCTGCGATCAGCAGAGATCTGTACAGCTCTCTGTGCCGTGGAAAGCCCCACCTGACTGAAACAAAACACAGCCACTATTTGCTCTCAGCAGACTGGCCTCGCCGGCTTCTGAAAGCAACGGGGGTGTGCATACTTTATGCACAGATTGGCACAAGACAGCTCCCTCATCCTTTCAGCATTGTGGAGAATTTACATCCTCCAGTGTTTGTTGGTGCTGATTTTCTGGTACGGCTAGGTGCACAGCTGGACACTTGCAATCAGGTCCTGTGGGCTCAGGCTCACGTGACCCCAAGTTCCTTCCTGGGCACCCCTGAAGTCATGCGATCAGGGCAAACAATCCCACAGGCTTGCCAGGTGGCTAGCGAAACAAACATGCTAATACCACCACAGACTGCAGGTATACCTATTAGATTAGCCATCCTGAAAGGACAACAAATACAGAACACACAGGTTTTCTTCCAACCCCTTTCTTATTTCCAGGAATCCAACCTGGCCATCCGGGGCACACCCCTGCTTGAGCTGAACAACCGCTCAGCTTACCTTCTAGTGGAGAATCCAACCCACATGCCGATCCAAGTGGTGGCGAAGAAACCCCTTGGGGTGCTCATCGAAAGCTCTTTCCACGACTTTGAGCTGAGCATTCCCGTCATTGGAGACCTGCCTTTATCCTTGACCGGCAGACAGGACTCTCCGGACACCTTGTTTACTTTTCCTTCCAACATGATCCAAATCAGGCGACATGAAGCTCGGCCTGCTGGATCCATTTGTGGTGCTACGCTTGACGCTGAAGGAAACCTGTTGGGGTATGCGATAGAAACCAACCCAACAGAACCGGCACCAAATCAACCAGAGAACCAGGACTCATCCACTGAGCCCTGCCCTGGTTTCAAAACAGAAATTATGCAGCAGCTGGAACAAGCTGATGCACTGACCACTGAAACAGAGAGAACAGCACTTAAAGAGCTGCTCCATGAGTTTCAGCCCATTCAGCCCAAAGATTCAAACGAACTTGGGATCACATTGACACACGTCCATGACTCACCAGTAGGAGGACACAGAAGCTGCAAAGCTAATCTGAAAACTCTCCTACAGGTGGCGTCCCGGCCTTCACCGGCCCAGGACACCCAGGAGTATGTACAAGGCTGCTTAACCTGCTGCCAGTTACAACCCACACGACCGCTAGACCGAGCCCTGCTTCAGCGAAGGGGGGTTACATTTCTGTGGTCACATCTGCAGACTGACTGGATCGGTCCAGTCCCCAAATCGTCAAGAGATAACAAATATCTTTTGACAATAACAGGCAGCTTCACAGAATGGGTCAAATGTTTGCCGGCACCGAACGACACCGCCGTCACCACAGCAGCCCTGCTGCTAAATCGCGTTTTCAGCCGGTGGGGCCTTCCCCTGCCCATCGACTCGGACAGAGGAACGCATTTTACGTCAAACATCATGACCGCGCTTTTCGACATATTGGGCGTGGAAGTTGAATTCCACATCCCCTACCACCCACAGTCATTGGGACAGGTGGTGCGAATGAACTGCACCGTGGTCAGCATGTTAAGGGAACATGCCAGCAGCCATGGCAGGGACTGGGACATAAAGCTTCCCTTGGTCCTAATGCTAATCCGCTCTACCTCACCATGCTCCACAGGGGTGACACTTTGCCAGATGATGACAGGGAGACAAATGACACTTCCCCTGAATCTCATCTACCAGCCCGAAGACGTCAGTGTGACAACCGTCTACACGGCACACCAATGCGTCACTGATTTAAAAGACCATCTCCAAACGACTTTCACGTGGGCTCAAAAGAACCTAGAGGCCAGCGTGCAAAGTCCGGAGTACAAATGGGTTCATGCGAACCAAACTAAACCGTCCACCAAACTCTCCTCACAGGGAACGGAGCCTAACTCCGCCCCCGCCGAAGAGAACAATGCATAGCATTAAATAGGACAAGTGCATGTTCAATCAGGACATTTTAAACGTGCACTAATAAAACAAATGTCCATACATAACTTCACGTCTATAAATTCACACTCAGCAATAACACCATGCATTTCTTTGGAAACGCTCACAGAAGTGGTAAAGAATGACATGATGTATACTCAGGTTGTTAGAGATTTAATGCAGGACCTCACTCGAGAGGTTAGCTCATCCGTAAATAGCCTTGCTGAAGGACGGATTCCTCCGTACTTGGTACCAGTAGATTTGGTTAAAAAGGTTCTCAAATCTGCCTCTAGTGAAACACTGCAACCACCACAAACACACCTGGCTTACAGCCTAGGTAGTGCAATTCCAATATTTGTAAATCCTGACAACTTGGAGATAGGATTTATGCTAAACCTTCCCATCATTGAAAGAGCTAACGTGTATAGGCTTAAATCAGTATTGAATGTCGGTTTTTGGCAAGGTGAGACCCACGTACACCTACAAACCCCCTCGATGCTAGCCTATCATGATGCTGACCCCAAACTTTATTTAGTTCCTAATTTGGATTTGTGTACCAAAACCAAGGACATCCACTGGGTATGCCCAAGCAACCCATTTATCAGAGACGTTACCAATTACCTGTGTGGTCTAAGGAATGAATCCCCTGAACAAAACTGTCAGGCTAGAATGACCCTTAAAGATGCAGGTGTGGAAACCAAAATTGAGCGGGCAGGTAACCGCTGGCTCGTTAGCACCCCAGAGGCAGAAGCCCTGTTATCTTACGAGCAGCACGACACCGTTACTAGACTAAAACTGCCCAACCAAACCATTTTCTGTTCCCCACCTCAAGGTGCTGTAGTCCACATTGGAAACATGGTTCTGCATCACCTTGACGTTGACAAATATGACTCAGAGATTGAAATAATAGATGTCTTTAAGGGATACAATTTCAGCATTGATGTCGGCATTGAAAGACAGCTTTTACTTGCAGGCACCCAGCTGATTAAATTCAGTCTCACTCCATCAGAGTTGAGCTCGGTCCCTCTGCTTCGCTTCCCCAGAGCTACAGAGTCGACCGACACTCACATTATGACCATTATTGTGGTTCTCCTTGTATTTGGATGGGCCATCACTACGGCGATGGCATATGCAGCATACAAGCAGATCAAACAGTTGCAAACCAGGATTGACACCCTCACCTTCGTCGCCCCCAGGTTCGTAACATCAGCTCCTCAAAGGCCACAAGCTGATTAGACTACGAACCGCTGTCTCTCTCCTTTCCCTTTTCCCTCTCTCCTTTCTTTGGTTCAAAGTTCAAACCTGATGACCAATGAATGTATTGACAATGGTGATTGTGAAGTTTGCATTTTCTTTTTTTTTTTATTTACTTATTGTTTGCCTTATTAGCCAATAGACATTACTAGCTATAGCTTAGTCTGCCCAGGCTAGGTCACTGACCCAGGCACAATAAATGCTTTGTTTTTTCCCTTCCTCTTGGATGATGAACTGAACTGCATGAATCCCGAAGGACTACTAGAAAGACTATTAGGTTGTTCCACTCATGCACAACGGATCTTCGTCACGCCAGAATGGACTTGGTTGTAGCTTTAAAGACTGTGACCAGCATCCCACTCTTCAAAGCTAAAGGGGGGTATGTTGTGCCATGTCAGGACGTGACAGACTGCATTTCCCATGATGCATGGTGGTCAAAATGGCCACCAACTCCCATCATGCAACGCGGCCCAAAATGGCCGGCGCCCTAGCAACCGATAACGTTGCTAGGGTAAAGTTGATAAAACTCGGTTGCACACGACAATCTTCCTTCTTCCCTGGCGCCCTGCCAACCGAGAAGACACACACACAGCTGTTTCCGTTGGGAAAATCCCACGCCACGTGCTCGAGTTTCTCGCTGGACCGAGATTTTTTCGAAGCAAAACCATTCCCTGTGCAGACAGGAGGTCGACTCAAAAAGGTACCTTTAATTCCCTCTGATCAAATACTGGAAGCCGCCTTATCTCCCAGTGATCGAGAGAGGACGACGCGTTGTTTGGCCCAACAAGCGTCTAGGAGCCCAGAGAGAGAGAGAAAGACGAAGGAACTCTCTCAGTCTGGTCCCCGCTGCAGCCTGCGGACACCTGCGGTCGTCAAGACGCGTTCAGGACGTCGCGTGATCCAGAGCGCTCCGGACCGAAGCAGGGACTTTCACTCCGGACCACCTCAAAGTAACGGGGTTCTCCCCCTTTATTTCTGTTTCACCAACAGGGTGTTTTAGAAGTGCCTGGGCAGACGTAGAAATTTGTAGGCTTAGGTTAATGCTTTTATTCCACGACGAAGTTGGAATTATTTTGCTGAATATTTTCTTTATATGTGCATGCATTTTACATTTGATTTTGCTGTGTTGATTGTGGTTTATCTATAACCCCGCCGTGGGTCACTGTTTCAGTCCTCTTCATCTTCCTCCATGCTTTTCCCCCCTCTCTCTCTTTTCGCTTCTTCTTATCAGTTTAAACTCTTTGTCCGAGCTCATTCCGCGGCTTTGCTTTAAACTACCAGTTAGCCGCGCCCTCTCGAAGCGAGGCATTACCCCATCAGCGTAAGCGTGGTTACGTCATCAGAACCTCCCCTCACGCTTCACGTAAATTGATAGACCATACGTCATCGTAGCGGCCATCTTGGGAGGGTGTCGGATGACTGGGCTGTAGCTTAGCTGATAGCTTTGTAAGGCATCAAAGCGTCCGGTAGGACTCCCACAGCTGCTCTGTCTGTCAATGCTATGTCAAATGCCGATGTTCTGAATGTGGTTTAAACAACCGTGAGCTGAACTAAGAGTTGCAACCGCTCATTTTAATCCATTTGTTTTTCTTTCCTTTCGTTTTGTTTGTTAGTTAGTAGTGAGTAAGATTTCCAAAGTCGTTGAATCAGAGAATTACTGTAACAGGGAATTGCTTTTGGTTCAATAAAACACCACTGCGGAATAGACATTGTTTTGTGTTCAATCCAATTCACAGTTGCCTGGTTATTCAGAAATCAGAGCTAACCTCCTTTGGAGTTAACATCTGACATTAATACAGAGACAATATCATTGGATGGTGATAGACGAATAAGGATTTAAACTCTAATTGCAGTTACATTGGGGTTCTCACAGCCTGCCGGATAAACCTCGTCGGTCACAAGTCCGACCAGATCATTTATCCCAGCATAAATGAGTTCATAACAGCAAATTAACTAATGCATTAATGGTATAAATACTTACAAGCTTATAGCTAACATCACCACCATTTGAACTATATTTTGTTGTAGCGGAATTTTGAGTTGAATGATTTATTATTTAAATTATAATGCCAAATTATAATTAATAATAATAATAAGCATATTCAACCATCTTCTGGCATAAGCTGTCTACAAGAAAGGACAGAGCAGACTGTACTTTTTGAGGAAGCTTAGGCCCGTCAAGGTTTGCAGCAAGATGCTGCATATCTTCTATAACAACAGACTTCTAAGTCTGTTGTTGAGAGCGTCATCTCCTCTGCCATCATCTGTCGGGGCAGCAGCATCAGAGTCAGGGACCTAAAAAGGCTCAACAACCTGATAAAGAAGGCTGGTTCTGTTCTGGGGACGATTGTCGAACCTCTGGAGCTGATGATGGAAAGAAGGATTTTGCATAAAATTAAGAAAATTATGGACAATCCTGAACATCCTCTTCATGACATTGTCATTTGAAAACAGTCTCTTCAGTCAAAGGCTTCTTCAGGTTGTAAAACGGACAGCTACAGGAGATCTTTCCTGCCCACAGCCATCGCCATCTATAATAACTCCTTGACAAAATGAGTTACAACTCCATTTAATTTCCCTTCGGGATAAATAAAGTATTTTTGAATTGAATTGAATGCACCTTTAGTGTCTTACAGCCTCTACCCGTAACAATGGAAACCTCTTTGTTGTTGTTCCTCCGCAGCAACTGTAAAGGGGTGCCATGGTTACGGTAAACAAGCTAACACACTGAATACTCGCTGCGAGAAGGTGAGATGAACATCTCTAAACTCATGGGGTCTAATTAATACCATAGAACATCTCGCTGACAATGACTGATGGAGTTTGTAACAGAGCTTTTAGAAAGGAAGTTTAGATGGGGCTTAGCATGTGGTCTGTTTGAACAGCTAGTGAGGGAAGCCAGTGAGGTAGGGTCATAGCATATATGAAATAAAACAAAAAGAAAAAAACAGGAGTCTGATGAACATAATTGATTGGGTGCTTGGGTTTTCTTTCCCTTTTAACTGTGACTTAAGGAAAATGTCACACCCCTGTATGGCTGCTGGATGAAATCTTTCAGGTGGAGCCAAGCTGTCTCCTACAAAGCAGTTTGACCCACTTTATGCTGTGCTGCACAAGGATATAGGGACTTATCAACTACACCAGCTGTCAGAGAGAGCTTAAAACTTTCACAGCATCGTTATTGCATTTCAAAAAACATTTTGTCTTTCAGTTGCACACCACATGTCGTCTGTTTCAGTGCCAAAGCTGCGAGACTGGTGGGATCTAATGAAAACAAAGGACATGGTCTCTCTGAAGAATAAGGGTTGACGTCAGCATGGAGGCCAGCGACTCTGGCCAGGCCGTAATCCTGAGCGAGGAGAAACTGCAAGATGCTAGCGAACACCGTGCGCCATGTCCATACAGTGAGTGAACGTCCTGCATTTCAAACAAATAATGATCAATATTTTATCTATTGTGACTGTTGTGGTCATTCACACCTCTGAACTTCAGTGTGTAACTAAACAAAGAAGCTAAATCTTTCCTAACGCTGACCCCAGCAGAACTATTAATACTCTTCAGACATTTTCACATTGTTCATGTTTCACCTGCGGTCGTTGAATGTATCTTGTTGGAATTGTATGTGACAGACCAACACAAAGTGTTGCATCAATGTGAAGGTGAAGGAAATTATACAAGGGGTTCTGGAAATGATCACAAACAAAATACAGCCCTCTTTACTGTGGTTCTTAAATTAAGACAGGTGCAAACCGTTCTGCGCTGAAAACTAGCCGCGCACATCCTCCTGTGGTAAAGCATGGTGCTGGCAGCTTTATGCTGTGGGGAGTGGGAACTTTCCTTTGGCAGAGACAGAGAAGCTGGTCGGAGCAAATGAGAAGATGGATGAAGCTACATGCAGGGCAACCCTGGAAGAAAACACGTTGGAGGCTGCAAAATACTTGAGACCGGGTCAGAGGTTCACCATCCAGTAGGAGAGTGGTCCAAACACAGCCAGAGCTACAAAGCATATCTATGTCCAGATCTAAATCCGATTATGAATGTGTCGCAAGACGGAAGAGTGGATTGGTGTCTAGATCAGTAAAGTTGGTAGAAACATTTGCCACAAGGCTTACAGCTATAACAAATCACAGGCCCAGGGGTGCTGAATAAAACTTTTCAGGTTTCTGTTTCTAAAAAATAAAATCTGGAAAACCATCCACTTCATGATTACACACTACTTTGTGCTGGTTTATCCCATAAAATACTTATTAAACAGAATAAAGTGTGGCAATAACAACAATCTTTTTAACTTGAAACATGAAAATGTCATATTTTCTTCACCTCAAAGCAAATGGTTATGGATCAACAGTCCAGCATTAATCATGAGCTTATAAGCAGGGCATGGGGTCAATTGCTTGAATGCCGAAGCTGTGAATCAATAATAATTCATCATTTAACTTTTTTTGCGACCAAGGCCTTTAGGTATATTTTCCAACATGCACAAGTTCTCCTTGAAGAATCTTTTGAACTGTCTCATTTTCAGTATAAACATATCTTTATGATTCTGGCCTGCTTTGGCCTTTCACCAAAATGTTTTTTTTTTTTTTTTCACATGACCATGTGTATATGTTTGTATGTTAGTAAAATCTCCCACAGTCAGAGCTGGTTTACCGGATCTTGAACCAGACAGAATGAAGACAGCCAAGACTTTGGTGAATAAAGCAGTTAAGGTGAGCCACAGTTTCTTAATGCAGTCCAGTCAAGAGCAAAACTCACTTCTCCAAGAAGGAAACCATAACTTTTGACTCTGCTTTGTCAGATGCACAAGATATTCTCCGTCCAAGGCCCATATCCTGTCATTAGGGCAGCTATGAGGGCCAGAGGCTGGATTGAACAGCGTATGCATGGTTCCAAGAAGCAGAACCGGCAGAGCAGTGAGAGCAGAACCAGCTCAAATGATGCTGATGACGGTGAGTTAAAAGCATCCGTTAGAATCACCATTTTATAATGAAGTTGTGTTTGAATGTTGGGCCTTCTTCTTAGACAACTCAGAGGATGGTGAAAGAGAGCAGGATCCAGACAGACTGCATAGTCTCATGGTAAATGCAGCGTTGGTTGCTATCATGAACAGTAAAAGTAGCAAAACTTAAGAGGTTTGAAGACACATGCCTAACCCCACCCCTGCTTTATTTATTTGTTTATTTTCCAGTCTCGTCTTGTGCGGAATGAGATGGTTTATTTCTACTGGACAAACCGTAGAGATGCAATCAACACAAACAGCTTGCAGAGAGAACAGATTGTCAATCATTTTGCTAAAGCAGGCAGTTTCACCACAAAGGTAAATGTAGCACACGTGTTCCTATCTTTTTCTCTCTGAAAAAAAAAAGGACATGTACGTGGCCATCACACTCACCTTCATCACCAGCCTTTACTCCAACAGGTGGGGTTGTGTGTGAATTTAAGAAACCTCCACTGGTTTGACACAGCGGACGCAGACACCTTCTTCCCCCGCTGTTACAGACTTTCAGCCCAGGATGAGAGGCATGCTTTCATGGGTCAGATCTGGTTTTGCATTCGCTCAAAGCTAGAGTGTTCATCGTTTTTGACTTATTTATTTATTTTTGCTTATGCATTGATCTAAATTTGGTCACGGAGACCTATTTTTCTATTTCTCCTCTGTAGAAGACTACAGGCGGACAGCGTGCACCAGTCTTCTGAAGTACATTGTGGAGAGGGACCAGAAGATTCAGGGCAAAGAAATAAGTCACATCCTTCAGGATGTTCAATGTATGAGCATTACTCACAAGACTGTATGCACTGCCTTGCAAATGTATGGATTCCCCTTGAACATTTTCTCATTTTGTCACGTTGCAAGCACAAGCTCCAGTGTATTTAATAACGCATCACAAACTAGCATATAATAATATAGTGAAGTATAATACATGGATAACAGTCTTTTGCTACAATTACAGATGCAAAACGTCTCTACCACCTTTACCCATCAAGAGGCTCAAATGTTTTTTTTTCCATTTGCCTTTGCAGAATAATTCAAGCTTGCTCCGATTGGATGGAGAGTGTCTCTGACTGTCGTTTTTCAAGTCTAATCACAGATTCCTAATTGGATTTACATCCGGACTTTGATTGGGAATATATTTTAAACTAAATCATTTTAAACCGGTTTTAAAACCCATGCATGGTTTTATCTTTTATCTTCCCCTTCAACATTACATACATACATTGTGTTGATCTATTGCTTAATATCTCAAGACTGTAGAGGTTTGAGGTTGTAAAGTGACCGCTGGAAAAGGGTTTTAGGGGTATAACATTTGCAAGGCACAGACCTAATCTTCTGTCTGAAGACGTAATTTCCCCCTCCACATTCAGGGCACAGGAAGCCGAACAAGCCCCGCTCTAAACCGTTGGTTTCTTCCGAAATCATTACCAGCGCGCTCAAAGTATGCCAGGAGTACCTGGAAAGTCTGGAGCACAGAGACATCGATAAAACCCTGGAAACACCGCACACACTTACACAGGAGCAGTGGGCAGAGTTTATTAACAGTTATTATCTTGTCGCCCAGTGAGTGCTTCAGCAAGTGCTTGAGAGAGAATATCGGTCGAGAAAAAGTGTCCTTCAGGAGCTCAACAGCACCCTTCTCTCTGCTTCCTCACTCAGTGGTGGAGCACACATTGAAAGAAGCGAACACTTGGTTAGCTCCTGCAAGACCATGCTGCAGAGGCTGGAAAAGGTCAGCCCACAGCTGGGCATAGATGGCACACAGAACATCTGGATCATCAAACCCGGGGCAATGTCCAGGGGCAGAGGTAACGCACTGGATGCAGCCAGGTGTTTCACGTGATATTTTAAAAGGTTTTTTTGTCTGATCTGTTTTATTTTTCTTTAAGGCATCAAATGTGCAAAGCGTCTTGACCACATCCTTAGGCTGGTGGACACAGATCCAGCACTCACCAAAGAGAGCAAGTGGGTGGTGCAGAAGTACATTGAGCAACCCCTGCTGGTCCATGGCACTAAGTTTGATGTGCGGCAGTGGTTTCTGGTCACTGACTGGAACCCTCTGACTGTATGGTTCTACAAAAAGTGCTATTTGCGCTTTTCCACCCAGCTTTACTCATTAGATACACTGGACAGGTAAGACAGTACATTTATTAGTAGGGAAAAACGACGCGTCGGTGATTCATTTTGAAAAAAGAGAAACAGGAAGTGAAAGATAGAAAAGGGCATGACTCCTTTGCATATCATTTTTGGAGGGAGATTTGGTTTTATATCTGTGCTTAACCTGAAAATGTTTCCCCCACAGGATGTATTTAAGCGTGTGTTTTTATTATCTTTGACATCTGCAACAACAAAATTCAAATCGACCTATGAACTAAAAGCAGCTTCTGAAACTTTAACCCAACCATGTACAAATTTTAATTGATTCCACGGGGAGCAAATAAAGCTGCTCAGTAGGACACGACAAACTGAGAATCATACTCGAAGGAAAATGGTGTTGTGTTTACTTCTTTGGAACTTTCTTTGAAAGGTTTTGTGATAGATCAACACAAAATACTGCATAGGTGTGTTGTGGAATGAAAATTATAGTTTGTTTTTTTTAAATAAATGGTCATCTGAAAAGTGTATATTTGTGTTAATGCGATTTTATAACATTTTTTTTAATTTTATACAATACAAAGCTAAACTTACAGGTGCAAGTCTTAATGAGTATGTCTCTACCAGCTTTGCTAATCGAGAGATTGAAAAAGTTACTCATTATTTATAATGACCTAGTTCAAGCTCAATCAGATTGGATACAGAAGGTCTATGGAGATCAATTTTCAAGTTTTGACACAGCTTCCCCACTGGTTTTCGGTCTGGACTTTGACTTGGCCTCTCTAACACATGAATATGCTTTGATATATTCAATTCTGGCTCAGGCTGTTTGTGCAGAAGCCTTCTCCTGATATAAAGCGAATCTCTGCTCCAGTATTTGTATTTGATGTATTAAATTTGCTCGACACTTTTCACATTTCTGTTAGTAAATTAATTTGAAAATTATGTTAACATTTCCTTATAATTCACAAATACACACATGTTCTTCTCTCACATGCTGGTGTTTTTGGCTCCCCTTGGTTTGCTACAGCAGACCTTCTTTTCACATTCACATGCCAAAACACTGATGGGAAAATTCACAGAGCTGTTCAGTGTCTTTCATTTCTAGCCCAGGTTTCGCACATGCTCCAGATTGCGCCCGTTTTTGCATCAGGTTTCAGTTTTTCGTTCTTCGGCCACAAACATAGCAGCTGTAGAGCTGGTCTAAGAAGAAAAAAACTTTATCACACTGTTATGGACAGGTCCTGAGAACATTGAGATGCTCCTCAAAACGTTCGGTACAACGTCTGCACTTTTTATGTATCAGGGGAAAATCGTGTTGGAAGTGGTGTTTCTGAACGGATAGGTGATGTAGATGGTTTTGCAGCAGATTGTCAGATTTGTCATCCTTTTTAATTGGTTCCCTTAAAGATAAAAAAAAACATTGATTGGAGTTCAAAAATATTTTGCAATCTAAATAATTATGATTTGTAAGAATTTGTGATACGGCGTCAGAACAAAAGAAAGGTCTGGGAATCAAACTGTTTGCAAACATTGTGCTGGACACATTTAGTGCGTACTGAATTTGCCCTTGTTTAGGTTCATTTTAGATGACACACATCAGCTTTGTCCTGACCTCTTTTTGTCTGATTTTAATTTTCCTTCTTCAGCTCGGTGCACTTGTGCAATAACTCCATCCAGAAGCATCTGAGGCCGTCCCAACAGCGCCATTGCGGCATTCCAGCAGACAACATGTGGTTGGATGACCAGTTCAAGGCCTTTCTGGCCAGCCAGGGCAAGGAGGCTCTTTGGGAGACTGTTGTAATCCCAGGAATGAAGACAACCATTATCCATGCAGTACAGACAGCACAGGATCTGATGGAGTCACGCAAAAACACGTTTGAGCTTTATGGCGCTGATTTTATGTTAGGTATGATGCGCTCAATTTATATGATCCATGAATAGAAAGTACCAGGGCATCTCTGCATAAACACACAATGTTAAATCCAATTCTGCTCCTTCAGCGCTGCAAAGTCGTTTTAGTAAAAGAAACAAATGCAGCTCAGTTAGCGCCTATTAGCGTTACTGTTAAAGTTTTTTTTTTTTTTTTTTGCCAAGGCAGAAAAATATGCACGCATCAATTAGGCATAACATTATGACCACAGGTGAAGTGATGTATTGTGATGACCAAGGTCAAAGCTTCTCCAAAACTGCAGCTCCTGTGGGGTCTTTTCTCTCCTCAGTGGTAATATCTGTCAAAGGTGATCCAAGGAAGAAACAGTAGAAAACTGGTGACAGGATCACAGTGCTTATGTGGAGCAATGGCTGGCCCATGTGGTCAGATCCAACCGATGAGCTACTGTAGCTCAGATTGCCAAAGTGAATGTTGGTTATGATGCACATTCTGAGCACTGATATCTTGGGGCTAGATACCACAGCACACTTTAAGGGTTCTTGTAACTGCACTTTAAGGCAGGTGGTCATAATCCAGTGGCTGATTGGTGATACTAAGCAACTGTATGTGCATGCCAAGCAAAACCCTACATATAAAAATGTCCATACTAATAAACAGTTGGTTTCTTAGATCTGAGCCTGCACCCATGGTTAATAGAAATCAACGCCAGCCCCACAATGGCACCCTCAACCTCTGTGACTGCTCAACTCTGCGCTGCGGTGCAGGAGGACACACTACGAGTGGTTCTGGACCGGAGAGTTGACCGCGCCGTTAACACAGGAGACTTTCAGCTTATATATAGGCAGGTAAGGAGCTGGTAAAGGTCTATGTATAATTAGCTCTATTTGTGTGGGTTAACAATCTCTCAGATGTAACTTCTAACCTCCAGGCAGCAGTAGAAGTCCCTCAGTACTTAGGGATGAACCTGCTTGTTGAGGGCTTCACCGTTAAAAACCTTTGCCCTCTTCCTCCGCTGAGGTCTTCTCATCAGTCAGCTTCAAAGCGGTTGGGTCCAGTCAAAGAAAAGGTGTCTACGTCGGAGAAAGTTCAGCCTTTGCCAAAGATGTTTCTGAAGAGAGTGGAGAGCAAGATCAGGAGCAGCGAAGCATTACTATCTACAGCTCTTCTCCCCGAACCATCTTTGGCCAAACCAGTGAAAAGCATCACAATTCATCTGCCAAAGACTGTTCCTCCTGTTGGGGGAGGCTCTCATTCTGGGCAACTGTGGAAGAGACGTGCAGAAGGATCAAATGTTCAACCACAGATAACAGAGAAACAACAAGGTTCTTTGCCCCAGGAGATGACTGCACCCAAACAGCCCAGAAAAGCAGCCAGCAGCCCCACAAATGTCTAAAATATCTTCAAACAAAGGAATTTTATACATGTAAAAAGAAAATAAAAAAAATCCCTTTGTCGGCAATTTAGCATGTTCCTCCTGTACTGCTGGAGGAACATGCTTAAGGTACTGCTTAAAAAATAAAATCTAAAATTTAACGTGCTTTGCGTGTTTTATTCACACATCTCAACTTGAATCTTTCCTACAACGTAATTAGCATGGTATCTGCTTCTTGGCGGGATTAAGACTTAAGACACATTCTTTACATTTCAGTGACAGTTGAAAGGAGATCACATTAAAGTACGATAGTTTGATTAACTTTGTGAAATAAAAAAACTAATATAAATACGTTTAAAGTACAAAAAAAATGGTGAATTATGAGAGCGCTATGGTCTTTAATAACAAGGCGTTGTTGTTTTTTTATAGCGCCAGTACCTCACACTAAACATGTGGTGGCAGTAACGGCCGTCTGAACAACTGAATCTCAGAAGAAGAACGAAGCCGTGACGTCAGTGGTGACGGCCTTCCTGCCTCTCGTCGAGTATAGAAATGGCGGCGTCCGTGTGTCGAGCCGGGAACACTGTGGGGCGAGTCCTCGCTAAAACCCGCAGTGTGAGTATATCTAATGGACGCTTTTACGTTAGGGGAGTCTTAGCTGAACAGGACCGTTTTTTTAACTAAGCACCCGGAAGTTTGGTGTCCAGAACGGCGTCGCGTTAGCTGTGCTGAGTAGCTAACCGGTTAGCATCGGGTAGCCTGCAGTGAATGCAAGGTCAATTAACAAATGGAGCTGCATGATTTTTAACTTCTCATTAACACACAAATGTCACTTTATACAAAGATGATAGTGATTGTTTTTGTTGTCTGCTATCCTTCGCAACGTCATTTCTTGTAATATTTTCAATTTGTCCTCCACTGCCCTCGGAGCTTCCTGGCTAACAGCGTTAGCTCGGTGCCGTCTGAAAGGCAGATTTCAGTTGTCTGCTCCGAGTTATTTGTTCGGAGTCACTTTTTAAGTTCTTTAAAAATATCATTGAATGTTGCCTCTTGATAATGAGTCCCGTTCAGGTTAACGACGAGAATAAGTGCAGCGTTTACTTTTGATGCGATTTTAAAAATAAGTATTGAAGCTAGCAGTGTCACCTTATCAGATTGTTCTCAGATGTTACAGGTTAGTCTGTTTTAGGCTGCAGTACTTGAGCTCAAGAATGAAAATGATAGTTTTCTACTTTCGGCTATTTTATCATTAATATATTAGATGCTTTGTGTCAAACATTTGTTTGCAACACTTTAGAAGAAGTTGGATGAATGTAGGGATGGATAATATAGCCAAAACTTATTTCACAATGTATTTCTTAGTTTTGGTCGATACAATATAATTATGATATTGATATAAACAAAATAAAAGCCACAGAAAGACTGCCAAGGAAGCCCACAACAGGTGCTTTTATAAACTTCTGACAATTATTTGACCAGGTTTACAAAGATTCCTCCAGTTTAACATTTTAGTGCATTTATGTGCTTTAAAAAAATAAAGCACTTAAAACTGCATAAAACCCGTAACGGAATGTATATTACTGGCGTTGAATTAAGTTATATTGCGATTTATATTATTGAATTATTGCCCACCATTAGATGAATGTCAACAAAAACAATGTATTTTAAAAAGCATTGGGGAAAAAAAAACACAATTCTAAGATCATATTTTTAGAGTAAATATTAGGACATATTCAGAGTTTTAAAAATTATGGGGTAGTTTTTCTCTCTCAATTTACATTCAAAATATTTACCCATAAAAAGCATAATTTTCCTATGGGGGGTGGTTAGAGCAGAGTACTTGCTTCCTGGAAAGGTTGACAGTTCCTGGGTTTGAATCCCACAAACTGCCACTTTGGGTCCCTGAGCAAGGCCCTTAGCCCCAGAAATCTCCCCCTGGCGCTGCACAGTGGAAACCCATTTCTTAAAAGAGATGAGTTAAGTGAGGCGGATAAATTTCATGTGAATGAACCTTCCAATGAAATTTTTTTTTTTTTTTTTTTTTATGAGTGAGCTATCATTCTTAGTTTTTAGAATAAATGTCATCTATCTTTTGGTAATTTAGTCATTCACATGCTGTGGTACTATGTGATAAATATATCCAGCTAGCATTCTTCACAAATTAAACACTATAGTTCATCCTGAATTTACATCTGTCATGACTGATTTTTGAAGAAATATGAAACGTGTGCTTGCTTATTTAAGCAGGTGCACATATATCTAATTACTAATGTTAGATTGATGGTTAAAAACCTAAACTTACAGTATGTTTGGTTAACTGTATTTTCTCATCTAGAAGTAAGTCAAACATGTTTTTCTCTGATCAAAATTTCAAAAATAACCCATAGCTATGTTCCTAATAGAAAAGAAATGAAAAAAGTAAGGTCATGATATTCTGGGTATCTTTATATTATCAATGGGGATTGTTGAAACTGCAACCAGTAATATCCAGAGAACAGATGTTTTAGTGGACAACAGCAGTAGTTAAATGATCTGTGAAGTGATTGGAGCACAAACGGCTGCAGACTCAACGATAGAAAAATACACATAATAGGTCTGTCTTACATTGTAACATATATATATATATAAGTCCAAAATGTAATAAGAATTAAGGTAATTCAACTAATTTTCTTCTGCAAACTGCAGCCCATCCTGCTAGCTTTGAGGCGTGGACAAGCCTCAGTCAGCTATGCCCAGAGCCTCGTTGGAGCCCCGGAAACCCATCTTACTGCCCTGGAGAATGGTTTGAGAGTTGCATCCGAAGATACTGGACATGCAACTTGCACAGTAAAAGCATATTAATTTGCCCCTTTTTTTAATCCCACCCATATCGCAACCGAGAAAGCACTATGGTAAATAATAAACATTGTAACCTAAGCTCTGAACACATCCTGCCTTTCACAGGTTGGACTCTGGATCAGCGCTGGCAGCCGCTATGAGAGTGAGAAAAACAACGGAGCAGGCTTTTTCTTGGAGCACATGGCTTTCAAGGTGGGGTAATGACTCAATGTTTAGAATAGGACTTTTCCTGATAAGGTAAAATATATTTTTGTTGCGGGTAAATGCACAGTATTTATTCCTTTTGGTGAAACTGCCCTGCAACACCACTGAGCCCAGTGTGGTTACAACTTGCTGTGTAAAAAGTTTTGATTAGGGATGGACAATCACATCTGCGATATAATCTCAATTTCCTAACCGCAGAGGTCTGCAATTTTTGGTTGTGAACAATTAAAGGATCAGACGCGTCCTTTAGGTGTCAGTAATACGTTTAAAGTGGGTTTGCCTCCACATGGAAGGGAAGAACGATGCAGCAGTGAGATAATCTAATTTTATTATTTGTTTTAGAGTTTATATAATCATACTTTTTTACTAGAAACTTTAAGAAATCTCACCATAGCATTAAGTACGGTCAAACTGTTTAATACATAGACTTGTTTGTTGGTTGCACTTTATGTTCAACAAGGATTGACGTCCAACTCAACAAGCTATTCTCTTGAATAATAATATTCTGATTAGTAAAAACGGTTAAATATCTTCTTTTAAATAGTCCTTGTTTACAAACATCTTAATCTACAGGCCCTTGTTGTTGCTCGTGGTTAATGCAGAGAAAGGTCACAATTAAATTGCAATTATGGTTGAAATAAATTTTCAACAGTTTTTGATTTTTGGCAAAATTGTACAGCCCTGGTTTAGATTAGACATACACTCCTGATCAAAATCTTAAGACCAGTCAAAAAATTGCAAGAATTTGCATTTTGCACTATTGGATCTTAAGAAGGTTCTAAGTAGAGCTTCACAATGTTAAAAGGACAAATCAGTGCAAGAGACAAGAACATTTGAGCAGGGAATTGTCTGAAAACTGCATTTATACTCAAACATGATTTTTTTCAGCTGATCAAAAGTTTAAGACCATAGCTCAAAAAAACCCGAAAACCCCCCAAAACAGAAATCAAAATGTCAAAAAAAAGGACTCAGTAATGAGTAGCTCCACCATTCTTGTTGATGACTTCAAACAATCGTTTAGGCATGCTCGATGCCAGTGTTTCCAGGAGGCTAGTGGGAACGTTGCTCCAAGTGTTGAAGATGGCTTCACGAAGGGCATCCATTGTCTGGAACTGATGTCCATTTTTGTAAACTTCCCTTGCCATCCATCCCCAAATGTTCTCAATTGGGTTTAGATCCGGGGAACATGCAGGATGGTCCAAAAGAGTGATGTTATTCTCTTGGAAGAACTCCTTTGTCAGGCGGGCATTGTGAACTGCAGCATTGTCCTGTTGAAAAACCCAATCATTACCACACAGACGAGGGCCCTCAGTCATGAGGGATGCCCGCTGCAACATCTCCACATAGCCAGCTGCTGTTTGACGCCCCTGCACAACCTGAAGCTCCATTGTTCCATTGAAGGAAAACGCAGCCCAAATCATGATGGCGCCCCCACCACTGTGCCGTGTAGAAAACATCTCAGGTGGGATCTCCCTGTCATGCCAGTAACGTTGGAAGCCATCAGGACCATCAAGGTTAAATTTTTTCTCATCAGAGAAGACAACTTTCTTCCACCTTTCAATGTCCCATGTTTGGTGCATCCTTGCAAAGTCCAAACGGGCAATTCTGTGGCGTTGAAGAAGACGTGGCCTTTGAAGACGTTTTTTGTTTCTGAAGCCCTTCTCTCGCAGATGCCGTCTGATGGTTATTGGGCTGCAGTCAGCACCAGTAATGGCCTTAATTTGGGTAGAGGATCGTCCCGTGTCTTGACGGACAGCCAATCGGATCCTGCGGCTCAGAGCTGGTGAAATTTTTTGGGGTCTACCACTTGACTTTTTTGTTCCATAACCCTCAGGATCATTTAAAAAATGCAAAATGACTGTCTTACTGCGTCCAACCTCAGCAGCGATGGCACGTTGTGAGAGGCCTTGCTTATGCAGCTCAACAATCCTACCACGTTCAAAGTCAGTGAGCTTTTTTGCTTTTGCCATCAGGAGGTCTTGACAGTGTAAAGACTTCACAGAAAATGACATGGAATCCAGATGTTTGCACAGCTTTTGGCTTTTAAAGACTATGGTCTTAAACTTTTGATCAGCTGAAAAAATCATGTTTGAGTGTAAATGCAGTTTTCAGACAATTCCCTGCTCAAATGTTCTTGTCTCTTGCACTGATTTGTCCTTTTAACATTGTGAAGCTCTACTTAGAACCTTCTTAAGATCCAATAGTGCAAAATGCAAATTCTTGCAATTTTTTGACTGGTCTTAAGATTTTGATCAGGAGTGTATAGCCATGTTATATGCTTATAAAAAAAGATAAATGATAAAATAAAGCTATATACACCAAGGCTGTGTCTCATTCCGCCTACTTCCGTCAGTGCACTGCTGATGTGCACTGACCACTTACTGCCGTAGTGCCCACTTTCGACCGTTAGTAGTGTTCCAAATGGAACACTTATGTTAAAACACTTACCGGAAATGACGGCATGACGTGACGAACGCAACACACGTGACCGCGAATTTTTCAGACCGCCAAAAATATATGCCGGCGTTTTTTTTTTTTTATAAAAACAACAATGGGTTACGTTCACAGCATGTTGAAATTATATCGCCTCCGACATCAACGCAGGATCCTCCAAATATTGGCGGAGGGACATGTAAGTGATGCATTAGACGAGAGTACAATGCCTCGTATTACCACCATTACTTATATTTATATGATTGCGGTGTCGCAGCTCCGGCTGTCTCGGCTGAAATGTCCGCCATTATTTTTAAAATGAAAAAATCTTCCTGACGTCCTTAGCCCCTCCCTTTCCGCTTTGTAGTCAAGATGGCGTCCGTTTAGTGCGAGTAGGGTCCATCGTTACGCACTGCATTTTGTGACCGTTTTTAGGGGGTCATCCGGGTACTTTCAGTGCACTGACTTTTTGTGTTATCTACACTACCTACTTAAAACTAAGTGTTCGAAGTGTAGAAGTAGGCGGAATGAGACACAGCCATAGTCTACATGTTGATAGTGTTTTGATGGTCCTTTTTGAGCCTAGATAGAATCCAGCGGCAGGCGCGATGAACAGATATATACAGACGTGGTGCCATCTACCAACAGTATCGCAGAACTATAATGATGTTGGTTCGATTAATTAATAAAACAGTATTAAATAACAGTATTTAAATAAAATCAGGCTCTGTAATGCCTGCTTTACTGCGAGGCATTGCAGAGCCTGAGCCTCTACAATGCCTCGCAGTAAAGCAGCAGCTCGTTGTGATCAAAGACCGTTATTAATGAAATACACCAACCTAGGGCTGGACGATATAGAAAAAAAGCATATAGATAAAAAAAATCCATATTGATCGATATCGATGATTATTGAAAATATTTAAAACCATATTATATGTGCAGCTCTGCCTGGACATTTTATGATATTGCTAAATTATTTAATTTTTAATAAAGAACAAAAAAAGAATTTCAATTAAATCTTTATTTAACCAACTTTTTTTAACCATAACAAATTTAAAAAAAAAAACTTAAGAGACCTGAGTTATGTTATTAAATAATGACAAAGAATAAACTATAGTAACCAGTAAAATGACCAAAATAAATATACCAAATAAATAAATAAAATAGCCTATTTAGGTGGGAATAGTACACTAGTAACTTCTCAGGTTTCATAATTGAGAGGCTGATGCAGGGCTGAGGTCCGAGGTTGTGGCGTGGGAAGACACAGATTGCAGCTCATTTTGCACTGATTCCCTGCACTAGTTGCACAATTTAGGGAGCGCTGTCAGAGAAACTTGCGTCCCGGAACTTTATATCGCGGATCAAGAGTGGCAAGCAGTTGTTTGAAGCCAGGTTTTTCAACTGCAGACAACAGCAGCATATCCGCGGAGTCGCGCGGGGCTGACACAGCTCGCGCTGCTGCGGGTGTGAGCGGCTTACGTGATGAAACAAGTTGGTTGCGTTACCAGACTTTGTTTTTACCGGTTCCTTGCAAATTTTACAAATCACTGTGGTTTATTTCTGTCAGACTGGCAAACTAGTAAAACCCCGTTTTGGTATCGTTTACTCCGCCTATCCTTGCTGCGACATATTCACATGCTCTGTCTTGTGGTTAGAGAGGGCGGCGCTTTGTGACGACGTGCCTGGGTCCGCGATTACGATTGGTCGAGAGGAAGTAGTGACTGTAGCATCAACTAATATGATAGGCTGAAAGGAAGGAAGGAAAACTGTCTCTATATCGAAACTTTTATCGACCCTATTTTTCCTATCGCGCCACACGTCTATTGATCGATATATATTGTTATTGAATTATCGTCCAGCCCTACACCAACCTACAGTAACTTAAGAGCCTCATATCAGAATATTTACTCACGTCAATCACCTCTGCGTCACATCTGAGCAATCAGCAGGCTTAGCGTCTGCCTCAGTGAACACTAACGTTCATACTGTATTCCCAGCGACATTCCAGTCTTTTATCTCGGAATCATATATTTTAGCGTTTTTTTCACTGGGTCTTGGACCTTTCCTTATTGTTTCGCTGGTAGATGCTAATAGCTGTTAGATGCCTCCTTGTTTTAACCCCTGCTGTGCATGTGCTGTGCTGTACTTCGGTTGTTATTATAAATAAAGGTTTTAGTTACTAACAAACTGAGCAAAAACAAAGCTTAAAGGCCAAAAATAATGAGTACGCCAGCAGGACGTGATAATCTTTTTCTTAAAATACTTTGTATACAACCAGAGTGAGCTACTGACATAAATAAAAAAGTAAAATAACGTGGCTATGCACCTTTAAGTAAAATTTAAGGAGCAATAAGTGAGATTTCACCACAAGGTGGGCTGTTGAGCACTGTCTGCAGACCAAATTACGCGTGACGAGCCACGCCTCTCTCTACCTCCACTCCAGCTGTAACCCGGCCCCCGCTTTCCCTTCTCACCCCGTCGCTTCGTATGAGCTTATTTGCAAAGGATAAATCCACAGCAAAACATCATCACCTTTCAGAGGACCGTGTTTAGTGGAGAAATAACTCATAACGTTATAATGCAAGAGAACGTTTTAATCCGCTGGGCGTGCTCTCCGCCATATTGCTCCTACACTACTCTGACAGTGGCGTTTTATGGGCAGGGAGGCTTAGCCCTAGCCTGGGTGCCATTCCAAACTTAGTCCCGCCCACAACGTTTTAGGTCGGGAAGTTCGGTCTGGCATTGCTCAATAGTAGCGCGAGTATGCTCGCCCAATATCTGGCGGGCCAATCAAATTGTCAGGGCGGGCTTTATACGATGATGGACAAGATGATCAACAGTAACGTAATCAACCACGTCACCAAAGCGCGCTTGGGTTGAATTCGGTAACAACAACGATGGCTGCCGCTGGAGAGTTGAGGTGTGTAGATTCTGGTATTAGGTCTGTTCTAGAAGATATCAACAACAAATTAATTTTAAAAGAGGAACAGAGAAACGCGATCAAGGCATTTGGTGACGTGGTTGATTACGTTACTGTTGATCGCGCTACTATTGAGCAATGCCAGACCGAACTTCCCGACCTCAAACGTTGTGGGCGGGACTAAGTTTGGAATGGCACCCAGGCTAGGGCTAAGCCTCCCTGCCCATAAAACGCAGAGTCGCAGCGATTCACATGGCCGTACACCCTCGCATGGCCAGCCCGGCTTTGTAAAACAAGAGACTGGAGAACAACACAGAGATGTTGTGTGACGTCATACCATATTCCATCTAGAAAGACACCTTTAGTTCTTCACATCACTATTTTTTAGTTCTTTCTATTTAAAGTAATGAAATTCAGCTTATTGCTCCTTTAAACTTGGCTGCATTACTCTGTGAATTAAAAGAGCTGTAGGAATGGGAGATGCCTGAACTAAAACCATTCATAAAACACAAAGGTCAAACTCCAATACTGTGGCGTTGTTATAACTGACATTATAATATGAATTACAATCTCCTCCCAGCCTTAAAGATTAAAAAAATGTTCTTCACCTCCTTTGGCTTTATAGTCCATTGTTTTTCAAATGACCCTGCACATATGTTTGTTTGACACTTGGGCCAAATTCAAATATTGCGTGATAGTATAGAGGAAGAAAACAACAACTTTATCTTCTACTTAAGACTGTTCATTGAAGAATGTAGTCCTGTTTATATATATATGTGTGTGTGTGTGTCCCGTATCTGCATCCCATCTGGATTCTGTGCAGTTAAACATGTTAATAGTAAGGGAATATGATGTTCAAACAATGGCCAGTGCTGTTCAGGATACAGCAATCCTGATTAAATGCGTACGTATGGATTTCTGAATCCACCTCCTTTTCCCTACAGGGAACAAAGAAGCACCCCCAGGCAGCCCTGGAGCAGCAGGTGGAGTCTATGGGAGCTCATCTGAGTGCCTACACGTCCAGGGAGCACACTGCTTACTACATGAAGACCCTGTCCAAGGATCTGCCTAAAGGTGAGAAAACTGTTTTTTTGGTTTTGTTTTTTAGCAAAGGTTAAACTAAACTAAAGTTTACACATATCATATAAAATAAATCCCAATAATATCAACAGTGCCATGTGGGACCATAATTCCACCTTCCTTCATGCTTCCCTCCACAAACTGAGTGCGTGTCTGTTGTCTGCAGCTGTGGAGCTGCTGTCAGATGTGGTGCAGAGCTGCTCCCTGAACGAGGCAGACATCGAGCAGCAGAGGAGCGTGGTGCTGCGTGAGCTGGAGGAGGTGGACGGCAACCTGCAGGAAGTCTGTCTGGACCTGCTGCATGCCACAGCCTACCAAGGCACACCTCTAGGACAAACTGTGCTGGGGCCCTCCAGTAATGCCAGGTACGAGGGACTGGGGGACTCAAACGTTACTGAGGCAGAGTCCATTATAAGCGTTCTTGCTGCCTTTAGCAGAATGCCACTACTCAACAGCTCTGTCCTAAAGTGTGGTTTAGAAGTAGCTAATTATTGAACACGGCTACAACATTATTTACTGCAATGCAGCTGAAGCTGATCCCAAAGTCAAGATGGCTGTCAGAAACAATGCTGTTTCTTGTGTTCAATGCTGTCAGAAATGTGAGCCGTCAGGACTTGGTGGATTATATCAACAGCCATTATAAAGCCCCCCGGATGGTGCTGGCTGCTGCAGGAGGTGGGTCCCCAGCTTCTGCCTCCTAGCATGCACTATGAGAAAGGGAGGGTGGCAGCCCGCGGGTTAGTGCTTGACGGAGTGCTCTAATGTTATGAAATATGCCTTATCTCCAGGTGTGAATCATGAGGAGCTGGTGGGTCTGGCCAAGTCTCATTTTAGCGGAGTTTCTTTTGAGTACGAGGGAGACGCTGTCCCCGTGTTGTCCCCCTGCCGCTTCACTGGTAGTGAGGTGAGACTCGGGTTTTTGTTTCTCTCCTCGCAAAGTAAAGATGTCCCACTCATCTTTAGCTAGACAGCTATAAAATATACCAACTACTACTTCAAAGTTGATTTCCATTTTATAGGGTGTTTCTACATTTGAAGCCAAAATGATTCATACGCCTTACATATTTAGATTTAACATAATCTTTCAGTCTGACCGGCATGTTTCTTCTGACTGGAAGTAATAACACTTTGGAGGGGCTTAGCCAGAGTCCTGACTTAGATCAACTGGAGACTGAAGCTCATTAACAAAGATTAGTCATAAAATCCCACTGAAAACAGCCAAAAAGCTGCTCAGCAACTATAGCATATGTTTTAGCATTGTATTGTTTTTATGCCAAAAAAGACAATTCATTTTTATCTTTATTCTATTTCATTTTTAGTAAAATTTTAAAAATTTTTTAGACATCCCACTTTTAACTTAAATAAGAGAAAACAGAAAATATCCTGTTGATCTACAGAGAATTGCCTGTTTCATTTACTATGGCAAAACTTCTTACTTGACAGTATCATTTTAAATCAAAATCTGCCAGGGGTATGAATAATTTTGGCCTTAATGGTATCCTCAGGCTGAGATCTCTTATTTAATTTCCCTTTGCCATCAATGACGTATATTTGAAAGTATATTTTTAAAGTATACAACTTAAGGGAGGGGACAGATGGTGTTTTGAAGAACTAAAACTTTTTCTGTGGATATTTCTCTCTTTTTTTTAGAGCTTATATAGAGGTTTTACAGTCATTCTACAAAATCTTACATTATCCAATTCAGGTGTGATCAGTCTAAGCGATTTAGATGTTGATGTTAAAAATGACATGAAGAGTGAATTCGATACAACTGGACTCGGCGTGACTTCTGAAGGCGGTTCTTTACGTAGCATTTTATTTAGGTGTATCTGAGTAAAGGGGACTGGGTACAAATGCACGGCACATTTTCAGGTTTTATTTTGGAAAGATTTGAAAAACCATTTGTGTCTTTCCTTCTGCTTTACGCTTTTGATTGTAATGTGACATAATAGTTCAGCTGGTATCCAACTCACCAGACCAAGTCACGCTATCTACAGCTGGGTGGTGCTTCGTGCGGCAGACTTCACATTCATGAGAACTATGGGGGCGTTTCGGTATCATTGCAACCTTATTGACTTCTTATGTACAGATCCAGTAAAATCTGTGACTTCCCTTATAGATCCGTATGCGGGACGATGCTCTGCCTCTGGCGCACATCGCCATCGCTGTGGAGGGCGCTAGCATTTCCAGTCCAGACATCGTGCCCCTTATGGTGGCCAACGCCATCATTGGCAGCTATGACCTGACCTACGGCGGTGGGAAGGTGGGTAAAAGTCTAGTCTTTTTTTCTCTTTGTTCTGGTTTATGGAGCTTTAGGAACAGCAATGAGAGCGGTAACAATGATGTGTCATGTCTTTGTGGAAAAAAAAAAACAATCCCCTTTAAGCTTTGCCCACCCGGGACTCTCCATGTCTTGAGTGGCCATCATGGAAGGGTAAAGCATAACCCTCTCTAGAAACCTGAGTCAGGGGTCGCCCCCCTGCCTCCGGACCTGTTGGGAGGAACATGGCGAAAGAAAATTACACTTGACATAGTCGAGCAGTCAGTTTCTGTTCAGGGCTGGTACACCTGAAGATCCTCCGACTCCAGTCACCAGATTTCTTGGTTCGCCTCCATGGAAAGGCCTTTTACGCCACATGTTCTGTCCTCTCAGCACCTGAGCAGCCGTCTGGCTCGCCTGGCCGTGGAGGACAACCTGTGCCACAGCTTCCAGGCCTTCCACTCCGCATACAGTGACACGGGCCTGCTGGGCATCCACTTTGTGAGCGACAAGCACCACATCGATGACATGATGCACTGGACCCAGAACGCCTGGTGAGAACAGACTCCCCAGATAGCCACACTTATGACCTAAAGCTAAAAGGATAGTAAAACTCTGTTATCGTGATCAGTGCAGATGCTTAACGGGAATCCTGCTTGTTCTCATGCTTGCAGGATGAACCTTTGCACCACAGTCACAGACAGTGATGTCGCCAGAGCCCAAAACGCTCTGAAGGCCAGCTTGATCGGACAGCTCAATGGTACTTGGTCCGCTCCATCAGGGGGCTCTGCAGCCGTTACAGTTCAGACAGCAGTTTTCTTCAGGAGAAAATTAAATTTGTTGACTTTTTTTTTTTTTAAAGGATTTTTCTAAATTTCATTTCATAAAAAGAACATTGGTTTCAGCCTAGTGAGACATGAACATAAATGCGTCCTAAGCTGCAGGTTTGCAGACCCCCTTTCTTATCGTGCAGCTCAACAAAGAGCCATACACACCCCGCATCAATTTAAGCTAACAACCAGTCAATCTTGTAGGAACAACACCGGTTTGTGATGATATCGGCAGACACATCCTGAACTATGGACGGCGTATTCCTCTAGCAGAGTGGAGTGCCCGCATCGATGTAAGTCAATCCGACAGGACCTCGTTGTGCACTTGGCTTCCACGCCATGTTGCAGTGCCTTTTGAATTATTATTTTTTTTTTTTTTCAATTTTAAAGAGGCTTTGCTTCCTCCTTGCTAACTCCTCTCTTCTTTCAGGCTGTAACTCCCAGGATGGTGCGTGACATCTGCTCCAAATATATCTATGATAAGTGTCCTGCGGTGGCAGCCGTCGGTGAGTCCTGTGCCCTCGTTATTCTGTACGATCAGTCGGCATAGTTGTCGCCTCTCTAATCTGTCCTCTCCTCGTTTCCACCAGGTCCGATCGAGCAGCTACCCGACTACAACAGAATGCGCAGTGCGATGTACTGGCTTAGATTTTAGGAGAAGATCAGCTGTTCAGTTTCTCCCATTTCGTTCTCTACATCTCCTAGCCTTTCTTCTGTCATCACTGCGAACGTGAACAACGGAAAGTTGTTGACAACACAACCCCCCAAATTAGGTAACTAGTTGGCCATGAGGGAAGCCACCAGTGAGTCTTGAGAATATGCTCTGAAAATTGGCTGTGCTTATTATTTATCATCTGAGCTTTGTAGTGGAGACAATTGCAGTGAGCACAGACTTGGATTCATAATTAAGTTTGTAACACAATTCAGCCAATATCCAGTAAGACCAGATGGGGCAGCCAGAGTATATGTATACATTCTGTAAACATTTGTTTTATGTCCACTATTGTACATACCAGAAGCTGTCATTCAGACACAAATAAAAATGATAAACCGTTTGTGAGCTGTTTTTATTTTGGACGGCCCTCAACAATAATAAAAGAATGGCATAAATTTGTGTTGTCAGCTCAGGCGGGTGATGTAGATGTACGTTTAAAAAAAATGGTGCAATTTTCATAGAATGGGCGGGGGGGGGGGTTTAAGAAGAGATGCAAATTAAAATCCTAAAATTTGAAAATGTAGGGTGGGGTTTATCAACCACGTATTGTGATTATTATTTAAATTTGCACTGTTAAGATCATGGAGGTCAACCAGGCCGCTTTACACAAAACAGTGAATGCTTTTTGTTCCGTTTGTCCAGAATTTTTTTTTTTTTTTTTTGAGACTCCCAGCCTCCGTGATCCCAACCAAAAGGAGCATCACATTCATACCTCTTTGTACGTTTTAAATATATCTACAAATTGCCTTTTTGGAAGCTTTGTTGACCCACCCTCAGTGTTTTTCACTTAAGACAGTGATGGCCTGAGCAAGCACAACTGCTGCTCTAACAAAGCACAAACGTTTCACTGGATTTGAAGAATGTGGGGGTAGTGCAGCTCATCCAGGATGGCGCACCAATGTGAGCTGTGGCAAGAAGGTTTGCTGTTTCTGTCAGCGTCGTGTCCAGAGCATGGAGGTGCTACCAGGAGACAGGCCAGTAATCAGGAGACTTGGAGGAGGCTGAGGGCAGCAACCCTGCAGCAGGACCGCTACCTCCACCTTTGTGCAAGGAGGAACAGGAGGAGCAGTTAGAGCCCTGCAGGATGACCTCCAGCAGGCCACAGATATTCATGTGTCTGCTCAAAGGATCAGAAACAGACTCCATGAGGGGGGTATGAGGGCCTGACGTCCACAGGTGCAGGACATTTGGCATTTGCCAGAGAACACCAAGATTGCTAAATTCACCACTGGCACTTTGTGCTCTTCACAGATGAAAGCAGGTTCACACTGAGCAGACGTGACAGAGTCTGGAGACGCCGTGGAGAACGTTCTGCTGCTGCAACATGACCGGTTTGGCAGTGGGTCAGTAATAGTGTGTGTGGGGGGGGGGGGGGGGGGGGCATTTCTTTGGGGGGTCGCACAGCCCTCCATGAGCTCACCAGAGGTAGTCTGACTGCCATTAGGTACAGAGACGAGATCCTCAGACCCATAGTGAGACCATGTGCTGGTGTGTTTGGCCCTGGGTTCCTCCTAATGCAAGACAATGCTAGACCTCATGTGGCTGGAGTGTGTCAGCAGTTCCTGGAAGACGATGGTATTGACGCTTTGGACCGGCCCGCCTGTTCCTCAGGCCTGAATCCAGTTGAACACATCTGGGACATCATGTCTCGCTCCATCCACCAACGCCACGTTGCACCACAGACTGTCCAGCAGTTGGTGGATGTGTTAGTCCAGGTCTGGGAGGAGATCCCTCAGGAGACCCTCCACCACCCCATCAGGAGCTGCCCAGGTGTTGTAGTCAGGTCATACAGGCAGGTAGAGGCCACACACACTGCTGAGCCTCATTTTGACTTGTTTTAATGACATTACATCAAAGTTGGAACTGCCTGTAGTGTTTTTCTACTTTAAGTTTGAGTGTGACTCCAAATCCAGACCTTCATGGGTTAATAAATATGATTTCCAATGATAATTTCTGTGTGATTTTGTTATCAGGATATTCAGCTATGTAAAGAATGAGGTATTTAATAAGAATATTTCATTCATTCAGATCTAGGATGTGTTATTTTAGTGTTCCCTTTATTTTTTTGAGCATTGTTGTTATTGTTCGAGGTCTCCC
The DNA here is from genome assembly GCA_037039145.1 of Fundulus diaphanus. Lineage (NCBI taxonomy): Eukaryota > Metazoa > Chordata > Actinopteri > Cyprinodontiformes > Fundulidae > Fundulus > Fundulus diaphanus. The sequence goes on from CM073126.1 coordinate 39,834,043, forward strand.
TTGTGTCATCAAAACCACGTTAAATGGAAATGTGGTGTGGTACCAAGTCTTAAGAAAATTAGATCATGCCCAAGATGAGAGCATGCCCAAGATTTACGATGTTCCCTATGTGCACAGAAAAATAAACACACGCAGGGTTAAAGTACATCAGCAGGAAATGTGTGGGTTTGAAATGGGGAGGTGAGTTGACCCAAAGTCATAACCTTTTTGCATAAGATGTTTACACGCGTCCAAATAACATTTTTGTCAAGTTGGTTGGGATATCTTCTTAGAATAGGATGCTTTATTATCTCTAAAACAATGAGACTGACGTTCCCTTCTGTGTAAACCACTAAAAGCAGTTATAAAATGCATATTGATTATTTCCAGTATAATGAGAATCTGTTTACAGTAAAGACAGAGGGGCATTCACACTTTCTGACAGATCTTAATTATTACTCAACTTCCACTAATATCAAAGGAGAGCTATTTAAAGTTCAGTGCAATTGTTTTAAAAAGTGTATTAAAAAAGTGCATTAACTGCCATAAAAGGTTAAGCTGAAGCCTGCTCTGCCATATTTTATCTTTCACATGATGATGGAGATGACTCAGGTCAATATATCTCCAGGGTCACGTTGGCTCCATGACAGTGGTGCTGCTGGTGCAACCCACTGTATTTATTCGCCGCACTGACATCTGTATGATTGTTAATGGTTAATCTCTGCATTACTCAGATTAGCCCTTGGTCCTCCAGGGTCTAAGTATTGTTACAGTTCTGTGTTTGTAATCCTCCCATCATTAGTTAGATGAAGAAAAGTCCTTTGATGGGTTGGAACAAAATGTATTTATTTATATATCTGCAGCAGCTTGTTGATGCTGAACTCCTGATGTGGCTTTGTGCTGTGATTCCAAACTGAAGCAGATATCCAATTAATTAAAGGAAGCCATTGTGATTAGCATCACGTTATTTTTAGCAAAGGATGTGAAATGAAATGGGGGGGGGGGGGGGGGCACTCGGGTGTAAGGACGTAAGAGATAAACAGAGAGGGGATGGACCCAGTGTCTGAGAAGAGGACCAAAGACACAGACGGAGAGCAAGTTCAGTGAAAAATTCGCCAGAGAGACGGAGGGCACCGCAGATTCAAAGGGCACCGTGATCATCACCAGAGGAGCAACAAGTGCCTTTTTCTTAAGTTCTCAGCTTTTCTCTCCTGAGTAAGTACAGATTGTCATCTCCTTTTACAACCTTTATGAATGTAAGAAAAGGTTAAAGTTATTGATGCTTTTAATGATTTGTAACTTAACCCACGAAAGCTTCTCCAGAACATCGTAGAGTACTGAATGCTTTTGTCACCAATGCGTTTTTCCAAAGTTTGTTTTTTAAACCGGGGGATTCCACCACCCTATTCTCATTTGACACACAGATTAAATTGTCAAAGTTCGTCATAGAAATGTTATAAATCGACATATTTAGTTTAAGTGAATGTCATTATTAACAAGTATCTATAACTTTTCTAACATTTAAACGTTTTAAATACATCAATCAAAATATCTTATCTACCAAAAAAATTGCTTTTTCCTCCTATCCCATATATAAAAATGTAAATTTTCTGTGGCCTGGCTTTTCAAGCCTGGGAGTGTCAAAAATTCAAAGTAACGCTGGTTTTGATCAGTTTTTCTTTTTTCTTCTTCTTTTGTGTAAATCTAATTCTAAAGCTGTCAAAAGGTTTATTTTATTATCCCTCTGATGCCTGAAATTTGGTAGATTTGCAGTACATGAAAGATATATTTACCTGGTTTAAAAAAAACATGAAACTTTAAAGGAATTTCAGCAGCAGGGAATGGAAAAACCGATATAGATTAGATTGCAATGTACTTAAAGAATGCATTTTGGCCAAGGCAAAACAGAATTGCTGTTTAATATATGAAAGAGTTGAAGGAACAAAATCATGAAACAAATTTATTTAATCCACAAAATACGCAACCTGGTCAAACTCTAAAATAAATAAAAAATGACATTCGAAGACTGAGGGAAGCTTCTAATTAAAAAAAATCTCTCTTGCAAACCTTTATCTGATGCTCTGCAGCGTTCCAGCGGAGTAATTTGGATACGATTTTGTGCTTGCAGACAGCGCTGACCATGAGGAGTGTGCGCGTGTGGTTCTGCCTGGCTCTGCTGATGCCTTGGTGTGTTCAGAGCCAGATGAGCCAGCTCGACGAGGACACACAAAAAGACGTCCTGGCCATCGACTTCCTGAACCGCAATGGCGTGTTGAACTCACTGCTTCGCTCAGAGCACCGCCTGGTGCTCAGGCAGGCAAGAGCCCCGCGGCCAGCTTCCCGGGTGCCCAAGAGAGCCCAGCAGGGCTCCCGCTTTGCCCTTTCCCTGGATGTCCCCACCAGCATTCTCAGCGTGCTCATAGACCTTGCCAAGAACCAGGACATGAGGACCAAAGCAGCGGCCAATGCAGAACTCATGGCAAGAATAGGCAAGAGGAAATGAAAAGAGGCTGGAGGGGTGTGAGGGATCCAGAGCCGGCCCAAGACATAAGGGAATCAAGCGGCAGCGTAGTCTCAAAACCGTCAGGGGCAGCCCCAATAATGCTTTCATTTTCAGAGTGAACACAGGTCTTAGAATTCATTTTTGAATATTAAGAATTAGTGTAGTTTTATCTTTGCTCAGTTTCAGAATATTTTTTTAAAATACATTTTAAATTTAAGCAACATTTTAATTTCATGAGGAATTAATTGGATGGTTTTATTTCAGATGAGTCAAATTAGGAAATGTTCCAATTCAGTGGTGTCCAAACTTTTGGCCATGAAGGCCAAAATAGTCAAGGCAGAAGTACTGGCAGGCCCCGACAAAATAATTTTTCTTAGAATTTTTTCACTTGCTCAACAATGAACTATTAAAAGAATATTTAAATGAGATGAAAGTCATATTTTTATTGAAAAAGGATCATCTTAAAAATTTCTCAGTTTCTCAGCTGCAAGAACAGGGTTTGGGTCCCTCCTGCTTCAAAAATGCTTGGACCAAAGTCCATTAAACTCACTTGATGTTTCCTGATCCTATTTCCCAGGAAAATAGAATAAAAGCAAAAAAATATTTTAAGAAGATTTTAGTTTGTTTGCAACTATTCTGAAGGCCTCACGCCAGTAAAATGTCCACCTTGGAGGGCCAAATGTAAACCATAATTGACTTTAGGTTGTGAGTTGGATTAAATCATTCCACGGGTTGCACATGTCCCCAGGACTGCACTTTGAACACCACTGAACTAGATGTAAACATTCATGGAAGAGTATTAGCACAAACACAAATGTCAGTTTAATCTTTTTTTTTATAAGCTTTTTTCTTAGCTAGAATCATGTTTAATATAATCTCTTTGTCAAATTTCTTTGGTTTCTTGTGCGCAACCAATTCACTTAGGCCCCTCCTTCCCAACCAAATGTGTTCTGAAACTCTGCTGCTGATGGCTCTTTGCTGAAAGTCTGGTCCAGGCCCCATGAAACCTTGCGCCCGCTCTGAGAAAACCTCAACTCCCCTTAAAATGAGACTTTGTGACACGGATCTTTGTTTCACAACCAATTTAGTTGGGGTAAATCCCGTCTTTACAATCAGTGTTTGTTCCGTTCAACCTTTTCTACTTGTGCTAAACCGCTTACAACTCAGTCGATTAACTGACTCTGGAATCCAAACATGCCAACAGGATGATGTAAATATGTCACATACATGGCGCCAACTGTGTAAACGCCGGCGGAAGAGGCCGTCATTTTGTTTGAAACATTACTCGCCACCGGGCCACGCACTGTGGTGTGAAACAGCGTCTCTTGTGTTTGCATGTGTGATCTTAAATTAAAGGAAAAAAGTTGTTCAATTAAATCTAATGTGACGAACATTCTTCCTCCTCAAGTCTAATTCATTTCGGAGCCGATATCAGCCATGCTTAGCGTAATTACAAGCATCAGCAGGCCGTAAAAGCCCGAGGAAGGAGCCTGCGTCACCCACGGCAGTATCTGATGTGTGATAGCAGGACAAAGGCGTGGGCAGGATATTGACCTCTGAGGGAAGAACAGATCCTTTCTGTGGACCTTTGTTCCCTTATACTTAATAAATTTGGCTAACATGCCGCAGCTATTTTAGGTTAGATGCATTATCTGCTCTTGATTAGGCGAATGTCTGCCGGGATGAGTCATCTGTGCTCCTGCACTGAGCAGAAGATTTGAAGCAACAGGGGGAAACGAGCTGCTCGTCTGAGTTACGTTTAACTTCCTCTGTTTTGCGCTGGCCGCGGAATTGAATTATTTCATTTAAGAGGACTGCGGCTTTAATTATGCAGAAGCAAGATGTAAATAAAATGGATTAATATTGTGCAGTGAATAGAACTGAAAAAGTACACTTATAACGCACTTGAGCAAATGCAGGGTTACTAGTAAAGGTCCCCCCCCCCACACCCATTTCAGTGAGATAAGATATAGAATCACACCAATCGTCATAGCACAGTGGCCAGCAAAGATTTATAAATAGGGTCTGTTGATGCATTTAATAAGCGTCCTCCTCTGAGATGCCACAGTACTTACTTGGCCTTTTTAATTTCACAATTTCTTCACTGACTGATGTGGACAAGAACTGTTCTGTAACAGCCGAAGTTTCCACACAGAACAAAATCCTGGGTGCATGTCTCAGTGCTGCAACGAGCCTGGGGCAACGCAAAGGCAATCTTTCTCTAAAAATGAATATCTGAATGGTAAAAGTAAATAACTTCTATGCCTTTTTTTTAAAGCCTGATGATAAATAATGTCTGGAAAAGGCAATGGGAGCCACTAAAACTGTTTCAGATAGATGATCTTGAATAAATGTATTTATTTCAGTACCTTATAAAAATTGTATTGTGAGCAGCTGGACATACAGTTTAGAACAAATCAGCTGGAAAAAAAAAAAGCAAAAATGCTGAAGCCAAAGTTTATCAATGGCCACACCATGCCAGTCACAGAGTCACAGAGAAAATCGGGAAGCAGCGAGAGAAGGGAGAAAAAAGAAAGCTAAAAGTGGTTAACAAGCTTTAGTAAGCTTAACTCCCAGAAGGGAAGTACATATCACATCAGTTTTCAGAGAACATCTACAAAAATAAGTAAATGAATTAATTTTACACAGCTACATTCATTAAATTAACAATTTGATGTCCAAATACAGCAAGAGTGGACTGTAACACAAATTGCTTGTTGCGTTTAAATGTATTATAGTTTTTATTTGGAGTATAATATCGATATGCAGTATATCTTTAAATATCTGTCACAGTTAGATTTGTTCAAAGATTCAAAAGATTCAAAGATCCTTTATTGTCACCCCGTGTTAGACTTAGACTTAGACTTAGACTTTCTTTATTGTCATTTTGTATGCACAGAGTGCATACAGAACAAAATTTCGTTTTTACACAGCTCAGAAAGATTGCAGTAACTCTACAGGATACCTTGCAGTGAATTACAGTACAGGATAAAAAGTGCAGTGATAAATCGCAGTCACTTTACGGGATAAGTTTCAATAGATTTCCGGATAAAGTGCAGCAGTGAACAGTAGGCAGTTGAAATATAACCAATGTAAAACAAATATAAACAAATATGCAGTAAGGTGCATCAGTGATTTACCAGTAGACAGTTGTGCAGCGAGCTGCAGCAGTGATTTAAAAGTAGGCAGTTGCATTGTAAACAGTTTTGCAGTACGTTTCCGGGTAAGGTGCAGCAGCGATTTTGCAGGATACGATACAAATGTGCAAATGTGCAAATCAGCTAGTCGAGTGTGGTACACAGTCCGTTACAGAGGTGCAATTTCTTTTTGGCCACTCCGGCTAAGAGTACACATAAGAAAGACAAACAAACAGGCAATGAACAAGGGTTATAGATATTATATATTAGAGATATTAAATAAATAAAAAGATGACGATTCAAAAGTTTGTATGAACTAGTTGTCCTTCATGAGTCCAACAATTGTTCTTGGGCACTCTATATATTAGTTTTATGAGAACTCGCCCAACCTTCAACGCAGTATGCCATTTAAGGGAAAACCAGAGAACAGCACAACATGCTCAAACATTTATCATCCAAATCATCCACTTGTGTTAAAATGTGTTTTTGTGCCCATGCTTGTTATTGACGTACAAGTCCTATGCTTCAATATGTGTGTTTAAAAAATAATAATCAAGTATACGGGGAAAACTACAGACTAGTACCATAGGCTACATCCTTTAATTGATTCAATGCAGGTGTTGATCATGCTCGGCAGTGACAGAGAGGGGTCCGTTCCTTGTCCACATGCCGGCTCAAAAGCCGGCTGCAAGCGAGGAGAGCGGTTCAAGTGCAGTTGAAACACACAGAAACTCTCACAACAAAGGTTTACTGTTTAATCAGCCGCTACAAAAAGGCGACGCACCAAAACTAGATAAAACAAACAACATAACAACAGCTTCACACTCTTCATTTTATTTTATCTTCTCAAATGTTGTTTGGCATCGAAAACAGAATGCTGTTTTTGTGACATTGACTTGGCGGATGCAGGAGGTCTGCGCTGCGCGCCGGCTGATGCGCCAATTTACGCGGGGCTGCTGACTCCGCCTATTTGAAGAGCCGTCAACCTGCGCCGGCGCGTAAATGGGGCTGACTTGGAAGCAGTTCGCCTTTGGAGTAACTTCTTCACATGAGCGGAACACAGGCAAAGTAGGTTTAAATAGTTTCCCTCTCGTCCTTTCAAGTGTTTTTGTAACATTCTTTTACTTTGCCATTATTTTGTTTAAATCTTCTTCTTGCTTTGGTCATTATTCTGCTCTGCTGAAATGTTTCATTTTCATTTGCGTCTTGTTTGTCTTCTTTTTTTGGTTGCAAGTAATTTGGCAATATTATCAGCAGTCTGTGCCGTGTACGTAGACAAATATTTTCTTTGTAATGATAATTTCCCCGGTAAAACAGTTTTACATATGTATCTCTCTTCTCCAGGTGCACCGTGATAATTAAACTTGTGATCTGAACACACCTTGTTTGAATCTGCTGACACATCAGTGACGTAAATGTGGGAAACGTATCCATCCCATCAGCCTCACTGTAAATGTCTGCTTGACCTCTGACACAGTAAATAATCGGCACCATACAACCTCGTGTTAAGATCCATATGAAGGGAAAAATTATCACAGATAATTTACCCCAATCTCTCTCCTTTTTTTTCATTTTCTTTTAGAGCAGAGGTAAAACAGAGAATCTGTTTAATTTTAGGCTGGTGTTGATCACACATTAAAACCTTCGTCTTTGACTCAAAACAAGCTCCTCTAATGGTGACTAACGTTTTTTGATTGAGTCAGCATGACATGAGTCAGGTTTTATTGCCCAGAGTCCTAGAGAGATCTAAAACAAAGGCTGCAAACAATCACAACATTCTAAGCACATAAAATTACTAGTAGATTCCCCCCAAAACAGGCTTTATGGTTACACTTATAAATATCATTTGACTTTTCCTGGGCTTTAGGATCTTGGGCTCAAATGGCACATATGGGCATAAAGCAAAGAGAAAGTCCAAGCAGCCAAATATATTATCAGCAAACAGTTTTTTTTATGCATGGCACCCCAAAATATCCTGGCCTTCCAAGCACTGCTTTGGAACATGACATTAAAATCAGATACATATCAAAATGAAACAGTTCATGGAGAAAATTAAACAGCATGGGATGTTTATTTTATTTGACTCAGCATCCCTCCTGTATTCAGGAAGTCTAAACGTTTTTTATTTTATTGAAATCATTAAAGTGTCCAGGGTTGTTGGTGGTGGTGTTTTTTTTTTTTTAAATATTATTTAAACATGTATTTTGTTTTTTGGGGGCTTCTGAACCCTGTAACAGTCGCGGTTTGTGTTACTGGGTCAAAGTGTGGTTGCCTCTGTGTGGGAGTGTCCATGGGGAGTTTCTCAATAAAGCTGACAACTGGCCACAAGATCAACAGTCATCCGCACAAAGTTCAGTGACCAAGTGTTGCAAGTGTCGATGTATCAGTGCTGAGGTTGAGGGGTCCAACTGAGCCTGGATCAGAGCTGGAGGAAGAAGGCAGCCTCTATAAGGATTATGTTCAGAGAAACCTGAGGACAGTCCTATTTTTCTAAATGTAAGATGGTATATGTTTGCCTAACTGTGTAGATCGTTGTGGTTAAAATATGTTATTTGTGGATTCGGTCATTTAATTTCACTTGGTTTATTTGAAATGCCCAGTTACCATTCAGAGCTGTTGCCATTTGGATGTTAACTTGCATTGAAAGGGTAGTTGTGAGACCACTGTTGCTTTTAATTGCAGGTCTGCGTCTTCTCACATGGATTATGCCATGAAGTCTCTCAGCCTTCTGACTCCATCCTCCCTGTCAAAGTAAGAGCTGTGCTCCACCGGTTCACACGATAAAGCCGCCTTAGTATGCTAAGAAGGTTCAAGCCACAAGATTTCACTCAAACCACTTGTGTTTCCTTAGAGTGGTCTCGTCGAGCGTCTCAGCCAGCGCCTCCGTGACCTCTCAGCTCCTCTCGGGTCGAATGCCTCGACCAAAGCCCTTCAGGGTAACGAATGGGGACCGCAGCGTGAAGAAGGGGATTATGGCAGAGAGTCTGCTGGACCTGACGAGTAAGGTGAGGGGACGGGGGAAACTAAGTTCAAACTGAACCCTGTATAACCAGGTAGGGCTGAAACCATTAGTCGACAATGTCGATGATTTAAAAACTGTCGCGCAAAAATCCATGCGTCGACGCGTTGTTTAAAAATATATAAACATTAGTGTGGTCTCAATAGTTAACTTTCAGTGGTAGTTTAAAACCACATGCAGTTCACTAAGGCTGCAGCAGAGAGCAGTATAGTGTCGGGACCCCGGTGTGCAAACTGCGCCCCATTATGTGACCCTCTCATGTGACTGCAGCTCCATGCAGTAATGGCCCAAAGAAGGCACTAAAGTTAGTAAAGTTTCATATATTAGTCTTTCTTTGACACAAAAAATTAAGTTTCAGATTGATTTTAGGCGAGAATGTAGCTGTGTAAAACTGAAATATCCGCTTGGTTTATTAAAACATGGATTAGTTATGAAATGGCTGTTATGTCTGTTCTGGCTGGGCTTCACCCAGCTGTGAGCTGAACGGACGGTGAAACTAATCAGCTGCTGCAATTCAATCAGACGATATCTATCTGTTATTGGGATTATTTCAGGGTTCATTTATCACTTGGATTAATGGTTGCAATTAAAGGGAAGCTACACGACGGGGTAGTTTTATTTAACATTCATGTCTGACTAGAGCGGTGGAGTTAAAAATGGAAGAGAATAACTTGCTCGTTTTTTATATTGATGCTGGGAATATTGCCTAATTAAAGAGAGCATGTCTGACTGCAAACATGCTGGTGAAGATTCTCAGTCATCCAGGTCATGGTCATTCCAAAAAAAAAAAAAAAACTGACTGCAAACATATTAATATGCTCCTCTTTTTCACACTATAGATTCAAATCTTTGAAGGTCAAAAGATGGTTTTAAAAACATTTTTACAATAAAGAAGTCCACTGTGATAGAAATATTCAAAATGAAGTTAAATTTAAAAAATATTTGGGTCATTAATGAAGCTAATAAAGGATTGTGACAAGAGGCAATAAAGAGGCATTCAAATGTGTGTAGACAAGAATGGGTAAGTCAAAATATTTACAAGCAGCAGAACTGATGATCATACAAAATAATTGATTAGTTGACTAATCAAAAAAATTATAGATTGGTCAACTATAAAAAATAAACGTTATTTGCAGCCCTATAATCAGGTTTTATAGTATCAAGGATAGCCTGGTGCTGTCCAATGTCCGGTGAAAAAATATGGCTTCACCTGTTTTGACCATTCTTCCTTCCAAAATGGCCCAAGCTCACTTAAATAGGAGAGTGTCTGTAATGCTATTTTTAAGTCTTGGCACAGATTCTGAATTACATCCAGTCTGGACTTGGACTGGGCTGTTGAAATACATGAACATGCTTTGTAATACCTTGTCACATCGATAGTGGCGCAAGTGCAGGATTGTGGGGTGTTTAGCTCAAGCAGAAAAGCAAAGTTATTCAAGTCTTTTTTTTTTTTTTTTTTTCCTTGGTGTCAAAAGGGTGGGGAAATCTATATAAAACATGTTACCAGCTTTAAACAGCAATGGTAATATCAAACATTGATATTGGTACATCCCTCACCTATACCCTTCCACTGTAGCTCTGGTTGTAAGATTTTACAGCTGGAGACGGATCTCCTTCTAGGATTTTCCTGTATTTAGCTGCATCCCCATAGTACCATGCTGCCCCCACCATGTGTTAGAACAGAGGTGGTGTCCCTGGGGGGCTATGTAGTCATAGTTTTGGTCACTTATTCAAATTTGTGGTCTACATGATATAGGCAAAGTTCGTCTCATCTGAGCAGAGGACTGTGGCCCATGCGTTTAATGTCCCTTTCATGTCTTGTGCCACACTGTGGCTGCTGTTCTTTCCATATGTAACTAAAAGATACATTTATGGAGCTCATGACTGATTTCAGAGCCATGCATTTTCTCACCAGAGGCATAGAGCGCTGCAGCTCCTTCCAAAAGTATGAACCTCCCAAGCGTTGACAGCATAGCTGTGTATTTACTGGAATTAGTGGTGGACACGGAAGTAGATTTCTGAAGAGGGTTAGTATGACTGGATTTTAACTGTTTTTGGAGTAAAGAGTGCTGAAGAAAATGCACACCAAACCTAAATTTAAAAACTTGTATAATTTACTCTCCCACTTCAATATTGTGCATAATTTTGTGTCTCACATGAAATCCCGATAAAAATTTGTTTGTGGTTGTAACAGGGTTATGCCTTTTCAAGGCACTGAATGGCCTGCCTCATATCTGTGAATCATGTCCATGCAACGGAAATAAGACAACCTGGATTTAAAAGTCGTGATGCGGCTATAATCCGTCTGCTGAAAACAGTTAACCTATAAATATGTTGTTCAGCATAATTTTGGAGTTATTCTACTTTTTTTCATTATGTTGACTGCCTTTATTTTTCTGTTCTTTGCTGGCACCAGGTCGGTGACTCTTTCAGTTTACAGTGCATCAGCGCCTTGGTTCTGGATGAAGATGGCACCGGTGTGGAAACTGAGGAGTTCTTCCAAACACTGTCAGAAAACACGGTTCTCATGGTCCTGGAGAAGGGACAGAGGTGGACTCTACATCCTGTAAGGCTCTTTTTTTACTGGAATGGCCACTAGATGGCGCTATTGATTATCCAACGCTGGGCTATCCTCACAACATGCTGATGTCTTTATTTAAGGCAGAAAAATGTTGGTTGTTGTAGAACTGATTTAAAAAAAACATAGGAATTTTGAGTTTCCTCCTGAGAATATAAACATTTTCTTTCATGATTAAAAAATTCAAGGCAAAGGATTAAATAACAAAGATAAGAGATTTGAGTGTTAATGCAATCAACCATCAAAGTAATGCTGGCACATACATTTAAATTCTTTTGTTTGTTTTCACTTCCATCTTATTGGCCATCTCTGACCTCTCTGTGCAGTCAAAGTGTATGCTAGCGTAAGATGCTTCTGCCAACAAAATGTTCTTCCAACCAAATGACGACTCTTCTGTGGCTCAGTCTGAATCCCCTTAATAATGCCTCCTAGCTCCTGTTCCTTGACCTTTCATGAGGTCAACAGTAAGAACTCTATCGTGGGGAGGAAAGAAGCTTCGGACTATCTATGCTAAATTCAGACAGCCTTTAACTCCGTCATTACGTGATGTAAACGCACATGGATGAAGAGAGTCAAATTTGAGCCTAAGGCCTTCCGAAAATGAACTATAAAGTGCGCACTCTCTGATACGTCATGTCACGCAAAGGATTGTGGGATACCTAAAGGGTTCTTAGTGCTGGTAAGGGACGTCGCGGGGTTCCTAGGCAAAACTAGTAGACTGCGCGAGCATTCAGGCTACTTTTCCTACCTCCTTCCTTACTGACTGCACTATTCGGACAGCACCTATGATGGTGCCCGCTGACGGACTTCCGCTTTGGCTAGAGTCCTTGCTCCATAAGGGTATTCGGACTGAGCCTGTATCCCCTTTTTGTCGCCTTGCAGAACAGCCCGTGCAGACTTCAGTCCATCGAACGCCACCTTCAGCACCGCACAGATGTGGCCAAGCTGACCTTCGACCTCTACAAAAACAGCCCAAAGGATTTCATTGGCTGCCTGAATGTGAAAGCGACGCTGTACGGTGCCTACACTGTCTCCTATGACCTGCGATGCTACGCAGCCAAAAAGATGCTCAAGTGAGTGGAGATGCTTTAATTTTATATCTGAGACTTTGTTCTATTTGAGTCATGCAGATATAGCTGAAGGCGTCCAGGTAACCTTTGCAGGGCTTCTGGCTGACCAATGATCTACAGTCAATTTATAAACAAGCAGGGAGGTCAGTTCATTTAACTTGAGTGATTGGCTGACCTGAGTTTTATGATCGCCTATAATTTACCTCTAGTCTGACCTATGACCAACGTTGCTGTTGGAGCCCCTTACCATGATTCTGCCATTGCCAGTGTGCTGACTGTAGCATGCAGTGTTAGTTTTGCGTTTTCCCAGAAGCTTTTTTTGGATCTCATCTTGCCAAAGGGCTTAATCCACCTGTTTACTGTGTTCCCTACATGGCTTGAGGAAGAAACAAGATGGGATGTGTTTATATCTTGGCAGTAGTCTAGGGGTTAAAGTTCTCCATCGCTGCGACAGATTTCCGTCATTTGGAAAATGAGCGCAAAAAGTTCCGTCTAGACTTTTTATGCAAGGCATTAAACCGAAGCTGCTTTCATCCAATGAAACCTGGCAGAGCCGGGACATTAGCCAATCAGAAAGAGTTGGGTGGGTCTTTGTGAAGCAGACATCTGCCAATCTGAGTTTTATCTGAGTTTTATCGGTGTTTCATCATTTTAACTTTTGGGAGAGGATTTTAAAGTGCCCTCAGATGGCCTGAATGAAAGTAGCGGTGGTCAAAGTTTTCTTTGGATTTATGCAAACCAGCAGGTCATAAAGTTCACCGGAATGAACAGCTGACAACAGCTTCATCGGTAAGTGTGTCTGTCGCTGCTCCTGCAGTTAATTAATGAATTATTTCCACCTGTGGCCATGTCACCTGTCAGCGTGTATTCCCTCGCTGCCAGTAACTTAGCTGATAAACCAACCAGGGATCTCCTCATGATTTGCTATTCGTTTTATTTAAAACTCAGAGTTACGCGCTAGCTTAGGCTAATTTAGCATGGTGCGCTTTTTCTTTTTTCTTTTCTTTTAAGAACAGTCTGAATGTGAAACAGTGTCCTGCATTTCAATGGGTCTGATTCAGAAAAAGTAAAAAAATTCCACCTCCGCTTTTCTGTAACAAAGAAGGCAGAGCTGCATCGGCTGTCAGTCAATAAGCAGCAGCTCCACCTCAGGAGCAGCTGCTCACCAGGACACTCGTTAAATAAAATCACAAGGATTTTGATGCATGCAGATTATTAAGGAAACTACGTCAATAAATAAAAAAATAAACTGCAGCTACAATATGGACTGGAGAACGGGTTCTAACTGGGTGCGGCCAGAGAAAGGCGATTCTCAGAAAGCTTTTATGAAGGGGGGGGGGGGGGGGGGGAGACGGCAGGTGGCTCTTCCTAGGCGGGGACACAGATTACATCCTGGACAGGTCACCAGTCACAGGGCTAAAATACAACTGTTTTATTAGACTTCAAAAAGTTAAATAATGCCTTTTTTATAAACTCATGAGTTGTGATAATTAATTGCTGTGCAATAATAGGAAAACAGACTGATTATTGTAATGTGCGATCTGTGTTGAATTAAAATATGACGTCATCATAGTGTTGGTTATGTGTCCTGCATTGTCCATGGTTGTGGTTGGCCTTGCATGATCATAGGATTGGTTTATATTGAATGTGACAGGGAGCCAGTGGAGGTAATGTACAGGAGTGAAGTAGATGATGTAATGATGCAAGCTGCTGTCTTTGTACTAGCTGCAGTTTGTGGAGGCTTTCTGGAGGACAGGGAGGGAAGGGAGCTGAAATTGTAAAGTCAAGAGGTGAGTGGACTGTGAACCAGTTTGGCAAAAGTGTGAAGGAGGAACTTGATGCTGCCGAGATGAAAGTTAACCAGGTGATGATGTGGAAAGTGAAGGAGAGGATGGGAGGCTGTCCAGGAGGACGCCAAGGCTCTGAAGCTGAAAGGTGGGAGAGATACAGGAATGGTGAATGGATATTGTAGACCTACCAGATTTGGTTAATGTTGACTTTGCACAATAAGCAAGTGAGGTAACTGATGTGGCATGATGTCCACGGCCCGGGAATATATGGGCTGACTTGAAAAAATTTTCAGTCAAACTGATTATTTTTGCTTTAACCCATGCAGTAGTGCCATCGTCTTTCTATTTTGGATAATTGATTGAATAGATCTGCATGAACTCAAAGCTTGGGATATTGCTTTGTAACCCCTCCTCGTATTAAACTATCCCTGAACTCTCTGCAGTGTTCCTTGGCCTTCATTATGCTCTTTTGTTTACTGGTGTTCTCCAACAAACCACTGAGGTCTTCTCAGAACAGCTGTCAAATATTTTGCTTTAGTACCACAGAGGGAAACTAGGATTGCACAACTCGTCTAAAGAATGGACCTTTTGATTTGAACTGCTATAGATCTGTCGATATGAATTCTGGTCTTGATCGAAACCCCCTTTTTTTTTTTTAAAGCCGAATCTGTATCTACAAATTGCAAACCAGTTTTTAAACCACTTTTTAGTGCATGTTTTTTTTACTCCCTCATCCATGTTTCAGTGACCTTTTTATTTCCTAAGCACCAATTTCCAGATGCACCTGAAATGGAAAACTGGAGTTTATTATTTGCCCACTATTTTGGTGGCAACATGGTGAGCTCACAGAAGAACAAAGGTCAGATTTTAGTGAAATTAATTTTGAGGTGTTATGTCATCGTTGCTGAGATCGGCTGGTTTTCAGCTTTGATACGGCGCTTCGGCCAAAGAGGATTATGGTTTGCAGACTTGTCAAAAATGGTGCCCAGAGTGCTGTTCAAAAGACTTCAGAGGTCTTGGAGAGCAGTTTGTTGAACTGTGGTTGATCCTAAAAAAGGCTTTGATCTCTTTTACAGAGCCCAGAAAGTAATCAATACCCCCCTCCATCTGCAAACTTGGTGGGCAGTAAACGGGTTTTCCTATAATGTTTAGAAATGAAAAATGGGACATTATCTATTTTCAGCTGCCTTTATTCTGACACTCTATAAAATTCTTTGCAATCAGTTGCCTCCAGAAATAATCAAATTTGTAAAATTAGCCTAAATGTCTGTAACGTGACCTCAGTATAAATACGGCTGCTCTATGAAGGTCTCAGGGGTTTGTTGGGGATCATTGGTGAATAAATATCATGAAGACCAAAGAACGCGGCAGACAGGTCAGGGATAAAGCTGGTGAGACGTTTAAATTCAGCCATCAGAACACCCTTTCACAGTTTGCCACAAGCCCAGCAGGGGAGATGGCAAACATTCAGAAAGTGCTGGGGTTTCATGAGGGGGGAAAAAAAACAAAAAAAACTTTTGACATGCAAGGAAAAACGGTGTTGCAGAAAACTTGCTCCGCACGTGCACCAAACCCCACAATAATACACGGACATGCTTTTCCTGAGCAGACACGTTGGTGGAAGTTAATGGGAAGATAAATGGAATAAGCACCAGTTCAGTGATGTTATACATACAGCCAGCGCTACCATAGACTGGTTTAGATTAAAGCATATTCATAATGGAATGGCCAAAGTTCAGACCTAATTCCAAGACTTATAAATTTCTCTTCATGGATTTTCTGCACCTAGTCTGAGCTCGAGTTATTTTGCAAAGAATGATTTTTTTTTTTTATATGAACAAATCTGGTAGAAAGATGCCGTGTAAGGTTTGTAGCTGTGATTGCATTGAAGTGTGGTTCTACAGTGTATTGATGGCAGTGATGGATGCTCAACACCTCAGCACAGGCCACTTTACGCCATTTACACGCCGCTTTTGGTGGGTCTGTCACATAAAACCTCAAAGTATACTGAAGTTTGTTATTGTAGGCCGATTTAAAAACATGGAAATCTTCAGGGGTGTGAATACCTGTGCAAGCCACTGTATGAACTTGGGCCTGAAAATGTGACTTTTTTTTTTTTTTTTCTGATGAGAATAAATTTGTGGTAATATTTTTGTGTGTGTTTCTGCCTCTGCACAAGGGGCATAACCATTTCTGCACGCTCTCCTCCTCATCCTGCCTTTCCTCTGTGCCTGCAGGGAGGCTCTTCGATGGACCATCTTCTCCATGCAGGCCACGGGTCACATCCTGCTGGGCTCCTCTTGCTACATCGAGCAGCTGCTGGAGGAAGAGGAGCAGGCTGAGAAGAGGCTGGCACTGCCACAGGAGAGCAGGATCAGGCAGCTCCAGAGCAGGCTGCTGGGGAAGATCTCCTACTGATGATGCTCCGAGGACCAAAGCAGCCGTGCCGTCTCCTAGATTTAGGTCGCAGTGTAGACGTCACACATTGGAACAGATGGGCAGTTTGTATCCGTTAGTTTAATGCATCAAACCCTTAAAGCTTTGGAACTCTTTTTGCTGTTACAGTTTTTGAATTTTGAAGTCAACAGTTTGTTCCTAAGAATGCACTTGTACTTTCTGCTATGTAAGTTATTCCTAAGGAAACGTAATAAATAAAAGCACCTTGTTTTATTCCTCTCAGCCTTATACTCGAGCGGCGAACAGAATAAATTCTCAGGCGAGTTTCGCCGTGCTCTGGGAGCCCATTAATCCGGCTTTATGTGTGGCTCCAGATCATAGTTGCTGTAATTGGCAGCAGGTTCAGCTGTCTCGCCCACGCTTCCCTAATTGTCGCCTGGTCCGTACTGTCCTGTCAGCTGCAGCCTGCCCGCGATTCTGGAAACCAGAGGAGGAAGAAAAGGGAGGAATACAGGGAAGGGCAAGCAGCTGAAGGGGGGTGGCAGTGAGCCATTAACGGAGGTGCTGGTTACAGCTGGAGGCAGAAGCGTCTATTTTGCAGGAAAGCGGCAGAAGTGGGGCAGATTTTGTTCAAATTTGGTGGTTTTTATCCTGGAAAAAGAAATGTCAGATTCATCAGTTTGTGTAAATGTGGCTCACTTTAAAGTTGTCAAGCAGTTTTTAAAAAGCTCTCGGGCAGGGTGGGAATCATTTTATGATTATTAAAAAAAAAAACAAAAAAAAAAAACTTTGTTGTGAATTTTCTACATGCTCAGCAATAAATGAACTAACATTTAATGAAACAAAGATGCAGCTGTGGCTCTGAAAAAGGTTTGCCTTGATAAGAGAGGAGTATGATGTCCTAACTTTTTGTGTCAAAGGTTTTCCATTTTTGTGGGTCCAGAAAATGTATTAACAAGAACACTTGCTGTGTTTAGCCCAGTTTAGTAAATGGGTGTGCCCAATACTTTGAGTGAAACACTGCTGGATGTTTGTGGCCTGACTTACTATATTGAAATAAAAAAAAAACACAACCAAATATTTTCCATTTAAGACATTCGTGGTTGGGGAAAAATGCTCAAATTGTAGAAATTGGCAACCTTCATCAGATCCATTTTACTGGAGGGCCAAATTTGTACCATTCTTGAAATGGAGCTTAAGCGGAAGTTCAATCCAATAAACTCCATTGCCTACCTCCATCCAATCAGACTCATCCGCCTCCCACACAAGCCAATCAGCTTTGAACTGCTCCTCTACAAAGCCAATCAGCATCCTGGGTTCATCTTAAAAGAACTTCAAATCCACATCTCAGCCTTCTACCCAGCAAGCAAGCAGTGGCTGTGCAATGTCTGATTTGCACTCTGACTTGATTCAACCCACCTCCATCCCCTTCTCCACCATCGTAGCCAAGCTCCGTCTGGCTTCCTATGGTGCTCCTTCAACCTCGTCCCTATCGGAGTGTAATTCCTCCCGGACTCTTACAGCATTCCCGGTCACATCTCAATCGGTCCGGCAGAAGACCGCCATGTTGAGCCTGGTTCTGCCAGAGGTTTCTTTCCAAAGGGGAGTTTTTCCTCTCCACAGTCGCTTCATGCTTGCTCATCATGGCCAGTTCATGCAAACCTGTGTTTATCCAAGTTGGACATCCATCTTTCTGGGTCCCTGAGTGAAGTACTGGTACCAGCTTATGCAGTCTACTGGGTCCCACCAATTCAGCTCAAGCAGATCGTCTCGCCAACCAGCATCTAAGGACTGAACCAACTTGGTCTATCTCCCCTCCACCACCAGTTTCAGGCCTTGGGGAAAACATCCCTCTTCTCATACACCTGCTTATGCATATTGAAGTATAATTCAGCGTGAATGTTTCCTGCCGAGGTCTGAGCGCCAAAGTCTTAAAATATTGTATCAATAAAATTCTTCTAGTTGTCTTTTCTTTCCGTGTGTTTTTCAGATGGAACTGCAGTTGGTGGGGGTGGCACACAATTATTTCAAAGGCTGCAAATGACCCCTGGGGATGCAATATGGATGTAAACTTTATTTTTTTTAATGAATTTGGCTGTTGAATGTTTAATGTCCTTAAATTAAATGGTGAAAAAGGTCAGATCTGAATATTTTTTGAGACTTGTATCAAAAAAGAGAAATCCTACAGCTTTGTTTGATAAAATCAGGGCTGTTGTGTCTACTTTTGCTCTACCCCATTAATGTGCACTCAGAACTCAGAACTGCAACAATTCATTTTTTTTTTTTTTTTGTGAAATTAGAGAAATTAATGCCCAAATCTCCCCTATGCTATCTTGTTCTGCTAATGAAGCACCTCCTACTCAGCGGCAGCTGATGTTAATTTGTTTTGCTTTTTTTCGGGAGGAGGGGCACAAACGTCAGAAAAAGGAACACCATGTATTCCTTGTATGCTTTACTCTCCATTTAAGAGGAAAACCCCTCCCACTCTTTGTCATCACTGTTTTCCATGTGATCCTCTGGCTGATTGTTAATCAATGGGCCTTCTGTTACATCACATCGACATGGTTACTTTAACGTTTTGGGTTATATTTTATGTATTTGTAGTTTGAACGAACAAACTTTGGGAAGAGACGTGTATAATTATCTTTTAAAATGTGCTAAAAAACTATTTTCATGTTTTCACCTTAAAGTTGATGTGCACCTACTATCTGTTGTAATTTGCATACATTTATTGGATTTGGCCTTTATACAGATTAAGTCTAGTTGAGGAATACTGATTTTTAAGTGAAACCTCTTCCAACATTATATAAAGTCATAAAAATTACAGAACAGTACAAGTGCACATTAAAATTGTGTCAAAATGTGTACCATGATAAAATATTACAACGCCATAACTATGAACAAAAGCCTATTGCCTTTTCTCAACATGAATTGACCATCATATTAAAGTCGCAGAGAAGGCAGAGTTTCAGCTTCTTTTGGAGATGATTCCAGGTTAATGATGCAGAGTAAGAGAAATCCTTAATTCTGTATTGACTGAATGTAGTGATATCATGGGATCAGAGGCTCTGACTGGTGTGTTTAGGTGACATTTAAGAAGATAGATGTGAATTATAGATAAAATTATCCAAATGAAAAACTGTGTATGGAGAGGGCAATTTAAAGAATACATGGTGCAATGTTGAGTAAGATTCCAGGTATAAACCTTAATGCTTCATGATAAGCAGAATCTAATTGAGAAAATGTGTGACGGTATATAGTTGTCAAATATCCAAAGGAGGTAGGAAGGTTGCAGGAAAACCTTGGCTAAAAGACAAACATGACCTGTTTCTATATAACGTGCCTAAACGTAGTCTTACTTAATAAAAAAAGAAGATTCCCGATACGAGTTGTAAGTTTTGGTTAATCACAATGCCAAAATATTTGTAGAAAGACACAAGCTCAATAGAGGAACCTTCTGTGTATAAATTACAGGGCGGGAACAGCTGGCAGCATGAACTTGTTTTTGTCTGTGTTCAGTACCAGTCTGAGTAGTCGTAGTTGTAACTGGACGTGATCAAATGTAGACTGCAGATGCTCAAAAGCCTTTGCAACAGTGCGAGAACAACAGCAAAATCAATAGTACCATCAGCATACAGATGGACGGAAGCATTTGTGTCTAGACCTACGTTATTTATATAAATAGTAAGCGGTATGGATCCCAAATCTCCATTCAGTTTTTTAACACACTGCTTTTGGTTTGACAAGTCATCACGAAAACAGCTGAGAGCACAGTCAGTCAGGCCAACATCAAGCTGTTTTTGGCACAAAATGCCATCACTGATGGTATCAAAGGCCTTTGAATGGTCAATAAAGAGGGCAACACAGTAATTACTGGTGCCCTGTGGATGTAAAATGTCATTAACTACCACTGAGGTGGCACTAACTATACTGTGCTCATTTCTAAAACTAGACAGATCTTTTGAAAGAATAGCGTGTGAATAAAAAATAAGTTGGGTATTTACCAAGTGTTCAAAAACTTTTGCTAAATTGAGGGCCTTGAAATTGTTTTAGAATTGTTTAAGTCTGAGGGGTCACCATTTTATAATAAAGGCAAAACATGCTTTTTTTTTGCAAATTTCAAGGGCAATCTTCTGTTTATATGAAATATAAAAAAATATAGCACACTGGTTTTGCTATTATATCTGCAGCCAGGTATAGAGAGTATGTAGGTAAATTGTCTTGGTGTGCTGACTTTTTAGAATCAAGCGTCCTTAGGGTCTTCTGAACGTCCCCAATGGAAAAAGGAGTGAAAGAAGATATAAAGACACTTGTGTCAATTAGGCACAAAAACTACCTCTAGCCCAGGGACCCTTAAACTCTAAAATCTGCCCATTATACCTCCACATCAGTGGTGTTATTAAACCTATTTAGGGGGCATGCAAATATATATATACACTACCGTTCAAAAGTTTGGGGTCACATTGAAATGTCCTTATTTTTGAAGAAAAAGCACTGTACTTTTCAATGAAGATAACTTTAAACTAGTCTTAACTTTAAAGAAATACACTCTATACATTGCTAATGTGGTAAATGACCATTCTAGCTGCAAATGTCTGGTTTTTGGTGCAATATCTACATAGGTGTATAGAGGCCCATTTCCAGCAACTATCACTCCACTGTTCTAATGGTACAATGTGTTTGTTCATTGGCTCAGAAGGCTAATTGATGATTAGAAAACCCTTGTGCAATCATGTTCACACATCTGAAAACAGTTTAGCTCGTTACAGAAGCTACAAAACTGACCTTCCTTTGAGCAGATTGAGTTTCTGGAGCATCACATTTGTGGGGTCAATTAAACACTCAATATGGCCAGAAAAAGAGAACTTTCATCTGAAACTCGACAGTCTATTCTTGTTCTTAGAAATGAAGGCTATTCCATGCGAGAAATTGCTAAGAAATTGAAGATATCCTACAACGGTGTGTACTACTCCCTTCAGAGGACAGCACAAACAGGCTCTAACCAGAGTAGAAAAAGAAGTGGGAGGCCGCGTTGCACAACTGAGCAAGATGATAAGTACATTAGAGTCTCTAGTTTGAGAAACAGACGCCTCACAGGTCCCCAACTGGCATCTTCATTAAATAGTACCCGCAAAACACCAGTGTCAACATCTACAGTGAAGAGGGGGCTGCGGGATTCTGGACTTCACGGCAGAGTGGCAAAGAAAAAGCCATATCTGAGACTGGCCAATAAAAGAAAAAGATTAAGATGGGCAAAAGAACTCAGACATTGGACAGAGGAAGACTGGAAAAAAGTGTTGTGGACGAATGAATCCAAGTTTGAGGTATTTGGATCACAAAGAAGAACGCTTGTGAGACGCAGAACAAATGAAAAGATGCTGGAAGAATGCCTGACGCCATCTGTTAAGCATGGTGGAGGTAATGTGATGGTCTGGGGTTGCTTTGGTGCTGGTAAGGTGGGAGATTTGTACAGGGTGAAGGGGATTCTGAATAAGGAAGGCTATCACTCCATTTTGCAACGCCATGCCATACCCAGTGGACAGCACTTGATTGGAGCCAATTTCATCCTACAACAGGACAATGACCCTAAACACACCTCCAAATTGTGCAAGAACTATTTAGAGCAGAAGCAGGCAGCTGGTATTCTATCGGTAATGGAGTGGCCAGCGCAGTCACCAGATCTGAACCCCATTGAGCTGTTGAGGGAGCAGCTTGACCGTATGGTACGCAAGAAGTGCCCATCCAACCAATCCAACTTGTGGGAGCTGCTTCTGGAAGCGTGGGGTGCAATTTCTCCAGATTACCTCAACAAATTAACAGCTAGAATGCCAAAGGTCTGCAATGCTGTAATTGCTGCAAATGGAGGATTCTTTGACGAAAGCAAAGTTTGACGTAAAAAAAATATTTTTTCAAATACAAATCATTATTTCTAACCTTGTCAATGTCTTGACTCTATTTTCTATTCATTTCACAAAGTATGGTGGTGAATAAGTGTGACTTTTCATGGAAAACACAAAATTGTTTGGGTGACCCCAAACTTTTGAACGGTAGTGTATATATTAGGGCTGGGCAAGTTAATGCGTTAATTTCGCGTTAATTCATTAGACTATTAACGGCGATATTTACTTTATCGCGCATTAACGCATGTTGCTCACATGCTTTTATTTTGTGACGGTCTGTTGCTGCGGTTTGAATCAGAACAGTAGGTGGCGATAATGCGCCAATAACCTCGCTGTCAGCCCAGCCTCGGATTCAAAGAGGAAGAAAGGTGCTGGCTGGAAAAAGGAAAAGGCGGAAAAAAACAAAGCTGACATGCGGAAGGCGGTGTTTCCCGCAGGAATTTGCCTAGGCGAGGCGGTGAGTTGGCGGCCGGGACAAGTTTTGTGTGGATGACTGGCTGAGCGGGGAGCGGCGGGGGGGCGTCTGCATCGACGCCGTCGGTGAAGTCGCTTCTCCCTTCAAAGTATCCATGTATTTTTGCCTGTTTTTTCCTGCCATTCACTATATGCACGCGAATAAGCAACAACAAAAAAACGTTAACGTGTTAACGTCAAATAAACATGCAAGCATATCGAGTTAGCAAGCATTTCAGTTTAATGTTCTTCCAGCAACGAATATGACAGAAACAAGTTAGTTTTAACCACTGCCAAGTTAAACTTTCTTATCACCGGAGCACCTTGAGCTTAACATATTACTTAAATGCCAAACACACTGTAGACATCACCAAACAATTCAATGACTCAGAGAAGCTAACCAATGTAATGGCGAAGTGGATAGCTACTGTAGACCTTTTTTTGCGCTTCACACTTTGGTATTGAACATAAAATGGTAATGCTGCTCCCTGCTGTTACCTCAGAAATTGCCTGTTTTTGGTAGATTTTTTCCCCATAAAGAGAATTTCCTGTCAGTGGCAATAAGCTTTAATTTATTATTATTGCTATTTTTTGTTTTACATGTTTAAGTTGAGCTTTACACTAAATATGTGTTACTGATAAGTGCTACAAATGTTACAACACTTTTGTTCATATGGCAGCAGAACATTAAAATAAAAGTACTCTTTACACTACTTTTGAATTCATTCTTGGAGTTTGCGCATACAATGCGATTAATGATGATTAATCAGGCAAAATATGCGATTAATCGTGATTAAAGATTTTAATCGTTGCCCAGCCCTAAGCCCCCCTTGTCCTTAAAACATAGTAATGCCCCTACTCCACATCAGAATTATTGGTGCTTTTTTAAAACGGGGCATAATGCAAGAAATCCTCCTGGATCAGTTCAAACACACAGAAGCAGATTTCAGATAAAAGCTCGGACTCATGCATAGAGTTATGAATGTGGTTTAGACTTGATAACAATGTAGATCCGTTACCCCTCCCTCTCCCTCATCCATCGGCCAGTCAGTGAAAGTCATGCTGAGTCCTCAGAGGATCCAGCAGGAGCTTGAGCTCTGCCTGTGGACAAATGCTGCAGATGGTCTGCCTCTCATTGGGCCGTTCGGCTGCCGGTTCTTCCTGCTGGAGCTGCTGTCTGTGCTGCCGATGAGCGTCTGTTCCGCTCCTCCACAGCACACCACCGGACTGAAGGGGGATCCCGCTTCATCGCGTCAACTCTCTCAGCTAGGTTGCAGACATGTGTCACTGAGCGCACGGCCAGGCGCGGGAGGTGAGATGTTTTTTTTCATCTTTAACGAGATATTTGATATGTTGTTTCTGATTTCTGTTTAAATAAGTGACATAGTTGATATCAGTCTTCTTAAAGAAACGGCAACCTACTATTTTTATTTGACTGTATCAGTTGTCAACTGCTATGAAAGGTCATACAACTTTTACGCAGTGGATGGAACTCTTGAATTTTGCGTTTAGATGTCTGCAACGCAAGGAACCGTCAGTCGTAACTTGAAGCGACATTTTTAAAGCCAACTTCACGTGTTTGCGCGATGCATGGTTGATTCCTTACGACCTCGTTGCAGCAGCGCCAGCGCATCGCTCTGCGTGGTGCTCGGCACAGAGCGAGCTCAAATATCGATTTTTTTTTTTTTTTTGCAGAGGAATCTGGGTTTTATCGGGAACCTCGGGCTGTATCTGTGGGAGTGGGAGGCTTGACACAGTAACGGGCACCGAGGCTGCGTGTTTCTCCCACGCTCCTCGGGGAGCGCTGGTTGCAGCCCGCTGGAAACACCTCGCCGCGCTCACCGGAGCGCGCCTGGCTCTTTGGATGCTCCTGATGCGTTTAGCGCCTGACTGTGCAAGCCAGCAGGATTTAACACGCTATTTCACTAACTATAAATGATCTTAAGTGTTGTGGTTATCTCATCTTTTGTAGGTGTTTGGAGAGTAGGTTGAGTCTACGTAGCTATATTAATCAACAAGTAGCTGCTTACAAATTATTGTTGCTATCAAAATGCTACCAAAAACGCCTCCAGGTTTTCTCGATTTCAATGTTTCCTGCGCATTTTCATCATTGCAAAAGTATTCACACCCCATTTTCTCGATTTTTCACTCTAAAAACCACAAAGTTCAATCAATTCTATTAGCTAGATCACGTGATAGACCAACACAACAAGTAGAGGATAATTGTGATGCAAAAAGAGTGCGATTGCTTTAAAAATCCCTTACAAATAAAAGCATATGTTGATCCCACTCTGAAACCCTTAAATACAATCCACTCGTTGTCTTCAAGGTTCACGTTATCAGTAAAAAGAGTCCGCCTGTGTGTAACTCAAGCTTTGTATGAACCTAACAGAGGTTAGTTGGAGAACATTAGTGAACAAACAGCACCATGAAGATCAAGGAACACAGCAGACAGTACGGTGAGAAAGCTGTGAAGTTTAAAGCTTTAGGTCACAAAGCAATGTCCCCAAGCTTTAGGTCCCACAGAACTATTTAATCCCTAACTTAAAAAGAAAAAAAGAAAAGAAAAACAAAGCAGTGGCACTACTACAAGAAATAAGACATCCTGTTTCAAACGCAGACCGTCAAACCAGACACCTCTGGAAGAACTGCAGAAGAAGAAGAAAGCCAATGTGCAGTTGGCTTTCCTGTTTGCAGTCTGCCAGAAAGCCATGTAGAGAACACAGGCAAAAGACTGTGTGGAAGAAACCTAACACTTCACATCACACTGCACCTACCTTCCCCACAATGAAACATAGGGGGGTTAGCATAATGTTGTCCCCCCCCACACACACACACACGGCCAGGAATGCTGGACTTAGTGTAATGGGAGTATGGATGGAGCTACATAAACTTGACTCTGAACTTGACACTGGGGGGTGGGAGAGTACCATCCACAACCTGTCTTGATGTTTGGCAAAGAAGAATGGTCAAAGGTCAGCTGCTAGTGCCTCTAGAGAACGCACTAGCAGCTGTAATCGCAACAGAAAATGTAGTTCTAAAGAGTAAATACCCAGAGGGGGTACTGGATACAAACATACAAATGCAACGATTGCCTTGCAGATTGTTATTTGTTTAAAAAAAAAAGAACAAATAATCTGTGTTATTTTTTCCTCCCTCTCCACAGTTATGAGCTTCTTTTTTGTTACATTTGTTGTTAAATCACACAAAATCCCAGTAAAATGCAATACATAAAATGTTATGGTTGTAGTGTGACAAAACGAGAAAACGTTTGAGGGACATAATTATTTCCGCAGGGGCATGCCTGGGTACATTCCGTAAATTAATAGAATATGGATTTTAGGTGCTGTAACATTTCCACCTCTTATTATTTGCTCTTTGAAAAACGACACAGACGATTAGCTGCAGCTAGACATCCAAAGCCAGTATGGCAAACATTACATCCAGACAGTCCCCGTGCGACATTGTGCGCTGTTTGATAGAGGCAATTTGTGCAGACAAAAAGAGGAGGGAAAGAAGAACTAAGGACATAGATGTACAGAGGGCGACGAGCTCTGATTGGGAACCTACATAAGATGCAGCAGCAAGCAGGGAGGGGTTGCTGGCAACAGTGTGGAGGTGGAGATAAGCAAAGAAAGAAAATGGGAGAAGCCTTGATGAAAGCGTGGTAGGAGCTCTGCTCTGCTGCGGATGGCTTTGATTGCAACATTAAGGAGGAAAACACTGAAGACAGAAAGCCTGTGGGTGTGTGTGTGTGTGTGTGAGAAAGAGAGATATTGTTTCCAGTTCAGCAGATTGATTAACTGGCTTCTAATCCTCATTTAGCTGAGTTACCTAATCAATTTCTCACTGAACAACTTTCTGTCCACCTTCTTTCTTTTGCTTTTCGCCGCCTGCCTATTTCAGCTCCATATTTTATCTGTGCGATGAATAATTCAGGCAGCATGGGCAACACTTAGAGCTGGGATGCGCTTCCCTCAAACCTGAATCTGCCATTTGGAAAGTCTATCTGAATAATGGATCTGTATTCTGTGGTATCCGAAGTGGTAAAAAGGTCAACTCCATAAATGTGCGCAAGTTATCGTCTCTATTTATCGTCAGCTGTCATTTAAAAGTTTACGCACACAAAGGCTCAAAAAGAAATAAGTTTTCTAAAAACTAAAAGACAAACTTTTGCTTGATTTTGCTTGTTTATATTCTCCCTTTTGGTGCTTTAAAAGCTTCCTGCCTCGGATTATTTTTCTTTTGGGCTTCTCACTGCCTGCAGCAAAAATTAAGACCATTTTTTAAACACCTGGAATGCTAATAAAAAAAAAAATCCCAGCTTGGTTAAGGAATACAACTTTTGGATCTATTATTCTTCAAATTAGCTAATATTAAAAACCCAGTTTATTGGGTTAGTTTGCTGGCCAGTCAGACCTGAGCAGATTGCTGACCTCGCTTGTGGCCAAAACGTTTTAACAGATTCATGTTAATAGAAGAAATTAAATCAAGTAGCATTAGATCTAGATATGAACACATTTATTCTTAAACACAAATGTTTACGCTTAATTAAATACGTGGGACAATTAATACCTTTAAAATTAAATCTAAGGCCAAATGGGCATAACTTTGAAGGAATATGTTTTTGTACACATAAAACAAACATTGCAGAAAGAGTGATTGCATCATGACATAACCCTGTAGGCTGATACTTTAGCTGTTGCAAGTTTTTTACGGCTATATTTGCTAGTTTATCTTATATTCCAACATTGCAGTCTTTCACTTGAATTTCTTAACTTGTATACCATTAACCTAGTTCACTTGCCGTTTCTTGCTTATTTAACATAGCCGTGCATCATGATGCTCGGGTTGTCATGGCGATGCATCAGGGCAGATGATGCATATGAAAGCTGCAGAGAAAGTGGATATGCAGGGCAGATTATTGTGTCAGACTGCAAATTTCCCCTCAAGGCAGTTGAGGTAAATGGGTCAAATCCATGTCAAATCCACGCAATTTCTCCCAATCCAATTATATAATCAGGTTCACGTACAATCAAAATACAGTTCAATCCAAAACACAGTACCAAGGACGTTCAGTTGGTCATCACTGACAGTTGGTAAAAAGCTATCTGTCTAAGCAAACCCAGCCGACTGCATTGATTCATCCATTTTACTGAAATCCTTCAGCCAGAGCAACTGGTGACAGTGGAAAGAAACCCCTCCATTTAAACAGAAACAAACCTTTAGGACAACCAGGCATGGGCAACACCTGGAGTTTACTTAATTTCAGGAAGGAAAAAAGTAAAGACTGAAGCACTGAGTGCAGGAGCACTTTCCTGGGCAGAAGTATTTAATTCTAGTCCTTGGGGTCCGGTGTCCTGGAACGTTTAGATGTTTCCCTGGTCCAACACACCTGAATCAAATGGCTGAATTACTTTCTCAATATGCAGTCAAGTTCTTCAGAGTCCTGGCAATCACATGGTTATTTCACTCACTTGTGTTGAAGCAGAGACACATAAACGTTGCACGACACCGACCTCAAGATCTGGAGTTGAAGACCCCTGTTCTTGGAGAAAGCCAAAAGACGATGTCATGGCTTTGTGAGCTTCAACATTTTACTTAACTGGAGGCACACCTAAAGATAGATTTAAGGGGAACACCCCCATCAGATGGCTTCAGTGTTTGATATCACATAAAAATCAGAATATATCAGATGCCAGAAAGATAATGGCGGACCTTTAAATGTCTGGTACATCTTTTTGTACAATGCAGACATAAACTGCATGGGAATGTGTAGCCATCATCCTATTCAGGACGGACACAGGTTTTGTGTACCAGAGAGAAACGTTTCGGTGTTTCAACCACAGAACAAAAGACCTTGTTAAGATTCTGGCTGAAGCTCTAAAAAAAGTCTATTATATCATACCACTTTATTTCTAAAGCACTTAAAAAAACAACATAGCAGATGACTAAAGTGCTGAAAAAAACACGTGAGAGAGAACAGGAATAACAGAATAAAACAGCTATAAGTTAATACATGGTAGATAGAAAATTAAAATTAGTACAGGTACATACACAGCGTAAAACATTAAGACACAGATGCCAACTCACTCTGGGTTAAAAGTCAAGAATAAAAAAAGTATGTTTTTAAACAAGTTTAAAAAATCACATGAGATGGAGCCTGCCTGATCTCCAGCAGCAGTTCAATCCATGTTTCAGAAGCCAAAACTGCAAAGGTTCTGTCTCCTCTGGATTTATAAAAAGTCCTCTAGAGAGTCAAAAGCATCTGTTCTTCTGATCTTACAATCCACAGTGGAATAAACCCTGGAAATCATGCGCTGAAAGGCCACTCAGACAACCGGACTAGGTGATTGCAAGGAATTAAAAAAAATGGAGAGAATTTAAAGCTATTTGTATCAATAATCAGAAATTACACCAAAATGAAAAGTAATAGGAGAAAATAGCTGTGTAAAATGGTTGCAAGTACATCCTTGAGAATACTAAGCCTAAACCAGCATACAATGCATCTGATACCGTAAAATTGTCTTTTGTTTGTCAAATCATATCTGCACCAAAAGGGAAACAAGTAATGACACAGTGGCGATAAGTATTAGTCCTGTTAATCTAAAACTTTTAATTTATGTTATGTGCATAGAACCTCTTCAATGCATTTGAAAAAAAAGTGACTTATCAGCACGTTTAACCATGTATAATGTGCCATGGTGAGTTATCGTGAAAGAGAGCGATAGGGAGGTAATTTATTTCTAGCCATTTAATTGGAGAATCTGAAGAACTAACTGTCTGAGGACAGCATTTTCAATAACCCACATAGCTAACAAAATACTTTCATAAAAGTAGGCAGTACATCCATGGAATTTAATAGAAGTTGCTCAGTGTCTAAAAGTTGGCCAGAGATCACATGTTATTGCTTTTAGATGTTGAGGCCAGTGTCACAGTACTCAAAGCAACCCAGATAAACCATCTTATACCATGTGATGCAACCTTTTCTTTATTTGATATAATTACTTTATTGATCCCCGATAGCGGAAATTCATCTGCCTGATAGCGTAGATAAAAACAATTTTGGATAAAGTCTACACTGTAAAAATGTTCTGTTGTATAGTAAATGTAATTGAATTAATTTAAGTACATTTATTCCAATTATTTAAATTCTACTATATTTTATTTTATTTTAGCTTACCAAAGTTAACTCCTGAGCAAGGTGGGTGGCTCTCTCTCTCAAGCTCGGGTCCTCTACCAGATCTTAGCTGTTCCTAAGATTGCGCTCTTCTGGACTGAGATGTCTGATGTTTCTCCAGGTATCTGTTGGAGCCACTTTTCCAGCGTTGGGGTTACTGCCCTAATGACCACGGGTCATCTGTTCTGTTTGCATCATCTGTGAGAGTGGCATTCACACACCTGCACATCTAAGCTGCCAGTGGTGTGGCTTTGATTGATACCTATCATGAATTAATTTGATTGGATGAAGAATGATACAGAAAGTGCTGATTGGACTCAGGCACACAGAGACCTGCACGCGTGGAGAATCTTTAAAGGAACAATAAGCGATTTTCACCACTAGGCGGAGTTTGAGCACTGTCTGTAGAACAAAACAAGATGTGTATCAAGCCAGGCCTTTCTCTACCTCGCTCCAGCACTCTGCACCCATGTCCCCTTCTCACACATCGGCTCCTATGAGCCTATTTGCAAATGATAAAAACACAGCAGAACAGCCTCACCTTTCAGAGGAACACGTCATGTGAAGAAGTAAGTAACTCATAGCTTTGTAATGCTGTTAGCAAGAGAACGTTTTGATCCGATGCGTATGCTCTCTGCCATTTTGTGCCTAGCAGTGGCCTTTTATGGGCAGGGAGTGGTTAAGCCCTGAATGGCAGCTGTTTACGTGCATGTACGTGCATGTGTGGCTGGCTATGTAAAGAACAGATTGGCGAACAACACAGAGAGATAGTGTGTGACGTTTAACCATAGTCCATCTAAAAAGATACCTTTAGTTCTTCACAAAACTATTTTTTGGTTCTTTCTATCTAAAATAATGAAATTTTGCTTATTGCTCCTTTAAGCAACCAATTAGAGACCAGCATGGAAGCCAGAAGTTTATAAAGGTACATACTCCCTCAATAAAATAAAACCCAAAATGGAATTGGAATGCTGAAAAATCAAAAGTCATACACATTTTATTAGAGAACAGATTACTTTTCATTTTGTAACTTATGTTTCCTGTGTATACATGTTTTTCCTGCAATTTTGATGGGACTGGCATGGGATCACCCCCTATTTACAAGCCCCCACTCTTCAGCATTCTCATTTTCAACTGGTGCAGTGGGTAGAAAAAGCTGCTTTCCTTTGTCGGGATAAGACTTCACACAAGATTTGTAAGTAACAATTTTCTCTCAATGAGTGGTTAAGCCCTTTTCCAATTAGAATGAATCCATGTTAATGCAGTTTACAGGACACAATCTTGTTCTATTATGTTAGTTTTCTTATGCCTGCTGGCACCTTAGTGCCTTACAAACCTGCTTCCATCTCCAAGTTGGCTGTAGCAAAAAAATATGTCTGCATTGGATTGTTCTTTTAATAGTTAACAAGTTTTTTTTCTTGTTTACATCAAGAATGCAAAAATGCTGCGGTAGTGGGCAGTAGGCTGAGATCGGACCCAAAGCTGTAAACATAACACATGTGGCGGCCACAATGGTTTTCTCCCTCCAACAACCTATCGCCCTGGACGCTGCAGTATGGATAAGAGATGGGTCTGTTTCTCTGTTCAGTAGATTATTAAATGCCTAACCTGTTAAAAAGTCATTTCAAATTTATTTTTTCAGGGTAAACAGGGTTAGGTTACTGTCACTTATCAATCACTTATCATAGGACATGGTTTT
This sequence comes from Fundulus diaphanus, assembly GCA_037039145.1. Classification (NCBI taxonomy): domain Eukaryota; kingdom Metazoa; phylum Chordata; class Actinopteri; order Cyprinodontiformes; family Fundulidae; genus Fundulus; species Fundulus diaphanus. The sequence continues at coordinate 39,865,748 of CM073126.1, forward strand.
AAAAAGGCATGGTTGTGGCATGTGGTTCAACTGTCAGTTTTACAGAGATGTTGTTTAAATTGCCATTTTGGAAAAATTAGAACATTTTCTTGTAAAAAAAACCCCTGTTTCCTGGTGTAATAAAAAACATTGTTTGGTGAATACGATTCACAGAATCTTTGTAGATACCAGAGCCTTAGTGATACATGTCTTCTAGCAGCCTATACTGTTGCTGTAAACATCATAGAAGTGGCACATATCCACCCAATGTTTACCACCCTTGTTGTATATTTAGGTTTACTGTCATTCAATACATGGAGAAAAACTGGACCATTTTAGACTACTTATAGTCCAAATGTTGAAACTGGCAGTCAAAGTGTAAAGACCCTGAAAAATTCTTTGAACCACAAACCTGTCGGACAACCCTCCACTTGAAATGAATACCACTCCAGAGCATCTGAGAACTGATCTAATGGGAGCCACCAAAAATACTGTGTGAGGACCACTGACCTAGAATGCCCTTGGGAGGATGGGCCTCCACGTCCTTTAAAAACAGCAGTGCACCAACTGCAGGTTGCTGAAGTACGAGCCACCAGAATTGACTGGATAGGTGTTGAAACGTTTTCAGGAAGAACTGAACGAAAGTCCGGTTGCCCCCAATTTGCAACTGCAAGTCTTTTGGGGTCTGGTCTACTTCTGCTCCTCTAGAGACTGGCATTTCTGCTTATGGTTCTTTGCAAAATAGCTCAAACTGCATCCGGTTAGATGGAGAACATCTGTGAAGAGAAATTTCAAAGTCTTTCCATCAGATGCTAAATTGGGATTATAGTTTCCACTGATACCCCTTGATCAAAAGCAAATTATGAACCCCCACTCCACTGTCCTGTCTTTTGCCACTTTCAGTGAGTTTTCTTCTCGGAAAATCCATTATGTTGCTGCATCCATCTTCCCGTCTGTACAGAACAAAAACATCCCAGAGCATGATGCTGCCATCACCTTCTGTCACATCGTTCTCCCTGACCTGTCTGCTGTGTTTCTTGTCTGTTTCTTGGCAAATGCTCTCTAAGAGACCTCTGAGGCCTTCTCTGAAGAGTTGTATTTAAATTAAGTTAAATTACTCAAAGATGGACTCCATTGACCATTTAGGTCACTACAGAAGGAACTGGATTTATTAAGGGTTGAATTTAGATTGTTAATGGCAGACTTTTTTGTGAAAAATGTTGGTGCCATGTTCGGGGTGTATCCCAACTTGCTCTTTGTCTGCTGGAGATGGGCACCACCCCACTGTGATCCTACATGGATTAAGTAAGTTTAGAAAATGGATGGATGAATGTACAGTGCTTATAAAAAATTTGAGGTCTTATCTTTTTGTGTTTTTGTTACCCTTGTATATTTTAAATCTTCAAAAATTTGTGTCATAGATAACACGAGTAAATATAAAAAGGCAGTTTCAAATTAATATTTTATTTATTAAGGGAAAAAAGCTATCCAAGGCAAACTAGCTTTATGTGAAACAACTGCCAAGTGATTGCAATAACTGGCGATGAGTCTAGTGGAGGTATTTTGACTCCTGCTTCTTTGCAGAATCATTTTAATCCAGCCTCTTTGAAGGGCTTTCAACATAAACCATCTGTTCAAGGTCAAGCCATTGCATCTCAAATTAGTTTCAACTCCAGACTTTGGACTACTCCAAACCCCTATTTTTCGTTTTGTTTTGAGCCATTCAGAGACGTACCTGCTGGTGTGCTTTGGAACATTGACCTGCTGCATAACTCAGGTGGTTTTTAGGGTTAAGAGTTCAGATGCCACAGTCACAGGAGGGTTTGTTAAACTGTCAATTGTGGCAAATAAGGCACGAGCATTATTAATGGTTTTGCTGATGATCTCCACCTGTGTCCAGTGTTTCAACACTCCCTTTTTTCAATTCTAACTGGTGGAGCACTTTTCCACAGAGATTTTTTCTCTGGGAAACAACCTGCACCTTAATTTGAGAAATGCAGTCAATGATGTCTGAAAGTTATCCACTACTTCATCTACTGAGTTACAGGACAATGTTGAAGTAGAAGAGTAAGCTTAACTAAAGGAAATTATGCTTTCAAAGGTAACAGAAAAGTGATCAGATAGGGCAACATCAATTACATTAACCTTGGAAATGTTTAGTCCCTTAGTGATGATCAAGTCTAAAATATGTCTCTGGCTGTTTAACACATTGAGTCAAACCAAAATTTCACATAGTTCTTTGGCACCTCTGTCTTCAGGGTTGTCAGCATGAATTTTGAAGTCTCCCACAATCACGCCCGCCAACAGGGGGGGACAAACGGGTCAGTTGTCCCGGGCCCAGGACAGAGGGGGGGGCCCAAAACTGACACTCCGACCATTTTAATGATCAGAGTGTCAGTCAGCGTGCACGCTGACTGCAGCAGCAGTCTGTGTCACGACACTTTGCTGCTCCCCTTCCCCTCTCGTACATGGCTCAGCGGCGCCAGCCAATCAGCACGCAGGCTCAGCCTGGCCCACCCACTCAGCTCTATGCTGCTCAGACTCGGAGAGGAAGAGAACGCAGGAGCTGAAAAACATGAAGAGGGAAAGAAGCGCCGTTTGGCTCTATTTTAATACCGTAAATGAAATCAAGCTGTATGTTTAGTAAAAAGCCGGTTAAATTCAGTGGAAACACAACAACTTTATCTAAGCACGTGAAAAACCATGAGCAAGAAAACGTCGAACGACAGAAATGGAGAGAGGAGACGAAACTTCTGCCATTGCCCCGACAGACCAGACCCACAGACTGACGTCACTGACTGAGGCGTTTCAGTCCTCCAGAGAACATCCAGGTAGATCAGAGTGGTCATCTTCAGCAGCAGTTCATATTAACTTTCAAAGTAGATATTATCTATCATATGTTACTGGAGCCCACACAGAAAATGTAAATTGACCTTGAAAGAACCCAGTACATATATCCTATTAAAAAGTGTTATTTAAGATAACATTAGCTAATCCTTTATTTGACCCACAACGGGGTAATTTAATAATTACCCCGTTTTTTGTAATTTTGTCTGTGCACACAACACAGACAAAATTACATAAGGATTAAAAGATATAAGAGGTGGATTAGGAAAAAAATACTGAACATAACATTATTATTATTATTATTATTATTATTATTGTTATTATTATTATTATTATTATTATTATTTAATTGTAAATAATACAATAAAAACCACAAAACCTGAAAGGTCAACAGTTTCATGATACATCAAGGTTAGGGACTGGCTAATATACAGCAGGTCAAAAAAGGCCATATTTTGGCTGCAGTGCTTGCTGTTCTCTTATGAATAAAAGATCAACTAGTGCACTAAATTCAATAGATGGGTTGAAAATATCCAATATAAAATACAGAGATTTCCAGGGCATCAAGTATACAGTTAAGTTGACTTTTTTTTTGGTGTGTGTGTATTTGTGTGTGTGTGTCTGTCTGTGTGTGTGTGTGTGTGTGTGTGTGTGTGTGTGTGTGTGTGTGTGTGTGTGTGTGTGTGTGTGGCGGCGGCGGCAGGTGTAGAGGGGGGGCCCAAAAAGACTGTGTTGTCCCGGGCCCTAGCAAAGCTGTCAGCTGGCCTGCCCACAATAGTTAACACATATCACAAATAGGAGGTCATTACAGTTTTTATTGATTGCTTTGACCTGTTTGAAGAAACTGGCAACCTCTCAGTTTTCATCATCACCATCTCAGCAGAGCAAAAGACACCTCTTGCAAATGAGTTAACCCATTCTCATTGGTTTGACACATTTTCCCCACCCTTTTGCAAAACAGTTAACGCAGATGTCATTCAAGCTGTCCAACCTCCATTGCATTAGCTGTGGTAGCAAATCAGAAACCATATGTTTCACTTCTTGATCAGTATGAAATCACTGAAACACCTGTTTGACACTTCTTTCCACAATTTTTCAATTTGCAATCAGTCTGCAGGCGTTAAAAGGTGATGTTGTGTGTTGTTCTTTGCAAGCATGGATGGTCTAAAGCAGATGAGAGTCAGAGCAAGAGGTAGATGGCTCAGGGGAAGAGAAATCCATGTGTGAGGTGGAGGTGTAGTTGGAAGGGCTCAAGTTACAGATGAAATTCAGGCAACTCTGACTGATCATGTGGTAAATCATGGCCTTTCACTTAGAGGGGCGGGACAAAGAGTCCAACCTTTTTTCAATAGAAACACGGTTGCATCCATTGTAAGAGTTTTTCAACGGCAGAGCAGGTATTGCTGCTATACAGTATATACATCTCTATCTATTCCTATAGAGGAATTCTTCAGTGCATGGAGATGGAAGGTATATGATCACCACCCCTATGAGCAGATGCCCTTGCTCAACGCAATGACTGCTGCTGCCCATGATATAGATGCAGAGGCATGTCAAGGATGGATCAGGCATGCAAGAAGATTTTTCCCTAGGTGCATCGCAAGGGAAAATATTGAGTGTGATGAAGATGAGGCCATGTGGCCTACTCTTCAAGAGAGAAGAGACCAGAAGAGACAGACAGCTCTAGTATCTTCTGTTGGAATATTTCATTTGTAGCTACAATCTGACAAAAAAGAATGAATAATCAATAAAACTTACTTCACAACATATCTGACTCTGGATCAATTTTTTGCAACAAGGCATATTTGACTACAAATGACACTGACATGTAAGCTGCGTACAGTCTTTGGCTACAATGACCAGCAATGCTGCACTGATTCACATTGAGTGTGGTATTTTATATTTTGTTGCCCCTTGTGTAATGAATGATTGGAAGGGCTCAAACATTTGTGTGCAGGTTGTGTTGTTTGATGGCAAAATTTGCTTTTGGTACATATTTTAAATGTTTTGGCAGAGTTGGAGCCTTTTGCAAACAAAATGTGTAATTTTGACCATTGTTGCCACTGTTTAGGCCTCTGCGTTAACTGTTTTGAAAAATGTGGGTTTTCAAGTCAAGTCAGCTTTATTGTCAATTTCTTCACATGCTCCAGACATACAAAGAGATCGAAATTACGTTTCTCACTATCCCACGGTGAAGACAAGACAATAAGTAAATAAGAGGGCACATACAATGAAGAAATAAGAGCAGCGAAATTTGGTTTTTAAATTATACATAGACAGTCAATAAAATAGTAGTGCAATGTTTTTGAGTTGACTGCTGCGTCAAAGCAATCTATAAAAACTGTAAAATGTTTGTTCAGGACTTAGGAGGCCTGTAAACATTCAAGAACATAGTTTGTATTGGGCTATTTACGTGGTGAGCTAAATATTCAAAAGAATTAAAGATGCCCAGAATCATTAAACAAAGTGGCTACACTTCCACCTTTCCTTTGCTGTCTGCTCTCACAAAGGAAATTGTATTTTGCAGTCATTGACGCTATCACAATAGGTGCCTCATTACATTCATATAACCATGTTTCTGTGTAAAAACATAACATCGCGATTATGGTCTGTAATGCAGTCATTGATTAAAAATTATTTTCCTGAAAGAGATTTAATGTTCTGTTGCTAGTTGTATCTGACAATGTATGGCTTTTAAGAATGATTGTTTATTACTGTTTGTTATCCTTTCAGCTTTGCTCTTTCTGCTACATATTAGCACAGAGCTTTTACAGCTATCTCCCATCAGGGGCCCAAGCTTTTCTTGGAAATGAACATTTCTGATAGAATTACCACTGGGGCCCAATGTGTATCACAGTGAGGGGATTTGAAGGTCCTTAGCACAGGTGAGACTGAGGAGATGTTCATCACCTGTGGTCATCAATCTCTACAACGCCTCCCTCAGTGATTCAGACAACCCCCTCTGTAATTGACATTTATTCATTCTTTTGCACTGTTTTTGCACATCGTCACTATCACTTTATTTTAGATCTAAAATTATCTATCTATCTATCTATCTATCTATCTATCTATCTATCTATCTATCTATCTATCTATCTATCTATCTATCTATCTATCTATCTATCTATCTATCTATCTATCTATCTATCTATCTATCTATCTATCTATCTATCTATATAGTTACATATGTATATATTTATATTTTTTGTGTGGAATGTTGTGTGTATATATATATATATATATACATGTTGTTTGTATATATGTATATCTGGAGCCTGTAACGAAAAGAATTTCCCTCTGGGATTATTAAAGTATTTCTGATTCTGATTCTGATCATCCTTCATATTTGGAGGAGCTAGATTAGGAGGTCGGGGGCTCTGCGGCTTTTGGGAGATGCTGGTTTATTACCAGAGCCTGTGCTATGAGGGTGGTTGTATGGAGAAGATGTAAGATTTATATGGGGTGTTAGTTTTATCCCAATCTTAAAAGCCTCTTTCATTATGTTGGCCAAATCCAGGAAAGGGACATCTGGGCTCAATGGAGAGAGAGGGTTCGTGGTTGTAGTCTGGGCTGGTGTCTGGGGGAATGGAGGTTTTGGGTTTTCTGTTGGGGTTACCAAGGGGTCCACTTGGTTCTGTTGAGTTCTGAGTTGAGTCCTCATATAGCAATGGTGAAGTCTCTGGTGATCCAACATAGCGGGAATATTACATTTTATGCTGCCCATGAGGAGTGAGTGCAATCAGTCTTTATCAGGGTGCTCGACGTTTTCAGCTTGGGGTTGGGTATGATGGTTGTGGATCTGAGACACGCTGGTACAGCAGAAGGTTCAGGCTGAGGGTGAAGATGTTTGAAGATACCTCTGCTAGTTGGTCTGCACATGCCTGGAAGACTTGTCCCGGGATGCCATAAGGTCCTGCCGCACTCCTGGCTTTGATTTGGTACAGCACATTATTCACCTCATGTGTCCAACTTCAGCTGCTGCTGGTCAGGTGGCTGTCTACAACACATGGTCTGTGTTGCTGTAATTGTCACCACAATGGGGAAAAAAAAAAATCACATCAGTCTTTTTGGCCCTATATGTAGCTTTTCAGCTGTTCAGCAGGTTCAACACGTTATTAAACCAAGGTTTCTGGTTGGAGAACACATTGATCCTCTTAGTCTGTGCAACAGTGTCTGGGCAGAAACGAATGTAACACATTACTGAAGTTCTGTAGTGGTCTATGCCAAAGCTGTTCTGGGCAAAGGGATCCCTGTCTGTATTTTTAAAGTATCTTTTGAGTCTGCAGAGTCAGGCCAGATCCTGAACTCCCTGCTATATGGCTTCAACCTGCTAATCAGGGATTTGTAAGCTGGTAACATTAACAAAATGATGTGGTCAGATCATCCAAGGTAGGAGGACAGCAGAGTTCTGTTTGTGCTGTCAACATCAGTGTACACATTTTGATGGAAATTTGGAAGAAATGACCAGAGGTTCACCTGATTGAAGTCACTAGTAATAATAAAGATGCACTCAGGGTGAGAGTCCTGTAGTTACTACCAAGTCTCCCTGAAAAACGAGTAATATCCACGTTGGTCCTGGTCCTATTGCCACAAATTGGCTCCTCAATACATTTCAGTCCTACGTTTTATTTACCTTATTCATTTACACTGGCTTGCAACCAGGTCACATGATTATCAAGTTTCCCCCAGGGGAAAAAAACAACATGGCGGCCGCGCCCCCGCCATTCTGCTTCAAGTCTTCATCCTATCATCCCATAAGACTTTGCTTATAAGGCTCTCCACACATGGATTCTTCTGCCCTTCAGCTAAGCTCGACCCTCCTCCACTCCATCTCCTTCTTCACGCTCACAAGCTTCACCTGACTACTCCTCCCCTATGGCCTCCACCACCAGTGTCCGGACCCCAAGGGGGGAAGACTTCACTAATCCTAGTCCTAAAATGAACATCCAAGGTCATAGACATTCACAGCTTTCACATCTTCTGCTGAGGTCAGATCGCCAAAGAACTTTTCTAATTTATGTCAATAAATCTCTCTAATTGCCTCTTTTGTCAATGTGAGTTTCTCCAGATTGAAATATATTTAGAATCTTTGTTCAGGGAAAGTAGACAATCTTTCATTTATTAGTTTCGCTGAAGATTTCAGTGTCACATGTTCTACCGTGTGTAGGCTGGAGCCAAAGCAGGGCTGTGTTCCATTTAGTCTGTATGCATGCTCTGTATTTATATCAACACCAGTCATTGTTGATATAAATACAGATATCTCTACCAAATGCCCTCAGCCCAACATCCTGAGGGGCCTGATCCTGAGGAGCTCTGGTGGGAGGTAGGACTCAAGAGAGCTGGGCCTCTAGCATAGCCAAGGGAGGTCAGAACATGTGCAAAGCTTACCTGTCATCACCTACGGGGCCATGGGCAACGCATCAATTATGTGTGATGGGGATGTGTTCCTTCCATTTTTGAAAGTTATCCAATTATACCCCATCACATTTACAAAAATATGGGCCCTTGCGCTGTTTATTTTGCTTCACAAAAGAATCCATTCCACTTTATTGATAGGAGAATACTTGTACATCTAAAACTCCACTATGTGTTTTCCCAGTTACCAGCTCTCCAAGCATATAAACTGAGTGACAGCTGAAAGCTGGGAACGTGGCGTCTGTCCCACTGACATCTCACTGTGTCTAGCTTTTGCTTTTACATGGCCTTAAATGAGCTCTGAGCCATGTTAAATGACTGCTCAACTAAACAAAGAAACATTTAGCAGAAATCTACTTAACTGTGCTTTACTAGTATGGATGACATGTTTGCCACCCCTGATCCCTCCCCAGACACAATATACATCAGAAGATTACTAACAAAGAAGCAAAAAGTAAGTCAAAGGTTCCCAATGGGATAGTTGTTTCCCCCCCAATGTCTGTGCAGTTAGCTGTAGGTTGTCCCCTGTCCCGTAAAATATGGAATCGTTCTTTTGTTTAATGTTGCATCCGTTTTGAAGCAATACGGGATGATTTGTTCCGGGTTTTCATAAATTTCAGATAAACATGTTTGTCACACACATATCAACATTTTTGCGTCTAATTATGAAAAAAAAAGACATGAATAAAATTAAATGCAGGAAATAAGCCCAGCAAAATTATTGTGGCGGGATTTAAACAGGACCCCTTGGTCGCACCTGTACTGCTTTCACGGTTACCTAGAGACGAGCACTACACACCTTTCTTACGCTCCTTTCAATTACACTCCAAAGCAAAAACCCTCGCAAAAATACAGATGGGTGTGAGAAGAGGTAAATCCCTGGGTGAAGAGCATCAGTGGGGACAAAATTCATACTTTAGCAGTCTATGAGCTCATTGGGTTCGGCTGAGATGCTATACGGGGTAATAACAGTTGGCTGTGAGCTAGATGAAGTCATGGCAATTCTGGATTTTGTTTGCTTTTTCATTCAACTGCTTGTAGTTTTAACGGTGTTTGTAGTGGTTTATGTGAGCATTTAGCCAAGATTAAGACATCTCTATGGATACGTTTGTGTTTTACTATGAGAACTTACAGGCTCTGAGTTGAAAGTTAACCTGGGTGTCAAGATGATGCGGTCGCTATCCGTGGTGCTGAACTGCTTTGAATTTGTGTTATTTTATTAGTGACCATGTATCCTAATGTTTTTGTTGTTCTTCTTGGTTTATAATGCATATGCATTTGGATGAACTTCAAACAACATAGTCGCTCTCTGTGGTGCCAAAGCTTGCAAGCCCTGCTGTTGCGGATATGTGTAAAATTATGTTGTAAAGGGCCCGGTCATTTGCCCCGCTACCAGTCTGGCTCTGATTAGTTCCTCTAGTGATAACTTTTAAAAGTAACAACCATTAAGCAGGTATTAAATATCCTTTTTATTAAAGCAGCACTTTCTAAGTTTTTACCAAAGTATTAGCTAATTTGTGATATATCAAATGATTTTTCAGGTCAATATTCAACACTTGGCACGTATCGATGCTCTGTGTGAGCTGCCCTTCTCAAAAACCCATGTATGTAACTTGAGAGGGTTGGATCCATCACTGAATAGATTATGTGACCTAGAGCGCCACTGTAGGTTACATGTTTACTTTTTTACGGCAGTTTGACAATAAAACAAAACAGATATGGTACTTGCCTGATCAGACATATTTTTGGTTCTCTGATGTAGGATTTAATCTAGAGGGATGATGGTGGCCTTGTCTTTACTAGTAGCTCGATGACTGTCAATCTGCTGGTCCAGAGTGGACTACTATCAGATTCCAAAACATGGAGGGAGTTTAATTTTGTGGCAGTGCAGTGTTGCCAGTGGCCTTCTGAGACGCTAATCTCGGAAGTTCTAGATCCAGCGCCCCCTAGTGGCTAAATGTTACATTGTGTTGCTTTAAGCACATATTCCTGTATTAAAATGTTTTTTGTTGGTCGGATGGAATATTCTATATTGTGTTTTCATTAGTTGTTAGTAGAACATATCATGTTTTTGGAGGTAGAAGCTGGACCAAAGTGCAGACTACAACACGGGAGCCACATAGTAGTAGATGAGATTTAATTAAAACAAAATTAACTCACAAGGAGTACTCAACGAAGGCAGGGTAAGGAACAAAAAAGTGGAGCAGGGAACTGGAATACAGAGACAAAATACTGAGGCAGCATAACGGATTTGACAAATGGAAAGTGAAGACCGGGTGGTATTTATGCAGGGGAAGAGATGAAAGGAGAGCAATGAAGAACCGATGGAGTTACTCAGATGAGCGTGTAATTAATCTATATAATGGGATTCACTTATTAAACCGAGTTACTTAAATAAAGGAAGAACAAGATTTTGCACAGAAAACTAGTTTGATGGTTTATTTCATTTCATTGTGGTGAAAAAGCAAAAACCCCCTGTATGGGGGCAAATACTTTTGCATGGCATTACTGTAACATTCCTGTCACTGGAGCTGATCTGATTATTACTCCACACACCTGGTCACTCTCCACACTGCATGCAATCAGCCTCTACTGGTTCCACCTTTCTTCATCTCCATATAAACCCTGCTTGGATCAGCCTCCAGTGCCAGAACGTCTCTTCACACATGCTATCGGTAAGAGCTTTCTAGCCTCTGCTTATTTTTTGCTTCCCTGCCTGTCTGCCTGTTTGTGCCCGACCTGTTATCTGCCCTTCTGTTTTTTTGAGTCTGCCCAGTCGCAGCTCTGTTCTTATTGCCTGACTGAAGTCCGCCTGGTGCTTCCTGTTTTTTGGACTGCCTCTGGGGAACTCTTGTGTGTTAATGGTCTGCATTCTCCTGGTTCTGGACTGGTTAGCTGCTGGAGCTCTGTCTGCCCTTTTCAGTTATTTAAACCACAAGTTTTTCTGTTCCTCTGGATCTTCTGCAAATAAACCCTTTAAGCGTATGCTCCGTGTCTGGTTGAATATCGGGTTCATCTAAGCAATTCATTACAATTACATCCTTTTCTTTCCACCTCACAATTATACCAAATTGGTGTCGGTTTATCATATGAAATTCCAATAAAATATGTGGAAGGGTTTTAGTAACTAGAATAATGTGAGAACGTTTAAGAGGCATGAACACGTTTTCAAAGTACTACTTTACTGGGAAAGTCACAATCATGCATTTTCTGCAAGATCAAGTTTTGGAGGTTGTCTTCAGATCAGAAGGTCAGTCCCTCTGTCAGTAAGTGCATTTACCAGTCTCTGTGAGAAGGACAGAAATAGAGCTGTAAGTCAGGTTGACCAGAAGACCCTGTGGCTGATTAGTTATTTGCGTTTCATCTCCTGGTATCAAACAGTCACAGCTTTGTAATACACTCTCCACTTTCATCATCTTGGCTTTCAGCCACACCACAAAGCCATTTAATGTAGACTAAGCTAGAGTTTTGCAGAGAAACTTACTCTGTGTGTACCTGACTGTGCGTGGCATGTTCATATGGTAGTACAGAGGTGTGTGTCTGTGTGTGTTTTCTCTCTCAGGTCAATTGTGCTGAGGATGAGCAGTGCCCTGCAAATATTTACCTGACATTTTGTCTCAATCACGGTGTGCTGACCTGGGAAAAGTTCTCAAATAAGAGCTTGATCTCTCTGTGCGGAGTCTGTTGCAAACACGCGTCGTTGTAGAGTAAGCTCTATGTTCTAGAGTTGCTTTTATTTATTCATTTTTTTGTTTGTTGCTCACCCATTTTGCAGTGATGACTCTCTGGTTTGGAAAGATAAAATTTTAATTCTTCCTTTTGACTCAAATTGATGTGATGAGAGACTCATTGCTCTACTTGCTTTGTGCCCGCAATGTCCAAACAAGTGATTGAGGCCAACCTTTTTACAAAAAGGGATATGTAACAGACAAGAGACTGATGTTCTAATTAATTAATAATCCACCAGTTGCTTAAAAAATCACCTGAAAACAGCCATAATTATATCTGATCGTTACATTACACCCTGCTTATCACAAATTATGCTGCTTTTGATTATTTCAGCAACAGAAGATGAGAAAAACGTCATTCTCATGACAGCTTCCCTTGATTAACTTGACTGCCTGATAAGAGTTTGGGGAGCCTCCTTGAATAATTTTGCATCATAATAAACAAACAGCATTATTTGAACATATATGGGTCGTCAGCTATCGGATGAAGAGAAAAGCAGAGGTTTTTAGAGAATACCTCCTTGTTTACTTAATATTTTGATACTAAAGGAGCAACTGTTCTAATTAGGGAAGCTAGTTGTCCTTTAAATTAATTTAGTGGACTATTTTAATAAACAGTAAAAAGTACTATGCATTTATTTTGGTTTGTTTTTCTTTATATAATATAAAACTTAACAAGAAAAAAGGAGAAGACTGTACTTACTGAGGAAGCTTTGGTCTTTCAAAGATTGCAGCAAGATGTTAGATCTTCTACAAGTCTGTTGTTTAGGGTGTATAATCTCTTCTGCCATTATCTGTTAGGGAAGCGGCATTAGGCCCACTGATAAACAAAAACCTGAACAAGCTCAAATATTTGCCTGGTTCTGTTCGGAAAAATATTCATGAGGCTTTAGAGCTAATTGCAGAAATAAGAATAACATGAAGAACAAACTGGGCAACCCTGAGCTTCATCTTTATAACCCATAACTCAACCACAGCATCTTCTGTCAAAGGCTTCTGCAGATTTACTGCAACACAACCCTGTAGGCTACAGGAGATCCTTTTCCTGCTCACGGTTACTATTTACTCTTTAAAGAGACTTTACCAATAAGTCTTATTTCTGTTTTGTCTTGTTTAAGATGAGTAAACTTTTTTCAAAATAAATTTTATGACTGCATTCACAGAATTTTCATCTTGACATAACCTGACAGACTGGTTTGAAAAAAAAATAATAATCCGTCTATTTTTCCGATCCGTGAATGCACCATACATAACACCTACCACACTTGTTGGCTTGGAAGTTGTTACCATGGGAAGCAAACTCAAAGTTAGCTATTTTTAGTATTAGGGAGATTTTCTAATATGAAGTCATACAAAACACAGAAGCTGCAAGAGGCTTTTTAAAACTAAAGCTTATTTTATACAGTGACACGTTGGCTGGTTATTCAAGGTGCTACAACAGAGCGAGACTTCGGTGGGTGCTGGGAATTTTTCTCCTTTAACATTTTGTACTTTTGCCATTTTGGTTGTTTCATAGTCAACGTTTACTTTAGTTTCTAATACTAAATCAAATGAAGGTGTATTTGTGTTACAGCTTTTGCTGTGTAATGTGTTTGCGTTGGTGACAGACTTATGAATGTTTAATGTTAAATTTTGTGTTAGACCGATATATAGGTCTATACCACAGCTATATCTAAATTATATCTACATAAAGCTTTAATGAGTGAATCTGGTCTTACTAAGTGGGATGAATTATCTCTCAAAACCAGTCAGATCTGTCAGTGTTTAAAGAGAGCTGTAGAGTTCTAAGTTCAAATGTCTCTGCTGGAGAGCCTATTTAAATTAACTGATGTGCAAATTAGCTCATTTGATGTTTTGAACATAATCACTGCAGTCACTGAGGAAGTGCACATATGATACAAAAAAGTAGGGATGCACGATATATAGACCTTAACATTGGTATCCATCCGACAAAACTGAGCCGATATTGATAACCAATGTTTATTTGCATCTTGTTGCCATTTGTGTCTGTGTTTCAGGAAGGGAAGTTATTAATTCTGTACCTAATAACAGTTGTAGATTGTTTTTGAGGAAGGGTCAAACAAAATAAAGCAAGAACAACTTGGGGTATCTTAAAGTATCAATTTTTACAGGAAAATTTTTGAGCAATTGAATCCAGACGTTTTCTGATTTTTTTTTAAGTTCAGAATAAAAGGGGTCTCTGAGGGACTGGCAGGCAGAAGATTTGCTCAATGAAAATTCTTACTTTTTGTTTTCTATGTGCATTTGCAACAGTGAACAGTATTGGAAGAAGCATAATTTCTTGTCGGTGGGGATTCCTTGTTAAACTCCCTCACCGCCTCTTAAGTGGCAAGCTGCTCTTTTATGATTTTAGGAAAAAACTGGGAAAAATGTTTAAATTGGTGGCTGTTTTTTATTATTATTGCCGTGTTCAAATTGCGTCTTTGTAAGAGTAATAATTGTGAACTCTTACATGGTTTTCAAAATTTTTAGAGATAGAAATCTGAAAAGTGTGGAGTGCATATAATTAACCCTCCAAGGTTAATAGATGGTAGACCCACCTGTCACTCCAAATCTTTTGGGGTATATCTTTACCAATTTTACACGCATATAAACATTGTTACCCATTCTTCTTTGCAAAAAAACAGTCTGTCAGACTGGATGGAAAATGTCTGTGATGGTAAATGTTCAAGTCTTTGAAGATTCCCCAGTGGTTTTAGGTCTGGGCTTTGACTAGGCCATTACAAACACATGGATATCCTTTTATCTAAACCGTTGTATGCTAGCTCTGGTTGTATGTTTAGGGTTATTGTCTGGGTGGAAGTACATCTATGCACAGTCTCATGTCCTCTGCATCTCCTAAGGTTTTCTTACAGCATTGCCTTGTATTTCGCTTCAGCCGTCTTCCCATCAATTCCAATGAGATGGTGAATTCAGTGTTAATTTTCCTCCGCACATAGCCTTTTATACATAGTCAAAAAAGTTTTGCTCACATCTGATCAGATGACATTTTTCACATGAATGCCTTGTTCCTTAATGGCTTTTATGTATTTGCAAATGGGATGTTTAATGATAAAGGGACAGTGTTTGTATAGCGCTTTATGAAGTCAGACGACCCCCAAAGTGCTTTGCACTACATTCACCTATTCACCCACACATTCACACCCTGATGGTAGGGCTGGGCAAAATATCAAGATTTTAAAAATATCCAGATTTTTAAAAAGAGATCTAAGATGAGACTATATTGTTTAAACTGAGATGGTCTCTGTCTATGTTGCAATAGGAATTATACGTTTATATATTCCAGTAGGTTATTTTTCAGCCATCTCTACATTTATCTACAGCTGTTTGTTAGAAAAATGCGCCTGTGAGAAATGAGGGATAAAGCTTTGATTCAGAGATGCCTTTTTATAACTACTGTATGAACAGAAAAACAAATCGCGTTAATTGTCGTACAATTCTACTTAAAAATATTGAGGTATTATTTTTAGTCCATATTGCCCAGCCCTACCTGACGGAGGTAGGGCTGGGCAATATGTGTTGCTGCCAACAGGCTTTATTTATGCTGAGATTAAACCATTTGGTATGAATTGGGAGGACAGGATTTTATCTTTATTTTTAGAAGAACATAGTCTATGGGTGTTTTACATGTAATGTTTTGTAACTGTTTTAGTTTTTTTTTGGCATGTCTTCCTTGAAAAAGAGATTGTTATTCTCAATGGTGACTTTCCTGGTTAAATAAAGGTTTAATAAAATAATAATTTAGGCATAGCAGATGGAATAGAGCGGAATATGAGCATGTCACGTTTTCAGAGTTGTCTTTGGACTGGACTGTTATATAAAATATGGAAAAAGTTCACCTTGGCACAGCACTGTGTGTTTGATCTGTCAGAGTTTGCTGTCTGGATTATTCGTCATGCTTTTAGGCATAAGTTCCTGCAGTGTTCCTGCAAAAGAAAACAAGTTGCTTCAAAGAGATGACAACGAAAATTTCCTAGGGTCCAAAAGCAACTTCAGGGAAAGAATACGGTTTCTGATACAAAAACTGTCTTCATTCCTTTTTGTCAAAGTATTGAAGTCACAATGAACAGAATCCTGGGGTTATAACTGGCTCAGACTGTCACTGAGAGCAGACTTTACATATCCAGTATTGTTAATGTTATCACTTAATCATGGCCCTTTTGTACTGTGATTCACAACGTTTCTATTTTCGACCAAACTCCTCGAAATAACTCTACTCCTTGATGTTTTCCCATTCATGTATCTCTCTTTATCTCTTATTACTAGCTCTGTCATTTTGACAACCTGTTACATCAGCATGTCACACAGGAATAGCAAGATTATCTTTGCTGCCATTCATCTTTTTTAATCTTTGGGCTGCTGCCTATGGGAGAAGGCGATGTGTCTAAAGCTGTTCAATTATACATGCTATGCGCTCTCTTGTCTCACACTTTCTGGTTCCCCACACTAGAGGGGAAAGCACTGCAGAGCATTACGCATCAGATGTGTGTGGAGAGTGGAGGTGCAGGATGCTCTACGCGCACTTCGTAATTTCATCTGGGTGCTGAGACTTTGGCATTCGGTTTACATTGAACTGGGTGAACTATGCCATCAGATTAGGGTGACGTGATGTTCAGCAGTTTACTGGTGTGCCAGTGATTCTTAACTTGCAATAAATTACCTTTTTAATGCATTTGTTTAGGTCAGTGGGGCACCATCGAGACAATTTGAAATCTGAGAATTTTCAATCTGCCAATCTTAGTGAAAATCCTCCACGATATAACTTCTAGGGTTTGATTTAAATAAAATCTTTAAATATTGTTATATATTATATTTAAACTTTAGCAAAACTGTTCCACAGCTGATTCCTTGAAAGTTTTAAAGGTGAGTTCACACTGAGCGCAAATGTGGCAAGCCAAGCGAAAGATTTATATGATATCCCTATGCACAGGTAACCTGACAAAAGCCAGCTGTATGTCGCTCCGCCTAGCTCCACTCACATACATCTGGGACACCGCCGGTAGAGAATGATTTCTCCAACCAATTTTATGGTCTGGCCAATCAGGACGCAGGGCTGGAGTTTCATAGATGTGACGTAGTGGAGACGCGACCATGACGTGAGACTGTTTTGATAGCAATGGCGGCTCGTCGAGGAAGCAAGCGTTAACATTGATGGTGCTATTTCTTCCGTGTTGTCCAATCTACCTGATATTGTTTCATTAAAAGAACATCAGAGAACGCCTCTGAAGGCTTTTGTTGGTGGAAACGATGTTTTCACCCTTCTCCCGACCGGATTTGGCAAGTTTTGTTTTCCGGGGCCAGCGGACGTGCAGACGCGGACGCGCCCCGGAGCGGTTAGCGGTTAGCGGTTAGCGCTAACTATGTTAGGAGGCCTTTAGTCCTCAACGCGGTCGGCCCGGAATCGACTCCGACCCGCGGCGCTTTGCCGCCTGTCTTCCCCCCTCTTCCTGTCAGCTCACTGTCAATAAAACGCGTGCCACTAGAGCCGCAAACACATTATTATTATTATTATTATTTTTTCCTGCGTCGCTATCATCAGCGTCACGGGTTAGCTTCGGTGTGAGTGGTTGAAATAGCATGTCAATAAAGATGACAGACAAGTGGCTTATCCAATCATATACAAGAATTTTTGATAAGGCCCAGCCTTCTGTAAAGGCAATTCCTATGGCGGTGTCCCAGATGTATGTGAGTGGAGCTAGGCGGAGCAACATACAGCTGGCTTTTGTCAGGTTAATGCACAGGTGCCACACGGGAGCGACGTGGCGTAAAGCGACGGTACGCGAAGCCACATCGGCAATTCTACCGATGCAGAACGCCCAGTTTCGGCGATTAAAGCGATGCCAGAGCGTAACGACACCTGCGATGGATGCGAAGTGACAGATGCTGGAGTTGAAAAAGCTGAAATTTTCTGTCTTGTCGCACCGCAACGACCAATCAGGAACTGAATGTGGCTGTGACGTGGGGTGAAGGACTGTGTCGGCAACACTTTCTCCCTACTCGTCATATATTGACGTTTGGTCAGGTCTCCTTAGTCACAAGTGGACGCACGGGGTACCCCCTTATCATCATTATTTGACATGCAGGGTGCCCTCGTAGAATATTATAGCAACCCAGCCTACATTAAACATTTAAGCAAAACAACTGTGTTTTTTATACATTTTAAAGACATTTCTAGCGAGAAGTATGTATATTATTTTCATAATCTTCATTCAGGGAAGGTAGAAAATCTTTCATTCATTAGTTTAGCCAAATATTTTAATGTGTTCTGTCTCAGAAAGGTGGGAGGAAGTGATGCTTCCTACCTACGTCACAGAGTTGCTCCGAGATTCCGGTCCACAACAAACAACTTTTAAACAAAACATCAGCAGTTGTATGCATTTTAATGACATCTATAGCTAAACTTATGCATGGTATATTTATGATCGTTATTCAGGGAAGGGAGACAACGTTTCCTTTATCAGTTTCACCAAGGATTTTTTAGTACGTTCTCAGAAAGATGTGAGACAGCTATGCTCGTTGACATTGCCAACGACGCAGCCATACACGTCACTGACGTGCACCGACTTCCTTGTTCATAAAAAAATATTTAAAATATTTAACAAAAACATTGCTGTTCTATGCATTTTGATGGCATCTGTAGCGAAAAGTATGCATAATATAATTATAATCTTCGTTCAGGGAAGGTAGACAATCTTTCCTTTATTACTTCTGCCGAATGTTTCAATGTCACGTGTTCTAAAGCGTGTAGGCGGACTAAAGCAGGCCATGTCCAATTACTCTCCGCCGTATTTAAATGCAACATTTAAAGACAGGATCTGCAATTTCTTACAATTAGATGACATTTCTAGCAATAGTATGCATACTATTTTAATCTAACAAAGGACATCAAAACAATGTAAAAGGAATATAAACTTTTAAAAAAAACAATCTATCTATTTTTATTTACATGTTGTTAAAAATGTTTTTGAAATTTATTTAATACCTTCTGACATATTTAGATTTAGAGTAACATCTTAAATTTACCAACAAGTTTGTTCTGCCTGGAAATTAACATTTTGGAGCGGCCTAGCCAGAGCGAGGACTTGGGTCTGGCAGCGGCCCTCAAACTGGGGTCCCTGGACCCTCGGGAAACCACGAACCATGGGTTGGGTGTCCATGAAACGCATCTTGTTGGGTCTTAGGAGGCACTGCTGAGGAAGTGTCAGAGTTGAGCTAAGTAACAAAATGCACAAATATTTAACTCTGTCCACTTCATTAAGTAAGGTAAAAGCCAAATCAGCTACATGACAGCATGACAACAGTTACATCGAGTTTAGCTTTATCGAGAATGAGGATCTAATCTCCACCAAATCTCTAATATTAGGTGTATTTATATATTTTTAATGTATTGTGCTAATGTATTTAACAGTACAAAAGACTGTTTAAAAATACTATCAGCATGAGGAATCTAAGGGGGTCCTTGCAAACATTTTACTGCTGCTAAGAGGTCCTTGGCCACAAATAGTGTGAGAACCCCTGTGATAGAGAATCTGTGGAGGAAGCTAAAAGATCAGGATGATGAAAAAGAGGGCTTCCAACCTCAAAGACTCCTCACCAAAGATAAATCATCAAAGTACCAGTGGGAACTTAAAAAAAACATTAGAAGGGTTTGATGGTCATGCAGCAATTAAAGATTTTTTTCATTGATTGTTGAGACACACCATTTTATATTAAAATGTAAATTTAAACAGATGAATTAGTTTTTCAAGACTGATATTTAGTTTGTTTCTGAACAGTCACAGATGCTTTTGGCTTCAGGTTCATTTTTACAAACTTACCCTCTCCACCTGTGATGAAGACAAAATCTCTTAACTGAGCAAAACAGTTTACACGCCTTAGACAATGAAACAGGAATTAAAGAAAATGTTATGTAACTGGTGTTTACAGTGGTGATGATTTACAACTTGGGGCGCCTACTGTTTTACCCGTTTAATTGAACCTTATCGTTCCTTCCTTGTTCAATTCTTTTCTCCAGCTGGCCAAGAATTCATTAACCTGACTTCCGCCAGATGCATATCGCTCCGCCTAGCTTCACTCACATACATCTGGGACTCCTCCATAGGAATTGCCTTTACAGAAGGCTGGGCCTTATTAAAAATTCTTGCATATGATTGGATAAGCCACTTGTCTGTCATCTTTATTGACGTGCTATTTCAACCACTCACACCGAAGCTAACCCATGACGCTGATGATAGCGACGCAGAAAAAAAAAAAAAAATAAATAATAATAATGTGTTTGCGGCTCTAGTGGCATGCGTTTTATTGACAGTGAGCTGACAGGAAGAGGGCGGAAGACAGGCGGCAAAGCGCCGCGGGTCAGAGTCGATTCCGGGGCGACCGCGTTGAGGACTAAAGGCCTCCTAACATGGTTAGCGCTAACCGCTAACCGCTCCGGGGCGCTTCCGCGTCCGCCGCGGACTTGCCCCGGAAAACAAAACTTGCCAAATCCGGTCGGGAGAAGGGAGAAAACATCGTTTCCGCCAACAAAGCCTTCAGAGCCGTTCTCTGATGTTCTTTTAATGAAACAATATTAGGTAGATTGGACAACATGGAAGAAATAGCAGCATCGATGTTAACGCTTGCTTCCTCGACGAGCCGCCATTGCTATCAAAACAGTCTCACGTCATGGTCGCGTCTCCACTACGTCACATCTATGAAACTCCAGCCCTGCGTCCTGATTGGCCAGACCATAAATTTGGTTGGAGAAATCATTCTCTACCGGCGGTGTCCCAGATGTATGTGAGTGAAGCTAGGCGGAGCGATATGCATCTGGCGGAAGTCAGGTTAAGAATTCATTGCCTTAGAGCTATAATCTCACGTTAAAAATGTTATGAGAAACTGTCTACATTCATTATGTTTGAATGATACAAAATGCAGATAAATTATTATATTAATAAATCATTTAGTAACACATCACATGCACTGAGAAGTGTTTGGAAAGGTCCTGTCTGTCGTCCAAACTGTGAAGTGGGGTCAAAGGGCAAATGCTAAAGTGGCACCAGGCAGCTAGATTTGTTAATGACTAAGTGAAATTACTTATAGATACACAGAGAGGTAAGAACATTACCAGGAACATGATGGGGGGAAAAAAGGTTTGGATTGTTGAAAGAAAAGTCATCAGACCGACCAAATTAAAAGCATGCTAAAGAAGCATGAGCTTGATTTCACCACAAAGCAGCAAATAACTTCTCCAAATATCCTTATTCCTGATCTCTGGGCAGAGGTATGCCATGTCAAGCTGGTTTGGTAGTATTTATAAAAATAGATCACTGTACAAAGCTTGCACAAGAATTTACTTGTGAATATGTACATAATGCCGATGTTATAAAAAATTTTAATGCCAAAAGGTTGGGAACCTCATTATGTCACTTATAACATCAGGATAATACCAACTACATTGTAAAAACTGGGAATAGCCATAATCAATATTTAACAAAATATGGTTCAATATTGGTTCAAACTCATTTAAAACTTTTTGCTTTCATGAAGAAACTTAAACAATCTTGAATGTCTTTATAAACATAAAGATAAACAAATAAGATAGATAAAAATGCACAAAACGAATTTCACACATGCTGTGCTGCAAAGAATTCTACCATCTTGTTTTAGTGTCCATTTAACCTGAAATATTCCCTGCATAAATTATAATAAAGCTACTTGCATATATAAATCAAGCGGAGCAGTACGGCGAAAGCAGTAAGGCTCCACTTGTAAAAGTAAAATCTGTTGGGCTGTTTTTGGCATTAAGACAACAATTCTTGTTGCCACACTGCAAGACAGGACGCTAAAAAAAAAAATATATATATATATATATATCCTCAGTGACAGACTAGAAATCTTCTTTTTTTTAATTTGTTGCTGAAATTTCTACTAAAACATTAGCAAGTTTGATCAAATCTTGACTTGTGTTTTACAGGATCGGAACTACCTGTTCTACTTGTCTAAGTATTCTTAAACGATGAATTTAAGATTAACAAATTTAGTTCAAATTTCATTCAAGGGACGTCACCAATGGCGATAAGCTGCATTGCCCACATCAAACTTTGTTAATGCTCTTAGAACCTCCATTTCCTCAGATGAATTCAGACATAACTCTGTCATAATATCATATAACCAGTTACTAAATTTTGTCCACCATCATTACTGCTGGGCGTCTGAATTAGGAGGGCAGAATGTGTTGCTGCCAACAGATCAAGTCCTTGTTCTCCCTGAATGTGAATATTGGTTTCTCCAAAGCTTTGAAATGTTCCCTCCTTCAGTCACCTGGAGAACTCCTGGGTGACTCCTCTTCCACTTCTGGTGACTTAATTAGCAAATTATGTCCAGAAATTCTCAGAGATTCTTACTTCCCTGCCTTTGACACTCAGCTAGTTAGTAAAAGTGGCCATGCTGCTCTCCGCCAAGAGTTTGATTTGTTTTTAGAAAATGATCTGTCTGCAGAGACCTAACCTCAAAGATTCAGTCTAATTGGACTTTTTTTTTTCAAAGATGGAAGACATTCAAAGCTCTTTCCTCTCCAGGGTCAGACTCAAGGGACTGTTTTTAAATTGTATTTTCGCAAATGTCACTCTGGTTAATGTGTGCGCCACATGAACAGGCCTTTAATTAAATAGTGGTGTTTTTAAAAATGGTGACTGAACTGTGCTTTTACCTAAAGAGCACTGGTTTAAAATAACAGCAGAGCAACCAAACTCATAAAATAAACATTATGAATCCAGCGCAGTCGATCCAATGATCTCTACAGGAAAGCCAGCGTATCATAAATGAGCTACAGTGCAATCCTTCTGTGATCAGCTTGCCCTGCTGCTGTGATTTTAAGATTGGTCACATCCTTCCACCTTTGCTGTTTTATGTACCCTGAGTGTGTGGTAATCATGCACCGTTTCACTCAGGCAATCATGAGCTGATCCTTTAGAGAGTCGAGCAGCCTTTTGGGGACCGGTGGCAACCAGGAAACTGTGAGCTGTTAGAGGAAGGCTGATGTAAGACATTAGAGTGGAAAAAAGCACAACCTCTGCTCTCTGGGACAGCTTGTTTACCAGCGCTTCTGTTTCATCCCGCTTCTTCGCGTCCTTCCTTTTCCTCCTTCAGGCATTTTTGTTTTCCTCTTTAACCTTTTCTCCGGCATGTGTTTCAGATAGCCTTGTTTCAGGTGCTGCATGGCCCTTTTCCAAATGAGGACCCTCTGCTTCACCTAAAGTGTGCATTTCCATTTCTATCCTGTGTTCATCTGAAGCCCTGGTACCCTCTGGTGGCAATCAGCATGCTCCCTATCACACCGGCTGGGAGCTCCAGGCGCGTAAACCAGCCGCGGGGCTGATTTCTGCACACCACCATTTCCGTACATTCCTGTCTCATCTCGCTCTCTATATTTTTTTCATCTTTTCTTTCATCGCCGTTCCGTCTTTCCATTCCTCTATAAATTGCCACAAGTTATTTCTCACCGTTAAAACCAAAACGAATGCTTTGCAAACTTATTCAAACCCCTTGAAGTCTTTCGCATTTGCTCATGTTATCACTAACTTAAATGATCTTTAGTGGGGTTTTAGGCCATAGATTTTTAAGCTGCATCTGGTTTCTCATTAGCATGACGGATTCTGTAAACGGTGTCCTTGTGTTTTCCTACATGTTAAATATAGTTTTGGGCTTTGATTGTTTTGTCGTTGTTGTCGTAGCCGAGATGTGCACCAGTTTCTCTTTGCAGTAGCAAGCTAACCTGACAACAGCCAGCTGTATGTCGTTCCGCCTAGCTCCACTCACATACATCTGGGACACCGCCATAGAGATTGCCTTTACAGAAGGCTGGGCCTTATCAAAAATTCTTGCATATGATTGGATAAGCCACTTGTCTGTCATCTTTATTGACGTGCTATTTCAACCACTCACACCGAAGCTAACCCGTGACGCTGATGATAGCGACGCAGGAAAAAAAAAAAAAAAAAAAAAATAATGTGTTTGCGGCTCTAGTGGCACGCGTTTTATTGACAGTGAGCTGACAGGAAGAGGGGGGAAGACAGGCGGCAAAGCGCCGCGGGTCGGAGTCGATTCCGGGCCGACCGCGTTAAGGACTAAAGGCCTCCTAACATAGTTAGCGCTAACCGCTAACCGCTCCGGGGCGCGTCCGCGTCGGCACGTCCGCTGGTCCCGGAAAACAAAACTTGCCAAATCCGGTCGGGAGAAGGGCGAAAACATGGTTTCCACCAACAAAGGCCATCAGAGGCGTTCTCTGATGTTCTTTTAATGAAACAATATTAGGTAGATTGGACAACACGGAAAAAATAGCAGCATCGACTAGCCGCCATTGCTATCAAAACAGTCTCACGTCATGGTCGCGTCTCCACTACGTCACATCTATGAAACTCCAGCCCTGCGTCCTGATTGGCCAGACCATAAATTTGGTTGGAGAAATCACTCTCTACCGGCGGTGTCCCAGATGTATGTGAGTGGAGCTAGGCGGAGCGACATACAGCTGGCTGTTGTCAGGTTAGTAGCAAGCATGGTGTCATGGCGAAACTCACTCCTAGTGCCGTATCACCTTTGTTCTTGTTAGTAACATCTCTGGTAGCAGAGTTGCTGGAGCAACAGAGGAAGGGTGAAGAATAAGTCCATGGATTTATGCATGGGAGCGGATGCTCTTTTGTGTTGTTTTGTCATCAGTGTTTTACACACTTGATTTAGAGACTTTCACTCGCTAGCCCAGATGAAAAGGAGCCGCGATTGCAATGGCTCAAAATCACAGCTTCCTGTGGGTGCAATTAGTCACCAGCCCCCTAATCAGCGATGAGTGTGTTTTTAAACGCTAGCTTTTGGCTTGTGCTCATCGAGTTGGGCCGTTCCGTCTTTCCAAATTTAGTTAACTTTGAAGAAAAGTCATCAAAGACTGCATTTTCCTCAGTAGTTTACACCCGGTTGAACTGTCGTGAATCAGATCACTCACAGCGCTTCAAGCCTAGACAACCTGACTCACCTTTAATAGAGTTTCAGGTGTGTGGAAAACTTGTGTATTTCTGGATGATTGTTGTGAATTTGCTCATCTTCATTGTTCTGTCCAGTCCACATATGAATCAAACAGCCTGTGTTACCTGTTTATTACATTTACTTTTTCACTATAGCCTTTTTCTTTAACAGTTTAACCCAAACATACCAAAAAAAAGAAGTAAATATGAATTACAAGGAAATTTATGTTTATTACGCTATAATTAGCAAACACTAATTATGTATTTTTTGGAGCTTGAAGATGTAAATGTGCTATTAAAATGCAAATGTTTTAGTACTATATAAAAATGCTTTAATTAAAATCAAGTACATTTATAGGTTGTTTTTATATTCTGTAAGCTACAAATATGCACAACAAACTATGAACAAAATTATACAGAGAGCTACACCAGCGGCTTGCAATCCTAGTGTCCTAAATCACTATTGCGAGTTCTAAATAGTGATACTTTTCCAAATAGCCGGTTCCAGGAAACTATTCTAAGAGTTCCTGATAGAGTTTCAGATGCATATACGCCCAAATTTCTCAGAAACTTCTTCCCAAAGTTCCAAATAGCTATTTATGGAGTTCTAAATAGCTTTTACATAAGTTCTAAAAACATATTTTCATAAGTTCCCATAAACGCAGCTTATGCAGAATCTTTTACTAGAGTTGCAAATATCTCTTCCCAGGTTCCAAAACAGCCATTTCCTAATGTTCAAAATAGTGCAAATGTAACATAAGTAAAACTGAGATGTAATGAAACTACAAAATGATTCAAGCGATATAGGATTGGTCCCAAAACATTTTTTTACATACCTATCCATCCCATCGCAATTTTATACTGACCGAAAAACCTTTGTACAATCACGTTAGAATAACCTTCACTTTTACATGGTCTGTTAACATCAAAGAGAGAAAGAGAGGTTTTAGTCGGCTCTCCTGGGGGATGTCGACAGCAGCACTCCAGGTCACCCAGTTTCTGTTAGCATGCTTTTTCAAACATCATGTGATTTGATCACTCTGGCATGATCAGAGAACCCTAATTACCTAATAGAAGTTAGAAACTAATACAATTTCAAATGGTACAAAGACAAATCCCAACAATGGTCAATGTGAAATGACAAGTGAAATTTTGAGCGATTGCCAGTCATTTTTACAACTAATGAATTAATTCAGCTTAGTTCTTGCTTGACCTTAATAACACTAAAAGCCATCACAGAAATTTTAAAGCCAATTCCACATCTGAGGAGATTGACTGTTTACAGCATGCATGATTCCCTTCTTACAGAAACAAGCCTCCAGCAGAAACCGGCTCAGTGAAAATCACCCTGTTGCTCTTGGCTGTACGGTGCGGTACAAACAAATCCGACTGTGGATAAAATGGAAAGAGACAGCATTCAAAATTGTAATCTTGGACGCTGATAAGACTTTGTGCTTGTAATGGAGATGAGATGGGCAGTGACGCGCAAAACGTTATTAGAGATGAACATTGTTTATATCACAGGTTAGCGGGTTGTCATGATGTATCAATATGTGATGGATCATGAGCAGAAGACAAATTATTGCTTACCATTTGGTGGAAATATAGCAACAAACTATCGGTGCAGGGCCGGTTAATAAATCTGTCACGAATTGAAGGCGTTTGTGTTGGTTTTGTCGTTTTAACTTGGACTTCTTGTTTTTCATTGGTTTATTTTGGTTCTGTTTTGAGTTGTACTTCCTGTTTCACATTGGTCCTCTATTTTGTCTTGTGGTGTGTTTTATTCATCCAACACTTGTTCCTGAGCCACTTTGCCACTTCTAGCCTTGTTATTGTTGCTTTTGCTATAGCTCGCCTAATTCTCATGTTCTTCTTTTGTTCTCCTGAATTCCACACCAGTACACCCCCCCCCCCCCCCCTTGTATTTTTACCTCTAGTTTGTTCTCACTTCTTGACTGGTTCTTCTGTTTGTTTCCCGTCCCACTCTGCTTATGCTTCATGTGTGGTTTTGTTTTCTTTTGGAAGAACGTTTTTCAGTTCGGCTCCTATTAAAATACTGCCTTATTTCCACTCTGTTTTCTCCTTACATTCGGGTCCTCGATATCAAGGAAATAGATCAGTTGTGTCAGCTGTTATGTGTTGGCCACATATGGGTAAACCACTTTGCAAATTCACTGCCTGCAAATCAATGAGCACAAAGCCCCTGAAACAGAACCAAAAATGTATATTGAACACAACATTATGACCACTGACAGGTATGCTGAATAACACTGATTATCTCATCATCATGACATGTGGTAGTGGGGAATATATTTGACAAGAAATGAACATTTTGCCCTCTAAGTTCATGGGTCGGAAGCAGAGAGAATGGGCAATCATAAGGATTTTAAGAAGTTTGATTGGAGCCAAATAACGATAGGAAGCCACAGTGCTAAACTGGGGTTTGGACCTGGGCAGATGTGGGTCACTGATGCATTTCCCCAGAGCTGTCTCTTTATTGAACTCTAATCCTCACTGATAGACTCTCCTCTCCCTCCTCACACCTACCTCCATTTTGTTATTCTGTTATTTACAAGACTGTAATGTTCACCTGCACTCCTGACTGTTACTATTGTAACAACTGTTTACATGCATCTTGCACTTCTAGCTATGACTGAATATTGATTAGCACTGCTGACTGTTTATTCACAGTACCAATTGTTTACATATACATTTCCAATACCGTACTTTAACTGTAATATGCAATTACCTTCCACTGCATTTTAATTTAAATAGCTTCTGTCCAAACTTTATTTATACATTTTATAGTAATAGCCACCTGTACATATATTCATAGTACATGTAAACTCTGTTATAATAACAATCATCTGTATATTATGCTATTGTACATATCTGTAAACCTCTATTCATAGTAATATACACCTGTATATTATATATTATTTATTATATGCTGTAAATTTAGTTCACAATACTAGTTATCTATATATTATACTCATAGGACAAGTCTATCAGTAAAATTCTGTTTATAATAGTATCCATCTCTATATTTATTCAGTAAAAACCCATGTCCTGTACTTATGGAACCATTGTTTATCCTGCACTTGCTGATATTGCACTTCTGGTTAGACCTAAACTGCATTTCGTTGCCTTGTACCTGTACATGTGTAATGACAATAAAGTTGAATCTAATCTAATCTAATCTAATTTGTGGAGCAAAGACTGACCTGTTTGGACCAATTCACAGAAAAACTACTGTAACTTTAAATGTAAAACAAGGACGCTCATACTGTTCACCAGAAATAACAAACAATGAGCATCAGAACTGGCCCACTGGGCAATAGAAGATGAGCTGGTTTGACTGATCTTGCTTTCTTTCACACAACTTGGATCACTGGTAGTGTGAGGATTGTTTACCTAGGGAACCCAGGGCAACAGGATGCACTATGGGAAGAAGGCGAGCCAGCAAGGAGGTGCTTTGACCAAAGATCTGGTGGCAAGTCTTTCTATTAAGGACCATGTTACTTTTACAAGTAGCACCTTTCTGGTACAGACCATGTACAACCTTTCATGGAAACCGTATTCCTGATGGCTGTGGCTTCTTTCAGCAGGAAAATACGCTCTGTCACAAAGCAAAAATGGTTGAGGTTTGGTTCAACGGACACAAGGAGTTTAAGGTGTTGACTTTGCATGTAAAATTTAAAATTATCAGCCAAATTATGATTTAAACATTTTAAATATGCAGTTATGCACAGCTATGTGCAAAATAGTTTTTAATAATTGTGTGATTCAAACATTTAGGCTCTTGGGTAAACCAATCAGACATTGTGTGG
Organism: Fundulus diaphanus; assembly: GCA_037039145.1. Lineage (NCBI taxonomy): Eukaryota > Metazoa > Chordata > Actinopteri > Cyprinodontiformes > Fundulidae > Fundulus > Fundulus diaphanus. Next base: position 39,894,563 of record CM073126.1, read on the forward strand.
ATGTCACTAATAGTGTAAAATCCTAATTAAATCATCAGTGAAAGCAGTATTTGGTTAAACGTTTAAGACTGATGGCCAAGATCCTTAAAGCACAAAACAAAACAGTAACCAACCTAAAACTCACTCAATTAACTGCCCTGTGACATTTTAGAAAAGCCCCAAGGATCATCAGTCGCCTGAGAGAGAAAGCATTCACAGCCTTGTAGGGAAGGAACCATTTACAGTGCAGCATAGCAAATCTACAACTAATCAGAGGCGATCTAGCAACAACCTGCCAACAACATAGCAGGAGGAACAGGCTGCTCAGGAGCCAGAGATAACGAGGATATAATTAAACTCCTTCTGTTATGAAGTTCTGCCCTTTCAATAATAACTCTACAAGTCTATTCAGCAGAACTTGAGCAGTGTCAGGTATATTCTGGGGGGAAAAACATGGCAAGAGAACATTTCTAAAAAAGAAAATAACTCTCAATTAAAAGAAAATGTCTTAATGATCTGGATAGCAAGCTCTGATGACAATCAGCTATAAATAATCATTTTTGTATTGACTTGCAAACGTATTAAATCTTTTTGAACTTTTTCACATTTGTTGTTTTGTGGAAGTTACAACCACAAAACACAATGCCTTTAACTGGTATTAAATGTAGTAAGCCAACACTAAGTGACACATAATTATACATTATATCAGTATAAAACGTTGTCTACAAAACAAATATCAAAAAGGCGTTGCTGATTTGCATTCAGCCCCCTTTTACTATAATACCCCTAAATAATCACTGCTACATTTTTCCTGTAAAAGTCACCTGCATAGTCAGAGCCCATGTGTGAGTAATTTAATCACAGTAAAAATCCAGCTGATCTGTGACGGGCTCAGAGGTTTGTTAGAGAACAGTAGTGAAAAAAACAACATCATGAAGACGGTTCAAGGAGAAAGATTTAGAGATGTTTAAACCAGAGTTAGGTTGTAAAACATTATCCGAAGCTTTGAAAATCTCCATTGGCAAGTAAAATGACAGGAGAGCATTGGATGATCATTAAACAGAGAAACAGCCAAGAAACCCCTTTTTCCATTGCAGGTCACCCAGGTGGGGGAATCTGTTGACGGGAGAACTATTACTTATAGACTCCCCATACCTAGCATTTAAGGAAGAGTGGCAAGAAAAAAAATACAGCTGAGAGAAAGCCAGAGGAAGTTTGCTGTTTAACACAAGCCATGTATGGTACACAGCAAAAAATCCGGAAGGAGGATCTCTGGTCAGAATAAAGAGTAATATATGTGACCTACATCCAAAGAAATTCAGCTTCCTTTCACTTCACAATTGTACGTTACATTATGTTTTGCCTATCAAATACAATCCCAATTGTATCCGATGGGCAATTGTGTATAGTGCTCTGGGGGGCGGGTCTTTGGCTCCTCACAACCACTACTGAGCATTTTTCTCATGGATAAACCTGACATACACAAGTGCAATCTCAAAAACACCTGAAGGTGTTTGGATTCAGGTGCTTACAGATTCACTTCTATACAGAAAAGTTATTATTTTTAGCTGTCACTTTATACATTTTGTAGTTGATAATACTGTGTATTTTTCAGTGATTTTATCAAGGCGTTGGTTGTTTGTACCTGTAATACATTATCGGTTGGTTTTGCTTTTCTTTTTATATTTCTCTTTGCAGGCGTAGAAGCAGACTCAGAGGATGTTATATTGCTCCCTCCCTTTCCTCTCCTCTTTCTCTTTCACCTTTTCTCCCTTTTAGCATTTTGTCTCATCTGTTTCTCTCCTTGGGCTGCACAGTGAAGCAGTGGGTAGCACTGTCCCTGGGTCTTTCGGCTTAAAGTTTGCATGTTCTCCCTGTGCATGCGTGGAACTCCGGCTTCCTCCCACAGTCCAAAAACATGATTGTTAGGTTAATTGGCCTCTTTAAATTCTCCTTAGGTGTGAGTGTGTTAGAATGGTTGTTTGTCCTGTCTGTCTCTGTGTTGCCCTGTGATAGACTGGCGACCTCTCCAGGGTGTACCCCGCCTCTCGCCCAGTGACTTTTGGAGATAGGCACCAGCACCCCTTGGGACCCCACAAGGGAAAGACGTGTTAGAAAATGGATGGATGGATGGATGTTCATCTCATTTTTCCTCTTCTAACTTGCCATTTCTGTGTCCATTTAACATGAAATAGTCCCAGCATAAGATCTAATAAAGCTTCTTACATATATGAATCAAGCGGAGCACTATGGCGGAAGCAGAAAGGCTCCACTTGTGAAAGTAAAACAAACACAAAAATACAATCCCAATAAAACGAATAGACATTTGTGGAAGGAACAAGACAAAACGCAGCAAATACACCAAGTGATATGGGTATTTCTACGAGATACTGCATGTCACCTTCAGTGCTGAATCCCATTTTAACAGCTCGTTAGGATTGGGTAAATTTAGCTTTAAACTTTATAATGTGCTGCTTCTGTTTTAAACACATTGAAGACTCAATCTACATCATCTAGCTACTGCTTGGCCTTTTCCTCAATCATTCAAGTGAATCAAGTTTTTAGTTACTGATACATAGATGAATTCACTCTTATTGGCTATAGCAAAGGCCTAGCTCCTCCAACAACCAGATGACTTTAAATAAGCATGTAGCCAGCAATGCTTGCATCACTGCTAATTTTGTATCTAGTGTTCAAAGTGTTGTTTCTGAGCTCCGGCGCAGTATATCGTAGCAGCATGTGGCTCTAGCAGGTTACATGCACGCAGTATCCCAGGCTGTGGCTAAGACAAAATGCTAATCAGGGATAATGATTGACAGTATGTTGATTGATGCATAATTCAGAACCCGTTCGGTGCAGAAGCTGCTGTTTGCGTGTGTGCATAAGTATGAGATCGACGACGTTTCGCAAACATGCACACGGGTTATGGTCTCTGTTATGACATTTCAGTCTGTAGCCATGCTTTTGATCTGCTGGGAATGATCTGTGTTGATTCCAACCTATATAGTACATTTCTCATCTGTCTCTGTTGTGTTTCCAATCTCCTCAGAACTATCGCCACGCTGCTTTTCACCACCTCATCATGGGGGATCATGCCGGTGCATCATGGGAACTAATCCGCAGGGGGTCAGACACAACATACGAGGACTGAAGGGTCGTCATGGAGACTGCCAGCTACACCTCAAGCACGGCCACCACTGACTGGGTCGGAACGCCAGCAGCCCTGGAGGGTATGGAGATCCCTCGGGATCAAGGAGAAGAGGCCTCCCTCATCAGCGCTGTGCCCTGGCACATGCCGTACTCCCTGGGCTTCCAGGTGTCGCTCACAGCCTTCCTCATGCTTGAGCTGGTGCTGGGCTTCAGCAGCAACCTCACGGTGCTGGTGCTCTACTGCTCGCAGTCTAATTTGGTGGACTCGGTGAGCAACATGGTGACGGTCAACCTGCATGTGCTGGACGTGGTGGTGTGCTTACTCTGTGTGCCCCTCACTCTGGTGGTGGTGCTGCTGCCCCCAGGACCCAACCTGGCCTTGCTATGCTGCTTCCACGAGGCTTGCGTCACATTTGCCAGCATCGCCACCGCCATCAACATCCTGGTCATCAGCCTGGACCGGTATGACATCTCGGTGCGGCCGGCCAACAGGCTGCTGACGACACGCAGGGCAGCGCTGCTCCTGGCCGCCGTCTGGGTCACCTCGGTTGCAGTGTTTTTCATGCCGTTCTTGGAGGTCCAGTGGTCCATTGCAGCAGAACCAGAGGAAACAAGTCAGGCGACCTCCTCGCTCGGTGTTCGTGGAACAGCTAGGCCGGCATGGAGGAACCGAACTCTTCTGTGTGTCGGTGGTCAGGGCTATTACACAGGTCTGGGGATGTATTACCATCTCATATTACAGGTGCCCATCTTCTTCACCACTGTGGCCGTCATGCTGTTCACCTACTCCAGAATACTGAGGGCTCTGAACATCCGCATCGGCTCCCACATGAGGAAGAGTCAGCGGAGCAGGGCGCGCCACAAGAGACAGAAAGAGAGGAAGTCGGGACTCAGGAAGAATGAAGATGAGGGAGGAGGGGAACAGTGCACCACAGATGGTACCAAACAGCTCAACCATCCACCACTCATTCCATCCCTGTCTCCAACCCCAACAGCTACCTCTCCTCCAGCCCAGTCCTCTGCCGCTCCTCTCATCGCCTCCGAGGCGGGCGCCGCCACTCCCCTGCCAGCCACCGTGGGCGTCCAGGCTTCCGTCTCAGCGATCATAGCGCTGCGTCGGGCGGTGAGACGCCATCGAGATCGTCGCGAACGCCAGAGGCGGGTATTGAAAATGTCCCTCATCATCATCACAACTTTCCTGGGCTGTTGGGCTCCTCTTTCTGTGACCAACATACTGATCCTAAGCATGGGCCCCAGTGACATCCTGGTCAGCCTACGCCTCTGGTTCCTGGCCCTTGCTTATGGCACCACTGTCTCCCACCCCTTGCTCTATGCCTTCACCCGACAGAAACTGCGCCGTGCCCTTCGTGCCAAAGTTAAGAAGCGGGTGGTGTCTCTGCTCCAGGTGGACCCGTCCCCTGGGGCCACAGTGATACACAACTCCTGGGTGGAGACCAGAAAAACCAGCCGACAGGTGCGGCTGGAAGCAAGCGAAGGCCCAGACCGCCACCTGGCCGAGGCCCTTTGAGGCTGAGACTCTTGGGTACAGCTGGGATAATTAAAGCGCAGAATAAGGTCGCAGGTGCATTCCATTATGAAATTCACTGATGCGAGGAGCCGTCGCAAGAAATGTGAAAAGCACATTTTTACCTCTGGGAGAGGTTTAACTGGAACCACCAGCAAAGCCTGGTTAAACACAGATCCGGTCACCTCAGGCAACATTTGAAGTCACTGTTGTGCACATGTGAGCGGATATCATTTGTATCCTGTCGAATACTGAGGGTTGTATACATATGGAGAGGCTTTACATAACTGTTCCCAAGAATGTGTTTTTTCCAGAGAAAGATCTGATCTCCCACTCAAAAGACCTTATGCTCATCCACTTTGAATACATAGATAGTCTTCGAATCCAATAAATGCTAGCTCTGCTTTTATTTTGCAGAAGAAATGTTTAGGAAGCCAGAAACACTGCCACATAAACCTGGGGTTAAAGGATTTAAAAATGTTCAATTGATGAAGATCACTTTATGAGACAGCAAAAGTGTGAATAAGCAATGCAGCTTGGTTTTAACCTACACAGGCACATATAACAGGTTCTTTATGAGAATTTGCATCACCGTCTGATATTACTTCAAGTCCTTTTCATTGTGGTTAATTATATAATGGTGTTATACGTTACTGGAACCTTAAGACTATCTGATCCCCGCTTCTCTTTCCTTTTCTTTATGCTAACCAATACAGTGCCTTGCACTTCCCAACATTTTGTAGTTACAAACCCCAGTGCATTTCACAGGGGTTTTATGTGATAGACCAACACAAAGTAGTGCAGTTTCAGTCTTTTTTTTTTTTTTTACAATAAAATCAAAAGTGTGGCATTAACAAGCTCTCGTCCCTTTTTAATTCTGAGAATATAAATAAACTTGGATGTCTTAGTCGCAAATCATAGTAGCACATATTTGAATTCTTAGTTAATTTACTGTATAGAGACTTGCCATAAAGTCATATTTATTGTAAGTTTTAGTTTCTTTCTGAATTATAGTAAGTACACGAGTAAAGTTTTAACACAAAGACTAAATTGTGACAAAGATGTCAACATTTAATCTGAGGAAACGAGTCATACTAACCCTGTAAAATGGTTAGAAATAGGAAAAAAAAGTACCTTAGGTCAATTTTCTATTTAAAAGCAATGGAGTTGAGATCTCCTCAAACAATATTTAGATCCTACTGAGTAGATGTCTTAACTCAATGGTGTAGTGCACTTTCAAAGGAACATGTGTGTACATGTTGTAAATATTACCCAGTTGTAATTTATTTCATGTGAAATCTTCAGTTAAAGCCATTTACTCTGAAAGAGTTTTTAGGCTGACTTCTCTAGGTTAGAGTATTTCAGTCGCCGCTGCCATGCCAAGCAAACACGGGACAGCAACTGGCTGCTGTTCAGTGGGATCAATGGGACTACTGTTAACGTTATTAATAGGACATGTGGTTGCTTTTGACTTTGTTCCTCCTGCGTGTGTGCTCACTGCTCTGATGATGTACCCACACTGGAGACATGTGAGCTGTCACAATGCATTTTAGAATGTAAACACACGGAAAATGCACATTATATTGTTTCACAGCAAGAATATGCTATCTTTATGTGTTCTCTATGGTGTTTGATAGTAAATGTATCAGAAAACAGTGGATTTCATCAATAAATATATTTAAGAAAAAATTAGACCTTAATTAGCTTCCTTTGTTGTGTACTCTTGTTTGTATGAACTGTGTGTTATATGTCACAAGTTAAATGTTCAGTTTTTCACTATTGATGCTGTAAGAAGTCAACTTGAGCTCTGACGTTTACATTTTTCCTCAAGAAAATGTACCAAAAATTGAACAATAGAACACTACTTTCACGTGTTTTCTGTAGAGTAGGATTTGCCATCTTACAATATGAGTTATTAATGGATTTGCCAAGTATTTACACTTAGAAAAGAACTAAGTAGTTGTTGCAATATGTTGATTTTACCATTGTATCTCTGAACCTCTCTATTTGAATCCTTTCATGGGGCCATGTTGTGTCAGAATCCCTGTCCAGCGTTGGATCCCTGTGTGGGCTCTGCACGTCCACCTGGCATGGTTCTGCTCATGCTCCTCCCTGTGGACCCTCCTGCTCACATCAGCTCTAGAGATGCAGAAATAACAAAAACGAAACTTTTCGTGGGCTTTGTGGTGTGTGGGAGGGAGGAGCTGCAGGCCTCAGCAGGAAAGTGAAAAAAGAGGGTCATCTATGTGGGATGAAGCCTGCAGGGCAAAGTAGGCTAGTTCAGCAGAGAGAACAAGTAGGCCACCGATACCTCAAATGATTTTAGTGTTTTTGCACGGCTGGTTGAAAACAAATTACTAGCAAATGCACAACACTGGCTTTCTGTGAGAAAGAAGCAGTCCTTTAGATCCGCAAACATCGGACATGTATTTGATCTCAGCTATTTTGTGTCAGCCAGTCATTGCCCTTACTAGCACCAAAAGCTGTTATTAATTGGACTTTTTAAGCCATTAAGTCCTGCCTGAATTCACCCAAAACAAGAATGTTGATGATGATTGGGTCACATTGGGCAACCAGTTAGATGCAAATTTGGCAATAACTATAAAGAAACAGACATTCCATATTTTATTTAAGCTTTTAACCTTTCACTTTTCAACCACATTCACAAGTTGTTTTAAACCAGCGGTGTCTAGTACAGGACACTGGTCCTTATGTTTTAAACATTTCCCCAGTGTGGCACAGCAGATTTTAATAAATGGGTCTTATTCAGGCCTTGGCAGAACTTGATGGAATCCTCCATTTAAGTTGTCTTGGAAGTCAGAATCCTGACCCTGATCACCTCTAAAGCCGATGCTTGGACTAAAAGATTGTAAGAAAAATCTACAAGAGCTCACATCAATGTAATCAAAATGGTAAAATATTAATTACCATTATTATATATTATACTATCGCCCCAGTGATGATTAATAGGGTAAAAGGAATTTGAAAAATGAAGCCAAACAATGCTACTTCTCCTCTACAAACATGACATCAGGTATAATAGTATTTATAGAGGAATTGAGTCACCAGTTGATATTACTGCAAATCTTTTTCTTTTTTGTTGTTAACTGATGGTGCAACATCTTACCGGAAATTGCAGACTAGTTGATCTCAGCTCTTCTTCATGCTAACCCATTCTGGGCTTGCAGCTTTTACCCTGCAGTGACAGATTTTCATTTGTAAAATTGCAGTATTTGGTTTTTTTTTGTGCTCCCAACTTGGAAACAGGAGATCTCTACAATAATTGCTTAGGAACAAAGTTATTATTACTTTTCTTATTTTTCTCCATTTCACTTGTGATAGCACTGGCTAGTATTAGGACTTGTATAATAACTTTATGATCATTAGGTGTATGGGTTTATGTTATGTCTCTGTTTTCGTCATTTCCTTTTTGTTTGTGTTCTCTAAGGTGTTACCCTATTACTTCATTTATGTTTGTTTAGATTTTTAGTTCATTCTTGTGTTCTGTTCTTTTAAAATTTGGAATTGTTTCTGTTAGATCACTGTAAGACATTTCCTTTTGGTTTGAAAGCTTCTTGGTGTCTAAGTTCACCTCCGTCCTTGTTAATTAGTCTCACTCCCTCAGTCTCCTTGCTTTCTTTCTGTCTCACCCCACTCCAGATAACCTCCATATAGACATACCTGAATTAAATGTCACTTTCCATTCTTCCCTTAGTGTACAAGCTCACTTGTTGCCATTATTCGTTGCTGAATTCTTTTGTTAACTTCTATGTACTCCCTTGCCTCGTTTTATTGCCCCAACTCCTTCCTTATTTCTCGACCTGTTCCTTCTGTGTTTTACCTGTAAATTCTCCTCATTTCATTATTAAAGTTTGCAGTTTACCCAGTTTGTTGTATGCTCTGGGGTCATTCACTAACAACATGACAGATCCAAGTTCAGTGGAAACTTCTTATTCCTGATCCCAAACAAACATTTGAAACATTAACCTGGGTAATTCAGGAGCTGTACATCTCTAACTCTATAGGTTTTTTGAAGGGACCAGGGGAACGTAGTTCCTGTAACTTAGAGTTCAAATTTGAGGAAGGCCTCACTGCCTTTAGTTGCACATCAAAGAAAACAATCTGTGGAATTAGCTAATTGTTGTGCCGCTAATTCCTATTAGTAATACAACCATGTGACGTATTTCTCTCCGTTGTACGCATTCAACTAGATTTAGAGGGGACATATCATGCAAAATCCACTTTTTAGCCTTTAGTACATTTTGTTGTGTACTTATAGTTTCTAGGAGTGCAGAATTTAGTCTGTCCAGGTGCTGCATGGATTTCTTTACAATCCGTTTGGATCATATTTTTTTCTATTCTCTACTATGTTTTTTGTGTAATGCACCAGACAGAGGGCCTGATAATTCAGCCATTCTCTGTCTTGATTGGGAGACTGCCAGGAGCGCACTCACCACAGTGGGGGAGAGAGAGAAAGCTTAATGGCTGGGAACAACTCGGTGGAAGTGAATGTGCACTGAACAAAATCAACTAGTCTTCTCAGAGTCCAGGATCTTGTGCTGGATCTGATCCGTAGGTCCAAGGGCTCCGACTGAGTGAAGCAGCAGGTCCACGTTTCACAGGTGGCTTTCAGGGCTGAGGCAGGAAGAGTGTCCTAGCCATGGGTCAGAACCATAGGCAGAATCATGCAAAGGTAATCAGAGGGCTGGGCTAGAGGCTTGGTCAGCAGGAGAGTGAAGGGTCGGTGTCCAGAATTCTGAGGCCAACAGGAGTCCGACAAGGGCAAGGCAAAACAGGGAGAATCCAGTGAACGAAGCAAGGTCAAGAGCAGGCAAGGAACACTTGATGGTTTACTCACACGATGGCTTTGATGAATCTGGCAGAGACTGGCTGTGTGAAGCAGGTACATATAGTAAGGACAGCAGGTTGAACTTCAGGGGAGTTGCTTTTTGCATTTCCAACCAAGAACGTCTGAGTGAAATTTAGACTTGAGAGTACAAACAGTACCCGACAAAATATGAAGGAGGTAATCCCTCAATTTGAATCCACTGTGTTGGAGCAGAGTAGCATCTAAATTATGCAGGACACTAGCTCTCTTGGGCGTTAGTTGGACAACGGTTATAGACAGAAGAAAAAGTATAATGTTTTCTGTACATTAAAATTTTTTACTGTGTTTGGAGAAGTTTAGATTGAGGTATATTATAAATTCTCCATCCTTCCATCCATCCATCTATCCATCCATCCACCCATCATCTTTCACTTATCCCAAATCTAGCTGCAGGGGCAACAGGTCCAGGAGAGAAACTCAGATATCCCTCTTCCCTGTGACAAATTCTGGACATTGAAATACGCTAATTAGGATAGCCACAAAAGGTTCAAATATATGCTTGACACGTTTGATCTTTTATTTAAAAACGCAAGAAAAGTGCGTATAAATATTAGATTTCTTCTTGGAGAACAGCTTTCACTTGCAGTTTGGGTGGACAAATGATCAAAAAGCATGCCAAGGCCCACAGACCTGAGGCTACCAAGAATCATTGGGGCATTACCAAAGGAACATAGCATTTATCTAAGAAAGAAGCACACAGATCAAAGGATGAACAACAGAGAAGTATGATGGTCTGAAAGGCTAACAGTTACTGCCTCTGACCAAGCAGCAAAAGAAAAAGAGAGAAATTCTCACTGAAAAAAAAGGCTTACCCCAAATTAAACATAGTCAATCAAATGAGACGGTGAAAACCTCTGAAAGCCACTCAGGACTCACAACAAAACATCTCTTTCTTTAAAATCTGCTCATCTCCGCCAGTCTGGTGGTTTGGTCTGGTGGTTTGGGGAGCTTGGAGCTTTAAACAACTCTGCCTGCAGGGGCCTGTTGTTTCAAGCTCCTTCAATGTCTCTTTATATTTGTAAAAAGTCAGGGTTTAGAGTAAAATACATTGTCTCATGGCCTTCTTATCTCAGCTTCCTTTCTTGATAGCGGATAAAGCACGTACATGTTATTCAGCTTTTCAGATGCTGCTGCTTTGTTAGTCACAATTCCTGCACACTAGACAGGTACCTTACGTAAGCAGAGACCTGCACCCCTCTTCCACAATGACTCACATTATACGAGGTTGATAAATGAGGAAACTGACACATTTCTTTTTATAAACCAACAACGAAGATGATGAGATGGAAAGACAATTTGTATCTTGGTCGTATTCACACGAGAGTATGTACCAGAAGTTCTGGCAGCACAAACAAGCCAAGCTGGAACAGGCTCAAGGAATTTTGCTGTTCAAACTGTCTTACCTTTTTTTCTGTACATCTGAGCTCCTACCTAAAGAAAATGTAACCACACATTAGCATGACTGTTTGTATAAATCTGAGCGCATGTAAATATAACTCGTAAAAACCTACAATAAAGACCTAAACAGTCCATTTATATGAAACTCGTTGACGTTGTTGGTCGCATCGTCGTTCCTCACCGAATGAAAAATGGTGTTATGGATGAAAACTCAAAATGAATACAACATTCATTCCCATTCATAGGAATATTTTCTTCTGACCAGAGCCGTAGATACTGAAACAACAGGGATTAATATATAGAAATAAAAAATAATAATGAAGATGGAGGCTTAAATCTCACAAACTGAAAATTAAAAATGAATAGTTTAATTGATAGATCCCCCAGAGGATTTTCAGTTAACATGCAGGGTTGTGTGCTCAGTCATTGGTCTTTGTTGAAACAAATCTAAACAGCACAATAATTAGCGAAAATGGGTGTTAAATTGTGAAATCAGAATAGACAAACACTACCCATTGAAGAGCAATTATTAGGGAACAGTGTAAAATAATTTGTCGACTTAATCCACAGCTCTCAGCCAGTCTAAAGGTATTCTATCTTGGAATTACAAAATGAAAGTTGGCCACATCTGCTGTTTTATTGTCCACCAACCACCAACAGCAAACATACAACAAATGTCAGTTTATTCTCTCACACAGACCTGCAGTCTTTTATCAGCGTTACTTGGTGCTAACCTCAAAATCTTAACCAAAGCAACAAGATGTAATCTGGTTGTTCGGATGCTCCTGGCAGAATGTTCCCACATCCTGCACCTTTGAAGCAAGGATAAACCCGCCCAGCCCCCACGGTGTTCTTGCCATACATTGCATATTTTCAGGCTGTAGGTTTAATTTATCATAAACTACATCGCAACATCTTTACTTATAAACCTGGTTTTAAAACCCCCGCCCAAAATATTAAGGTGGTGTAAGTTGTGCTCTGTGGTTTTTTTTTTTTGGTGGACTAATATAATGCAGTCACAGCAGAATAAAAGGCAGGTAACATGCCTGCAAGCATAGGGGTTCGTACTTAAAGCATCAGGACACAGTCTTCTTGGCAATATGTCTTGTGAAACAAAAATGTACAAAGCAGGGAATAACCAGAAGGAGAACTAAATGTTTGTAAACTACAGATTAAACGAATACTTTGACAGCCAATGGTGGAACATCAATAACAACTACACCGAAGAGTACAAGTTATTGGTTGGGCGATTTTAAGAGGACAGTTACACATTATGAATGAGCAATTTCAGTTTTATCTCTTTTTTTTTTATGTCCAGAGGGAGACACGTTAGCTTGATCAAATGAGCAGACCGGAGTTCAGCCTGATTCAGAACTTATTGCCTGAACCAGGAAAAACAGAAGCTGAGATGTCATAAAACCCGTCGGGGCTACAGCGGTGCAGGAGCTAGGGAGATTGTCCTGTAACCTTTCAAACGCACCGATCTGAATTTTGTTGCCAGTTTCAAAATTCCGCTTCTTGTAAAACTTTGACCTGTTGCTGCAAATTTCAGCCTTTTCAAAGTTCTCTTTAAGAACTTTGACACAGAAAAATATTGGAACAGCTCTGAAAACAATTAGTTGTTACCTAGTGATACATTCAGAGGCGATGTCACGGTATCTGTGTGAGGGAGCAGTTGCTGTAAAGCAGAGTTTTATTAATATTGTGAATGACGCTAATCAATCATTTTGCCAAGGAGCAAAATGATTACCGCCATTCACATTTTTAACTGAACTTTAGATAGTGAACAGTGCAGCAAACAATCTACATTTTTTGTTTATTCCTTAGAGATTGTGGCTCTTTTCCTTGGCTCTCAGATTTCTTAAAGGTTGCTAACATTTCCAAATGTTCACTATCACACAGTGTAGTTCCAAGCTCTACAGGCTAAAGGATAAAACAGAGCAGCTGCTGGAATAGTAACACCTTCAGCCTTCCTGTTATCTGTTGAAGCGTTGCTCTCTCTTGGTCAGTTGTATCCCGAATGAACCACAGACGCCCTACCTGTAGGAAACAGTTTCCTTCTTGGTAGCTTCTTAGCTTTTGTTACTCTGACTTCATTTTAAACTCAGCTAATAGTTAACTTTGAGTATTCTGAACTCAATACCACTAAAGAGTGTTGCCAGTGCAGGCCACTCAGGTCTGACGTGTTACCAGATTGAAAAAAAAAAAAAGATTGAATTCTTCAGTTTTTGAAGACACGGTCACCGGCAGGTCCGATCAAGAAATTGGCCAATTTCAGTCACCGGTCATTTCCTAAGTTTTGTTTTTAACAGATATTGTTTACAAATTCATTAACCACGACACAAGATTTAACATTCAAACATGTGGTAAATGATATTCTGTCTTCACAAAATGCATTGCTCTGCACACCACTGATATTCACGGGAGTAAGTAGGCTTTTATTCCTTCTAAAAACTGGACTAACTGCATCAATACATTTGCAAAATGCTATTATCATTTCAAGTGCCAAACCTTATTGGTACTGGCACACCTGAATTCCCCCTCTGTTTCTATTGTATCCCAGGCTAATTTGCATCTCATTATCATCGCTCTCTCTTCCATGAACCATGATTGGGCCGCAGAGTAACAAGTCCAGAAGGGAAAACCAGAAATCCCTCTTCCCAGCAACACTCCACCTCAGGGGACCCCCAGGTATTCCCAGATCAGAAAAATAAAAGCTTCTTCAGCATGTTCCACATTTGCCCCAGGGTCTCATTCCAGTGGGATGGACCCAGAAACCGGTGAAGCCTGGCACCAGGGAGACATCCTGATCACCTTCATAAATTACTTTTGTTGCTAAATTACTGGTTGTGCTTTTATGAAGAACCAGGGGCTCTCAATTGAACCCACCTTGCTCCTCACACCATTGCCTCCTCACCTGGCTGAGCCAAAGCCCAGTTATAGAATGCGTTTTAGGGAATGTATTTAAAATGTGACACTTCTGTTTTACTGATGTCTTAGTTCATTCTGGACTTTGGTTCTTTATGTTTGTTGACATTACATAAACAGTTTTAACAGAAAAAACATGCATGGTTTACCTTTTCCCACTTTATTGATATAGTTTTATTTTATATTATCATTAGTTATGATGATGCATAAAAATTAAAAAGACCAAACAGAGATGATCAAATTTTTGATTGATCTGTGTTGCTACACACATCAAATTCTAGCCTTTAGACTAAATTTAGATAACCCTTACCTATTAATCTAACGTGCTGCCTGTAACGGTGGAAATTATATTTGCAGCAGGAAAATACCCATGGTAATATACGGTAAAATTGCATTATCAAAGTTCCACGTCAATTTGTGCAGTTACTCTGTTGATGTTGATCACATGGGTAAATTCATGTTTGCACAGTTGGATAATAAAAGCTGCAGCTGTATGCTTTATATTGTCATTATGTCTTATCATCTTAAATAAGTAAGCTACTGAGGAGCACCCAAGACCATTCAAGGCATCCTATAGTCTTCAAATTAATCTGTTTTGCAATCTTCTCTTAAGCAAAGTAAAATAACAAATTGAAATATGGCTCTAGTCAGTGTATTCTTATTCTTATTCTTATTCTTATTCATTAAGCCTTTATTTATTCAGATAATCTCTTTGAGACACGATTTTTCATTTACAGACACCTGGACTTCAGGGGTTTCCAACAATATTCCTAAACACAATTAATTTGTTATAGTGGGTGGTCGTAACAGATAAAAACTGTTTAACTTTATTACCAGAGTTCCAAAGTTTTATGTTTGGTCGCCCTCTGGTGGAGTCTTTCACACAGTGCAGACATGGTTTTTGTGTCTTACAAAAGACTGTCAGTAAAAAGCTTAATACGGATATTCTGACCGTCCTTTTCATTACTGCTCTGCCCTAAATACTGTATCAAAGTATAAACATTTTTAAACATCCTGTGAGGAAAAGTAATTTCCAATCAATTAAATATTGATTAAAGACAATAAAGATTTCGGGCATACTAAATCTTTACCAAAGTATAATAATTATTTTGCAAATATCCTAAACACTTAATAAATTTATCTGTAACTGAAATACAAGGCTTTCCTTTTTCTATACGTATATTACAGTAATAAAGAAATCAGTCATACGGACATCAGGTGTCACCAGCAGGGGGCCTACAGTATAGTCACCATCCGCCGAAATAGCTCAGTTGGGAGAGCGTTAGACTGAAGATCTAAAGGTCCCTGGTTCGATCCCGGGTTTCGGCAGTGGTTCGGATGAATTTTGACAATGTTCTCATTTTTAATCAAAGAAACCCACACAGTGATACAGACGAAACCTTTTTTTCCCCTTTCCCCCTTCCCTTAAACGTTAATAAAACAGCAAAATGTTCTTACCACACACCCGAATACATAGGTGAATAGTAACAATTGCAATGCAAATTTCAGTTTCATTGTTTTGATTAGCATAACGAAGTCTGAGAGTTTTTCAAAAGTGTGTATTTAAAAGTAGAAGTGGGTCTAATCGCTGATATAAAAGTCTTGGGTTTTAGAAAGTAAAAGTGCAGATGGATGCGTTTCTTGCAAAAAGATAAAAAAAACAACAACATGATGTTCACTTTCAAATTTTGATTTGATTGCAGCACTCAGTACACCAGCATTGAGAGAAATAATTCTTACAGCTTGTCCACTGGAAGCACCGCTGTCAATCAAGCCAGTCATGGTGTCACACTGAATGCAAAATAGTTCAATCAGGAGTAGGAGTCTAACCTATTCAGGTAGTGGGGTTTGTTGATGTTTAGTCGCAAAGATCTCAGCTTCTTTGGAAGATGAAAATTTCTTCTTTGTCCTATTTTCCATAGTTATCTGCAGTCAGGCTGGATAGGAGAGAGTTGGTAGCAGAGAAAGGTTGTACAGTTGTGATATGGATGTCCGGTATTTAGCTTGTTCCTCAACCGCCTCTAGCTTGTAATTCTCAAAGATGTGGACGAGTGATCCCAGGTAGAAGAGCTTTTACGTCTCCCACTGCCTTTTGTATAATCAGCTCTTTGATCTGGTAGCGATGTTGGCGGATTATTAATGGCCGAGGCTGGGATCAGGTCATGGTTCAGCGGTCAGGGCCCTGTGCGCACGGTCCAGCTCAAGGGGAGCTGATCTCCAAGCAACTCAACCAGGAGATCAGAGAAGAAGGTTGTAGGTCTGGATCCCTCACATTCAGGGACTGATTCTGATGTTGGTTCTCTGGCTCTTGCCCTCCAGGTTGTGTACTTTTAGAATTGCAAAGTCATCATGTTTATGAAAATATCTCTGAGGCCATCTCTTGACTTTGATATATACATATATATATGTCTTTAGGTTTTTTTTCTACAGTGGCAAACAGGTGCACACACGCGGCAAACGGCTGAAAGTGCCACAAACAACCAAATGCGCTGCAGCAGAAAGAACTGCAAAAGAAAAGTGCTGCTATCACAGAAAAGAGAATGATACAAACTTCAAAACACACAGAAAAAGAAGCACAAAACAAATGCAACAGAAAAACGCTGCAAAAGAAACGCTGCAGGTAACAAACACCACAGCAAATTAAAAAGTCTATAAGGACGTTGGCCGTTTGTGGCGCGCCTTTTGGCTGTTTGTGTTGCCTTCAGCCACTTGCTGCACGTTTGCACCTGTTGGCCCCTGTAGTTTCTTCTTACCGGGGAGGTTGAGCACAAAATTATAACATGAACAAAATGCCACATATAGTATGTTACGTGATCAGGGAGCATTGTGGCAGATGAGCCTCAGACGGGGCGCGGATATTTGCTGGAGCTTTCCTGGCACATTGGGGATTCCGACATTGCCTCAGCTGTTCTGGCCTGTGTGAGTGCCAGGCTGTTGGTGTTTTGAGGCAGCAGGGCCTCAGTCCAAAAGAACATGCCTGGGCCACTGCCCACCAAACAGGTCAGGGATTTGCGTCATTGCTATTGAAACCTGAATGAATGGCCAAACGGCTCGCTCTGTGGGGATGTTCTAATCTGCAGTGCACCAGATAATGAACAGAGAGAAAGTGCTTCAAAGCATAGGCCAAGAAAACGCATATGAGAGGATGGACAAGACGCAAGGTATTCACTCTGAGGGCCTGAAAAAAAATGTATGCCACACTTTTCATATTTAACTTGTAAGAAAAACTAAAATTGACATCTTTTATTTTTCTTCCACTTCACAATAATTCACTACTTTGCATTGTTCTGTCACATAAGATCCCACTACGTTTTGTGGTTGTAACACGATAAATTGTGGAAATGCTCAAGGGATGTGAATACTTTCTCAAAGAACTTAATGTGCTTAGATAATTAACTCATCTTACATGTGCAGGAATTTTCTTTCATAAATCAGACTGTCAAATAAGACAGCGATAAATGTATACATATATTTTGTGCTTATGTTCTTGAACTGCAAAAAAAGTTGATCAGAGAATGATTACAAACAGACATTCAGAACTAATTTAGCTAAGTGTTTAATAGCCGTACAGTTGGATCTGAGAAGGGCACAGATGCTGAACATAATGCATGAATAAGCTCAGTTCTAACTAAGTAAACAAGTAAACGTCTCCCTTCTTTGTTGCCATCAACTTTGCTGTCATCTAACATCGTACAAAGTGTTACACAAGACTTCCCTTCTCCCTCCCTTTTCTTCGCTGCGTGCTCTGTTTAGCTCCATTTCCTGGCAGCTTTGTTCTCTTTGGTCTTGGAAGGTTTCAAAGAATCCTTGTAGGTGTCGGTCAAACTCTAAAGCGGTCTGTCTTGGTGGTCGAGGAGAATCCTGCAGGTGGAGGGTGGTCCAGACAGCCGGACGGATGAGCACAGGGAGGGGATGTACTTGCTCTGATTAATAAAAACCCAGTTCGGTGTTGTTCCACTTCCAAGAGGTTCTCACAGACACTCTGGTTAATTTGGCATGGCTTCAGGGCTTACATAAGTGGAGCAGCGCTGACTTCTCCACACAGCAAACAGACTTGAAGGCTGTCTTTCCCCCTCCTGCAAACCAGGTTGAGCTCTGACAGTTCCTATCATATCTCCAGGCCAGAAATGCCCCAGGGCTTGCATCGGACTTTAAAAATATCTTTCACTAAGTGGAAATATAAACAGGCCCTTTTCATTGGATACAGTTGCAATACTGCATAGTGATAAGTCAACAGCAATGTTTAGAGTAATGAGACTTTCTATATGAGCAAATATACATATAGATACATACGAAATAACTATACATATATCCATACTGATTACACAATTTTCTCAAAAGTAAAACTATTAATTCAAACAAATAAAGTTAAATGTCACAAATTAGAAAGTCTTTATTTAGCCAGACAAGTCCCTTAATAACATTGGGTCTTGTGTAAACTATATAACATATAGTAGCATCATCAAGATTAAAACTGAAGATTGAAGTCAAAATTAAAACAAAATTAAGTAGCAATAAAAAAAAATTAGAAGATAGAAAAATGATCATATCTGACAAAATACAAAAACATTTTTTTTTAAGAGCAGATGATACAACAACCATTAATACATTTTTTTGGTGTTCAGAAGCAGTTTCAGTTTCAGTTTCAGCAGCGATTGCTACAAGCTTCAGCGTGCAAATAGACTATCAAAAGGACAGTAAAGAGTCCCACATGAAGGGGCGTTTGTTTGGAAAGCACGTATTCTGACAAGTTGCATCTAAATTTTTAAATACCGCAAATCTTTATTATCGAATATCTTGTAAGTTTGAGTTTACAGGCAGAAGAAGACAGGTAGGCAACAGCAAATCAGCTTCAGAGAGCACCTGACATTTTGCAACTTGATTAAGGCCCCGTAACATAGTAGGTATTTATGATTTATTCTCCATTGTGTAAGAACGATAATGTGTGAAGCAGCAGCACAGCTCAAGCTGACTTGTAGAACTAGCACTCATGCATCGCCTAAATGTGTAGAGTGCAATGCCTTTTTTTTTATCAATTTCTCTGTATTCGTTCAAGACACATATGAGACAGACTGAACAGAAGCTCTATCATGCAGGGCTCCCCCACACCAAGTTAGTTAGTTAAAGTTGTTCAGGGATCTGAATGGGATTTCTCCTGGGCCTTTATCTTTGGAAATTTTCTGGGACATCCTTCAGGTAGGCGACCCCAGGGCAGACCCAGAACTCACTGGAAGGACTACAGATCCTATCTGGGATGTCTGGGTTTCCTCCTGGACCTGTTACCTGATCTTAGATGAGCAGAAGTCACTGGCTGGATGCCACTGGCTGCTTGCAATGTTGTGAGAACAAGCAAATCCTTTTTTAATTTTTATCCTTAGGTCCTTATTAAAACCCAGAGTGAGTTTTTTTTCTCCCAAGAAACAGGTTTCAGGGTGAAAAATTATATATTTTTTTCGTCTTTTTTTTTTCTTAACACGTCCTGTCTGGCAGTGCTGCATTAAGAATGGATGTCTTAATGCCAAAGAGAGCCAAACAGATTTACTTTCAAAAGTGGAGCATCCTGCTTTCGCCATAGTGTTCTGCAAGGCAAGTGTATTTGTATGGCACTTTTCAGTAACGAGACGATTCAAAGTGCTATAAGATTTTGTTCTGGGACTATTTAACATTCAATGGACACAAAAACAGGAAGGTAGAAGAGAAAAAGATGAAACAAAGGTGACAAAAATAGAGGAGAGGAAAACCAGAGAAGAAGATAACATCCTCGGAGTCTGCTTCTACACCTGCAAAGAGATATATAAATAGAACAGCAAAACCAACCGATAAGATATTATAGGCACAAACAACCAACGCCTTGATACCATCACTGGAGAATACATAGTATTATATGAGTTGTATAAATTGACAGCTAAAGCCAACTATAGGGTTTTCTGTACAGAAGTGAATATGTAAGCACCTGGATCCAAGCACCTGTAAGTGTTTGAGAGAGTGCACTTGTATCTGTAAGGTTTATCTATAAGAAAAATACTCAATAGTGGTTGTGAGGAGCCAAAGACTCGCCCCCAGAGCGCCAAGGCAGACACAGGGGAAACCAGAACCCCAGATGTCTGAAAGGACCCCCAGAGGAAAGGGGCCCAAGAGAGACCAACACTGGGATAACTGCCTCCCCCATCCCTGGGGAGAGCAGAGAGGAGCCCCAGGAACCCTCCCCCTCCAACAGCCAAAGTACCACAACGAGCTGCTATGCCAGAGCGGATCTAGCAATGGGCCCTGAGGCCCATGGACACCCTGCCCCCCGATGGGGTCCCCGACAGAGCCACGGGGCCCAGACCCTACGAAGCAGCTGCCAGGAGTGAGTCAGCACACACCCAAGCACCCAGCCCTGGGGGGTATGGGGTCCACACCAAGTGCAGACCTGAGTTGTCCCATGAGGGGGCAGTGCAAAACCCAACCTGACAAAAAGACAAACAGAAAACCGTGCACACAGTCATATTCACACATTCCCACCCTAGTGCCCCCACATGGATCCAAGGTAGGCAACAGCAAAAAAACACACACAAAAAAAGGGGCCGCTGTACACACACTCGCATTCACCTCACACATCCTATACTCCCAGGTGCAGGTGCCAGCACCCCAGAGGGGTATCCAGACCTGGGAGGTGAACCCGACCTACCAGGTACATACTCTGAAGCCCTATGGGTTTTTGTGTAGATGTCCAGTGCTTAACTTTAGGACATCTCAGTCCTGTTGTTGCCACTTGTTTGTCTACTCCACATTCATTTCTTTATTCATTTCATATTTAAACTGAAATTAAAATATACCAGTCTTTTTCTTAAAAAAGTATTGTGCAGTTCTTGTTACATAACCCACCATGATGTGACAAAGAAAGGTTGTCCAAGGGAACAGACATTGACCTCCCTTTTGTCCTTTGAGACAAAAAGCAGGCTTTGTCTGTTCTGACTGACTGCATACAAAGTAACAAACCCACTCCATGTTTCTTGAACAAGTTTCAAGGACATCAGGGCGACTTGTTTCTCTGTTTTAATCTGTGGCGTTGCTGTCCCCATTGTGGCTGTTCTTTCTCTGCACTGCGCTGACCTTTGCAAATGCCTGGGTGCTGACCTACGTCATTATATCAAAGCGACAATTGAGAAGTTTACTATCGTTTTTTTTGCTGCTTTCCTCCGCTGAACAATACTGCCATGGTGCTGGTTTAGCATTGGAGGCTTATGCAATTCTAAAAAAATGAACGGGATTTTGTCATCTGACCTCTTCTGGGAAGAAATTAAGAAGTGCTTTTCCAATAAATAATTTATATCAGCTGCATGGGCTGCACAGTTGTGCAGTGGGTAGCGCTGTTGCCTTGCAGCAAGAAGGTCCTGGGTCTTTCTGCAGGGAGTTTGCATTCTCTCCCTGTGCATGCGTGGGTTCTCTCCGGGTACTCCGGGCTTAGTCATAGTCCAAAAACATGTAGCTGCATTACCGTGGCATAGGTATTACAACGCCCCTCAGTTCAAACCTTTCTGTGCGGATACAGTATTCGGCTTCTTGTGGATGTAGTCCCAGAATCTACTTATCTGGGGCTTACAAGCAGGTCAGATAGAAAGAATCAGCATCCTCTACTTTATCCCTTTGCAAGTTAAAAGCCATATTAAGGTGGCTGACCTCCTCCCCCAGAGAGTGACACTACCAGCTGCTGCCGTCCTGTCTGCCCCATGTCATGTTTTTCCAAACTACCACAGTGTAACAACGTAAATGCATCACATCAATCAGCCTGTGTGCTTCTACATTTCACATCCTTGGCATTGACTCACATAGGTCACAAGGGTTAACGACGAGGCCGTGGATGTTACAAAGCCACCGTGTGCCAGCGGAGCAGGGACAACGTCCAATAAAAGTATTGTTTTTCTAGCCGCTGCTATTGCGTCCCTTGCGTGTCACTGCCAGATCGCGTTCAAGCATGTGTGTGTTTTTATTTCTCACATGGGTGGTGCATCTGTGGTTCCCCCAGCATCTGTCAAAGAGATAACAAATCACTTAATTGAAAATAGAAGCTGAGTAATGGTGAGATAACCTGAGATCACAAGCAACTGCGCCGTTGGCTTGAGATCCAGAAACCAAACGTATTTAGCAAAAAGGAAAGCAGCCTTACATTTGCTGTCTTTCAACACATCACAAACACAAGGAATGATCGTCTTGCTACTGAAAAGTGCTATAGAAATAAACTTGCCTTGCCTTACCTATATCTATCTGGAGACTGCTTGCAGTCTTTCCTTCCTCTGTAGTCTCCGCTTTATGACTTGTTATATAACTTTTCTCTCTGGCCTCTGCATTAGAAAAGACACAATTTCAACTCAAGAAATCCATCCATCCAATTCCTTCCACTTGTCTAAATTTGGATTGCATGGATAACAGCTCCACAAGCTAAACCTAAAACTGCCTGTCCCTTATGACACACTCTTTGCTCATTGGTCCTCAATTACAGTCCTTGAAGGCCAGTGTCCTGCAACTTTTATTTGTTACTCTGCTTATTTGACTTGAGTCAAATAATCAGATCATTGGCAGGACCCTGGAAAACGGGACTGCATTCAGAGGAGGTCATTCAGCCATTAGATTTAGGTGTGTTGGATCAGGGGCACATCTATAAAGTTGCAGGACACCAGCCCTCAAGGAGCAGGATTGAGGACCACTGCTCTAGCTCCTTCTGGAGGATCTCATGGCGTTCCAACATCAAGTTGCAACTTGTATACCAGACAATGCTCCAGGTATGCCCTCAAACTTGGGTAGCCAACCAGCTCAGCAACAAGAGCTAGAATAAAGTAGCAGTGTTGCAAAGAGGCACACGACATGCACACTCATTTTAATAACATACATGCCTTATAACATAAACCTCAACAGTTTTTAACATTGTAACATGCGCTTTGCTTGTTAATTTAACTGTTTACTTGAAAGTAAAAAAAAATGTGGTCACAGAGCATTTTGTACTGATATCCTTCTTGAGTTTCTGCAGGCAGCTGTTAACAGGATAACTTCTGTGGACAGTTTTTAGTGAGATCTCTTTAACTTTGTTAGGAACTAGGTATTTTCTTCCAGCAGATACCACTTACGAACTGATTCCAGTCAGAAACAACACTGGGAATAGATACTCTGTCTTTTTGAAGAAGAGAATGTATGAATGTGTTCTTATGGTGAGGATTGAACGAAAAGATGATTACTTTTTTTCCCCAAACGTCTGAATCAACTGGGTTGAAAGAGTCAGCACACTGGAGTTGTGGCTTCTCTAAACTTCTAAAACTACATATGGGAAAGCATCAAATACCATAGCAATTTCTTTTGGAGTGACAGGAAAAATCTACGTAGCTAAAAAATCAGTACATGTTAATAACTGTCCTCCCTTTTTAAACAGTTGACTCCTTTGTACAATTAGATTTTGAACCTAGTTAAAAAATGTATTTATTTTTGTAGGTGAACTCCCTTGTTATTCCAAAGGAAGTGCTTGCGTGGTGAAAAACTGTGTTTGTACATTAAACAGCAGGCCAGAAGAACCCGCCTATGAAATTCTGCTAGTTTTACAGGGAGCTTTTTTGCAGGGAGCTTGTGAACAGCAGATGTTGTAATCCAGAAGAGGTCACTGTACAGTGTTGTCACTGCAACCTGGAGAGCTACTGGATCAGTAGCTTTTTATCTGTATTATTTAGCCACAAAGTTCACAGGTGTGTTTTTTTTAGAAAACACTGCTATTTCTGACAATGCATGTGACGAAGAAGCTGAAGAAGCCCTGCAAGATGGTTTTGAGGCAACAGACTGGGATGCACTGTGCAAGCCACATAAAGAGGACATCGATGCCTTGACAGAGTGTGTGACTGACTATAAAAACTTCTCTGTGGATAGTACCTTTCCCACCAAAACAGTGAGATCCTTCCCCGATAAGAGACCCTGGATCACCAGCGACCTGAAGGAACGGCTAAACAAGAAAAAAAAAAAAGAGAAACAGAGAATTATTGAGAGGATACAAAAGAAACTTACATTTAATATAAGTGACAGCAAGGAGGTGTACAAGATCAGACAGATTGAAGTCTGGACAGAGCCAATGAGCCGAACATATTCTTTAGTAGGTTCAGTTCTGGAACAAGCTCAGCATCCTCCTCTCCTGCCCCCAACCAAACATCCTGCCCACCTTTGTCCCAAAGCTTTTTTTTACTGTCCACCTCAGCCAGGTCTTCATCTTTGTCTTCAACCAAATCCAGAGATGCTGATGCTCCTTTGCCCTTTTCGACAAAGAGGACTAAAACTAGAAATATTTAATGTGCAATTTGAAATAACGTGACTTGGATAAGAGCAGCATATATTCACACTCCCAAACTGGGGACAAAAATGTTTAAATATTTAAAACATGACA
Source organism: Fundulus diaphanus (assembly GCA_037039145.1). Classification (NCBI taxonomy): domain Eukaryota; kingdom Metazoa; phylum Chordata; class Actinopteri; order Cyprinodontiformes; family Fundulidae; genus Fundulus; species Fundulus diaphanus. The sequence goes on from CM073126.1 coordinate 39,918,827, forward strand.
TGAACTGATGTGATCCTATAATTTTCAACTTCCTCATAAAAAAAAAACGTTTCTGCTGAATGTTTCTGACTACTTTATCATTTAATGAGTAGGATCATTAAACATTTTGGGATCTCCTTAATATAGATGGCTCATATTTAACATTTGCATATTACTGGAGATCAAAGGGATTTTCCCACGTGTGGGGGGCCTCTGACTGGTATGTTCGGCCTCCTTCGTGCTATGATAGCATCACAGCACCAATGGAAATTAGTCAGCTGGTGATGACAGCTGCCCTATGACTGAAGACAAGTTTTAGCTCGACATATTTCCCAAACACATCTCATTTTCTTCTCCCACAGCATGCATGTGTACTCCAACTAGTGTTGGACATACACATGACTTAATATGATTTTAAACTACAAATTTGACTCTGGTGCTGCCGTTTAGGCTCTGTTTGGCCAGGTGAACGTTAAACAAATATTAATTGCTTGCTGATTTGTCAACAGAGTTTAGTGCCTACGTAAATAACTGGCAAGTCTTAATTTATGAATAAATGTGTTAAACGTAATCTAAATAGGCAATGTAGGACACCAAATCCCCTTTGTGCGAAAGGAGATTCTAACGAAGCATTTAGTAAAGCTGTTTGATCTAATATTAATGTTGTATAATATGTTTGAAAGATTACCGTCAAATTCTGTATTTTGGATTATAGTTTTCCTTTGTTTAATATACATCTAATTGTAGTTTGTATGTCAAAAAATATAATGTGAAGAGGTTGTTACATTAAAATTAGCAGTAATATGTGGTAAAACATCTTATTGCTGGTTAAAGACTTTTTTTTTTTTTTTTGCTTTTGTGAAATTCAGTTACTTCTTTTTAAAGTGTAGATATCAATCTCCATACACTGGAACTCCATGTTTCCCCTGTGCTGGGTGAACATGGAGTGAGTTCTAGGAACTATGTTTATCCTCGGTTCCTGTTACAGTAACAAAATATGAGGACCCCACTTCAATAGTTATAGGAACCCTGAGAAATGTCCCCACAAGCATGTGCGACCACCTCTGACCTGCTTTTTGGTCTGATAGTCCTCTGAAGGTTATAGGAATAAGAGAGTTCATTAAAGGTCAAAATACCTTTGATCTATCTGATTTGTAGGTGCATATGGTAGGATCAGTATAGGGCAAAACAATTATCAAACAAAATGTATTTAGTTGAAAAACTCATTCTAAGTTTTCTTCTGCACATTTGGTCCATAATTAGCTCTTGGCTTACTGTTTGCCCCCTTAATCGTTGTCTTTAGATTTTTAGAGCTTAAGGTTAAGGAAACTGGATAATACTGTTAAGTTTTCACAGAATATGTATTATTAAAAGAATGCCTTAAGTAACTACACACTCATTAGGCAAATCTGCTGAAAGTTTGCGAGCTGAACTTTCATTCCCTGGAGCATATTTTCACAGAATTATTCTAATTAGGCTATGAAAAAGAGTCTAATGTTAAGACATTTTCAGTCTATGACTAAAAACTGACTAGATGTTTGTAAGGTGATTTGTTGTGGTGTGTTTTTAGGAGTACAATTTCACCATTTTTGCAATCAGAGTACAGTTGCATTGTCAGAACCAGTCAATGAACATTATCCAGGTCACCCTTGTAAAATAGGTTCCGATCTCAATTGCTCTTTGGCCTGGTTAAATTAAGCTGGGTCACTATTAAGTGCTAAGCCAGACATCCGCTTTTCAAAAAGGGGAAACACATCATCAGATGTATGACGCTTATAAAAAAAAAAAAAACACACACAGCTATGTTATTCTTTCATTTAAAGCAACTTATACCGGAGGCTCCTGCTCTGACCACAATTAAGTACCACGGGTGAAGTCTAGTGGCCTGTTCTGTCTCAGAGCACTTTAGTGCAACCCGTCCAGTGGGTGTTACTGGTTGAGGAGTTTCAAAACACAGCTGGCTGGACTCTTAGACTGTCAGTCATAGCTACATCTCACCTTTGGTCTGCAAAATTGATAGTACCCTCACAAAATTCATCCTGTGCTATGGTTGAGAGGTTGAACAGCAGTGGGTTGACTTCAACACCCCTCGCTACATCAGCTCTTTCAGAAAGCACACTGAAGGGCCAGAAGAACGGACAGGTTGGGTGTCATTTTGTTAAAATTGGCTCATTCCACTTTGTGCAGGGAACGCAACTTTTCTGAGGTAAAAGGCAATCCAAAAAGGTCAACTCTGCATAGCTGGTGGAGATGAGGGTTTCATCAGTGAACATTTAGTTTTAGCAAGAAGCAAAACTTTGCATGCACTAAGCTCTGTTTTTCTGTGTGACAAATAAAGTATTTATATACATATTAAAAATGTTTGCAATCCTTTTGTGGTGGACACAGATTGTTTCCCAGGGAAACAAATATACCTCAATAAAGATGAAATTTCTTTTTAAAACGGAGTACTTCACGGCAACTGTTTTGTTGGGCAGTACAAAATAAGTGTGTTCAATTGTATTTTGAAACATAAGCACAGTGTTTTATTGATGTTCTCATTCAACCAGCAATGGAAAAGCAGTTTCAAAGAGCAAATACATAAATAAAAATCCCGTTCATGTTAGCAGCGTTCAAGGCTAGATGTTATTATTACTGGATCACCATATCCTATCATGCAAACTCTTTTTTCCCCCCACTGTAACAATGCTATTATTGCTCATCCCTTGTACCCACACATCATATTGTATCTCATTAATCTGAATCCAGTTTCAGATCATACTTGCACAATAAACATAAAAACGAACCCCTCGCCCCCATTATGGATCCTTTTGTACTTCCACATTAAACGAGACGATCCACCGAGACCCTGGGTACTCTTTGCTTACTCAGCAGGCTCTCTGACTTCACAACGAAAGAGGGATGGTTTACAGCTCACCGAATTCAAATTAATTCAAATTTCTAAAGAAATCCTCCTAGGGCCGAGTTCATGTGTTGGCTTTTCAGAACCATTCAGTACTTTAGATATGAGTTAAACACAAGATTATCTGTATCAGATTCTGCTGAGCGACGTAATTCACAGATCAGACAATAAGCTCATGCAGTGTGTCTGTTCTTACTGTGCACTGCAGACTCATGCTGCTTCTGCTCCCGTCCTCTTTTTCCATTATATCACTACGTTGTTTCACAAACTATAATTACAATTTTACATGCTGAACATTTTATGTTAATATTAATATTGCTGTGGTCATAGGTTTATAACCTGAGGTTGATCAGGGGCATTATACTTGATGGCGTCAACCCCTCACCCACCCTGCCACTCCCACACCACACCACCACCTGATCCCCCCCCCTTCCCTTTTATCTAGAACCGCAGACATTTAATGCTATTTTTATCCAGGCCACCTCCTGCAATAATACATTTTGCTCTCTATTAAAGTACCCATTATTTCGCAGTATTTCACCTCCTGCTTATCACATGTGAGCTCTTGTTACATATAATAAAACCCATTGCCAAGTCTGACCGATTATATGTATTCTGCATCTTCTTACCCATTTGCCACCAAATTGGCAATAAAGAGAAGAGACTCCAGAAACAAAGCTTAGCTTTGATTAATTCATGATGAAGTGGGCTGATTTGGCATCATTCTTCTAATGCCTTATTTTACTCCACTAACGTGGTTGAGGTGTTAGTGTTTGACTGACAACAAACTAGTGTAGACTGGCTTCCTTCTGAGATCAAAATGCAGTGGGAAATAGCTTCCTGGTAATAGTTGTAGACAACACCCACATTAGGTTTGTGTTACAGAGAGAAAGTAACACCGTGCTGAAGTCTCAGGCCCAAGTATCAAATAATGATGTAGCCCAGGAGCCGACGGGACCTGTTTGACCTTCCTGAATGATTCAGGCGCTTACCCTGTGCCAGCAGAGCTATGGGTGCCCTTCTTGTCTGGGACTTACCAATGTGTCACCATCCCTCTGTCATGGAACGTGTGACAAGTTTTAATCCCTTAGATTGCACATCATAATCTCTTCACCAACTTAAGTTTTCTGCTTAGTGTGAGAGGCATGAAATGGGAAGTGTAGTCCTTTAAAGGTCATCATCAGGCTGTGATTCTGGCCCGTGTCAGAGAAACCAGATGAAAAGAGAAGTTGGCCGTGGTATTTGTCATTGACAGGGCTGCTAACTATGAGGGTATGACCTGCTCTGTGTGGCTGTGGTGTAATGTTGGACCTTTGCCATCTACATTCCTCATCCACCTCTGGCATCCTATCTTTGAAGCATAGTCCCTTAAAGTGTCCTTTTGTTGGGGGATTACTGAGTTTAAATATAACCCTGCTCTTACCTTCACTGCACTTTTGAAGCAGTTTTTGGCAATAGCAGCTATTTTGGGCAGGCATCCCACCAATGTTGGTGTACATTTTGACCCTTGCAGCAGAGGAGCTGTCTCCCTTTTGAAATTTTCAAGTCAATAGCTCATCTATTTTTTCTAGTGCAGGACTAGTTGTTCTCTTTTTTAGTTTACACACATGTTCTGAGTGCCAAGAATATTGCTGCTATTTCATCATTATCCTGACAGTTAGAGCTCTACTTTACTGAAATCCTGGTTTCTGACTGCTTTTTCTCTCTTTGTGAATGCCTGACTGATTACACTCTTTGTATCAGACAGTTTGGTGTATATGTCACTACGCTTAAAGGAACATGCTGTGTGAGCCAGTGAAGGTTTGCTTTAAATTTGTCACTGGTCATTGAGATGGCATCCGAGGAGGTCGGTACCAAGGGAAATGCACTTTAACAGCTCTCCCATGGTCAAAAATATTGTTGTACTGTACTAATGTAGAGGCAGGCAAAATTACTGGTAGAGAAGCAACAGCTTCTTTTTGTTTTGTTCTAGATCTTTTTGCTTATAAGTTCCACTGCAAAGTTTATATGCACCCACAATGGGCATCATTGTTGTTTAAGTTCTAGGATTTTAGTTATGGATTCAAAACCGCAAGCTTAATGAGGTTTACAAACCAGAATTGGGTACACATCCGTGACTTACTTTGTTGAACACATCAAATTTTTCAAAGGTTTTGGCTGAATTTCAGGTTAATTTATGAAGACCAAAAGTTTGTAAAGTGAGATAAGATTTTAAAAGAAATATCCTCTAGACACACACACAGACCTAGCGGACCAAAAAATTAAATAGCCCATTTTTTAAAAAAAGTACTCAAAGTTCTTAAGACTCCATCAATCACATACTGTGCGATGTAACTGTATGTTACATACTGTCCCCCTTAAGGGGACAGTATGTAACTAATTTGGCTTTTTATAAGTACATACTCTGGCAAAGTCTAATTATCACATCAAAAACTAAAGCGTTCTCATAACTTAGAATTATTAGTTCATAAATACATAGGTGTTGCTGCACCCACTGGGAGATGCCATGTTGCATCGCTAGTTCTGATTTCAGAAGTCAAAAGGGGACAAACTTGTCAGCCATATGCATATGTACCTATCTGTCTCCCTGTAATGAAGACATGCTGTAGGTGGAGGAAGAGTAGAAAACAAGCAAAGACAACGGTAAATCATTCTATGTGCCGTTTTCTATTGAAATGGAGGACTGTCCATGCTCTTTGCCCAGTGAGAAGGAAGAGAACGTAACCAAGGACAGAAAAAGAAGAAATAACCGGGAGAAATCTACAGTCTATATCAGCACAGCTATTATTACCAGGTGGAGATGATTCATGAGGGAATGCAGACTCAAAACTGATGTGGAGGTTGGAGGCTTTCTGCTGGATAGGTCAACTAATCCAATATAACAGTGAAGTTTATTTTTGCCGTTATGTTAGAAATTGGGCAGTGTAGTCCAGCAGCTATACTGTCCTCCCGGCAGGGGCGGCTCGTTTGCTCGTCTCACTCTAGTATCTGTGTGTACATGGAGGGATATTAGCAGTCCCGTTCTCTGTCTGTAGTGCAGCAGCAAGACAGACTCTCTGTCTATAGTCACTTTTTTGGGACACCAAATAAGTGACTGCAAGTTCAGAAACGAGCCCAAAAAATGTGACTCACAGAATGTACAAGCGACTTTAGAAAAAAACAAGCGGACTTGGCAACAGTGCCAAAAAACATTTCACATGATGACCGTAGCTATTAGCAGTAGCTAATACATGGAGGACATGTTGATATTGTCACATTTATGATACTCCGTGGCTTCCATAGTAGTTATTACGAGCTTAATGGCGAGGTCGTTTGTAATTCATTTAGCGCACCACTAGATGGTACACCAGTGTGAAAATCTTACACACTGGAGCTTTAAACCTCTTACTTATACGATGCTTCACGCTTGGGTCCTCCCTTACCTCAAACATGATGGATTGTAGAAAATTTCCTGAAATTACAAATCTGTGCACCCACATTTATTTTTAAAATCCAATGACGTTGCTTTATTATATCTTAATCGTGAAAAAGATAAAATGTCAAATAAATGCTAGATTCATCATTACATTCCAAAGTATGGCTGATAATTAGTACATGTAAACCTCTGATTGCAATACTTCTGTTTAAGTTAGAGCTACATGACTAATGAAGCCAGCGTGTGCATGGACATCATAGCTAAACTGGTGCTTTTGTCTGTGAGTTGCACGAAAAATTAACCAATTAGAGCTAGGTCTTCAGCTTCATAAAACCAGGTCTAAGCTGTCTTCAGTCCGGTGAGCAAAATACCTTAAAAAAGAAAATTGGCTTTGATGTAAACACTCTTGATAAAATATAACCTAAAGCAAATTATTGGGTATGACCTCTTCAAGTTATGTAGAAGGAAAGTGTTGTGTGACAGGTGAAGCTCATAATTATCTTATTTATGTTTGGATACTTGTTTAGTCTTCAGCCATCAATTAATAAAGCAGCAACTGAGTGTTACTGCAGAGATACCCTTTGCACAGTATTCTTGGAGACTTGGAGAAATTAGTCAATGCTTTTATCACAGTTCGTCTTCACAACTGTAATGCGCTGCGCATAGGCATTAGCCAGACCTCTCTTGCCTGTCTGCAGCTTGTGCAGAACTCTGCTGCTCACTTGTTAACTCAGACCCGTAGGCACGAGCATATTACTCCCATCCTAGTGTCCCTTCACTGGCTCTCTGTGCGCTACGGAATTAATTTTAAGCTTTTTTTTGTTTTTAAATGTTTGAATAACCTTGCTCCATCATATTTATGTGAGCTGATTCAGCCATACTGGCCACCCCGATGCCTTAAATCAGCTGATCAGCTGCTGCTGAGAGTCCCTAAAACTAGATTGAAGCTCAGAGGTGACAGAGCGTTTGCTGCTGATGCTTCTAAGTTATGGAATAACTTACCACTGAGAATCAGACAGGCCTCCTCTTTTCCTGTTTTTAAATCTCTTTTTAAAATGCACTTTTATTTCCTTTCTGGTCTTTAGCTTTTGATGTTGTGTGTGTATGTTGTGTGTGCATGTTTTGTATGTTTTTAACTTGTTTTTTTAACCTTTTCTTGTTTTAATGTACAGCACTTTGGTCACCCATGTGGTGTTTAAACTGTGCTTTAGAAATAAAGCTGATTGATTGATTTTCAAACTTTAATCCTGGATGCAAGAGAAAAAGCAATCCCTGTAATGACAGTAATCTCCACAGACACGACTAAGTAGCAGATTTAATGTGAACTCAGTTTTTTGCTGTTGCATGTTGCATGAGGTCTCACACTCAGACTCACACCTTGCACAATATAATTGGAAAAAAGCCTTGACTGGCATTACACCGTGTTGTTACTGAATGTATGCTAAAGGCAGCTCTCGAGAAAACAGAATAAAATATTTTTTGTTGACATAAAATCCTTTCAGGTGCAATATAAAGTCTTGGGAAAATAAAATACATTTAACCTTTAAAATAAGTTAAGATTTGAATATTTTTTATTAATTATAATCTTTATAATTCATTACGAAAGTAAAGTAAAATGAAAAATAAACTGAAACTAAATTGACAAACAGGACAATTGACCCACAGCTGTTTTCTGCATTTGAAATGTTGATTATTGATTGTTTCATTTAAACTTTAATAAACACATCTGCTAATTAAAGTGTCAGCTAGATAACTGTTTGACCACAAAAGGTTTTTTTCAGTTTTGAAACAAATGAAATGCATATTTTTTCCCTATTGAGTGCTGTGACCAGTGTTGACAATCATGAAGCAGTTTTTGTGTCTCTTTTTAAATGTGCACATCAGCTGCCAGCTAAACATATTTTGTCCTATGCACAAGCTTTTATTCCTGTTTCTGCCTTAAGGTGGCAAACTACTTTTGACAATGCAAAGATTTTCATCAACACAGCGTATAGTTGAGATTCATACCGCAAAATACGCAAAATGAAAGATGTAGCGGCGTTACACATGAAACTAATCATATCACCTTAGAGGCATAAGATCGTAATTCTCCACTGTGAGATCAATAAAGTTTATCTTATCTTAATTATAGCCCTTTTTGGCTGGTAATGCCTGTTTTTAGTTTGTCTATAAGACAAGGCAGTTTTCATTTTCTTTGGTTCCTGCTTTCTCTCTTTGAGCCTCAGGCGTCCTGTAGTCAGTCCCCTGGAAGAAAACCAAACCTAACCATCAGTCCCTACTCGTCAACTATCATCAGCACCATCATCCCGGACCCCAGAAGTCTCAAAACCTGTTTATGAGACTCATTATGCAGGTACACAGCTCTGTCTTTGGAGAGATTAGGACAGGGGGATATGAGGAGAATTGAAATGTTGTCTATTGTCAGTGTGGAGATTACAGTGGACACAACAGATCATGCAATGTCTCCAAGAACATTTTTGTCCTAGTCGTAGTTATTGCATACTAAGCCTTGTTTTTTGTATATCAGATTGCTCGGTGGGCTGTTGCTTTGAAGAGATGAAGTGCTTGTCATGGCGCTTAGATGCTGCTGCTGTGGGGTGATTGAGGGCTGAATGTTTCCTTGACAAATAGATGGAGATAACTACTGCATTTGTGCAGAAGGGGAGACGTTCTTGTCTCAAGGGGGGAAGAGTCATTGGAGGGGGCGAAAGATGGACTCTTTCTGTAATCCCCCAACATGTGCGCTCTTCGGCACGTGCTCACAAACACTGTACTGCAGAGAGCTGTCTATCTGGCAAGAAAACATGCTGGCATTGCACCAGACACTGCTTTACAGCAGTTGACATCCCTTTTCATGCTGAACCCAGACCCACGTTAGACCTCTCACGGATCAGTTCCTTCATATAAGTGTGTTAGACTGCACAGTATTAGGAAAACATACAATTGCAGCATTGTTTCTCAGTGTACCGGTTAAAAATAACTTCCCCTTGTCTTTTTCTCTTTAGCCGTCATAACGCTCCGAGCGTTCTGTGTGCTTCAGCAGCTTGCCCATTCTCCTGTAGGGAGAGTCTGACTGGCCAAACTATGCATGTCCTGAATGTTAGCACTTGGATCATTGTTGTTTATGATGTACTGTATTTCACGCAATCCTTTTATATATCTTTTGTACTGCAATGACAACACATTTTCTGAAATGTGTGTAACTTTGTGGTTGCAAATCTGACACGCGATCTGATTGGAGAATCAGACAAGAAAAGAAAAGAGATAACAGTGGTTTCGCTAAGGTATATCCTTCTCACTGGTTGGCAGTGTTTTAATGTCACTTTATAGTATTGGGTGATTCGCAATATTAGCTTTTATACCCCTTGAACCTTTCCACATCTTCCCATTTCACAATCACTTAGATTTAGACTTAGACAACTTTATTTATCATTTTGTATGCACAGAGTGCGTACAGAACGAAATTTCATTTGCATACAGCTTGAAAAACTACAGTAAATTGCAGTAAATTACAGGATAAGGTTCAGCAGTAATTTATTGTAAACAATTGAAATGTAAACGATGTAAACAATGCAGGAGAAATAGACAGTGTGCGATCACAGTGTACAGGTGAGTATTATTAAAAACCGATTGTATGTGCAGAAATGATTGTGCAAAGGGCATTTGTGCAAGAATGCATTTTAGGAACTGAGAGTTCGGCAGCATTTGTAATGCTTGATAAGGATGCAATGATGCAAATGTGCAAATACAGAGTCCATTTTGTGGCTGTTCAACAGACAAGTTGAACAGCCACTGTTCAACAGACAATGAGCAACTGCAATGCATTTTATGAAGATTTTATGTTATGGCCAAACTGTGTGGAGCAGTTGGTAGCACCGTTGCTTTGCAGAAAGAAGGTCCTGGGTTCTAATCCCAGTCTGGGGTCCTTCTGCATGGAGTTGGCATGTTCTCCCTGTCCACATATGGGTTCTCTCCAGGTACTCTGGCTTCTTCCCACAGTCCAAAAACATGCACCCCTGCATGGATAGATTTTGGATGGAGGAATGAATTTTGACTGGGGCATTCTAACACACGCATCTGGTTCTTTGCAATATTGTCTGAACTGTGTTCCTTTTTGCTTGGTCGACTTGTGCTTGTTTTCTCGGTTAGGTTTTTGTCAGTGTTTCTTGGTTAAGTTCTACACACTTTTTTTGTTTCCACTCTTAGCCTCTGACACCCTAATAAGTATCATTCAGTCCATCTGTTTATCCCAATCACTCTCCTTGTTGTCAACTGCCCTTTACCATTTAAATACTGGTCTGTTTCAGTCACTCCTCACAGGTGAATTCTGTTTTGCTTCTTGTCATGCGAAGCCTATCAGACGCGATTGTTCCCACGCTGGTTCAAGTAGCCTTGCTGTAACTTGTTCTGCTTTTTATTTTTCATTAAAATTTAATGAAGAATTCTTCTAACTCACTGTGCTGCTTCTGTTTGCCTGTCTGCACTTGGGTCCCCTCCAAGAGCCGTTATTGACAGGCTTCCCTTGAAAAAGGACTTTCTACTTGCCTTCTTGCATTAAGGCCAGATTTGTGGAAAGTACAGTAGTTTTTTAGACTTTTGATGTTGCAGCTCCCAAATTATGGAACACATTAAATAGTAAATGGGCTGTACTTGTATAGCACTTTATCAAGTCCTGAGGACCTCAAAGCACTTCACACTGCATTCAGTCATTCACTTACACACACACACATTCACATGCTGACGGTGGTGAGCTACACTATAGCCACAGCTGCTCTGGGGCAGACTGACAGAGGTGAGGCTGCTCTACAATCGAACCACCGGTGCCCTCTGACCACCGCCAGCAAAAGTGTCTCACCCAAGGACATAACGACTAAGATCGTCGGAGCAGGGCTTTGAACCAGTTACAGGACGAACTCCGGAGCTCCTGCCCCACCGTCGAACCGCAAATTAGAAAAGCTTCTTCAATAGATATTTAAATCTACTCTTAAGAGCCACCTCTTCTCTTTGGCTTTTGAGACAGTTTGAGGTGTTTTTTTTATTTACTTCTTGTCAGTGTTGTATTTCATGTAGCTACTTTAATTGGATTGTTTATTTCTAGGTTTAATTATTATCTTATAAATATATACTCTGAATTTTAATGTTAATTTTTTCATCAATTCCTTGTGTTCAGGGCCTGCTGTTTTAAAAGTGTAGGCCATGAACTTGTGGAAAGTCAGAACTAGTTCTCTAATTTGCTGCACCTCTGGAGGACTTGCCTTACTGTATTACACTTTTTGCACGTGTGGGGCTATTTTCCAACGATTAATATTCATCTGGGTACCAATCACCATGGGCTTGAGACAGGACTTTCTACACGCTGTGTTGGTTTAGGGTATTAAATGTCCTGGATGTCATTTACTGCATTGATCATGTTACTTTTAATCTAATTATAAGAGGTTTCAAGCCGTGGATTTAGACGGCTCTCAGTCTGACCTGTAACAGGTCGCATGTGTTTCCCACCCCAGAGTTCCTTTACTTTTTATTATTCTTTCTTATTCTTCTTCTGGCTTTATGCTATTTTTTCCAATGCTTTTTTCCGTAATATTCTTTATCTTAAATATTAGAGTAAAGATTTTGTCTCCGTTCCCTCCTTATAAAGAGGTAAATAGATCCGCATGGCTTGACATTGTGTTGGTCAGGCCTTTTTGGGTCAAGGAAAGCAGCCTCTAATTTATGTTTGCCGCACACTGTTGTTTTATTATTGGCTTGAAGCCTTTGATGTGAAGTTCCACTAACATGAGGTTGCTGTGTTTATGAGTCGCAAGCTTTTTAAGGTATGCAATAAGGTGTGTGGCTGTAGGAGAGGTTGTGTGTGTGTGTTTTTTTATTTGGTGGGACAGACATGCCATCCTCCTAGAGGACGTGTAGCGAAACCATCTCACGTGCCACCGTGCATGATGGGAGGTGACACACTTAAGACATATTAAGGATTATTTCCACTATTGACAGGAACATGCACACCACCGGAATGGCTCTATAGTATTAGAGTGCCTATTTATGAACCCCTACAGTGAGGCTGTCAGTGGAAAAGCACCTCCCTTACCACCCTCCCTTGCATGCCCTTGTCCTTTACATTACCAAGCTTTTTCATTGCAGCAACATCTCTATGTAATATTAGTTTCCTCGAAGAGAGCTTTCCATTTGTGCTGTAAAGTTAGGGTTAAGATGCATTTCTAGTGTATTTATAGATTGTATATATCTTTCCTGCATTATACATTATAAAATTCTGGTCTGGGGATTTACAAAGATTTGGTCAAAAAACAAACCTCCTTATTTTATTACTTGATAAAGCCTTCACTACAGCTTCAATGTATTTTTCAGTAGGATTCTGTATCTTTGACTAACACAAAGTATTCAAGTGCCCACATATGAAGTTGTTTTAATGCTATTTTTAAATAAAAATCTAAACGGTCTGGTATTTGTTATTCTCCAATACGTTGTAGCTCCAACAGCATTAAAAATTCTAAGACTGAACTTTTTGTCCATTCCTGTTTACAAAGTAACTTAAGCCCAGTCAAACAGTATTTTTCAATACTTGCACCAGTTCTCAATCAGATTTTGACCTAGACTTAAATCTAAGTCATATAAATATGCTTTAATCTAAACTGTTCAGCTGTTGTCCTATTGGAAAGGGAACCTGCTCCACCAGACTCACATTCTTTGCAGGCTTAAACAGGCTTTCTTGCAAGATTGCCCTGTATATATATATATATATATATATATATATATATATATATATATATATATATATATATATATATATATATATATATATATATATATAATCCTTCCCATCAACTCTAAACAGCTTCCTTGTCCCTGCTGAAGCATGATGCTCCTAACACCATGTCTTACTGTTGAATGGTGTGCTCGAGGTGATGTGTGGTAGGAATTGCTGCAAAAAAGTTGTGCAAGCCTCCATCTTCAGCCATTATTTGTATTCTTGTTCTGTTTATGCAGTGCAAAGCAAAATAAAGCAGTTATTGGCTTATTCTAGGATGCAAATACTGCATATGGAGAATGATAATGTGATTATTTAAAAAAGAAAAGTAAATCATCTTATTTACTTCTGTTTCAGACCAGGGGCCCGTTCTTCGTATGTTGCTTAAAACATCCGAGATCAAATGAGACATCCAAGATGATTTCATCCGGCTAATCATGATCCGGCTAATTGGGTTCTTCGAACACACCTGTTGTTTATGATTTGTATCGCTGGATTGAGTTATCTGAGATAACTGCGCGTTCATGCGTTTGTTTAAAAGGGGAAATGTATCGATAGTAGAAACAATGATCAGCAACGCTGCTATTGGCTGTTCAGCATGGCCAAAGAACGCACACAGTTTTTCTCCCAAGCAGAACAAGAGCTTTTAATGGAAGGTTATGCCGAATTTGAGTCATTAATTAAAACGACAGGGAACACCTCAAGGTCTGCTAAAGCCAGGAGAGAGGCTGGCAAAAAGTAGCGGACAAATTAAATGCGTAAGTGCTGTCCATGTTAGATGTTTCTATCACTTTCTACAGTATGTATTTTGCATTTTAATAATTTCATATTTACTTTGTTCTTTTATGTCAAAGCCTCCACGGGACCCACTAGAACATGTGGACAAGTAAAAGTGAAGTACAAGAATATTCTACAAAATGGTAGCCTTTAATTACTGTATTTTAAAAAGCCACTTGTTATGGCAACAGATCCAATATCGGTGTCATTCCTTAGACACTGGAAGTAAAGGACGCGTACAAATCGTGAATTTTAACAAAAAAATTCTTTATTTATAAAAAATTAAGAAATAATGCAAATACAAAAATGACAATACATCCGTTTTACAATTCTCCGTTTTTCCTTTTCCAAGTCATACACAGCTTACACGGTCAAAAACTGTATTGCTCCGTGTCTAGATAATCCACTAATACAATATACGGCTCAACAGGAAGCAAGCCTTTCAAAATAAAACTAAACTTCACAATAAAATAGCCTGAACAAATCTTCTTACTGAATATGATAAAAATAAAAAGCAAACCATCATACAAATAACTTAAATATTTTCTATTTATGGCTCCGACACCACTTTTTCCTCTTTTTAAAAGCTACTGTTAAATGATGTGTTTGTCTGTTTATAATAGCCATCAAGAAAAATCTCTCTACAATTACACTGTCGCGCTGCGCTAAAGGATCCTGTCTATTGCGCAATACGCGATTAATTCGAAAAGCTCTGAAATTAGTCTTGCACCTTCCGCAACAGGTTGCTGTCGTAAAAATGGACAACACATGGCTACGACAGACTTCCCTATCTCCTCCACTTATAAAGTTGCAATCTAATCCTGTTTACATGAAATAAACCTGCTCTCGAGCAGGTTTAAGCTTGCGCACATGTTGCTATGACAGCAAGTCCAGGATGAGTTTAGAAGAACCAAACGATGCAAGATTATGCCAAATCATCAACAATCAAATCCAGCTAACTGAGTTAGCGATGTACGAAGAAGGGGCCCCAAAACTTGAACAAGCCTACAAAGTTTTTTGCAGCTTGTTTTGTTTGCCACATGAATGCATGGCTCAAATAAAAATCGCCCCGTCCATTTGTTGTATATTGCATCCTGCTCTGCAAGCTCTAAAAAGCAAACCTTGTCACATTGATTGCAAGTAAAGCTAAAAGATAGCAAGAGACTGTTGAGTGTTGTCAACCTACAACTATGTTAAGTGCCCTATCTTTAGAAATACTAGAATGTGGGCCAAAAATGCTTGTATGGTTAGAAATTAGTTCAGGCACCAGTTTGATATTCATGCTTTAAATCTGTCGACAGCTATAATTTGTTCCCAGTATGTCACCTTCTCTGTCTTACTCTGAGGCTTAAATGGGTATAGTTTTGAGCTAACCTTTTAACCAATGAGAGCCTTGGTTTATTGATGCTACTCACTCAATGAGGCAGTTGTGATTTAACCCAGTTTAGATGCTTATTTGTTGTCATAAAAGCTCAGAATAGAAAAAAAAACATCAACTGTAATGCTTTCCTTTAGGAGTTAAAGAAGTTTACGTTTACTTTTCATGGACCAGATGATCAGCCTTTTGAAAGGATATTAGGGATTAAGAGTTGACTGTCCTATTTCGACTGTGCTGATGTTCTTGGAAACTAAAAAAGCATGGATTAGTAAAGCCATTCTGACCGTCTCCAGCTGCAGCTTAGAAACTCAGTCAAGATCAACAGAGAATCAGTCCAGTTAAGGCATGTAAGAGCAGAGTCTCAAAACATGACAACAAACCAACGAAGAAAGGTTTAGTGTCACTAAGCAAAATGAACACTGCTGGAGTTTATATTTTATTTTATTTTGTCGTTTCTTTTTTTGTTCCATGCTTAAGTGCATCCAAAAGCAATTTTGTGTCCTGCCATACCTGCAAAAACTGCTTTATCTTTGGTCTTCAGTCAACATAGGGGGCTTCCATCTTGAGTGAGTGGGTGTAACTGTTAAAGAATTTACCAAAGGACAAACCGGAGCACATGATGAACCCATAACCTATTTCCCATACAGTTCTTAGGCTTTACAACTTTAGACTTGAATCTTAAGCTGTACAGACTGTACAGTCTGTGACTCACTGGCTAATCACCATCTTTAGCTGCTGTCCTGCGGGGGAGAAAACAGAGGAACATTATGAAGCGCATCGCTTGCTTACACTGGTTCAAGATCGATATCTTTCAACAGCAGTTTTAGATGTCACATGTAGATCATAGAACGAACCACAGTGCATGCTCCATTGAGACTCTTTCTGAAATGTGTTCTTTATCAGCTGTCTGTATGACGCACAGTTTCTACCATATCTCAGGTTCCCATCTCATATCAGTTTTCTTTGAACAAGAACCATTTTGGGGACCAAAGGAAAAAGACCTTTGTAGGTTATTAAGGTGCGAACTTTGCCTTCATTACAAATAACAAAGAGATGTAAAATGTTGTTACTGTCCCTGTTATGTTGGTCAGTTTCTACATCAACAGTGAAAGGGGCATAATGTAATGTAATGAAACCGGTAGTAATGTCATACCCCAGTCACAGTATTACACAGGCCTTTCACTTGAGTCATATTGGCAGATACAACCCTAATACATTAACATTCATTTGACACTGTTTTTGTTTCACATTGTTTATAATAATAATAATAATAATAATCACAACATCAACAACAATCATAATATTAATAATAATAAGTTATTTAAAGTATTAATTTCTTGTCTTTCAACCTATAACATAATAGATGCTTCAGCTATATCTCTTAAAACATGTATTATATTTACGCTTAAATAGATACAATGCATGAGTTCACTCTAATAAGTGTTTAAAGAAGCAATAAACGAAATGTCATTATTTTTAGATAGAAAGAACTAAAAAATTGTTTTGTGAAGAACTAAAGGTATCTTTTTAGATGGACTATGGTAAAACGTCACACACCATCTCTGTCTTGTTTTCCAATCTCTTGTTTAAATAGCTGGCCCGGCTATGTAAACAAGAAACCAACTGCATCCATGTAGAATTACAGCTAATAGTAATAATAACAGACAAACACACAAGCTCAACAATTTTGTGAGAGAAACAAGTGACTTGCTCCATGAAAACAAGCCCAACAAGCAAACAACCACACTGTAATACAGAGGCTGCTTCTAACCAAATAAGCGTTGCCTTCCTGCACAGATGTTGCAGCCGCTGGTATCAGGTCTGGACATTCAAGTGTTGGCTCCTTGCCACCGATGACATGTAGACACATAAGTGTCTTTGATCAGATTCCACAGTAAAGTCCTCTTGTTTACAAACTCGTATCCAACTCTGACATTTCTCTGCAATCCTCTGGGGTTTTGGAAAACCAGTGAAAAAAAAAAACTCCCTTCATATGGTCACGATCATCATATCTTGAGTCGCTCAGGCAGACACCAACACAGCGATGTTTTGTTGTTGCCGTAGTATAGTCTGTTGAGCCGATATTCAGGACAGATCTGTTCACTATTTGACTCATACAAGTAAACTATTACTCATACTATAACATTTGTATGAATGTGATACGGCTGCGGACGTTCAATGGGCGGCAACAATATTAACTGAGCCGAGGGAGGATAAACGAACCTCAGGTAGGTGTTCTAAAAACACAGGAAAGCCATGAGGTAACTAACTTAGCGGCGTAGAACAAAACACACAAAGAGAGCTTGATTACCAAACAGTAGTAGACAATCAGACTCAGAGCAGTCGTCCTGCTGATTCTTAAGCAGCGGGCTTGAAGAGACGATGGGGCTGAGGTGAGAGTGCAGCGCCGTGGAGGACCCCATCCCACAGGGAAATGTTAGCAGACAGACCACCACTTCATGACCCCAACATTGTATGACATTCATACAGCATGATAACGTTGAGTAAAATCTCCACAGATTCATGGTATCATGTTCCAAACAGAAAAGAAATGTAAATGAAAATGTTTAAAAGGTTTTATCTAAATGGCAACAGAGAAAAAATATTCATACATCTGCTAAATATTACAGTAGCACAATAAGACAAACATGATATGTTTGTCTTATTGGCTGATTTATTGGTTAGGTTCTCTGCTCAGGTAGCTACAGTCTGCAGTCGGCTGCTGCTTATGGATCCCAACCAAAGTTTTAAAACTGATCAGCGTGATAGGTGGTGTGAAATTATTTCCAACAGGCTGTTTTTGCCTTTCTTGTAAGAGATGGAAAAGCCTTCTTTCAGCCATCTGATCAGGCAGTGTGCAGTAACATGAAGGCGAGCAGGACTTCTACTTTTCTCTCTGTTTCCTATAGCCAGAGACAGAACTCCGGCTGTTCTGGGACATTCTCTGGTGTCTCATTAAAAGGATTTCAAACCTTAGAAACCATTAGTGTGGATAATGGGACAGGTTTGAATCAATTATTTAAAACCTCGGTGTAGCTTGAGATTTTTAGGATTTTGAATTAATTCTGTCTGCAACTCTTAAAATACTGTTGTACTTGTAGGCATGTCAAAGTTCTTGTCTCTCCTTCATTTTTTTTGTTCTTTTAACCTTTTCCCTCTTTTGATTTATTATCAGGCCCAAAAAATAATGCCAACATTTTTAAGTTCTGTTTTTTTTTTCTTCAAAAAATGTAAATATTTCCGTTAGTCTGCACAAAACAGACAACTGCGTTAAAAATGCACTGCAACATTTTACAAAAATGTCGTCGCATATAAAACAAAGACATGCTGCTGAGACCTGACTATTGGATGCCTTTGTGGAACCTCGGTGTCTGCACTCTGTTGCCAAAGGATTGTTTCCTTCCCATGTAATCCCTGTGTTTATGTGTCTGGTACATTTGGCGTGTAGCAGGCTTTCTTTATAAATAGCCCCTCCATGGCCTGAATTGTCAACATGTTGTATTTTTAGTGAAGAGGGATTAGGTGTTTGGTGACCCGTGAGGATTTGGTTAGCAGGTTTATCTGGCTTGATGTGATTTGAGATGATCAATCTGGAATTGACCCCACATGTATCCAGACAGGTAAGATCAGCCTTTTTCCACTGCACACATGCCAGGGACCAGGACAGTAACAGTACACTCCACTGGTCTGTGTCGCGGTGACTTCATGAAGCGCAGTGTTTCTCGTCTTTTGGCGTGTGATTTTTTTTTATGTATGCACTCTTTTGGGTTTGTGACGCCCTTTGTGCGTTCTTTACATGCAGATATAAGTGACACACATTTTCTGTTGGCCTTCGTGTTGTTGTTTTTTGTTTGTTTTTTTGCAAAGTTTTGCAAAGTTACAATTTGATCATGTCACCTCATTTAGTTTTGTTCCTTTATTCAAAATCCCAAATCTAACATTCAGGACTTAGCTATGGTATGTAATTGTGACTCATGCAGTTTATATATAAGAGGTTAAGTTGAGTTTATAGGGTAAAGCACTCTCTCAGTGCCTCCATGTCTTTCACCTGTTTTCCATCTAGATTCACTCATCACCTGTATAATAGTTTTCTGCTCATCTAAAATCACTGGCCTCACAAGGACAAAAGAAAGACCTCCCCCTTCCTGCTGAACTATACACCACCCCAATGGCCTCCCTACTAATCAGCTACGTGATTCAGGTAGAGGTCACTTGTTTGGCTGATTAATCCCTGTTGATAGGATGTTTTAGAAAAAGAAATTGGTAGAGCTGGGTGCAGATAGTTGAGCAGCCTAGGCTGTCTCTGCCAATGAAGCATGTGAAAACTTTGTCAACAACACTTTGAGGTGAATTTCCATTTTTTTTTTATCGAATGGTTATTGAAGGAGATTTAACGGGTAAATACAGTTCCTTGCAAAAGAATGCACACCCCTTTTAACTTTTTCACTCAGAAATGTTAAGCTCAAAGCATGTTCATGTGTTAGAATGGCTTAAAGTCCATCAATCTATAGGAAGACTTAAAATTGCTGTTCAGACATTCTCCTTCCAGTCTGAACAACCTTTAGCCATGTTGCAAAGAAAGGGCAGTTACATAGATGCCTAGATAGATGATCGTCTATGTAAGCAAAGCTGGTGGAGACATACCCCAAAAGACCTGCAGCTGTAATGGCACTTAATGTCATGCATACTGAGGCATTTTGCATTGTCTTTGTACTGAAATGTGCTTTACAAATAAATTTGCATTGCCTTGCCTTGCCTTGCATGTTTTACCAAGTGTTGACTCAGGTGAGGCTGGAAACATATTGATATCACACATTTTAGATTTTTAATTGTAAAAATTTTTAGAGAACAATAGTCTTTTCCTTCTTCTTCACAACTATACGCTGCTTGATGCTTTATGTTTAGGGTGACCTTCCTTTTTGCCCTAACATAACCACGTTTCGCATTCTGTCCATGGCATCTATGGGGGATTCCTAGATCAATGAAAATGTCCAGTTTTCACAGCACCCATAGGCATATGCTACAACTGACAGGTGTGATACGTGGACATACAACAGCCTTTTTTGCATTCGACATAATCCCCGAGCTGCTGCCTCGTGGCTGATTCTTCTCTACTCAGAGACGGAACAGCGGGGTAACGCTGGTACCAGCACTGAGGTTTACAAGATGTTAAAGTGCAAGTGTAGCTTTAACAATAAACTGCAAAAGAAACTTCCCTCATACTGTCCTGGTTGGCACAAGTGGGTGGAGGAGTGCACTGTGTGCAAAGCTGGTATATGTTTTTCTGTGTATGACAAAGGTGCCGTAAATCTCACAGAAAAAGATGAAAAGGCTGTTAGAGTGGACTGTTATACCAGGAAATGTTAAAATTATAAGTCTTTTTTATGTAAACAGTTTACCGTTAAAGTGTTTCACAACTGGGTCGAGTGTCCCCATTTTGGAAATCAAAGTATGAACAGTCGATCTTTTTCCAGTTTCTGCTGAAGCAAGACCTTTAGCTCAGACCTTTAGCTGAACAGGGGGACCCTGCCAGCATGTAACCGAGCCAACACAAACAGACACTAGAAAAATAAGCCACGGTTCAACAGGCTCCAAATGGGCAGGACCTAGCCAGGATTTAAACCACAGACCTTCGTGCCGTGACGTCTCGATGCTAATCATCACAATGCAGCCTGGTTAATCAACTTGATCACTTCTCCAGTTAATTAGCTCTAATCAGGAGTGTTGGTCCCCTGAATGAATGATCGTTGAATCATAATGTTTATGGTTTGATCTCAGCACAGATGCTGTTATCTGTTTTTTTTTTTGTTAGCTATAAAATCATTAATACATACCTTGTGCCAGTTCTGTTAAGCACAATTATACATTTTTAGAACAATTTAACAAAACAGTGGTAATATTGATAACCATGATTAACATGCCCAATAAAGAGCCAGCATCGATTTCCCTTATACCTGACTAGTTCTTTTTATTCTTTGAACAATATATCCCTGTTTAATTCTTTACATCATTTATGGAGTCTTTACTTTTGTAAAATCCTAAGCCTTATTGGTATGATCTTCACATGGCTGGCTTTAAGTCCTCCCACACACAGAGGAATTACAAACTAAATCATCAGTGAGTACTTTTGCCAACCATTTTACAAGAAACATACACACAGTTGTCCAAGAATCACTCATTGCAAAGTATCCAGTTAAATTTGGAGTTTTGGTATTTGGATGCAATAATACAATACGATACAATAATCTGTTGCACAGATTTCCTTCGAGTTTTGACGATCAAAGTTGCCCTTATTGTGTGTTCACTGGTCAATAGATTAAAATCCGCCCTCTTCCTTTTGTCACACTCAATCTTATCAGGAAATGTTCTCCAGGTGGACATCACTCGAATGTTTTGTGGTGGTGATGGCTGTATTGTGGCCTCTTGTCTTGGTGTGTTCACAATCTGCACCTGTTTAGTGTTTTGTTAATGGCATTCACCTGTGTTGTAGGTAATTTCCGTTTATTCCCAGTTGCATTTAAATTTTGGGTTTTTGTTCTGTTTTTCTGGCAGGTCATTTGTTATTACTTCTGTTTCTTATCCTGTTTCGGTTCCTGTACCTGTGTTCCCTGTAGTCGGTAAGTCTGAGAAAATAATTTGCCATCAATATGCGTCTGCCAATGCCCTGTTGCCGCTTCGGTCCTTCATACCAGCTACCTTCATGTCCTCTTTCACCCCATCCATAAATCTTCTTTTTGGTCTTTCTCTGAGCCTTTTGCCTGGCAGGTCCAGTATCAACGCCAACATACTCACCACCCCTCCTATGTACATGTCAAATCATCTCAATCTGGCTTCTCTGGCTTTATTTAAAAACACACCTAACATGAGCTCTCTCTGACGTACTCATTCCGGATCCTATCCATCCTCGTCACTCCCACAGAGAACCTCAACATCTTCATTTCTGCTTGTCTCCAGCTCTGCCTGCTGCAAACTTTATAGTGCATGGAAATTTCTGTCTAACCTCTTCTACAATGTGGTAGAAGTCAGAAGTTAGTCATCAGGTACCATGTGGCATAAATGTAACAAAAATGCATTAACATAAAAAATCTGTAGAGCTGATTTGTTTTTATCTTAACTTGTTCTCTGCTGTTGATTGTCAGTTTAACTGGCTTGATTAAATGAAATTAAAACTCTTCACATTTTTTTGACATCTGTCATTTCTTCAACTGACAGACATTCATGGAGCTGGCACAAGCGTGTCTTCCCACACCTCTTCCTCCCACGAAAAATTACTGTTTTTCATTTCACGCTTGTGGAGAGAATTCTGGCAAAACTAGTTGTACTTGATGAAATTATTAAGCCATTAATAGGGGCTAAAAGGTGCCCCGACAACAACATTGTTCGTGCAAACCTAGACTTACACAGACAGAAACACCTAGGAGCTGTCATGAGTTCTTTTTTTGTTTTTTGGACTCAGACTGACTCTTCCCTATTCCACGCTCCGCTCTTCTCAGCACCGCTCAGTTCACCATAATCAGCTTCACCTCCCGCTGCCTAATTATCATTAAGCTGTTGCACCTGGCGCTCTGTCCATTTATACCTGCCTCCTACAATCATACCCTGGCAGATCGTCTCGTCTTACTGCCTGTATGTTGGTTTCCCAGTGCCTGTGTGTTCAGCCTCCCAGTCCTGTTTTCTGAGCTCGGCCTGCCCTTGTTAGTTTGTCTTACTAGTGCTTGTGTGCACCGCCTGCTTAGTGTGTTCTTGTGTGGCTCTGTGCTCGCTCTGCCCTCCTTGGGAACTCATCGGCTGTAACTCTGGTCATCTATTTACTTCAGTCATCCTCATCTGGTCAGTCCGTTTCATTCATCGCCCGGTCGGTTCGTCTCGGCCATCCTCATCAGGTCAGCTCCTGCCATCAGCCATCTATTCTATCATCACCAGCTGGTCCTGCTCTCATCTGCCTGTCTTGTCAACCATCACCTTCAAAACTTTCAATAAACTTTTTAAGAAATAACCACACCGTGTCTGGCTTGAGTATCGGCTTCCCAGAGTACTAATCATAACAAGAGCTGCAGGCCATCCCAGTGTGCAGTCAACAGTGAGAGATGGTAAACCTGATGATCTAACCGAGTCGCCTGGAAGTTAAATCATCCAAGGTGAAACAAGAAGTATAATTGTGGGGAAGAGCCCTATCAGACTGCTGTTTCTAATTTTCAGTAAGGCTGGCTGTTCTGAACAACACAAACAAAAACTGCAAAAAACATTTTAGGAAGCTGATGGTCGCTGAGAGCTGCAACCTTTTGTCACCACAACCAACCTGCGCTCTGGGGGTTGGAGAGCGGCCTTTCAGCACCTGAGGGGGAGGTGTAGCCAGTCCCCCCTGCAGGGTATAGCAGAATGCAATGCTTGAAGTGTAAAGAAGCATATTATCCAGTCATCATCATTGGCCAAGAAATATTTGATGCCTGAAACCACATTTCCTTCTAATTCTCCCCCACAAGGTCTTGCAACCGTGCCAATGCATCCACCGCAGCATTACGCACGAGTGGATTTGGCCGTTTGCTGTAGTTAAAGTAATTGCCTCAAACCTTATCACCATAATCTGTTAATCTGTGGTACCCGTCACCCTGGTGATCATTGGGAGATGTGATGGTAGAAAACCCGGATAAAATGTTGTGTGGTCTTTTAAGATTTAAGACGGCTTATGGACTTTTATTTATTTGAACGGTCCTGATGTATAGTTATGTGTCACCAAGGCCAGCATGAATAATACTGCAGTTGTGAATCCTTATGATAAAGTCAATCTATGATTAAAGTCTGATAGGGAGCAAAATTCAAGTTTGAAAGGAATCATGATGCAGTTTGACTGCGATTCACCACTTTATCTTCTGCATCACCAGTTTCCCTGTCCCTATTTTTTTTAATAGATCCCAACTTTTGCAGGGAAAGAGAGGTACGCACGTTTCAGGCCGCATTTTGTGCGTACCTAAGCTTTATAAATGAGACCCCAGATCCATAATGTGAATTATTAACAAGTAAAACAGCCAAAAAGCTATAAAGCTCTCTGTAATGTGACAATGGCTCCGCGCCTGGTAAGGCAGTAAGCCTGTTAGTGTTTTGTATGAAAGTGTTGGAAAAATAAGAGTCCAGCTGAGCCATGCGTTGACCCGAAAGCCCGGCTCCAAGCCAAGTCTCCTTCCACTCACATGCGGTACAAACCCAGTAACGAACCCAGAAAGCTTGTTTACACTACTAACAAAAGGGTCAGGGTCACACAGCAGTGCACTGTTTACAGAAAAAGAAAAAAACAGATGCTGTCATCTCTGTTTTTGAGCAACGAGAGCCGACAATATTAAGATCACATAACAAGAAGAAGGAAGGTAAGAAAACAGCACAGCTATTAACAATGTTTTTTGGGGAGCCCTGACTGCTGCTGTTGTGTGGAGAAGTCTGTGTGTATGTGTGTTATAAAGTGAGAGCCAGGACAGTGACGTAAATGGCAGATGAATATGTTGAACATTGTTATCGTTCTTACAGGTACTGAAACCCAATAAAGTGGACGCCTACCCATACGCAAACACTTTCCAAACTTAATGCGAATGATAATGCCATTTACAAAAAGTCAACATTGACTGCGTATGCTCCTTGTTTTGGTCTGCTGTTTGTTTCCCTCCCTTTAAGTACCTCACTTTCTAGAGAAAGAACGTTGGCTGTCCTGTCACTTTGAAAACCCTGCCGTCACATAAACACAGAAACAGCTGAGTTCAGCCTCACCCTCCCAACTTGTTTTCATTCCTCTCGCCCTTCCCCCAGACTCCCCTCCTCCCTCCTCCCACTGTCTTTGTTTGCTTTGCCTCGAAGGGTTACCACCCAACAACCTGCTTTGGAGGCTCCTGATTGGTGGATTCTTGGTGATGGGGCGGGCTGAGCGTCAGACGTGTGAGGGTTTTTACCACTGGTGAAGAGGCTCTCATCTGTCAGAAAGCCTTTACTCTGCAGCAGAGCAGGATATGTCTCTGTTGGACCTGACTGCTGCAGCAGCAAAGATCCGTAACACAACACTCTGAGGAGACGCTAAAGTGCTTTTCTATTTCTTCTCTGCTTCAAGCGTCTACCTGGAAACAAGTTTTGGGGCATCAAATACTGGCTGATCCGTTGGGCCCGTTTCCTCTGTATTTCCTCTTTTCTTTGTTTTCAACCAGCAGAATCCCCGAGAACCCGTACAGAGCACACATCATCACAACATCCACCTCTGCGGACAGCCTCAATGCGACACACGAGGACATCTCACCAGTGGATCTGCAGTTCATGAGCGTACCCGAGAGACAGGGGCCCCCACCACATTCGAGCCTGTGTGTGCGAGGAGGCTAATGCCCGCCGTGGTGTGGTCAGTGCCAGAGGAGGATGAGTCCGGCTGTGGAGGCTCAGGCCCAGGAGGCCATGGAGGCAGAGCAGAAGCAGAAGCAGCAACAGAACCAGCTGCAGCATCAGCCGTGCTACATGGAGAAGGGGGTGATGCTTGAGCCCTTTGTGCACCAGGTGGGGGGACATTCCTGCGTTCTGCGCTTTGGGGAGCAGACCATCTGCAAGCCCCTCATTCCCCGGGAGCATCAGTTCTACAAGAGTCTTCCTGCTGCAATGAGGAAGTTCACCCCACAGTACAGAGGTAGTGAAAACTAGTTTTCTAACCTATACGTGGTGACTGTTGTGTTTATACCCAGCACTCCTTAGTTATTTTGTCAAACTTTTGTCAATGATAATCTGGATTGTCTTTTTTCATACAAACACCGTACGTGCGTGTGCAGGTCCTGTATGAGAGATGCATTAATAGACTTTTGTGAAACACTTCCTGCAACTGACTGTTGTTTTTTAAAAAACCTGACAAAAAAGTACAACATTTACCCACAAGAGGGTGCCATAGCTGACAGCTGCTATTATTAGCAGCCAGTTGTTTATTACACATTTATAAATTAGGCAAGTGAAGTAAAAAAGCTGTGTCCAGTGTTTGTTTTCTGGGCACATGGCAATCCAAAAAATCCATGAAGCTGCTGGTGAAGGTCACTGGAAAAGATAACGATTCAGGAGACCTTAGAAATAGCTTGGTTCACATAGTCTATAAAGTTGAATGCCCGCAGAGACATAAACTTCTCACCCCCTGATTAGATAGGATCTCTGCATCTCCCACATATTCCAGGAAACTGACATTTTTCAACCTTTTCTATCACAAATAAGCACCAAACAGTCTGAAGAACATCAGTGCCACCATGCCTTTCTCCACCTTTACATGAGGCACTGGGTTGATGATGAGAGGTTAGCTGTTTATGACATGAGCAACGCTGGGAAATTGTGTAAACATACAAATGATAGAGGTTAATCTTCTAGAGATGTGGCACCTTTGAGAACCTTGTGGAGCTTTGCTCTCATGAGGAAAGAATCTACTCTTTAGGATCTCACAGCTTGTTCTCTTCCTAATTGCTTCACTCAGTAACGGTGTCCACGACAGTGTTGCTGTCGGTGGCACATAGACCTCAAGTAAATGTGTTCGCTGACTGGAAAAATATCTGATTTTTGAGTTTTAATTAACCAGGCCAAATATTTTGTTTAACCACCAATTTTTGTGATGTTTCTCTATTTTTGTCACAAAATAGGGGTCCTAAAAACATATTTCCCTCATTTTTTATTTGTTTTTAAATGTAAGCCTTGTTGAAACAGATCTAGAATATATGTTTAGATCCTTTTTTTCTTCCCCCCCAACTCTCAGGTGTTGTTTCAGTGAGCTTCGAGGAGGATGAAGAAGAGAATCTTTGCCTAATCGCCTACCCCCTGTGCAGTGACCAGCCTGCAGACGTAGAGAACAAAGACTCCTCTGCAGACAAGGACAAGAGGTGAGGCAGGAGTAGCCAACACAGCCCCAGTTATATCAGTGAGCATGTTAACAAAATAAAAATACCATTTATTAGAGCAGTTGCCATTAAATGTTTCAAATGCTGTTTGTTTTTCCATTGATTTGATGTTCTGTGATCGTCCTTTCATTCAGCGGGCACAGGGTGCAGGACTACATGGAGCTGGAGCGGTCGAAGCAGGCTGAGGTTCTCCGCTACAGACTGGAGCACAGTCACAGTAACGCTGTCCCACAGCTCAAACACAACCCTTGGAGCCTCCAGTGTCACCAGCAGCAATTGCAGCGCATGAAGGAGAACGCTAAGCACCGCAACCAATACAGTATCCTTCATTGGCTGGAGGATCTGCATATAAACAGATCTGAATATTCATACGTTGCTGATACGTATACACTTACCTGTAGCCGCAGCTTGTATCTGAACCCTGCTAGTCGTAGGCTGCTATCAGTTTCTTAGCACAGCGGATATGTTACACCATCACTCCCATCACTTACTTGATAGTACTGTGACCTGATGTTCTAGTTTTAACAATGCTATCAACCAAAACATCCAGTCTTTTCATTATTGGGCCTTATAACGAGGCTTTAGGTTTTTTTTAGTAAGATATTCTGTCTTCAGCTTTGTCCACCTTAACTCAGCGACTCAGAATTCATCCTGCTAGAGAACCTGACCTGCCGTCACACGGTACCATGCGTGTTGGACCTAAAGATGGGCACACGACAGCATGGCGACGATGCCTCTGAGGAGAAGAAGGCCATACACACCCGCAAGTGCCAGCAGAGCACGTCCGCCTCCATAGGAGTCCGCCTCGGTGGCATGCAGGTACGAATATTCTGACTGCATGAAGAGAAACATGGCAGGGTTTGCTGTTGGATAATAAGGCCACTGCTTCACAGATTTTTATTTTCCTGCCGCCAACAGACACTAAGCTAACGTTAGCTTAAAAGTGTAAGCAACAGGTTGTTGGTCTATATTAGGCCCTCTCTGTACAATCACATAACATCCCAATAAAATACTCGGAAGTTCAAAGGAGTTTGTGGTGACAAAATATGAAAAAGTTCAGGGATTATATGTTTTTGCAAGGCATTGTTCTAAAGAGTGTAGATGTATTGGGAAAAAGTCCGACACGTTTACTTATTTGAAAATGTTTGGGTCTATGCAGGTGTACCATTCGGACTCTGGCCAGCTGATCTTTATGAACAAATACCATGGCCGCAAACTGAACCTGGCAGGATTCAAAGAGGCTCTGTTCCAGTTCTTCCACAGCGGACGCCGCCTGCGACGGGAGCTGCTCTCCCCGGTGCTGAGCCGGCTCCGGGAGATGCAGGCTGCCCTGGAGTCCTGCGAGTCGTACCGCTTCTATTCCAGCTCTCTGCTCATCATCTACGACGGGGCGCAGCACAGAAAGCACACACGCCGACGCACCGACGACGGCCTCTCCGAAGACGAGGACGAGGAGGTGGAAGCTGAGCCTAAAATGGATGAGGGCGAGGACGAAGAGGACGAGGAGGAGGGCGAAGGGGCATGTGCGTTTGGCTTTCCCAACAACCCGGCGCCGTCTAGCGATAGCAGCCGCAGCGGGAGCTCTGGTATTAGCCCGCCCTGCTCAGACCTCCACAGCCCTGTGGTGGATGTGAGAATGATCGACTTTGCTCACACCACCTGTAAACATTACTGCGAGGACAGCGTGGTCCACGAAGGCAAGGACAGCGGCTACATTTTTGGTCTCCAGAATCTGATCACCATCATCTCTGAGCTGGAGGACCACTGCGCAGACTGACTGCCAGAATAAAGCGCAGGCCTTCGAGCTCAAAGGCACAGACTCAGACCCTCAGGCCTGTGCAGGAACTGAGGAGAGGTCTACTTTAGCGCTGTAACGGTTTCTCTAGCTCTTCCTGTTTTCGCCACTGGTGCTTTTTGTTCTTACCGTTGTGACTGTCAGCCGCCAGGAAGTGACACAGACTGCGAGTAACAGAGAGGAGCCATCTGTGTGAACGCGGAAGAGATTCATCGTCCTGTTTTAACCCCAGTAACCAAGAAGAAGTAGGGCCGGCCGTAATCAAAATCCATTCAAATGTCTAAGGCCGGTGTTCTCGCGTCAGATTTCCAAAGAAAGTGTCATTTTGCACACGCAGACATGCTCTGAAAAGGGAGTGTGTGTTCGGACAGAAACGGGGAAGAACAGCAGGAGTTGGATAAGGACAGAAACTGAGAAGGGGCCAGCTCAAGCCTCCCTTCTTCTTTTACATGTTCATCCTGCCATCGCTCTTTCCTCGTTTGCCTCCCGCAGCTATATAAATCTCAGAGATGACAGAGAGATATTTATTGTATTTGTTTCATAAAATAAACTACAAATGTCCAAAAAAAAAAAGACTGAATGGAGAGAAGTACATTCCACATGATTAATGTTGCAATAATGATATTAATTAATATTGTTATTTGACACAGTCGGATACCTCTGTCTATTCTTTTCCCGTGTTGTCCACGACTTGTTGGAGGGAAATTAAAACCTTTGTGCAAGCAGCAGTGTCTTCTGGTGTCTGTTGTCGTCTTTGTAGGCAAGGAGACAAATGATTTCCTGCTCACGCCAAGTTCAAAAGCCACAGCAATCAAATTTTAGGCAAATCCTGGCAGTGTGGGCTTGGGTGTGTGGAAGCCAGAGCGAGCCTACGATGAAAGACTCATTCATGGCTCTACAGATACCTAGGAACATCAGAAATGGGAAATGCCTCTAGCGCCTACACTGCAAAAAGGGAACTAAAAGTAAGTAAATTTTTATTGCAATGAATGTTTGTCCTTGATTTGAACAGGCAAGTTTAAGTGATCTGCCAGTGGAATAAGACCTTAGGACTTAAAATAGGTACAACTTATCTCCATCATCTTATTTCTAGTGCAGTATATCTATTTCATTTTAGGGGTAAAATACTCACTCTATTGGCAGATAATCTTATTTACCTGCTCAAATCAAGCACAAATACACTCATTTCAAGAAAATGTTACTTAATGTTCGTTCTCTTTTTACAGTATACTTATTAAAAAAAAGGTTCATGTTCACTCATCATCAGTTTGAATCTCATTTTAATTTTGAGCCATTAAGGATGCAGTTGATCTGGTTGGTGATTATACAACAGCTTTAAAAACAAACAAACAACGATGTACAATTATTGTGAACTTTCTCCAATCCATCCAGGTCATGTATGATAATACAAACTTAAACATATACATGCACCCTCACTCATATTTGCATAAATGTCCCTCAGCAAGTTCCTGAGAAAATGGCCATTAAAAGGCTTCTGGCATAATTCTGGATATCTTATCAGAAATGGTAGCGCTCATTTAGATGGTTTTCCTTCCTCCCACAGACCTGAATGTTAAGCATAGTCGATAAAGTTTCAGCAGGGTTGAGGTTGGGGCCCATCCCAGAAGCTTAATGTCACCTTGCTTTATCGCTAAACCAGTTTTAATGTGTGTTTGGATTATTTTTCCGGGCTGGAACATCCAGCTGTGCCTAAGTTTCACTTGTTTGACCCAAACCCTCCTCTGGGCAATCAAAGTAAATTTGCTAGGATGTCAAAGAACAGCCCAAGAAGATGCTGGAACATAAGCATCACCTTCCATGGTGGACTGAGTTTGACATCACAATGGAAGGAAAATTGTTCCTGCTCCAAAATTATACTTTTAAGCTCGACTGAAATCTTTAGCTGCCCACATGAACAAACCAAATAGATCTGGAGAAATGTTTGATGGCAAGATGAGCAAAATAGATGAAGCAGTTTGGCAACAATGGTAAGATGGAGGATGGAAGGAGTCGAGATGGGGGTCTACCAGCTGTCAGGCACGATGGTGGCAGCATCATGCTGTGGGTAGGTTTCACTGGCAGAGGTATTGGCGTAACAGACCCAGAGGGAAGGAGAGGTAACGAAGAATTGGGCACAGCTCGATGTTCCAACATGAGACTGAACCTGATCCCAAAACACACATCAAAACTGGTCTTGGTGTGAATGAAAAGCCAGATTCACGTCAGGAAACAAACCAGTTCAAATGACTCCTTCTAGTTTTAACAAGGCAAGGAAACACATGTTCAACAAGAATTAGGCCAGCACCTATTTCTAAATAGTGTTGTTTCTCTGCAACTTTCAAAAGAACATTATGTTAGTTTATATTTTATATATATATATATATATATATATATATATATATATATATATATATATATATATATATATATATATATTTATTTTTTATTTTTTTTTCATGGGCAAATCATACTGAGACACAATTAGAGGGTAAATATGTTTTTGTCAAATCCACAATAAATGCTCAACATGTGCATCTATTTTCTTAGAAACCATTCATCATTAAATTTGAAGGTTTTTAAGAAAATATTCATTCCACCCCAAACAACAATCCAGGTTTATATGTGTTGTTGAAAGGCAGAAATTGGTGTCGCTTTCATGCTCATGTTGAACATATTTCAACATAACATTTAAAATGTGACGCAGACACGCCAGCCCTGAAAAATAATGTGTAATTCTTTCTATAATTATGTGCAGGAGTGCTGCTAATATCAAAATTTTACTCAGCATATGTTTCAGGCTTTTATTCCCTCAGTCAAGAAGAATTGTTATTGCAGAGAGAAATTGTGGATCGTTCCAACAGAAGGCCGTTGACGACGTTGCCCTCGGGGCTGCCTCAGCCTGCCTCAGCCAGTCGCGGTCATCTCCAACCGGTCTGAGGCAGACGGCGTGAAGGCGACTCATCTGCTCTCAGAGTCACAGGCGCATCACTTGTCTGTGTGAAAAAAAATAAAATAAATAAAGCTCATAAGTAGACGAGGGCTTGTGTCAACAGAGTGCAGAGGCCATTAGCGCTCTCTGAAACGTGTTACGCTGCTGGTACAGAGTCTCAAAGATCAACTCACCCTGAGCTTGTTACAGATTTAACGCAAACTGCTAACTTTACCCTTCGAAATTAGGTCAGAAGCACAACAACATAGAGTACATTTTCATTTATTTACTCAGCACATGCTTGTTAAAACACAACAACAAAATTATTATGAGTGATGACCTTGATCCCTTTACCTTACATTTGTTGAGTTTTAGATGTTTGGACCACATGTGATATGACTTGTAACATATTGGATGTTTGTAACCAGTATTTTTCTGATTTATTGCCAGTAGGTAAAATCAGTAAAAACTAAAATAAATAATTATGTATTATTGTAGCATTAAGTTCCTT
The DNA here is from genome assembly GCA_037039145.1 of Fundulus diaphanus. Lineage (NCBI taxonomy): Eukaryota > Metazoa > Chordata > Actinopteri > Cyprinodontiformes > Fundulidae > Fundulus > Fundulus diaphanus. The sequence goes on from CM073126.1 coordinate 39,951,158, forward strand.
TGAAGAATCTAAAAAAATGGACCTTTAATTAGATGTTATTTATTCAATGGGTACCAAAATGCCAAGACAAGAAGCAATTATTCTTACTGAAATCACAATGATTCATCTGGTAACTCCTTTAAATAAAGCTGTTTTTAATACATGCTTTACTCTTTAAGTTACTGTAATCTAAGGTCTCGGAACATTTCATTTGTTACTAGATGGAAAAAATGTCCCGACACAGAAGCCAAGGTCTCTTAGCCACTCTTCAAAATGAGAAAGACAAGAAATTGGGCCCTTCAAGTAAGGCAAATCTGGTTTTCTCTTCCTAAATTTGAAAATGGCTGAAAGAAAATAAGTACTCACCTAAACTTGTTGGTATTTACAGTAAGCGCATCTTCATATTCAGCACAAAATGAAGATACTGCAACAAAAACCTGTTTGAAAACATTAAAACATCTATAGCAGGGGTTCCAATAAATCAGGGAAGGGGAAAATATTATTGGGTGCAAAGACTTAATTAAGTATCTGCAATATGGCTCCTCCACATGGCCCAGGTATCTTTAGCGAGACCCTGGAGTTCACTCTGCTCTGTTCAGTTATACAGGAAACTCACTCTGTACATAAAACTGAAAATGATTACAGTAAAAAGCAAAGAGGGAGTTTATGTGTGAATGGACAAATAATAACACATTCTAAAGCAATTTGTAGAATCTAAGGATAAAAGGTGCTGAAAACAGTGACACATTCCCTTATTATCCAGTCAGATAACTGCAACGGGCTCATTGGCGAGCCATGCCAGGTTTGTTAAACCGGTAATCCCATTGGCCATTGTGGGTCAAACCCTTTGTAAGTGAGACGACAGACACCGGGATCTCTGAGAGTCTAGGTCAGGGCAGCAGTGGCAGAGCACATACTGTACGTGTACGGATATCGCTTTTCATTTAGTTATTTAGTTATTTATTTGAAACCCATGAAAGGTTTAAGAACGAGATTATAGGAAACTTAACTAAAGACAAAAATCGTACTTAAAGCCTACACAAATGTGCAGTTTAAGTAGAAAGCAGCTTGACAAAGTGTTCAAACGCCTTGAACATTTCCATAGTTTGTCACATCACAACTAAAACACAAAGTAGTGCATGATTGGAACGTGGAAGGAAAAGTCATGCATGGATTGCAATGTTTTTTGTTGCTAATTAAAATTGGAAGAGTGTGCCGTTACTCTTGCTCCTTTTACAACCAAACAAAATCTAGTGCAACCAGTTTCTTTCAGGAGTCTGTTCCTTGGCCTCCTCGAGGCTGTTTATTCTGTAATATTCTTCAAGGAAAGATCCGGGCCTACTCAGAGCAGTTGTATTAACCCTGAGGTTAAATCATCTACAGCTAATTTGGTGACTTCTCTGGACGTTTGGTTGCACAGGATTTTATTCAGCGGCTAAAGGATAAAGAGGAACTGAACGCAAACTCCCACCACATTCTTTAGCCTCATATTTGTGCGAAAAAAAGCTTGCATCAGTTCACTTCCATTTCACAGTTATGCTTTGTGTTGGTATATCGCGTGAAATCTCAAATAATGGATACTTTGCAAAGCATTGGATCCACTTGTGAAGCGTGGGTGATGTTTAAAGGCTGCGCTCTGGCACGGGGATGAGAGAACAACGGAGGACAGGATGGCGAGATAGTGGATAAGCCTCTCCACTCTGCTGGCAAGAAGTGGGGGAGGGGGACAGTGTTCCCAGCATTACATAATAGCCTTAGGGTCAGTGGGCTGTTCTCAGCCATCCGAATGATCCCATTCTGTCACCGCTCCATGTGCTGTGTTTGTCCAGGTCTGGGCGCAGCATATTTTACGGGTTGGTCGATTCCAGAGAACACTCAGCACTTGAATTGTTCCGTATCGCATGTGAGCCTGTGCACCATTATTGTCCATCGCCTCGTGGAGGTTGCCGCCACACATGGAGCTCTTGCATAACAGCGCGTAAAGTCGCTATGGCAACAGGAGCCGAGTTAAAAAGAGTGTCGAGTTTTTGGGTCCCCGTTGTCACACCCTTATTCGTCAAACTAGAGCAACACTTTCCGTCACCGTCTTCATTCATTAAATCCACTCCAGATCTGGAAACGAGTAACCAGGGCAGGTTGTGCATTGCCACATAAAGGTATTTTGACACACATTTCTATTACGAGTGTAAAAGGTCTTACAATCAAAATGTTGTGCAAGCTGATATAAGTGAAGTAAGTGCTGAAACCCTGGGTTCCTTTAAAAAGAAAGTTTATTAAAAACCTGTTTGATTAGAGTTGCCTTTAACTCTTAATGTTGAAGATCCAACTTGTATTATACTGTATCTGACCTGCTGCTACTATTCTAATGCAATGTGCTTGTCTCTGTAATGTTTTTCTTTCCTCAGTTTTTTGTTTTGTTCATGTTCAGCACTTTGAATCATCTTGTTAATGAAAAGTGCTTTAGAAATAAACTCGCCTTGTCATGCCCTGCCGTACCTTAGATTCTGTTTGGTCCTGTCAGTAGTGAGTCTTCTGCTCATATTTGATTTAAGTAGTTTGTTCTTGTCTCTGTTAGATTGTTATTTTCTTGTCTGTCCTCAGTTCAGTCAGCGAGTTTATTTCATCCTTTTCTTTTCTTTCTCCATGTTTTCCTGTTAGCTTCTGCTCTCCTCTTGTCTGTGTTAGATCAGTAATGATCTGACACAGATGCAGACGTCTCTCCCTGTGGCTCTACGCTTCTTCAGGAGTGAATGCTGCTTGTCGGGACTTTGATGCAATCAACTGGTTCCCTTATATAGGACATTTTTTTGACCAATCTGTATAATCTGACCCAATCTGTATAATATGATTGAACTTGACTTTGTAAAGTGCCTTGAGATGACATGTTTCATGAATTGGCGCTATATAAATAAAATTTAATTGAATAAATTGAATTGGTATCTGAAGCTTGCTCTATCAAGACAGCATAGGGAATTGAAAAACTTCTCTAAAGTTATCCAGTCTTTAAGCAATACACCACAGTCCAGATGTTCCTCTTAGCTGTGCCCTATTTGCGATATTTATCCTTGACGTTTACACTAATGAATATATGACACAGCACGCAATGTTATGGAAAACGCCAATGTTTTTTACACTTTGAACAAGTGGTTGTGTCTCTTCTGTGTATAAAGTCTTTAGATCATTTTCTCAATCGGTGTCCATTTACATGACCTCTTGTTCAATACGCAAACAAACCATACGATAACTCAGTCACACACCCTTTAAGTTTGTCTTTAAGATTCCATTTTAGTTTTCCATGTGGTCCTCAGCATGATCAGTATCTCCAGGGATTGCTCTGTTGCCCATTACAGAATTTACTGAATGCACATCTCTTCAGAGACCTAGGAAGACGAAGTTGGGCATGAATGCACACTTTGCGCAAAGTTTATTTTTCCCTGAAAAAAAATCTAAAATGTATCTGTCCTGCATTTCTTTCCCAAAAACTTAGATAAATGAAATGGCTTCTGTCATTCACAGTGCATTTAAAATGTACAATAAGCATTTGTTTTTTGTTCAAGATACTTGTTTATTGAGGTATGTTCATTTATGAAATGTATCTCTTTTTAGATTAATCAGTTAATGGAAAAAATAATCTATAGATTAATCGATTACTAAAATAATCAATAGCTGCAGCCCTATTGGACAGTAAGGCCTGGCATCGCCTTTTTAACACTGTAATATGCACTAAAGCTGGATGCCACCCATTTCTTGGACATATTAAAATGTCTGCTGGACATGTTCACCACTGCTACAGCATTTACCCCATTGTTTTTAAAAAAAGAATTATTTAACCTTTATTTATACAGATATTCTCATTTGTATCCAAGATCTCATTGTTAAGAGAGATCTGTTTGATGAAACAAAATGTGATTCAAATATAGCAACTATGACACATGAACATTGCTGAATGTGTGGCTACAACATGCTGTCAATGTGCAACACTTTGAATGGTCTTGTTAGTGAGAAGTGCTTCATAAATAAACTTGCCTTGCCTTGTCCTGATGAAGACCCACTCACCTCTGTATGCCAGATGTGTTTGGGCCTCACTGTTTAATAAATGGTGAAATGATGCAATCTGTTTCATGGTTTTGCATACTTGAGGATAGATTTACATAGTTTTAGAAACTGGTAACCCCCCCTCCAAAAAAAAAAAAAACACTTTACACACATACAGACTGAAGTTGGAATTGCAACTTCTTAAGACAGAGATTTCTCGGCAGCCTCGGCTATTGATGGCAGGCATAAACAATTTCTAAGCTTCTGCTGGTTTATGTCTCATTTAACCCATGTCAAAGATAGTACTATATAACCTTAATTTGTTAACATGTTTCTTTACTGTTTGGACATAAGTACTGGTAAGAAATACATTATATCAGCTTGTATTGCTACTCTTGGTTAGCATTTGCATAAACTATAAGACCTCTACTGGAATGTTCGTTGGACAGAGAGATGTGTGGCCATAATGAACTGTGTGAAACACAGAATGTTAGCATGGATACCTCATTGCACTTGTAAAGCATGATAGTGGAGGCATGACGATTTGGGCTTGTCTTGCTACCAATGCCCCTGGGCACCTTGCAGTCACAGAGCTGATTATTAGCTCCTCTGTATAGTCAAACATGAAACTTTTGGCCCAAACTGACTCAGGTAAGGAATAAAACCATGTATTAAAAAGGAATGGGTCAGAGATCACATAAAACAATGCGAGAGACTGATAGACAGCAGGCTATCAGCCAAGCATGGTTTTACAGGCAAGGAATCATGGAGCATGTTTTGCATTTCTCACATTTCAGTCATTTCAGCCTCATTGTTTAATAAATGGTGAAATGGTGGAATCTGTTGCCTGTTTTTCTATACTTGAGGATACATTTACATAATTTTAGAAAATGGTAAACCCAGATCATTTGTATTTTGTCGGACCACATGAAACCCTAGACGTAAAAGAGGATACGCTTTTTTTTTTTACCAGGACTGCACGCCTATTGTACCTTAAATAATTCTTTCCATCTACTTAGATGTTTTTACAGCCACAAATTCATAATATCTACAATTTATTATCAAACATAAATTCAAAAAATGTCCTTCTTTGTGAGTCTTTCCTTCTTTAGCCACAAATAGGTAGATCCTGTCTAACCTTTTATAAGAGCCTGAAATCCTATAAACAACAAGCAAAATAAATGTCAATTAATTCTGCTTTCCAAAGTGTGTAATTTCACTCAACCCAAATTCATTAACATTGTCATAATGACTGTTGATTCATATTCTGGAAAATTAAACCCGATACACGATTATGATGATCAAAAACCGAACAATGAAATTACCTTAAAAATGAGATATGGGGATTAAATACAATATATACAGCATGGTGTAATTAACCATCCCATGTAATCAAACCGACTGTTTATAGGACCATGACATGTCAGCACAGGGCATAGAGCCTAAGTATGATTATAAACTCACAGAAAAATCCGGAAATGAACAGTACAAGCAGGAGAGGAAGGCAAACCGAAGCCAAGATGTAATTAGGTTGTTACATAACCGTGGCAGAGAGGCTGTCCGCCGGGCATCCAGGCACAGAGCCGGCCTCAGGCTCCTGGTGTCTCTACTGTGTGTTGGTCCACCCTGTCAAACCTATTTACACTGACTTCCTATTTGCTGTAATGAGCCATCACAGGCATGAATTAACTCCAAACAAACTCTTTATGTAGGGTTACCCATGAAGGTTGAATAAAAGACAGTCTGCCCTCTCGGATCGGGTTTTGGGTGTCAGCGTGCCGTTTTTATTTGCAGTGCCAGGTTTTAAATGGATTAACCGAGGATTACAGGGAATTCAAAGGCGGGTGGATAAATGATATTAATACACAAAAGCAATGGGGGAAATACACTGTAGTCATTAGTGGCTGCCAAGATAAGTGCATCCACAGCCTGATAGGTTTTCACAGCTACACATGATGTTCTTTTGGGAAACCAATTGATTATAATTCATCATTCCTATTCCAAATAATCTCGGATTCTCTTTGCCCTCCGATATTTCTCCTTATGGCTAGGATTCTCTTGGATCTTCTTTTAGTTTGATCAGTCTCCTTTAAACCACTCCCAGCTCCTGTCAGGTTATTCTTTTTGTTGTCCATCCATTCTCTGCTGAGAACCCTGCCCGGATGCCCTCAGACACTCAGAGTGAACTGTACTGTTTACGTTCACTCATTCCTATAAATAAATAGGACTAAATATGACTCATCTGGAAGAAAAGAAAACTTGGCTATGTGTCGGCATCATCATCGTCATCATAGCACATCTTCCTCACAAATTAGCCTCTTCCCCACCCCCCAGGGGCGCTGCACTTCTGTGTCACTCTGCACTACATCACTATTTATGTGTCTGGTGATGTGTGGGTGAGAATCGGTGAGTTAGGCATGAGCCGATGTGATGTATTTTATGACGGCATTATTTGTATGAGTGAGCAGGCAAAGTAAATGAACACTTTGAATGTCCCACGTCTTGAATTCTTTCCACAAATGAAATAAATCCGTAAATTGTGGATGTTAGATATGCAAATTAATGCATTGTCTGGCCTAAATGCACTGCACCTTGCAGCAATGGTTTACCGTGCCTCGTAAGAGTGTTGATTACTTTCAATAACATATTGTGAAGTGGAAGTAGAATGATGCATGGTTTTATTATTTGGTTTGTCCAAACAAGAAATGTATAAAGTGTTGTGTGCGCATGTGTTCAGATGCCTAAGTTGATGTTTTGTTGAAGAACCTTTCCTTGCAGCCGCAGCTCCAAGTCTTTTGGGGGTATGTACAATATGTCTGTACCCATTTTCCACATCCTGAGACTCATTTCACTGTTCCTTGCAAAATAGTTTAAGGTCAGTCAGATGAGATGAAGACTGTCTGTGAAAATCAATTTTCCAGACTTATCACAGATTCTTAATTGGGTCAGGACTTTGACTAGACCCTTCTAGCACATACATTTGCTTTGATCTAAACCATTATGTTATATCTGGCTGTAAGTTTATGGTTCCTGTCCTGTTAGATGGGGAACCTGTGTCCAAGTGAAGGTTGCACCAGATTTTTTTAGGAGCACCAGATTAGAGGGAGCAGAATACAAATGTATAATACACTTGTCATTTTTTTATTTGTAAAGACAAATAATTTAGGAAAAAAGATTGATAACCATGTCTTCTTTGTCCATACACTACCCAAATATATGTTATTTAATGTTGGTTTATCATGATAAACTGCATTAAAAGCTTGTGGTTGTAATGTGACAAAAAAAAAGATTTTTTTGCCAAATGCTCTGAAAAAATACATGGACTGTAAAGGAAATGTTATCACTACACATCTATGAATGGGTTCAAAGCTGACTGCTGACAGATAATAACAATGATCAGATGGCTGTTTAAAAATAGGATCAGAAATCAACCAAGATTTGAATCCATCCAAGTCAAATTCAATGTCTCAGTGAGTTGAATAATTGTTCTGACGTTTGACAAAACAGCCACTTAGAAGTTTCACAGATTATCCAAATTCTCGCTCTATCAAACGTAATCATCAGCAGCTTCCCGGATGGCAAAGACTTTAGGGTCCAAATTTGTCTCACATGTCGGTTTTATTATACCTGGTGTTAGGCCTTGAATGATGGGGTGGTTGCAGGATAAGAGTTTTCGATCCATCTGGCATATTCGCCGTGTTCCACGTCAGAGCTACAACCACTGATCAATGCCATAACTGAGTTATGAATGCTAATAGCAGCTCAGCTTACTTTCTGCTCACTTCATTTCCCTTTGTTAGAGAAAAGCATGAGTTATTTGAAGGGCAGTGAGGACCAAAGCTCTGGGATGCACAGTGACCCACATTGTTTGTTGTTAGTTGTGTTAGTCTCTAGGTGACTATGCCTGGGTACAACTTCCACAACTTGTTAGTTTTTGAATACCCTAGCCCAAGGTACAGTATTTGCTCTTATCTTGTTGGTCCTTCTAAGGGCAAAAGGTGTTTTGTATTTGTTGTTCATCGCTTGCGGCTCCATGTATTACATAAAGCAAAGACTAAGGACGCAGAGAACGTCTGATGCAAGGCCACACAGGTCCACCTGCACTGAGGGAGGAAACAAGCCGTTATGAAGCCACATCACCTTTACTTCTTTATCTGGTTACCTTTTCCCCCCCGAAATTACTTATTGAAATTATTGAAGCATTGCTTTATTCCTAATTTACTGTCCAATTCATTGAGAAATAAAGCGGATTTTGTTTTTAATTCAGAGTCAAACAGAATTCCCTCGCAGCTAATAGTTGAGGCTGTTCGTGGAGTCTGGGCCACAGAGTAGCACACTATTTACATCACCGTGAAAAGCAGAGACTGGAGGGGTTCTCTGTGGTGTTTGCTTGTCCTCACCTCTGTGTTAGCTCACAGCTCTTTGGTCATTATGTAACCACCCGAACAAATATCTCTCTTTCTAAATCAAGATTAGCGGCCTTCAGACCACTCTTCACCCTGTGTGTGTGTGTGTGTGTGTGTGTGTGTGTGTGTGTGTGTGTGTGTGTGTGTGTGTGTGTGTGTGTGTGTGTGTGTGTGTGTGTGTGTGTGTGTGTGTGTTTGCTCTGTTGTATTATTATGGTCTGGGCCATGAGCATTGCATACCACCAGCACTAAGTTAATATCCTTTAAACACAGCAATCATTAATTAACACAGATATTAGAGTGAATAAATTACTTCTTAGTGTCCCACTTAATCTTCTGAGTTATTTATTTAGATTTGCAACATGAATTTTACAAAGGCAACGCATAAGAAAACAAATAAATACATGTAAATGACCGAGATGACAATCTTGACACACACCCTTAAGGCAACTGCGTCCTCTAGTGGTCAGAGGTGATATTACTACCGAAAGCAACCTGCACTTCTGAAATGTCTCAGAAAGCTTTTTCCTTCCATCTCAAAGTTTAAAACTGACCTATATATATATATATATATATATATATATATATATATATATATATATATATATATATATGGACACTTTCTCAATGATTCAACTCACTGAGTAAATCCGTGGACTCTATGCCTGTGATCCAACTGGTTTATCTTCAATAAAAAGACAAAAAGAGAGCTTATACCATTGTTTAAAGGTCAATTAAAAAATGTTAATACTTGTATTCAGTCCCCATGTGAGGTATAAGCAAACTTTGTGACTGCTTGGGTCCCATATCTTGCCCGTGGGATCCAGGCAGGATCCAGTCAGGATTAGTTATCAAAAAGAAGCTAATTTTATTCAACCATGATTGAGTGTTACATATACTAACTTTTATGACTGATTAAACTGTAATATGATATTTAATTCCCCTAATTTTTTATTTTGTGTTTTTTAGTTTAGCTGAACCATGAAGCGTGGGCACTCAAACCAACATTAGCAACCTTTCACAATGTGAAAGGGTAAGAACAAGGGTTGTATCATCAGCAAACATGATTCGAGAAAGAATACTGGAGACATTAGATAAATCATTTATGTAAATCAGAAATAACAATGGCCCAAGAATGAGGCCTTGAGGAACTCCACAAAGTATCTCAGCTCTGCTAGAATTGAAACTCTTAAAACTTACTCTTCCTGCTCTCGGTGAAGGTGGATTCTTTTCTTTCTAGTCTCCCTCCCAACATCTGCCCTGCTTCTGCTTTCTGTCAATCTTTTAGGAGCCTCTCTTTGCACATCTTCCAAATTGTAAATTATGGATCTGGTCAGATAGTCCCTCAACGCAATTGATCAAATTGTTTTCAACAAGGAGCCTGGGCAGAGTCCTTGTGCCCCAACGGGACATTTGAAGTTGGACACACGATGGACTCCTGGTATACGTGGAGGACTGTGTGTCTGTCCATTTTGTAGGTCGAGCGTGTTGAAGAAGCGTACATAATTGTATTTAATTGTACATAAATGTATTTAAGGGCTTGAATTTTTTTTTTTTTTTTTTTGCATGATGTCGCCTTTTAATTTTTCTAGTTTTCGGAGCATAGACAGGTATTGAAAACAAATCAAAGATCAGCACAACCCCAGCAACATTAATTTTAGCGTAAGATGCTTGTCCTGTTTCGAAACAAAACTTTTACCCAAAATATAACAAATGAGCCCCATGTTTCCTATGGGAAAAAACATAAACATTTAGCGAGTTTAAACGGGATAAAGGAAAGTTTATTGAGAGTGCAATGTCACCAGCTTCTTCAGCTGCACACCGTCAACCTTCCATCCCATTATTTATTTATTTATTTATTATATGCTGAGCATTGTTTAACCAAACATGGTTGATAGTCTTCGTTTTTCGCATGTAGAAACCAAACCTCCAGCTCCGCCTGCTGGAGGTTTGGGAAATGGACACCCCTCCGAGAATGAGGGGTAACAAGAAGCAGACTATTAAAGACTGGGTTTCGTCGTGTCATGTTTTTGCAGTCTGCTTTCGTTTTGAATAAACAGTGACAAAGCTTAACGTGTTCATGTGAAGTTTTAAACAAATTTATAAACCTTGATCATTTCAAGGGTTTCCTTGCCGTAACTCAACGCAGGGGAATATTTGTGAAACTATTGGATATAACCTGTCCCATGACTTGTAATAAGGAAGAAAAAAGAGAGATAAATGCCTCATAGAGATCAGTTTCCAATTTCTTCTCCTGATACCTGCATGCAGTTAACTTTCTATCGCTGGATCAAAGGCTTTTCTTTTTTTTGTTTTCACTTGCTTGATCGCAAAGCAAAAGGTACACAAAAGAAACGTCCCGCTGATCTGCAGCTTTAATCAGATAGGTGGGGCTGGCTGAAAATGGAAAGTCTCCAAATCACAGCCGCCGGTCACCTCGTGAACGGGTCGCCCTCTAGCGGAAAGGAGGACTTTGTGAATAAACAGCAGCCGATTTAAAACGCAAAACGTTAAACAAAAACATGCATTTGTCGCGTCGAAATGGTCCTCGCGTCGCCCTAAACGGCGCGCGGCCGCAGACAGGTGCGCGTGCCGCCCGCGGTGCACAGCGTCGCCCTCCGTTTGCCCGTCGGAGAAGTGACGTGTGCCTGCGGCTTGTCTGGTGACGTGTCTCTCCGGCTCCCTCTTTCCTCTCGCAGCGGCTGATGGAGCCACACTGACTCCTCTGTGCACTCAAACTGTTAACAGCTACACAGCAGGAGTCGCTCCGAGGACACCATGGGGAGTGAGTACCTTCCTCTCTCTTCCCCCTGTCTGTCCTTCTCAAAGGTAGCACAATAGGCTGCTGCGTTTTTCAACTGGACGGGCGTGAAAGAGTGAGCTCTCGCAGGGAAGCTAGTTAGCTAACCTTCGCCAGGTTGGGGTTGGAAAGTTGAGCCTCCTCGCATGGAGCCCCGGTTAAAAGCTTTGGCCCTCCGGACGTCGCCGCAGCCAGGTCTACGGGTCGCGGGGAGGGTTATAAAGTCCGCGGGGGGGTTTTGGACGCTTTTGTCGTCCTGGTTTGAGGCAGAACCCTGAAGTTAGCATCTAGCTAACGTTAACTCAGCTGACCTGAAAGGCACACCTGGTGGCCTCTCTTTTGATTAGTTTTGAAGCATTTCTGTCTGATATGTTCTCTAACTGAGCCCAGTGTCTGGGCAGCGCTAATGGGACTCCCGGCTGCTGCTCCGGGCAGCAACCGGGGGCTGGCAGGGTCAACCCAGAAGCTGGAAACGGTGTGAAAAGGGGCTGCATAGGGTGACACCAGAGGCTTTTCTCCACGATGTTTCAGAGTCAACCGGTTACACACCCCAGTGTTGTGCTTAGCTGGGAGCTGGTTAGTGATGACGTTGCATCAGCGCTCACCTGCTCACATAGGTGGAGGTCAAACTTAAAATATTGCTGACGCAGCCAAAGAAAGCTGCCTATCCTTACATTTGCTGTAACCCATATGCTCTGTTTTCCTCCTTGCAGTTAAATTTTTGGAAGTCATCAAGCCTTTCTGCGCAGTCCTGCCAGAGATTCAGAAACCAGAAAGAAAGGTAAGCTCTCGCCCCCCTTTGTTGTTGTTTTTTTAGGTGCATTTGTAGGTTTGTTAGCGAAATCTTCAAGAGTCGTGTGTGTCAGAAGATCAAGGGTCGCGCAGGTTAAAAATAGAGGTGTCATTTTAAAAGTTGGAAATTTAAGTTGATTTGTCTGAACTAAAATCACAAAAACATATTTATTGTAATTTGAAATGCTATGTTAGATGATGTGAAACATTCGGTCTTTGTTGAATGTGTCTACTTTTAAGTGGTAACCAAACTTTAATGTAGTTGCAGTGATTTTTATTTTTTAGATGTTATGGTGTTTTCAGTGTTTAAAAAAGAGAAATAGAGAATGTTATTTCTTGGAACTAGAAGACATTCTGATTGTAATGTCTTTCAAAGTAAATATTGTAGATACGTTCTTAAACTGGTATCAAAACTATTTCCGACTTTTGACGGCTGCTGGATGTTGCGCAGGTTACAAAATCCAACCTGTTGATTTTTCTTTTGGCAAATAAAAGGTTTTAAAGAAAATTCTGCTTTATCTTCAGGTAACTCGTACACAACTTTAACCTAAATTTTAACAGTAGTCGCTAATAGTACCAGAGAGGGGAAAAATGGTAAAATTAATTTTTTTTCAGCCTCTCTGAAGTTTTGGATGGAAGGGTGATGACGGTGGTTGAATCAGAAGTCAAGTGATTGGACCCGAAACAACGGCCGCAGACTCACTGGTGGCGTTCTGAATGCGTCTCTTACACTGTCTCAACTATTCCTCCTCTTTTGTTGTTGCAGATTCAGTTCAGGGAAAAAGTACTATGGACCGCCATCACGTTATTCATCTTCCTGGTGTGCTGCCAGGTTAGTTTACACTGATGAACGGTGAAGTGAGGATTTGTCCTGACTTTTGGGACATTATTTAACATTTTTGTTTTTCAGATCCCACTCTTTGGCATAATGTCATCAGATTCAGCCGACCCTTTCTACTGGATGAGAGTCATCCTGGCCTCCAACAGAGGTGTGTATGCCAACTATCTGCGTCTCTCCAGGTACGTTAGAGAAAGCACAAGAAGCCCTGATTTCCGGAGAGCCACAGGGAAACTGTCTGGTGACAGATGACGCTGACTTCAGCCTGGTCCACGCTGTACTGGCCAGAAATTTTTTGTTAAAAAGCGTCCCGATCAGTGAGCTCACCGTAACTTTCTTTAATAGCAGCATTCTTCAGTGTGGAAAATGTCACTGCAGGAAGGAAGCTGAAACGTATCAACTTTATGCATCAGTGAGATGTTTCAGTCTAGAGGAAGCACAAAGATGTATAATAAAAAAAGAAAGAACATTTAAAAGGAAGCTATTTTCTATGACGTGTCTGATTTGTTCCGGCTATAAGAGAGTGCAGGACTATCAGCGGATAACAGGAAGGCTGAATGGAGTACTACAAAATGTCTTTGTTTCATCCCTTTGAGCTTTAAACCTCTGTTGCAGAGCATGCTGTGTCTGGAAATGTTGACAGACCTCAAGATGTTTCAGAGTTCTGTTAAGGTCCCTATTCTCGGGGTAATGCTCACTCAATGCATTGGTAGTAACACTAGCAGTAATGTCACCTCTGCCTTCATTATAAATAAGTGCTCCAGCAGGGAGGTTGTATTTATATCTTCCTATGGTATAGTTTAGAACCAGCGGAAATCAGTATTAGTGTGTCATGCTGTTATTAAAAGCTAAAAACCAACCACAAGATCCTGATTGGTGCATTGGTATTTTTTCCTGTGTAATAAAATCAGATAAGAGAGGACTAGAGGTGGCGTTGTCTTGCGCTACGAGACGAAGGTCGACAGCTGTCAGCTCTTTGGTGGCGATGCTGATTTTCAGGACTGCTGTCCTTGTCTTTGGTCCCCAGGTACTCTGATGGAGCTCGGGATCTCGCCAATTGTCACCTCAGGCCTGATCATGCAGCTGCTGGCTGGCGCCAAGATCATTGAAGTTGGTGACACTCCTAAAGACAGAGCTCTGTTCAACGGAGCTCAGAAATGTACGCCTGCTTTGGACATCTTCTGTGAATAGCTGCAAAGCCTTTGAAACTCTGTGGACATCTTCATTTGATATCTTATTTGTGTTCATGTTGTTGTTCTGTTCTGTTTAACATAGTTTTTTCTTCTGTGCTTTGTGCAGTGTTTGGAATGATCATCACCATTGGACAGGCCATCGTATACGTCATGACCGGCATGTATGGAGATCCTTCAGAGATGGGTGCTGGCATATGCCTGCTGATCATCATTCAGGTTATTACTAACCATAGTAAAATATAGTTGATGTTGTTTTTTTTTTTCAGTTTCAGACTTGGAAAGTGAAAATGAATCCTTGTTAACCTTCACGGCCTTTTTTTGTTGTTGTCTTTTCTCCCCAGCTCTTTGTTGCAGGTCTGATAGTGCTGCTCCTGGATGAGCTTCTCCAGAAGGGCTATGGTCTAGGATCTGGTATCTCTCTCTTCATTGCGACCAATATCTGTGAAACCATTGTCTGGAAGGCCTTCAGCCCTACTACTGTCAACACAGGCAGAGGTACAGGCACCGTCAAACTGCCCCTTTTTAAACCTAGCAGTAGGCGAAGTTGTGTGTCTCAACTGTGTGACGGCGATTAAACATGCGGATGGTGTGTGTTTGTCCAGGAACTGAGTTCGAGGGAGCCATCATCGCTCTGTTCCATCTGCTGGCCACCCGCACAGACAAAGTGCGCGCCCTAAGGGAAGCTTTCTACAGACAAAACCTGCCTAACCTCATGAACCTCATCGCCACCGTCTTCGTGTTTGCTGTGGTGATATACTTCCAGGTGCGACTGCGACGCCACATCAGCTTCTGTTGTGCCAAACGAGTTTAAATTGCATGCTCACGCTCCCGTTTTTGCCGCGTCGCCAGGGCTTCAGAGTGGACCTGCCTATCAAGTCGGCTCGCTACCGCGGCCAATACAACACCTACCCCATCAAACTCTTCTACACCTCCAACATCCCCATCATCCTGCAGTCTGCCTTAGTGTCCAATCTGTACGTGATTTCCCAGATGCTGTCGACACGTTTCAGCGGCAACTTCCTGGTCAATCTTCTCGGAACCTGGTCTGTAAGTATATTATGTGACACGGCGCCGTTCATAGACCTGGAGCTTTTCCACATTTTGTCACATTACAGCAACTGGCTTTGGCGTTTTATTGGGGTTCTTTGTGATAGGCCTACACAAAGTAGCTCGACAGGAAAAGGAGACATCTGTCAATCCATCTGCTGCATGTATCCATGATCCTTTCAGGTTGTTGGCAGAGTGATTTGAAACAACTCAAGTTTGCTAGAGAACATGTTGACAAACCGGGGCACACAGCAGACGGTCGGAGACAAAGTTGGAGGGAGGTTTAACTCTGTTTAGATCATAAAACAATAGCCTAAGCTTTGAAGGCATCGTGGAGCTCTGCTCAGTCCATCATCTGAAAATGTGATGAGCACGACATTACCGGAAACGGACCAAAACATGGCCGTCCGTCCAGACTGACTGACTGACTGACTGACTGACTGGGCGAGGAGATTAACCAGAGAAGCAGCAAAGAGGCCATTAGCAACTTTAGAGGAGCTGCAGAGATCCAAAGCTCAGGTGGGAGAATATGTCAACAGGAAAGCTATTAGCTGTGCGCCACACAGATGTGTCTGTTATGGATGAGTGGTACGAAGAAAGCTGATGTTGAAGGAAAGCTAGAAGCCGTCCTATTTACAGATCTCCCCAAGCAAACATGTGGAAGTGTGTGCCCTGGGCGGATCAGACAAAATGGAAGCCATTTGGCCTACATCTAAACACTGTGGCACGTCACCTTGAACTCATCTTTTCCACAGTGAAACTGTGGAATACTGGGAGGAAGATGGTGACTGGTACGGAGATCCACCGCTCACCCTGACTGAGTTATTTATTTGAGAATGGGCCAGACTTTTAGTCTCCAGACGTGCAAAGGTTGTAGGGACTAACCCCAACACACTCAGGTGTAGATGCACAGAAAGTGGTTTCTTCAAAGAGTCCCAGAGGCTGAGTAAACATGCGCACCACACTCTGCTGATTGTATTTGTTGAAGAAAGAATGGACTAAAGCCATGTATCTTTTTATTTAACAATCATGCACTTCTTTGTGTTGGTCCCTCACATTAAACCTTAGAGCATGCTGGAGGTTTTGGTTAGAACTTGACAAACCGCGCTTATCTTCCAGGGCTGCGATCACTTTTGCAGGGCACTAAAAAACCAGCTTCAGTTCTGGCGCCGCTTTAAGACCGAGGATTAGGCCTTAATGCTGATCACGTTTAAAAGGGTGTCATGCATGCGACGTGATTTTTTTTTTTTTTAACAAAACCAAAATGCTTCCAGGACACTTCAACTGGGGGACCAGCTCGGGCCTACCCAGTGGGCGGTCTCTGCTACTACCTTTCTCCTCCGGAGTCGTTTGGTTCTGTCCTGGATGACCCAGTGCACGCCGTCATCTACATCGTCTTCATGCTGGGCTCTTGTGCCTTCTTCTCAAAGACCTGGATTGAGGTGTCGGGATCTTCAGCCAAAGACGTAAGCGCCGTTCACTGCACCGCACAGCTTGGCCTCCTGCTGGGTTTGACATCGGTAACAGCCCGTGATGTTATGTTGTACTTCTCAGGTGGCAAAGCAGCTGAAGGAGCAGCAGATGGTGATGAGGGGACACAGGGAGACCTCCATGGTCCATGAACTTAACAGGTACCAGACCCATTTCGCATTAGGAAGCAGTGATGGTAGAATGGTGTTCTTTTTTTTGGCTAATTCTGGTGCGTATCCGCAGGTATATCCCCACAGCTGCTGCATTTGGAGGGCTCTGTATAGGAGGGCTGTCTGTCATGGCCGACTTCCTGGGAGCCATCGGATCTGGGACAGGAATCCTCCTGGCCGTCACCATTATCTACCAGTACTTTGAGATCTTTGTGAAAGAGCAGAGTGAAGTGGGCAGTATGGGAGCGCTGCTCTTCTAATATCAAATATGCCAATCTCCCGACACCCACAAGATACAAAGAATCCACCAATTCTTTTTTTTTTATTTTGCAAATTTTTTTGTTGCGACCTCCTCCTATCAGTGTATTTCACAGCAGGGATAAGTCTGTTTTTTTTAACTCCACCATTTTTGTTTTCCACCATACAGCTCCAGCTTAAGAAAAGTGTTTTGGTTACTTTCAGGGTTAAGCATAGTATTGGTTATCATCGATCTTTTTCTTTTTCTGTCGAGGTCTCTGCAGGCTGCCTGAATCACCCTCTGGCTGCCTTATCGGCCTAAAAACGCTTAAAAGCACACTGTTGTGAGTGGCTGTCTTTGACTTACCTCAGGCATTTTTCATTGTAGGCGTTATAAGGAACACTAAGACAGCAACAGCATGTGAATCCTGATCTCAAGCTGAAAGCCTTGTGTGTGTGTGTGGACATTTTTTTGGGGGGGGGGGGAGCCGCTAGAAAGCCATGCCATGTAAACCACCTGTCAACCATGTCTGAGGTTCCAAAAAAGCCCGGAGTCCAGGATGTGGAAAGCATACCGAGAATATGCTGGTACTCCTCACAAGTGTCTCCGGTTATCTCAGACAAACTTATTTGTAATGTTCATTTTACTTTTTTTTTTTTTTTTTTTTTTTTTAAATCACAGACTGTTTATATCGACACCCGTCTTACGCTGGGTACAGCGTCTGTCCACTGGCCCTGGGCCCTCAGCAGAACTCGTCGTCATCATGCTCTTTTATTCCCAGACTGATTCGCTGCTGAAAAACTGCCGGGATGGTCGGGATGAGGGTGGGTTTGATAGGGCTAAGAAAGGGGTTCATTTTAGTTTTTACCTTATGTAAGACATAATTGTGTTATTAAAAAAAAACAAAAAAGAATGTTTTCCAACACAGTTTGTGGTTTCCTTTTCTTCTCATGTTAAACGTCAACAGACATTTATGAAATGAACTACCATGTGCAAAAATAATGCACAGTACAATTCTGATCAACTTGCATAAAAGTCGGTGTAGAACAGAATTTAACAAACTGGATAACAGGTGTTCTGCAAAAGCAGCCCCTATTTGCTCCTAGGTGGTTGGCATCATCTGTTGGATGGTCCCGTCCACAAGTATTCATACCACATGACATTTTTTTAGAGTTCACAACCTGTGCATTTGACTGGAACTGTGTGATACACAAACACAAAATGACAAATAGTTGTAAAGTGGAAGTAAAATAAGATGATTTTTACCTTTTTATATATGTTCAATCTGGATTGTGTCTTTGTATGTATCCACATTGTTAGGACCCAATCCTAGGCAACAGTTGTTTTCAGGAGTTTATTATAAAAAAAAAAAAATAGCCACTTGTGTGTAATACGGTTCCAGTTGAACTCCAAAGCCTTTAGAGGTTTGTGAACAAAAAGCATCTTGAAGATAAAAGTATACCAGACAGCGGTAAAAAGCATATGTCTGAGCATAACTTGTTTGGGAGCTGCACAGTAAAGGAGAGGAAGGGTCTGCCACGGGTGGTGAGGACAGGGCAGGGGATTGTGGGAGGCCGTCTACAATACCTGGACATGGTTTACCCTGCACAAGTCCAGAGAAGCGCCAGACGCATTGTCACAGACCCCACCTACCCGGGTAAAGCACTGTTTGGCCCACTTCCGAAAGGCTTCTTTCCAAAAAAAAAAAAAAAAACGTAAGGCTGCTGAGAAGTTTGTGGTCTGTCACATGTTACAATCACCACTGGTAATGCCTATTTGCACAGTAATTTCTCAGGTAATGTCTAACTACAGTTCTGTAAATGAATGCCAAAAAATATTGCAGGGTATTTACTGCGGGGATGAGTGGGAGCGTTGAGTGACTGATTCATTCAACATCACAGTAATTCATGTCGTTCACAAAGGGACTGATATTGGACTTTTTGGACTCGGATACGACTCTTCATCAGAACCTAAAGACTACTTTTGCACGCTTTAAGCTAACCAGGTAGTATGCTTGGTCAGTGCAAACAACTGATCTCATTTTACATCCTGAGCCAGTGTCGGTGTCTGTCTCACAAGCAATTTCACCGCGGTTAAACGTGGAGACAATAATGATTCTTGAGGTGTTGTGTATAAACCAGAGTCCTTAAGTGTAACCCGAGTTAGGGATTCTGACTCGAGTCGCCTTCTGTGCCGCAGTATGATGCTGCCTGCCACCACCATGTTTCACCGTGGGGATGGTGTGTTCAGTATTGTGTTTGTTTGTTTGACATTTAACATGTAGTCCAAAAAGTTAACTTTGAATCTAAATTACACAACTCAGATCACATCAAATCCCAATAAAGATGTGTTGTGTGGTTGTAACGTTCATTTCCATTGGAAATGGTTGTAAACTGAAAATAAAAAATCCAATGTTTGGTTTTTTTGTAGCACATCAGAATTTTGTTTTTGAAAATAACATTTACATCAACATGTCAGTTCTTAAGTAACAGCAACAAATATAATTAAAAAAAGAAATAGCACTACCAGAGAGGCTCTGTGTTCTAATAATACATGCAATTCAGTAGGTTTCTCAGTGGTTTTGGGGTTTGTTTTTGACCGGTTTTAATTGTCTGAATAAACTGCTTGATCTCA
Organism: Fundulus diaphanus; assembly: GCA_037039145.1. NCBI lineage: Eukaryota > Metazoa > Chordata > Actinopteri > Cyprinodontiformes > Fundulidae > Fundulus > Fundulus diaphanus. The sequence continues at coordinate 39,970,760 of CM073126.1, forward strand.
TTATGAAAAGCATCAAGGCGTGTTCTCCACAGTATTTGCAACAACGACTTTGAAATGTTGATATTGATAGACGGTTTATGAAATAGTTAGGGTTTTGTTTTCCCCTTCTTCTTCTTGCTTACGGTTTTCAATTTCAGAGACCGACGCAAACCCACAAGCGTATTATTTTTTTTCTTATTAAAGAATAAACACGTTCAACAGCAATATATAAAATATACAAATAACTAACAAATATGCCAGGGGGTACGTTACAATAAATAAGTACATAGTCAGGAGGAAAGACAGATAAACTGACAAACATATGTGCTGAGGAGTGTCAAATACATACATACATATATATATTAATATATAATATATATATAATATATATAATATATATATATGTATATATATATATATATATATATATATATATATATATATATATTATATATATATATTATATATATACAGGACTGTCTCAGAAAATTAGACTACCGTGATAAAGTTCTTTATTTTCTGTAATGCAATTAAAAAACATGAAATGTCATACATTCTGGATTCATTACAAATCAACTGAAATATCGCAAGCCTTTTATTGTTTTAATATCGCTGATTATGGCGTACAGCTGAAGAAAACTCAAAAATCCTATCTCAAAATATTAGAATATTTCCTCAGACCAAGTAAAAAAAAAAATGATAAAAGCAAAACAAAATCAAACATTTGAAAATGTCCATTAATGCACTCAGTACTTGGTTGGGAATCCTTTTGCACAGATTACTGCATCAATGCGGCGTGGCATGGAGGCAATCAGCCTGTGGCATTGCTGAGGTGTTATGGATGCCCAGGATGCTTCAATAGCGGCCTTTAGCTCATTTGCATTGTTGGGTCTGGTGTCTTTCAGCTTCTTCTTCACAATACCCCACAAATTCTCGATGGGGTTCAGGTCAGGGGAATTGGCAGGCCAATCAAGGACAGTAATGCCATGGTCAGTACACCAGTTACTGGTGGTTTTGGCACTGTGGGCAGGTGCCAGATCTTGGTTGTGCAGCGTTTCCTGCCACATTTCCCCCTTCCAACACACTTTTTGTGAATGTGCTTTGAAACTCCACTCTGTGATAAGCCTGCTCTTTGAGAAATATCTTTTTGTGTCTTATCCTCCTGATGGAGGGTGTCAATGATGGTCTTCTGGACAGCAGTCAGATCAGCAGTCTTCCCCATACTTGTGATTTAGTTTACTGAACCAAGCTGAGTGTTTTTCAAGGCTCAGGAAACCCTTGCAGGTGTTTCGAGTTAATTAGACGATTCAAGTGATTAGTTGAATAGCCTACTAGTATACTTTTTCACAATATTCTAATTTTCTGAGACAGTCCTGTATATTAAAATCCGTTGGTGTGACGTCATGCTTGTGCGCCAACGTGCGGACGCTGCGGGGGGCGGAGTCTCCCCGGCGGTCACACAGCGTGTGTCACCTGCTAGCCTGTCAAATGAAATCTCGATTGTTTCAGCGTGCCTCTCGCTTCAGTCGTGTTATATCGGGAAGGACGGTGGTCCGCGGACAAGAACACCAGCAGGCATGTCGTACTGCAAGCAGGAGGGTAATTTTAAACGCTGTTTTCGGTCATGTTTCGGCCCATGGCCGCTAAATGTCAGGGAGCCAGCGTGCTAGGCTAACGTCTAGAAACAGCGACAACTTCCCGCAGCCTTCAGTGCTTTAGATCGCCGGCTTAGGAAAGAAACTTCCTCTAGCTGGAAAGTTAGACAGGGAATAAACTTTGCCGCAGTAATATGTTGTTATCCTGTTTATTGTGTATACGGTATGGACAGTAAATCGTCCGTGGGGCTGTTACACTAAGCTAGATAATCCTCTGAGCCAGCGTGGCCACCAGGGGGCGGTGTTACCGTGTGATTCAGTGTAACAGGAGCCACTGTTACAGATCAGAGTTTGATCCTGTAGTGAACCGAAACTGGCTAACACACCACATTCACTTTCAGCCCTTCTAATCGTTGTTGTTGGTGCTTTTTCTCTAAAGGTAAGGATCGGATCATCTTCGTGACCAAGGAAGACCATGAGACTCCCAGCAACGCTGAGCTGGTAGCAGATGACCCCGACGATCCCTATGAGGAGCAGGGTTAGTATTCTATACACCTGCATGGATACGTTTTTATTTTTATTTCACCATACTACTTAAATAGAAGCTATTGGCCGTGTCAGGATGTAACAACGCCATTCAGTTCCAGCGGAGTCTTTTTATAAACTCCCTGTTGGCATGAATGTGGTATTCATTTTGGGTTTTTGCCATGATGCATGTGAACCAATCATTCTTCTTCGCTCAAGCGAGACAACCACCACCTTCCACGCATTTCGAAAACAAGTCCAAATCCAGTTTCTTGGTGTTACCCAGCTCTGGGTTTGGGATCGTTGCCCAGTCGTCTCCGTCTTTGGCCTCTGATTTGTTGTGAAGCTGAAGAATTAAGAGGAGGTCCTCCCCCTTCGTTAGCCTTCAATTTTGTGAATGCGCCATCACCACTGATTGTGAAATAGATACTCAGCATATTGCTACCGCCACCATGCTTTACAGTGGGTACAGTGCTCTTACATTTGAAAGCCTGATCTTGATGCCTGCCAGCATAATTATTGTCATTATGGCCAAATGGCTCCATTGTTTTTTTCCCCCTTTTTTTTTTAATATTGGGAGCAAATAGTTGAAGAAAAACAGTTGAAGGGTGTCTCTAAGGATTCACGCTTGTATTGTTGGAGAAATGTAAGTGATGCTCAGTAAACTACAGACTTTCACGCAGCATCGACTCAGATAAACCATTTTAATTTCACATAACCCGAACTGACAGATGCAAATGTCTCGTTTCTGAAGGCCTGATTCTGCCCAGCGGAGAAATAAACTGGAACTGCCCCTGCCTGGGCGGCATGGCCAGCGGACCCTGCGGCTCTCAGTTCAAGGAGGCGTTTTCCTGCTTTCACTACAGCAAGGAAGAAGTGAAGGGTTCGGAGTGCATCGAGCAGTTTCGCAGCATGCAGGAGTGCATGCAGAAGTACCCCGACCTCTATCCTCAGGAGGAAGACAAAGGAAGCTCCTCCGAAGCTGAATCGGGCTCTGCTGCTGCTGGCAGCTCTGCCTCATTGTCCGAGGAGGACTCTGCTACAGAGGCGTCGCTAGGTTCACCAGACAGCGTGTCGCCTGCAGACAACCAGGCGGCTAGCTAAAGCCAGTCGAACCGTCGCAGAGGGACTCTTGTTGAGCCTTGGAAGGCTCCAACAGCTGATGGTCATTTTGCGTAACAACAGCAGAGGACTTGAGAGAGTGCAAGACAAAAACATCTTGGTTTGTTTTCCAAGCACTGGGATCTGATTAAACACTGAAAGGTTGCCCCCATGTCTTGAGCAGGGGCTGAAGTTGGAAGTCTCTCATTTTCTATGCAACAGCAGTTTATGTTGCTGTTTCTTGTGACAAAGAGAAAAGCTCATTTCTTTAAACGTCAGCGTTTGCTCTCTTAATGTGAGCTAATCCGGAGCACCATTTTTAAAAGCAATTACCTAAAATCCAAAGTGACATTAGTTTGAGCTATAATAGCTTGATGTTTTAACAGTAGTTGTTAAAACATGTCTGGTTTCGATGTGTAACAGCAAAGTTTTATTGTCGCCTGAGACCAAAATACGTGGAACAAGAAGAGCATGGCTGCTGTAAACCATCACTGTGATGTATGTGTTCTGATGTTTCTAACTGTGCTCCCAGTAGAAACCTCCGTCCCTGCCTAGAACAGCAGGCGACGACTGTGTGGCGTCATTAATGGTCCTGCTGTCCAAACTGAACGTCAGGTGGTTTGTGAAGTCCCCATCAAGATTTGAAGGTGTCTTGGTGTTAGTGAAAAAATAAATTCTGTATTAAACCACTCGTCTTGTTCTTTTTTTCTTCCATGTTCATTTTAAGACGAGGAACAATATCCCATTTTATGGTTTATAAATAAGTGTTGTTTTTTTATTAGTTGAGAAGAGAAAGATGACAAATGAACGAGATGCCTGGGCCGAATGTCATCTGAAGACCTGATAGGCCAGGGACCCTATAGATAAAGTTCAAAAACTTTTTAAGTTTACATAATTCTTTGTACATGATTCATGTGTGTGTGTGGGGGGGGGGGGGGGGGGCACATTGTGGAAAAAAAACCAGGCGCATGACCATCAATCAGACCACCTCATACATGCATCTATGTTCATACTCAAACCTTTTCCCATTTTGTCCTATTACAAATCACAGTGTATTGTCTGAGAAGTAAATCTGGGTTCTCCCAACAGTATTGAGATTCTCCATAATTAACACAATGCAGTGCATAATTATAAAACCGAAGAAAAAGAAATGCTTTGCAAATTTAAAAAAAAATGGTGGTGGATGCATTTGAATTGCCTCCTTTCCCCTAATACCCCTAAATAAGGTCCAGCATAACCAGTTGCCTTCAGAAGTCACCCCATTAATAAAGAGAGTCCACTTGTGTGTAATATAAATCCAGTTCTGTGAAGGCCTCAGAGGTTTTTTAGAAAACATGAGTGGGGGGAAAAAAGCGGCACAAGGACCAAACAAGCACCAAAATCTCTGAAACTGTTCGTCCATCATGTGTAAATGGAACACGTGTGACATGACTGCAAACCTGGCGAGACGTGTTCGGTCACCTAGGCACACAAGCCAGAAAAAAGAAATAATTGCAACTAAGAGAGCCAGGAGAACTGGAGGCGCTGCAGAGGTCCACAGCTCAGGTGGGAGAACCTTTGAGTACTCCATCTGCCCTTTACAAAAGAGTGGGAGGGTAAAAGCAACACTTAAACAAAAACCTGAGAAGTCCCGTTTGCACGTCGGGGACACAGCAAATTTACTGCTTTGGTAAGACCAACACTGAATTTTCTTGCCTACATGAAAATGTGTGGCAAAGACAAACCCTTCACATCACACTGAACACACCATCCAAATGGTAAGACATGATGGAGGCAGCATCATGCTGTGAGGAAGGGAAGCGGGGCAGAGTCCACGGGAAGGTGAAGGAAGTTGAATACGGGCCGGTCCTGAAAGAAACTCTGTTAGAGCCTACCAAACACTAACCATACCAACAGTTTACAGGACAACAACCCTAAACATTAACCTGGATATACAATGGATTAGCTAAGATCAAAGTACATTTGTGTGCTTGAATTCCCCATCATACTTAAATGTAATTGAGAAGCTGAACCAAGACTTGCAAATCGGTGTTTCAGGCTAGATGTGCTAAGCTGGCGACATAATGAAACGCCATGTAGCTGTAGCGAAGGGTGGTTTTACAAAGTGTTGGCAGAAAGAGGCTGACTACATACACATGATGCCCCTCTGATGTTTCTGCAAAATAATCTTGACGATCATTTCCTCCCACTTTACAATAATACGTTACTTGTTGTTAGTCCAACACATAAGATCCATAAAATCATGCATAGGAATATTCTCCCAAGGCACTATCATGCCTTCAATGTTGTGAACTCACCTGGCCATGAGTTTGGGTCTTTGGTCGTTTCTAACCTCACAACAGTCACTTCCAGAATTATTAAAGCTCCTTTTGGGGAATAGTCCACCTATATATCAGGTTAGGTCCTCTGAATTTTGTTCTGCCTGTTGGGATCATAGACATCCGTTCCTCAAGCCCTCTAATAAAAACAAAGATAGTCGAGGCGTCCATGGAACCGCCACACTCTGCATGGTGACCAACAAACGACCCGTTCCCGGCTCCTCTGGGCCAGCAAGCAAGTATTTCACACCTGAGGTGGAAAACAGTACAACAGTGCTCTCTTAAGACCATTGGTTGCGTTCGTTGAAGCTTGATGCAGTGATTTTTCAGCAGGTCTTTACCTGGGTTTAGGACCGGGCAGGTGCAGCCGCGGCTGGTCCACGACAGAGGGTACACACTGACCGTCCCCAAGTGCAGAGCCGCCTCACCGGATCGAAGGACCTCGCGAACTTTGACCCGCACCTCTGCGTGACTGCCTTTGTCGTGAGCCGACAGCACACTCGCCTTGATCACTGTCATGGGTCACAAAGGAAGAAGGTCAAGAAAGGCCCTTTGAAGCTCAACGGACACTGCACATTACAATGGTAAGGAGTTTTTCCATTAGGGGAACCTCCAGGGTTTCATTTCTCACCGTAGTCATGTTTGGTCTTGCAGAGGTCAGAGACGCTTCTTAGACTTTTCTCCTTACACCTGCATTTCCCTGTGCAAGGACTATACGTTAGTATGCTCTGCCTCCAAGTTGTTACCAAAAGTACAGCTAAGCGTCACCTGTGTAGCGTAGAGCAGAGACGGGAAGCTCCTTTGACCATGATACTTCCCCGCCAGCTGTGAACATGTGATCCACATCTGGGATTTTTCCACCGATAGGCACATTCAGCACATGATTATTTGGGTAGCTGCAAATTTGAAACAAAACACATAGGGAGCAATTTGTACATTTTCTAAAGGATGCTAGAGTATTCATGCCCATAGAACTTGTTAATTTTTTTATGTTAACAATATGAACATCAATGTATTTTATGTGTTAGACAGTCAAAAAAGTAGTGCGTAGTACTGAAAACGGGGCGGAAAGGATTCACTGATTTAAGTCAACATAAAAACTAAAAAGTGCTTTAAGCCTCTTTTCCTATGATACCCTAAAATAAAAATCCAAAGTTCAACCTGATACCCCAAAGGCCTCAGATCAGCGAACAAACAGCATAAAACAGACCAAAGAAAACCTGTTAAGGTCTAAAAAAGACTTGAGAAAGGGTGGAGGGTCCTCTTCCAGTACGACGACTCTAAACATGCTCCCAGACCTACGGTACTAAACCATAGTACCGTAGCTCTGTATTAGAATGTCCTAGTCAAAGCCCAGGCATTGGTCTAAACATCATTAGTTCAAGTTTGTAGTACAGCTGTTTTTAATATTTGCTTTTAGTTTCCATTTTCCCATGTTTTATTTTGTTTAAAATTTTCTCCATTTTATTCCAACTTGCTTTTATTCTGTTTTTATGTTCCTATGTTTTAATCACATAAAGGACTTTGTGTTGACTTTGTACTGTAATGTGCTATACAAATAAATTTGCCTTGCCTTGCCTAATCGATCAATCTGGGCCAAGTCTTGATTTTTATACTGATACTTTTCATCCAGTCTGAGCTAAACCAAACATAACCAAGAAAGAATTGCAGCTTCAGCAAAAGGTAGCCCTACCAAGTATCAAATCAAAGGGCTAAAAGCAAATATTTTTGATATCTATATGTAAAAAAGCATGAAAAAAAATAGTGTAAACATTGTTGTATCAGTCTAGGATTAGATTTCAAACTGAAGGAAGCTTGAATTCCGTCTATGAGCCGCAATTCCATCTTTTGTGCCAAGGATTTTAGACGGCTACCTGATCAGACACTGCCCGGTAGTCGGATCACAGCTGTGCGGACAAACACAGGGTTTGCAGCCATCTTCTCCAAAGCCCCAGTAGCCTGGCAGGCAGTGACTGCAGCTCATGCCCCCTACACCAGACTTACAGTGACACTGGCCGCTCTTAGGGTCGCACCAGGGTCCGACATCTCCAGGTGGAGCAGACAACGACCCCCGAGGATCACACCAACAGCCTGAGATGGACAGATACAGAAAGGGTTAGCGTACTTACCAAACAGCTCTTTTTATACTTCTATTGATGAAGGCCATGCAATATATTAGCAGGAAGCGCCTTTCAACCATTTCATCCATATTCTTTTTGACATAAGGCCATCAGGAATATAGTGATCATGAAAACTATAGGTAACTTTGGAATCAAAGATTGAGAGCATCCATCGGTCCCTTTGTCCGTCCATCCATCCATCCATCCGAAATAACACATCTGTACCATTTGCCTCCCAAGTATAACGTTACAACCTTCCATTGTGATTAACTGAGTCTTACGTGTGCAGGCATGAGGAGACCTGAGGGGCATGGATGGGCGTCGATGGTAGCCGGGACGGCAGCGCTGACACCTGCGGCCCTCGGTGTTATGTCGACAGTCGTCACAGACGCCTCCGCTGATGCCACCCGAGGAGATCCATGCCCGCAGAGAGAAGTGACAGCTTTCTGCATGGCCATGGCACTCACACTCTTCAAGAGCAGTGGTGGGGGCCATCGTGGGTGGTAGAGGGGCAGGGAGGAAAACCCATAAACATAACTGTAAGAAAATCTAACAACACAGTATGATAGTACTGTTGACGACTTACTCTGACATGGGTTTGGCTCGCCACTGCTGCCATTGGCGGGCCTCCAGGGTCGATCATTATAGAGTGGGGCACACCTCTCACAGTGATCGCCCTCAGTGTGGTGAACGCACAGACACTTTCCAAATACCTGGAAGGCATGTGAGATTCTGCTCAGTTGTTACAGACGCCTGTTCTCCAGAGACACCAAGAAAACAGTTTAAGGTACAAGAGTGGGAAGTCACAATGATGATCATTTTATCCACAGGTACTGTTGGGAGAACCCACATTTACTTCTCAGACGAGCACAAGATAGAGAACAAAAAGGGATTAAAAAAAAGAATAAATAAGATACACAGAACATAAACAATGAGCCCTTTTTGCATGTATTGGCTCGCCTGGTGGTGATGTGGAAAAAGCCTGTAAAGTAAATGAAGGTTTCACTGCAGAAGCTTGATTACATTTGTTTAACGGCAAAAGAAAACTTTTTTTATTTTTCTAAAAAATTATGTCTTCCATGTTCAACACCCTTTAAAATGGGAAAGACAAGGGAACATATAACGTATAAGGAAGCCAGATGTGAGCTGGTCTTCATAAGTTAGGTGGCGACCACAACAAAATAGCTCCTCTTTTGAACTTCCCCATACCAGAGCAATAATTAAAAAGCTTAAAATAACTTTAACAGTTCAAAGGGAGGCTGGGCGACGACTCTTTGTTTATCTTGCCACCACTCACAGTCATGGTGATAGTAAGGAAGAGGAAGAAATCTTCAAACCTTCCTGTCAACGACATGCTGCAAATTCTTCACTATAAGGTTGAGCTGCTGCAATTAAAGATAGATTCAATTTTAAGAATATTTACAAATGTTTACCAGAGGTGCCACTAAAGTGCTGTTAGCAAGATTGTGCCTCCAGCTCGATTTGAGTATGTTTAAAGAGCCGGTGTTATGGATATGTGATGAAGGAAAGCTCCCAAGATGAGATGCATCTTGGTAGCCTTGATTCTCTGTCTCCCATGCAGGCAGGCGGGAACTAGGCTGAGTGAGGTGGAAGGAGGAGGAGGAGGACCTGGGTGTGTTGAAGCAGATGAGGCAGGCTCAGGCAGACATGAAGGATGAAGGTTTTGGACTAAGCGTGAGGAGTAGGATTTTGTAGTGAATACGGTATAAAACTGGAAGCCAACATAAATCTTGAAGAATAGGAGTATCAGAATATAGTTAATAGAGGGTGTTCTGGTAATGATACAGGAGCAGGCAGGATACTGAACCAACTGGTGTCTGTTAGGGTGTACAGATGAAACTCTAAGCCATATATGACCAAAAGCCTGATACCTTTGCTTTTTGGATAATTTCCCCCCTTCTATTGACATCATTCAAAAGGAAACATGACCAAAATCAACAGACCCGCTGTTTTATTTCCTAGTCCGTCGCCTTCACAGATGCAAGATAAACCACTCACCATGTCACTGTGTTGTCTGTTGTCTTTGTCGCTTTTATACGGTGAGCAATACTCAGCGTGCCCGTGACAGAGGCATGTCCCTCTGGCCAGTAACGTATAAATAGCGTACGGTGCTGGGGGTGGGTTTTCTGATGTGGCTGTGGGGTTTGTCCACTCCACAGAGGACTTCAGAGACACGGGACAAGCCTGAGCTTTCAGCAGTCTGATGCGCAGATTTGTGATGGTCAGGCGGACAAGGGCCTCTGGACTGTATGGGTCAAAGGTTTTAGCACTGCGTGGGTCCAGAGAACGTACGATTACCTGGCAGAATGGAAAGGAGAGATGTAAATGGCACTGGCTCTTAAATCCTGAAAATGCTTCACATCCTTGGGCAAATTCTTTTACCTCCCCTCCACTGCAGGGTTGAGGACTAGAATAACGGGACGTGCACAGTGAGCCCGGCCGATTTGAATCATCATCCAGGCCAAATTCCACCCTGCAGTTATGAGCAAATAGCCTGAGAGCCTCCCAGGTTTTTCCAAAATCAGCGGAACGCTCAATGACCATGGCAGCAGGCCTAGGGGACCTGAACACCAAAACTACATGAGACAGACAGAACTTTGTCTCCAGATCCAACCGGATCTCCTCCTGCTCCGTGTTGCCTCCTCCTGACGCCCACCAGGTATTCGGATGCAAAAATGGGTCATCGGTCATATGAGAAGGAGGATGAGTGTCCTCTTGGCATGAAGCATGGGGGCACAAACTTTGGTGGAAATTGTGGTTAATACAGCAGTTTGGGCGGGTTAGAAGTGCCCTGCCACTAGCCAGATTCCCAATGGGTGGGCTGCAGGCTTGGTCTACACATCTGGAAACTGGAACAAACAGAGTGTGAAAGAGTTAGTAAAAAGAGAGAGAATGCAATACCTTGCAAAAGTATTTGCACCAGTTGAGGGATTTTTCCCATATGTCACATTACAACCACAAACCTCAGCATTTTTTTATTGGGATTTTATGTGATAGACCAACACAAAGTGGAGGGAAAACAACAGAAAGATCACAAACTAAAAGGAAACCATACTCATTTAAAAAAATGTTGTTGCATAAGGAATCTTCTGTTTTGTGCTTCTGCCCCCTTTACACTGGATACCTGTAAATAAAACTCAATGTAACTAACTGCCCTCAGAAGTCCAGGTCAAGTAAATACAGTCCACCCGTATATAAATACTACAGTTTTTTTAAGGCCTCAGCGGTTTACAAGAGCACCTTTGTGAATGATCAGCACCATGAAGACCAAGAAACAGAGCAGACCGGTCAGGGATAAAGAACTTTAAATTAGGGTCATGCTATTAAATGATTTTGTGGAAAGCTGGCAAGCCAAGCACAATCGGCGAACAGTATTTAAACATCTCGCAGAGCACTGGTCAATCCCTCATCCAAAAATGGAAAGAGTACAGCACAACTGTAAAACCTATTTAATGCATGACAGCTCATCTAATCGGACAGCCCAGGCATCATTTGAAAAAGCAAAAAAAAAAAAAAAAAAAAAAAAATGCCCATGGTAACTCTGGAGGAGGTGCAGAGATCCACAGCTCAGGTGCGAGCATCTGTCAACAAGAGCAATACATTGCAGCTATAATATACAAGATGTTTTGGGTTATTTCATAATTCTGTGTCTGATACATAATTCTATAGAATTTTTTGTCATAGTTTTGATGTCTTCACTGTGTGTCTGCAAAATAGCCATTGAATGACAAAGGTGAGTCCACACTTATGACTGGTAGGCTAGATTTTTGCAATCTATTGTTGAAGCTAACCCGTACCGAAGTCTTGCTTGAAGTGACAAGCCATAGACACAGCATAGGTGTGGAAAAGTGCTCTGTAGATCATGTTGGAGATTATGAAATTACAGAGACTAGACTGCAAAGGTGGTTACCAAGGAAATTGCAGATAAACAAACTCTGGAGGCCAGAGCCTGAAATACTTGGATTGGACAGTATGACTGTTATTGGGAAAATATGTCAGCAAGGACACGTCTGCATTACAGCATGATCTTCTCCACCAATGTGATGAATGGAACGCTGATATCATACTGTGCCCGCCCCTGAATGGGTGGACACATACTTCCGATAAAATATCTGTGTGAGAGAACAAACGGGGTTCTCAGGTACCGGTTGCGTTGTGTTGTTATGAGAACCCAGTGCTGAATCTGTAAACATTCCTCTGCCTTTTAGATTAAATATGGTATAATACAGTTACGGTTTGAAGAGTCTTTTTATTACTACAGACGTCTACAATAGAAACACCACATTATCAGATAAAAGAACCAGGGCAGACCGTGCAAAGGTCTATAGTTTAACAATCACATTGAGCACACCATCCCCTCAGTGAATAACGGTGGTGGCAGCAGAGGGAAACTCTTTCGTTCAGCAATTCTTCAGACAGGGAAGCTGCACAGATAAATTGCTAAACTGCTAGACGGAAGTCAATACACAGCCATACTGGATAAAAACCTGCTAAAGGTTGCAAAAGCACTCCAGACAGGCACCGGGGTTCAACTTCCAGCAGGACGTAAACACAAGAACACAACTGAATGTTTAAGATGAAAGCAAAGGATCATGTGTTAGGATGAGCGAGTCAAATTTCAGACGGAAACAGAGCCGACATTCTCTGACAAAACACAAAAATGAGACGTTTGCAGCTCCTCTGCAGCTAAACAGAGGGGGTTTGAGCAAATCATTTTAGTCTCCAGATAAGCAAAGACGCTGCAGAGGGAGCCAGTAGTAGTTGGTTGTAGTATTAGCCCAGAGGCTGAATATAGATGCACTCCACACTTGTCAAATTTATATTTGTAACGTTTTCTAAATGTGTCGTTTTCCTTACACTTCACATACAGCAATTACGCACCACTCCATGTCGGAAATACAGTTTTACTGAAAAACCAAAGTCCACCTCGTTGTGTTCTTGCTGAATTATTAATTTGCATAACCATGGTGTCACCGCTGCTGTTGTAACATAATCCATCTTTCTCACCATCTGAGCAGCATCAAGAGTTTCTCAGATTACACAGATCGGACAGCAGCACATAAACCAGTTGTGTGACTGACTTTTCTTTGACAAAAAAAAAACAAAAAAACAGCGGCTGTGGAAATGGAATCAACATCACGGGGTTTCTCCTCAGAAACAAGGATCAGACGAACAGCATCACCCGAGGAAGACGGCGGCGCTCCTCACCTGCTCCGCTGCGCGTCGCGAGTAAAAGAAGCCATCCAAACGCCACCAGCATGTGCTGTCCTCCGGCTCCGCTGTCCGGCACGTTGGACACCGTCATCCTTATTGCTGCTGAGGTTACAGCACACATGGTGCGCAGAACTCCTTCCCGCAAACACGCGTCCTCTCAATGCGCCAAAAGGACATCTCTCCGCCGATTACGCAATGTGGTCCGGGCGAAGCCGAGAGAATTTAACCAGCATCCCTCTAAAACACGGCGAAACGACAAAGTTAATGCACCATCAAGGGATCCCGGACAGATACGGATGGTTCATCGCAGGGGAACAGGAGGATGGAAAAGAATGAAAACAATTAAAAAAAAAATAAACGGTTGTTTTCTTTATTTTCATTCATCGTCCATTCTGCTCTTATTGTGATGCTGCCTCTTTCTGTGATGTAAAAAACACGCAGACACTTCTGTCACTGATTTTGTCTCCACCTTTCATTGTCAACGCGCTCTCGCTGCCTTTACCCTCTATTTATACATGGGCAGGGGCGTTTCTTGCAGAGATGACGCCCTGGGGGAGACTCTCCATTTGGCACCTCATACATAACCTGACATACAGCTTCTCACTCCTCCAGGACGTTCATTCTAGATAGATAGATAGATAGATAGATAGATAGATAGATAGATAGATAGATAGATAGATAGATAGATAGATAGATAGATAGATAGATAGATAGATAGATAGATAGATAGATAGATAGATAGATAGATAGAATCAGTTTTCTATCAGTCCTATGGCTGAGAGAGTATTGCAGGTGCTCTTTTTAGATTAAAGGTCTCATAGATCCCAAATAAAAGATGAGGTCTAATCCTCCTAATTATGTCAGATTTTGAAGTACAGATGATAAAATGCAAACCAGATCCCTGCAGTAAAACACAGCGATATACTGTAAAATTATATGCTACGACTCACATGCAAACTTCAGTGACTAGCCCCCGACTGTGCACATCACAGAAGGGCGCCTTAATTAACTGGGCATGCAAAGAACCAATAGAGAACTCATTCAGGATGCAACTAACATGATTTTGTTTTCATCTTTGCCTTTGTGTGCCACCTAAACCTTGCTGTCCTGTGCAGAGGGTCGTGTTGCCCATATCAAAAACTGCCACTGTACACGGGCCTCCTCCATTCACAATTTTCCTTTCTCTTCGGCATGTAGTATACCTACAGCACAGTCTTCCCAAAAGGTTGGCAGTGCGCTGGTCCTGACACTGGGCTCACCCACACTGCTAATATAAACCAGCGTCGTGCCAAACGCGGTCACTTCATTACCCGGGGGTTCATAATGAGGGTTGGAAATGTGTTTATGGGCTCCCTCCTGCTTGTTTTTCAGCTGCCCTCATTCCTGATACAAGTCTCTTTGAAGTGGAACGCAGAGAAACCTGAGCAGCCAAACGAAAATAGTCCTCAAAAGCTTGATGTGTCGTGGCACTGAAAGAATCTGGCAGCTTTCAGTTTCTTGCAGTTACAATACAATAAAGTACCATAAAGGCCCATTTTCCCCATGTGCTTCCCTTTCTTTAGGAGTCCTTTGTCGGTTTTTATTGTAACAATGGATCATAAACACAAGGTCTTACACATGACTCCTTTGTGAATTTCAACCACAGGAAACATATAGTCCCTTGTCGAGTTTGATGTTCCATATCCTTCCCCAGCTCGCACAGACTGAGCTGAGAGAATAGTTGCAATGTCAGATCAGATTCATGGCTTAACTGGGAGCAAAAGGAGCTCCAAAAATTGGAATCGACACAAGGAATTGGGATGGCTTTAATAAACCATCCAACCATTTGCAGTGACACACAAATTGCTTTCAGGCCTGCCTCCCTGCTTTTGTCCTGAAAGAAGACTAAAAGATAAAATTACTAAAGCCCAAAAGAACAAATAATGATGATTATTACGTTTGTTCTCACTGGGACAATGTTTCAGAAGAAGCTGACAGTTTAGTTGCAATTTCCTGTCACATTTTGCCATCATCTTCTAAATTTTGTCTGATTAGATGTGTTTAAAGCTTGAGTTCCCTCTTCTTGGTGTTGGGCCGTCACATAACATTCACTCTGAGTTTGTTTGCAACGTGATACAATCTGAGAAAGTTCAAGACGTGCAAATGTTTTTTCTTTCATCTCTCGATCTCTCTCTCTCTCTCACACAAAGCAATAAATCCCACTTTATCTTCACACATCTCACATGTTCTATTTTTCTTTCACTCATGTTCTAATACAAAAATGCTAAGAATATATTCATGAAAGGTTGGGTTTATTCCTGTTTAAAACATGTGAGCTGCTGCTCATTATCTTAAGTCACAGACAAACATATTTTCGGGATGGTTTAAAATGATTTAGAGTCAGTTTTTTTGGCTCAGCCCGAGATGCGGAAATGAGATTTCCGTGTTTTCACAGTTGACCTGTGTGGATTTGTGAGAGACCTGATGGGTAAAACATAGAATCAAATCACGGATGTGGGCCTGGCTAGGTCTCAAAGAATTTCACCCTGCTTTGGTGAGTTTTCTGATTTCTGAAAAGGCTTTGAAATGGCAGGTTTAATTTAACATAAGAAGCTGAAGTTTAAGGTCAGAGTTCTCTGTGGGCCGTAAAACATTTTTTATGGCAGCGAGTGCGATAAACATCTGTGCAACTAAATTACATTGAGCTGCTCATTTGAGCTTTAAAATGTGGCACTTTAAATCCTAAACAGACAGGGCTGTGGTTAGAGATCATTTTGTCATACAGGAATGCAGACCAACCCACAATCAATAAAGTGTTTGCTTTAAACGTGAGCATAAAAACTGGGGGTAAACAACGCGGGTTTCGGTGTGGGTCTAGGTTGAAAAGGGTCTGTAATTCCTTTTTAATAGAAAATGCTTCAAATGTGTGAGTGCTGCGGCTTTTCAGTTACCACAGATCTAATACTCACCCAGATGGGTCACCAGGGTGTCCAAACATGCAATATCTCTGCAGCTCTCTTTCATTTACAGGACTCAACAATGATACTGATAGACATAGCCAGATCATCCAGCAGCTAACCCAGTTCTTAGTCCAGGTTGCCCATGTTCCTTTGTGTTTACCTCACGGAGTCCTCTGCCCTCCTTTCCTTTGTCCTCTCCCTCCATTTTCTCTCTAAAGCTTTGTGCTGTGTGTGTCAGTGTACATAACACACATTTCTTCAGGGATACGGAGGAATAACTGGCTTGCTTACCTGACCTCTCTACACGGAGGCCACAAATTCCAACATGATCCCATTTAAAACATCTCTGCCAGCAGCCATAACAAATATGGGTCCTACATGAGAATGTAGCAAACATCATGTGTGCAGGTCCCTGAAATTCCACACTAAAACAACATCAGTCTTATCCTATACAGGTCATCATCAAACGTCTGCAATTCTAAGCTAATAATGATTGATGTAAACATGTCCACAGTGCCGCTTTTTTCTGTTCTTTTAACAATTGTGGACTGTACTGTGTCATATGGTAACTCTGAAGGAGCTGCAGACCACAGCTCGGTTGGGAAAATCTCTCGACAGGACAACGGTTGGGTGTGTATTCTTCAAATCTGGTCTTTATAGAAGAGTGACAAAAATAATGGTTTAGATTAAAGAGAATGTATGTATTTAAAAAGTCATCATCTCAAATAAATCTACTAACTTCTTTACTGATGAAATCCAAAAGATTAGAGGGGCTGTCTGTCCATATCAAGTTCAGTACCAAAGTTGTCTACAACTAGAACTGAATTTGACAAAATGTCTCAATTCAGCCAAATAAACTACAAAAGCTTAGAAGAAATCGTTCACCAGCTAAGTTCCTCCCACTTCTGCCCTGATGGTTTTTTTTAGAAGATTTTGCCTGTCATAACATCTGATTTGACTCAGATAATAGACACGTCCATTCTGTCAAGTGTATTCCCTCAATCCCTAAAATCAGATATTATCAAACCGCTGTTGAAAAAGAACAATTTGGACAAACTACTACTCCAGAACTACAGGCCCATCTCAAACCTCCCCTTTATCAGTAAGATTATTGAAAAAGCTGTGTTTCAACAATTAACCACCTTCTTAACAACGACCAGCCACTTTGACGTTTTCCAGTCAGGTTTCCGTGCTCACCACAGTACAGAGACCGCCCTTATCAAGGTGTTTAATGACATCCATATAAATACAGACTGTGGAAGAACCACCGTGCTGGTACTATTGGACCTCAGTGCAGCATTCAATACTGTCGATCACTCCATTCTGTTAGAGCGCATGGAAAACTGGGTCGGCCTCTCTGGTACAGCACTCAACTGGTTTAAATCCTACTTAAAGGACAGGGACTTTTTTGGTGTCAGTAGGTAACTTTACATCCCAGACGACAAAAAATACATGTGGGGTTCCCCAAGGGTCCATCCTATGTCTCCTGTTCAATATGTACATGCTCCCTCAATGTCAGATCATAAAAAACAACATCAGTTACCATAACTATGCAGACGACACACAGCTCTACACCACAATGTCACCAGGTAATGACAAACCCATCCAAGCGCCGAGTAAATGCTTAGGAGAAATCAATGCATGGATGTGCCAACATTTTTCTTCAATTGTATAAAAACAAAACTGAAGCAATAATTTTTGGGCCAATAGATGAGCAATCAAAATTTAGCACACAGCTTCAGCTAGTAACCACCAATCAAGCTGGAAATCTGGGTGTAGTGATGGACTCAGACCTGAACCTCCAAAAGCATCTAAACACAATTACAAAGTCAGCCTTCTATCACCTGAAGAACATTTCCAGGATTAAAGGACTAATGTCTCAGCAGGATCTCGATAAACTGCTCCATGCATTTAATCAAATTGATTACCACAACAGTGTTCTCACAGATCTGATAAAAAAAGTCGATCAGAAAAATGCAGCTGATCCAGAACGCTGCTGCCCGCGTCCTCGCTAAGACTAAGAAAGTAGAGCACATCACCCCAGTTCTAAAGTCCTTACACTGGCTCCCTGTATCTCAGGGAATAGACTTTAAAATACTTAGTCTATAAATCCCTGGATGGCTTAGCACTTAAATACATCACAAACTTGTTATCAGTGTATCAACCCTCCAGAATCACTCAAGTCTTCTGGTTCAGGTCTACTTTGCATACCCATAACCAGAACCAAACCTGGATAAGCAGCATTGGAGAAGACTGTAAAAGTGCTGAAACCCCGAGTTCCTCTAAATCAAGGTTAAAAACCTATTTGTTTAGAGTTGCCTTTGAATGTTAATGTTGAGGTTTGTAGTCCAACTTGTCTTATATATTGACCTGCTGCTATTATTCCACTGCAATGTTCTTTCCTCTGTAATGTTTTATTTCCTTATGTTCTGTTCATGTCCACCACTTTGAATTGTCTTGTTACTGAAATGTGCTGTACAAATAAACTTGCCTAGCCTTTCCTTGAAACTAGATCCAATTGAGAATCTGGGGTAAAACTTGAAAGCTGATGTTCGCAGATACTTCTCATTGAATCTGACTGAGTGTGAGCTATTTTGTAAAGTTTTTCTCACATGATAACTGAGAGAAAATGAGAGCATAAAATACCCTTAGAAACGCGGTTTTTGTGCAGACATACCGTACAGAGAAGACTGTCAAGAGATGAAGCTTAAGTGATTCAGCAGTTGTGGGGGGGAAATAGTTTAATTCAATGCAATGATGGCACTGAAAAGCTAAAGGAAAAATAAATTAAAATATGCTCTGAGGAATCGTAAACCTGCTGCTGCATTTTGAGAGGCAGCGTGGCCCTGAGATATCATGCAGGCAAACCACTGCTGACATGCTGGGCCTAATGAGGATGACAGGACCTGTTTGCGTTGTCTCATTCTTGCCAATATTAGTCAAAGTAGCTTACAGCTGCACAAAAAAGAGATATCAAAGAGAACACTTTCCATTTCACTGGTTTTCTTCCATAGACATCCTACTTTACAACCCTCTTACCTCCCTCCTCTGACCCTCTGCCTGCACTAAAGATCTCTGAGGAAGATGTAAAGAGGCTTTTTCAGTGTCAGAAGACTAGGAAAGCCCCAGGACCTGATGGCCTTTTCCCCTTCTACCTGAAACCTGACCTGACTAAAGAGCCTCCATCTTCACTTAGATCTACAACAAGTCTCTGAAGCTGTGTGAGATTCTCTCCTGCTTCAATCCCTCCACCATCATCCTGTTCGCCAAGAAACACACCATCACAGGGTTAAATGACTGCAAGCCATAATAGCCCTGACATCTGTGTTAATGAAACCCTCTAAGCGCCTGGTGTTAATGTATCTGAAGAAGATCACAGCTCCCTGCTGGTTCCCCTGATTCGCGTTCCTGGCACAGGTCAGCAGATTATGCGGTTTGTTTGGGAGTACACGTCCTCTTGCGCCACCTTGACCGCCCAGGGAGGTATGCCAGGATCTTGATTGTAGACTTCAGCTCACCCTTCAACACCGTCAATCCAGACATCCTCCTCCAGAAGCTGGGCCAGCTCACGGTGCCAGCCTCCACCTGTCAGTGGATCACCGGCTTCCTGAGTGACCGGCAGAAGCAGGTGAAGCTAAGGAGCGTCTTCTCTCACTCAAGAACCATCAGCACCAGGACCCCCAGGGGTATGCTCTCTCTTCTTCTCTCTGTACACGAATGACTGCACTTCTGAGGACCCATCTATGAAACTCCTGAAGCTTGCAGACAACACCGTCATTGGTCTGATCCAGGACATTGACAAGTCCATATATAGACAGTAGGTGAATCGGCTGGTCCAGTGGTGTGGTCAGGGGCTTAACCTGGTGAAGATTTTGGAGATGACGGTGGACTTTTAGAAATGCCCCCCACACTCCCTTTTCGCCATCCTCAATAGGGCTGTGTCGACTGTGGACCAATTAGGTGTTCTAGGAACCACTCTTTCTCAGGTGCTGAGCTGGTCCGCATTCACAGACACTGTTTTCTCTATATAAAAATATAAATATTTGGCAGTATGTACTGACATATTGTTCCTTTTTATTCTTAAGTTTATTTCCTCTAGTGTTTATATACTGTATTTATGCTCAATGTATGAATGATGCAGTGCTCCCAACTGAAATCAAATTCCTTGTTTGTGCACACAATTTTGGCTAATGAAGCTGGTTGTGATTCTGTCAATAGCCAATAACATCCCATCCCAGTAGTAAATTGTCCTTTTGCTCCTTGCTGCCATTCAAAGGTTTGTAAAATAACCTACACGGGTTGCTGGTGCCTATCTTCAGCTGTCAATGGGCAAGTGGTACACCCTGGACAGTTCGCCAGTCTGGGCAGAGCAACGCAAAGACAGACAACCATTCACACACACAATCACACCCGAGAGGCCAATTAACTTAACAGAGAATTTACAAAGTGGGGTTCAAGTCCACCCTGGACTTGACCTTCTTGCTGCAAGGCAACAGTGCTACCCGCTGTGCCACTGCCCTAGTAAAATAACACTAAGACTAATTGGATATTAACCAATGTTCACAAGTAAACTAGTACCAATGATGGTTCTTAGATTGCCACTGGTGTTACTCTGCACAGACGTTGGTATCAGCCATTTAAAATGTGATAAGACAGATAAAATAAGCTAATTCGTTTTGAAATGGATTTAATAAGCAACAGCCAAAAAGGAGAAAAACCAGACATTTTTCAAAAGAGAAATGTAGTGGAGAATAATTCTTGGACTAAGATCAAGTGCTAATGGCTGTGCCGACTCATTTTACCTGTGAACACCATAGATTTGTATATATCAAGCACAATTTACTCCAAGTTATCATGCCTAGCTGGAATCTAACTGCATCTGATCTTTTGAAGGTTTTCCACACATTTCAGACTAAAAGGAGACCTCAGGGCAGACACAGAGCTTGGTGAAAAGACTGTGTGATCCCTAATGCCTGAGAATGCTTTGCTACCCCCCAGAATGAGATGGAAAGTGTCGCTGCGGAGTGATTTCTGGATTCCCCCTGCTGGACCTGTTACCACAGTGATCTGATCTCAGATAAGCAGAAGACAACAAATGGATGGATGGATGAACAGGCATAACTCACTTGGGATGCAAGAGGAAATTCTCTCCTCTCTAAAAGAATATGGGAGCACAACTTCAGTTTGTAAAATTTCATCTTCATGAAGTGGAAGTAGAAACAATGTACTTTGCACAGATGAGGACAACGTAGAGATGTGTGCCAACAATGGACAGCCCCATGTTTGGTGAAAATACAGCAAGTCATATCAGCACTCATGGCATGGTGGTGGAAAAGTTAAGATCTGGGCTTGTTGTGCAGACAAAGGTCCAGGGCACACAGGTTCCACCGATCAAAGGCTTTTAAAGTTATATGCGAGGCCAACTCTCCATCACCTGAAGCTTAGCCCAAACCAGGACAACAATCCTAAAATAGTAGAAAATCTACAACGGAATGGGTGTAAGACAGGGGTATGCAACCTGTGGCTCTTTACACCTTCAGCTTTGGCTCTTAAAAACTCAGGCCACAAATGCAGGGGGAATAAATTGGTCAATGTTTCTAAATGTAAAGGTAATTTAAAATTGCTAGCTTTTGGATGCCTTTATTTCTGCAATATATGCATAACATTTCTAGAAAGAAAGAAACTAATGGTGTATAGAATATTTTACTATAGATAGATTAAGTATCTTTTGGTCAATAGTGTCATGATTTGTTCTGATGACCCAACCATACTACACACACACACACACACACACACACACACACACACACACACACACACACACACACACACACACACACACACACACACACACACACACAGCTTGGTATTTTTGTGAGTTTATTGAATGAGATGGCTGTTGGATGATGAAACCAGAGAGGCAGGCCGGGACTGGAACAGAGATGCAAGTGAAGGCAGGAGCTGACTGCCCGGAGATAGAGTTCCGGCTGGAGCTGAACGGAGACAGGGACTTGCAAGCGGGACCATCAACACGGCAGAGTGAGTTCTTGTTGGCCAGAGCAACAGCAGGATTAGCAGTAAGGCAGGGTGAATACTTGCAGGTCAGAGTCACAACAGGATAGTAGCTCCTAGTGATGAGTCCGGCAACACCGATGCATCGGCGCATGTGTCGAGCTCACAGAGCGAAACCTGTGTCGATGCGTGTCGAAGCGCGTATCGCAATGGAAAAGTCATGTGACCGATACAGGAACTGTTTCGAACTGACTGACGCGCCAAACTGTGTTTATAAGCGGTGTTCCCTCTAAGCTGTGCGCCTGTGCATTCGCGCACAGCATCTGGATTCAGCACGCACAGCAAAGCTATGCTGCGCAGTAAATCAAATCCAAGCTGAACTGAAAAAATAATAACAAACCAAGTTATTTTTTTTACCATTTTGCAACTCTGGTGAGATTGTATACCACGGCCCGGTTCTGTGACCGCCAGGTGCTGTCCGGAGCGCACCACTGATTGATGGGTTGGGCAGACGCCTTTATGGTTGGGCAGGTTGCTCTGTGCGTCTTTGTTCTGAGCCTCGTTTCATAAAAAACGGCTGATCTACACTGAGTAGAAAGTTGCTACTCTGAGTACTACACCACTCTGTCATGCTCAGCGTTTCTGGTTTCAGAACAGATGCATGTGCATGAAAAAAAGTCCGATCAATGGAACGCAAATAACATGATTCACCATGGAAACGGCAGGAAATAAGCTTGGAAGTGCGCATGTCGTGCGAGTAGAATTAGAAATCTTTAAAGAAGGCATATGGACAATATTAAACCATAAGAAACAATGCTGTTGCTGCTGAAAACCGCAAGAGAGAATTGTTGAAAAAGTCAATGCATGCGCAATATGAAAGTTATGTGATGGAGAATTAAAACTGTTTTCTCACACTTCACTCGTTCAACACAAATGGGGGAGTATGTATGTGTGTGTGTGTGGGGGGGGGGGGCATTGATTACTAAAAGCATTGAAAGGACATGGCAGCAAATCATGATGAAGTGCAGTTTGACCAGGTAAGGTTAAGTTAAAAGTTTTCTTATGTTTAACGGTACTCAACTAAAGCATTAACATATGCAATTAATGATGGGATGGTGTGTGTTGTTGAAATAACTGATATGTTCATCTTTTTGCCATTGTTCACCAATCCTTCTAAAAAATGAGTTGACACTGATTGTCTTGTAGGTGTTTAATTTGTGCCAACCTCACTTTATATTAACCACTTAGGCTATATAGAATGGAAAATTAGAGCTGGATGTGCCAAAATTTAATACAGAATAAATTATTGCTTTCATTCTGGAACACCTTTGAACTATAACTGAGTAACATTTCTGACAGCACAACATACAGTTGCCTCTGAAAGATTTTCTGCGTCTCCTACGTTATTAAAAAGCTGCCGTTGGCATAAAAATGAAGAGCAGCACAAAGAAATTGTTCAGAACTGAGAGCGTTCCTTCGTTGTCTTAGAAAAGCGATGTGCGGCTGAGGATATTGAAATAAATCATCTGACGAACAAATTATTTTTTTGAATAAAAATTTGTAAAAAAAAAAAAAAAAAAAAAAAAAAAAGCCTGTCCACAATCATCCTCATTCACAACAGGTTTACTTAGAGGTTATTACGTTATGACACAGGTTCACATTATTTATTGGCTGTATCTAAAAAAAAAAAAAGATATTTCAAATTCAAATGAAAATGTAAAATAATACATGCAACATACAATGATTTAAATTGTATTATTGTGTATACTGGGTCATCAAATTAGTGTCAGTTAAGTCTTTCAACTAGGATGCCTGTAGTGGTTTTTAAGGTCCAGCAGGTGTCAGTATTCAGTGACACAGTATCGGCGCAGTATCAATACAGTTTGCCAATGTGTCGAAACGCTTCATGACGCCTCATCGACCCATCACTAGTAGCTCCTCCTGAGGTTCAGAGGGGAGACAGGTTAGATCCAGCAGCAGGCAGAGACTACCAAGGTAAAACTGAGGCAAGAAACAAACTGCTAGCATGCGCTAAACAGGTAGACAGGCGAGGAGTGAGTGTAGTCTGCCGACGAACCGGCAGAGGAGTGAAAGCAGAGGGAGGCTTAAGTAGGGAGGCTGGCAGGTGAAGTGAGTCTGACTGATTAATGACCAACAGGTGTGACTGACTGCAGAGGGAGTGAAGGGAAAGATGAGTGAGGGGGAGGAGGAGCTGAAAACTAACAGAAAATAAAGTCAAATCATAACTAAAACCCTAACAAAGAGGAAGAACTGAAAACTAATAGTAAACAAAAGCCAAGTCAAAACTAAACCCTGACAAATAGGTTGCAAACGATTTGCTTTTTCATCATTTTGATGCAATTTGCTATAAAAATCAAATGTCCAATTAAAGAAAATGCATTCAACCTAAATATAAAAATACTGTTGGTTTAAATGATAAAAACTGTTGATCTTTAATAAAAAATGTAAACAAATCTCCTATAGTATACTATAAAAACAAGCTCTTGTTTCAAAGAGATGTGTAATTTTTGTGGCTCTAAACAAAATGTATTTAGCTGGGACCGACTTACACCAGGGGTCGGCAACCTTTACAACCTCTGCGGGTTGTAAAGGTTGCCGACCCCTGGTGTAAGAGAAAGGAATCAATGTGTTGCAAAGGCCCAGTCTGTGTCCAAACCGGAACTCTACAGAAATGCGTCAGTAGGACCTTAGGAGCGCTTTACCGAAACAAATGTCTGCAAACCTGAAGAACCGGAGGCATGTTAATAAGAGCCTGGGACAACATTCCTCCACAATTATGGGAGAGAGATAAATGCATGTAGAAAATGACTACTTCAACTTATTGCTGCTAAAGTTGTTTTTAAATACCTAAATTATGGGGTGTACTTAGTTGTTTTTTTTGTACAAAAAACTCTTCTATTTTTACCCAATAATTGTGTTTCTTAAGAAGGATTTTACAGCGTTTTACCAAGCAGCTTGCTGAAAGAAGCTTCAGCTGAGTTTAGGATGGCTTATTGACGCTTAAACTCCGTGTTTAACGTTTGGCAACATGTCGATCTCTCACATGCAAACACCGATTCACCATATTGGACCCCTGAGCCTCCTTTCTCTGTTGGACCCTTTTATTTATGTTTTACATCACATGCTAATGAGCTCAAGATTTGAGTTTGTCACCAGCTCCCTCACATAAACACAAGCATCAGTGAGCAGACATCCAAACAAAGACGCAGTCATTTGATAACTCATTCCATCACCCTCCCACTCAGACAAACTAGCGCACAGATTTTATTTTCCCTGCAATAACATGAACAGACATATGTTAAAGATTCTGTTCGCTGCTTTCCTGCTCTGGCGCTTCAGACTCACTTTGATGATTAACACTGCCGATGCTATGATTTACTTTAACTGCCTCAGACAAAGTCAGAAAGGATATTGTAGCTCACATCAGACGCCAAATATAAAGTAAAGAGCTGAACGTTGTCAGCCCAGTAAAGAGGAAAGAATAAATTAAACCCCCCTGCCCCCCCACCCCAACCATCGAGCCCAGTGGGGTTCAGCCTCACTCAGATGGAGCCAGCCACATATCTAATGCTTTAATAATCCAAAACAGTTTTCGTTTTCTGATCTCATGTTGCCTTTTCTCACTATTTGGAGTATTTTTCTGGCCTACGGTTACTGATTGTGGTTTCCCTCCAAAGTCCACACAATGAAAGAGAGTTAATGAGAGGAAAAATCAGACACAGCTGCTTGAGGTCGCAGGACAGAGCCCGGGGGTTCCAGACTATTCCTTCTGCCTGATGCAGTGGGCTGCAGGGCTGTGAGTCCCCTCTCAGCCAATTAAAGCACGCCCTTTTTTTTTTTTTATGCCACCCAACCCTTTAGGGCATTTGAAATGTCTGATTAAATGGAGAGGTCACTATTTGGCAACAGCGCATCATCTCACCTTGGAAAGATCAAAGATCCGTCCTGCATGCAGGAAGCCTGGTGCATTCGGGGATGGGAGCTGCTTTGCTCCTCTGAAACGAAGTCCCAAAACTCTGTGATGGTGATCCAACATTTTCTGGCCTCTCAGAGCCTCTGCTTCTTTATTAAGTGGATACTTGCAGCGTTTCGTGAAACAGGGTTCAGCGATGGGTTGGAGACTGCCGGTGTCGGCTGTCAGATTCTTCCGGTTTGAGCCCCTCGGTAAACCACGGTGGTCATCAAACAATGTATATACAGACTCCTTGACCTTTTTTTTTTTTTTTTTTTTTTTTTTTACATTGTGTGATTTTACAACCACAAACCTCAAAGTCTTTTATAAAGGATTGATGTGATAGACCAACAAAAAGTAATACAGAAATGTGAGGTAGTAGGAAAAAAAAGATGTTTCTAAGTGGATCATCAATAACCTTCTAAAAAGTGTGATGTTCATCTTCTGTGTTCAGCCTACATGAGTCAATACTTTGTACTTTGTAGAAGCATCTTCCCATGCAGTTACAGCTGCAGTTTTTTTTTTTTTTGGGGGGGGGGGGGGTATGTCTCCAGCTTTGCACTTCTATAAACTAACCTTCTCTGTTCATTTTTATTAACTAAAAACTCTTAAGCTCAGTCAAATTGGACGAAGATCATCTGTGAAGATCATTTTAAGTCTGAACTTTGACTGGGCCATTCTTACATCAAGTTAATTTGATCTGAACAATTTCATCCTGGTCTCATGTCTTGGGTCATCGCCCTGCCGGACATCAAACCTCTGCCCGAGCCTCATGTTTTTGCAGCCTCCAACCAGTAGTGCTCCATCCTAAGCCCCATGCATCTTTCCCATCCCCTCTGACCAGCTTCACTGTCCCTCCTGAAGAAAAGCATTTTTCAGATAGTCCAAAGCTCTTTTTAATTCTTATCTGCTTTCAATATTTGCTGTGTCCCCAACAGTTTTTGCAGCAAACTGCTAATGGGACTCCTTGTGGCTTTCCTGCAGGAATTTCTTCCCATTTCTTCTTCTTCCCACGTGAGCAGTGGATCACTGCTGCTTGTCTGAGGTTGTCATGGTTTTCTCAACAGCTTCTCTAGTCAATGCTCCCCTTACCTACTCTGTCAGTTCAGGCGCAATGTCATATATGTTGATAGGTTTGCGGCTACACCCGACTCTTTTCATTTTTTAAATACACGGACTGAACAGGGCTTTATGAGATGCCCAAAGTTTGGGATTCATTTTTATAACTTAAACTTCCTTTTAAACTTCTCCACACCTTTCTACCTGACCTTGGTCTTCATGTTGGTGTTTATTCACTGATGTTCTGTAGCTGTGCTGAAGTTATAGCATTATGCACACATGGACATCTTTCAGAGTTGAAGGCTCTTCTTAAAACACACCTATTTGCAGAATCCTTTTTGTACATCCTGAGAGGTTGACTCTGTTTTTCATTTATTCTTAATTAGTTTTAATGATTTTAACAGTTTTAAACTATCTTGTTTGTCTATTGTAGCTTACCTGTGTTTTACTTGTGTATCCATTTTAATTTTACTGTTATTTTCAGTTGTATACAGCACTTTGTTATGATAGTGTTTTCTAAATAAAGGTGGTATGCTATGGACTGGAGAATAAATACATATTGAAGCCAATGCATATCTTAGGAACAGGAGGAAAAGGGCAAAGTGATCTTTTTTTTTCTCCTGCAATGCTGCATATCAGCCAGTTTTTACACTATATGAATAGAGCCGGTATTAAAATGTTTACGGGACCCCTTGAGGCAACCCTTTTACTTTCCTGTCTGGACTCAAACACAAAAACACAGTCATGGCATACCATGTGGGTATGCCAATGCACGTTGTGGGTTCACCAGTGCACAGTTGTGGTTACAGCAGAATGTGAGTTTCAGTGGAGGGTCTCTTTAGGAATGTGTGCAGTGCAGCTGCTCCTTGCCCACAATTGTGACAGTAAGAGGGGGTTAGCTGGTGTTTGATCCGGTCGGTGAACATCTGTTCCTAAAGAGAACCTAAACTTAGCCACCCATGCTGATGTCATTCATGTGCAATTAGTTAACCTGGTGCTCCTGAAGCAGAAGGGACTGAAAGGTGAATTTTGCAAATCTGGGGACGTGATGATGATGATGTCTTGTATGTCTAGTGATTATGAGAGCTTGACTTACCCTGACTTTCTTTTAACAATGACGTTCTGTTGGACCTTAATGCCAGCAGAACGCCTGCCAGACTTGTAGATTGATGAGAAAGAGGATTACAGGGTGGATCAAGGCTCTTTAAGATTTAATGAGTTTGGCTCAACCAGAGCTGCTGGCCACAGCTTTACATACAGATCTCATCACCATGGTGGCCTCCTGGCTGCATGGCTGTTGCAAACGCTATCAGCAAAACATTGGTAGGAAAGTATGTATCAAGGACTTCTACCTCATCAAAGACTTGCGGTTCCCATGTGATTTTCTTTGGAACCTCTGTCGTTTTCATGGATTTATTTAATAGCACCAACATGTGGCAATCATTAATAACCTCCTCAGCACACTAAGGCCACTCTGATTTAATAATCCCATTATTAGATGTGGCTTGTTTAGATCCTCAAAGACTCTGTTATTTGCAAATCTTGTTAACGTGAGGTCATCTCTTTGGAAATCCAGCTCTGCTGGGAGTAAGACAATGGACCAGAACATCTCTAGTAAACATTTCAACAAGGATATTTTGATAATTGAAGAAAAAAAACATGTCAATATGCAGATTTTTTTGTATTAAGTCACTCTGTATTTAACCTTTGGTTCTTGGCTCCTATTTAAAGGATTCTGTCCACAGCACTCTCACAGTGAGGATAGCTGTGACGTGAATCACATCAAGAGGCTGGCCATAAACACATACAAGAAATTCCACACTTTCTGATTTGACTTTTCGCATCACCTGTGCTCCTTTTTGACTTTAATTTACATCAGAGTGTTTCTCACATGATGTTTTAGATCCACGGAGCTGTTCATTTATATTTGGAGAGCTAGTCTCCGACAGCTCTAAGAGATATTATCTAAAGAGGACTGGATTCTAAGGAATCACCGTACCATCTAAGCTTTATTTCTGGAACCGAATAAAATTGGACCAAAATTCAAGAAGCCAAGAATAAGGCAGACCATTTAAATATTAATCAATATAAAAACAACTGGACATTATTTGATTTTTTTTTTGTTCATAAGAAAAATGGAAGAAGGGGGAAAGTCTTGTAATCAAAGAAAAAAAATATTTATTAAGATTATGTCACACTTTTCAAACAAAAGTTGTTTTATGCAGTGAGCACTGGTGTTGCAAAAGTAAGACGTCAGTTAAATCATCAAACGTCCGGCCCGCAAGGTGGGCATGCGCTAGTTCAGAATCTCCTTGGCAACGGCAAGTAACTTTATCAACGGCAAGTAAACCGAGATTTGTTGCGTTCAAGCCTGCGCTTGCTTTCAATGTAATTTAAAATAGGATTCGTCAGTGTTGTAACAGTTTATAGTAGGCCGTCGTATTTTATTTTAGTCAAGTGATTTTTTTTAATATAATTTCGTAGCGAAAGAATTAAAAAGGAAACCGTTTTGCCGTTCAGTTTTCGCATACTCGCCTTGGCCTCCTACCGTTGATGGCGTGTCAGCATTGCTGTAAATAACCTTTTCAGGTAGAAAGCGAAGGACCGAAGCGTGCAATGATCCCCAGAAAGCCGACTGGACCGAAGCCTGCTTATGTAAGGCACAGAGTCTCGCTACCATTGGCCATAGAGTCGGAAGTCTACTTGCCCATGGTTTCTGCGAGCTCATCAAAGGGTGAGCATTACTGGATGACCTGATGCTCGATCACTGCATGTGTGTGTTAATTATGCATACATTTAATGACAGTGTTCCTGCTGTCTATCTGCTCCTTGAACCTGTTTCCTGTTTTTCTGCCATGAAATTAAAAACCGCACTGTTGCCTTGCAGCAAGAAGGTTCCGGGTTCAAATCCAACCCTGGGTCTTTCTGCATGGAGTTTGCATGTTCTCCCTGTGCATGCGTGGGCTTCCTCCCACAGTCCAAAAACACGACTGTTAGGTTAATTGGTCTCTCTAAAACTGTCCTTAGGTGTGAGTGTGTGCGTGAATGGTTGTTTGTCCTGTCTGTCTGTCTCTGTGTTGCCCTGCGACAGAATGGCGACCTGTCCAGGGTGTACCCCGCCTCTCGCCCAGTGAACGCTGGAGATAGGCATAGGGTGACCACCTGCTAATAAGCCCAAGGGGGGACAAGGGGTATGTTTCTGAAGGACAAAGTGGGACACTGCTTGGCGCGGCGGTGCCCCCACCTCACGGGCAGACTCACTGATAGTGGTTTACACATTTCTAGCACATACCACCTTACATGGTATATTAATAATGCCCTATTCCCATAAACATGTGTAATTGCTGATGTATGCTCAGGAATAGGCCAACCAATGTGTATTTCTTTCTAAATAAAGATTCATAATACGTTGAACATTCAATGAACAGATGCACTTCCAATTCCGATTTACTTTAGCTATTTAATTTTATTTATTTTTCATTACAATTTATTCACTTTAAATAAATTATAATTTAAAATTAAAGGATTAACAGGAATTGTAGTTGGTCTACACCACAGGAACTGTACAAAAGTCTTAACTCACGACTCCAGAGGTTCACAGAACGAGAAGGGGGAGGAAGGATGGTGAACTTGGATGTTGGTAAAGGCAGGCGCAGGAAAAAAAAAAACTGTTCAACATCCTGGGGACACTTTTAGGACTTTGGGGTCACCTTTAGGACTCAAACCTTTTCAAGCCAAAACATGAAGTGGGCAGAATGTTTAGATGTCCACTTATAACATCAGTTTAATCCAAAACATTACAAAATTAACTGACCAGCAATCTAATCACAACGAGCCAACAGCCAGGATGTTTCTGAATCAGACCATTCATCAGCCTACTTCCATAAGGTCGCCGCTGCATGACTGAAGGCTTCCCCTGGAGCCGCAGCACCAGAGCGCTTCGGCCGTCTCGGTAGAGCCGGTTGATGCAGTCAGGATCCAGCAGCGTGAACGTCGGACTAGTTTTTGCTTGAACGGCCATCAGCCTCCATGAATACCAGGTTATCCTTGTTGATATTTATTAACACCGATTCAACTTTTTCACTGCGGAGGTTCGCCTCGGTAAAGTCGCACTGCTGAGCCGTCCGCACCAAGTGACGACACAAAACAGGTTAAAATGTCCTCGTACGTTATATGAGGCACTTCTTCATGTCATCCTCTCAGTCATGAATAGTTTGAAGCTGTGGCCATAGTTACTTCGTCGTTCGAAAATAAGGTGGATAGAGCGACCAACTTTTTTTGAGAAAGCATTGATTATGCGTGACACGGTCTCAATTTGCGGGACGCATGAATTGGGCTTCAAACGCTGTGCGCGCACGCGCTACGCGGGACAGGTGGTCACCCTAGATAGGCACCAGCGACCCCATGAGGGATTAAGCGGGTCAGAAAATGGATGGATGGATGGAAATTAAAAACTTTTTATTTATTTGGTCATTTAGTGGAAGGGAAGTTATCTATGTTTCTTTGTTGTTGTCAGTGCCGGCCTGAGCCTCTTGGGGGCCCTAAGCAGAATTTGTTTTGGGGCCCCCCTCCCACCACGCAGAATCACCTATGCTAGAAGATTATTGATACAAATTATGCCGGCCTCAGTTACAACGCGAAGACAAGAGTTCCTTTTACTGATGTTTAATGCTCTTGGAATGTACAGCACTCTTAAACACCGTAGAACTGACAAAATAAACACAAAAAATACAACAGAAATAATTAGTCTCACAACATAACTTAACATACAATACCTGTAGCAAATAAACATACCACTTTGGCCTGCTTGTGACTAAGACTGGGGTTTATTCTTCTGTTTAAATCTTCTGTTTTAACTGGAGAACGTATTTCTTAGCCTTTGTGAGCTCTTACAGTCCACGCTGAAGTACAAGTGTGGTGCCGCTAGCTTATAATGTTGACAGGAAACGGAAATGTCACTTGTAAAAATATGTGAATCCATCTTAATCTTATTTAAATCAAATGCTGTAAATAATATTCAAAACAAATGATAACTATAAGGTACAACATCACAAATATTAAAACTATATAAAATAAACGATAAGTACAAACTTATACAAGGTGCAACAGCGCCATCTTTTGGATTTCAGAATTATTGCACAAACAAAACAATGGCATTTACACAAATGTCACGCTATAATGTTATAGCGAATATTATAATAGTAATCAAATTGTTTTTATAAATTTTTCATATTGAAACAACAGACATCCCATTCAAAAAATACAGAACAAAAGAGTAGGACTCAAAATTGACATCACAAAAACAGCTCAAAAAACACAGACAAACTAACAGATCCTACTACTACCACACACACCACCCGTGTTCCTGACACTCTTGGGCTGAAACTAGATACATAGGTATGAATGACAATAACAGCCACAATGATAATAATTCTGAGGGGGGGAAAAAAAGGGGGGGGGCAAAGCTGCTAGTTATGCTGAAGCAGATGAAAATTCAGATTCAAAATAGGAAATAAAAGGTTGCCAGACCTTGAAATATCTCTTAGTGTTGCCCTGTAAAGTAAATCTAAGATGTTCCAACTTGAGGTGTGCCATCACCTCCTCTACCCATCTTTTGTGAGTTAGCGGTGCTGCTTTTATTCAATTAAATAAAATTGGCCAACAATGAACAAAATGCTATTGCTTTCCTTTGAACAGTCGTTATTACTGTTTCCCCCGGTACCACACCAAAAATGGCTACCAGAGGAACAGGTTCAATATTTTTCTTGTAAATGGATGAAAAGGTTTTGAAGATTTTGATGCAGAATTCTTTGAGCGTGGGGCAAGACCAGAACATATGAGATGTTTGCTGGCACCTGTTTACATCTAGGGCAAGTCGGATCAGCTCCCTGGTCAATTCTTGCCAGTTTGTCCCTTGTGAAATGAAGTCTATGTACCACTTTAAACTGTGTTAATCCATGTCTAACACATACAGACGAAGAATGTATGTGTTCTACTGCCCACCTCCGTTCATTATTTGATATGTCCAGCTCTAATTCTTCCTCCCGTTTCCTTTTTATGTGGTCAAGGGATGGGGTAGGCACCCTCTGGATATTTACATAGAGCATAGAAACCGACCCCTTAGTAGTCGGATTCATATAGCCATCTATCCACCCACTCTGCGGTGATTCAAGAGATGAGGAGAATGTCTTTTTCACAAAATCTCGAATCTGAAAGTATCTGAAGTAATTCGTTTTTTAGGGGATTCCATATTCCTTTTCCAGCTGAGCAGCAGACATAAGTACACCATCTTTAAACAGATTTTTAAGAGATTCCACCCCAGCTCTATACCATTCCTTAAACGCTGTTTCCCCCAGAGCTGGAGAGAAAAGGTGATTGCCATAAACTGGAGCAGACAGGAGGGCATTTCTGTTTTTAAAATGAGTTCTGAATTGGACCCAGATTTAATAGAGTTTTGTACAACAGGGTTATTTGTGTAAAGGTGCTTGCTTAGGGGCAGAGGGGCACAAATCAGGGAACGCAGGGATATTGGGCTAGATGCATATCTTTCCATATGGGTCGTAACACCCACACTGGGGTTTCCTCATCATCTAACTGCGAGACCCAAAACAGCAACTTATGTAGATTAGCTGCCCAGTAATAATGTATATAATTTGGTAGAGCTAGGCCACCCTCCTCTCTCTGTCTCTCTAGAAACTCTGTTCTTATCCAGAGGACTGTTTTTTTCCATATAAAGGTATGTGTACATTTATTCAATTCTTTAAAAAAAGATTTAGGAATAAAAATTGGTATTGTCTGAAGTAAGAACAGGAACCTTGGCATTATGATCATTTTAACAGAGTTTATCTTACCTGCCAATGATATTGGGAGAGATGACCACCTTTCCATATCTGATCTCGCCTTATCCGCTGTTACTTTAAAATTGTGCTTAAATAAATCTTTATATTTGCTTGTTACTCTAACACCTAAATATGTGAATTTGTCTTTCTTTGTTGTAAAATAGAGGCCTGGAATGATAGTCTCCTCGCCTGTTCATTAATTGGGAAGAGAACACTTTTTTCTAGATTAATTTTATAACCCGAAACCCTCTCAAAGTTTTCAATAATACGGAGAGCCACCGGAATGCTTGTGACAGGATTTGACAGGAAGGTCGTCAGCGTACAGCGAAAGTTTATGATTTTGCATCCCCCTGCGTATTCCCCCCCAGTTCAGCAGCATTCCTCAACATTATTGCAAGGGGCTCGATTGCCATATCAAAGAGCAGGGGTGACAGAGGACACCCCTGTCTTGTTCCCCGAAAACAGAGGAATGGGTCAGATATTATATTATTCTTTCTTACCATAGCTTGGGGATTCACATATATTAACTCAATCCACAAACGAAATTTAGGACCAAATCCAAATCTCTCAAGGGTCGTAAACAAATACAGATACTCTATTCTATCAAAGGCTTTGTGGGCATCTAGGGATATTACGATCTCAGGATCAATGTTATCTTCAATATCACATTAAAAAGGCGACAGAGATTACTGGGATGTTGTCTACCAGCAACAAATCCTGTCTGGTCAGGATGCATTATTTTACTTATAACAGGCTCAATCCTCGTTGCTAGTACTTTGGTCAATATCTTATAATCACATCCGAGTAGACTCACTGGACGATATGATTCACATTTAAGTGGATCTTTATTTAAGCGGCCGCTTAGTTCGCTTGTGCCTCAGCCCGGCCCTGGTTGTTGTTTTTTGTTTTGCATTAGAAATGGACCCTTTTCCCATGTGTTGTTATGGAGGGAGTATCTTTTCCGTTAAGAGTTGTGATTTATTGCAGCAACAATAAAATGCTGATTTTTTTTTTTTTGTAAAGCCCACTAACTGACAGCGTGATTTGCTGTTTATGTCCAGCCTGTCAGTGGGAGGCCATGTCTTGGTAGGTTTGCATCTGTGCCAAACTCTTTCTGGGATCGAATAAAGCGCTGTGTGAGATGCTCAAAGCTGGAGAAGTTGTTTCATACCCCTAAGCCTTCTTTAAAGGTCTCTACAGCTTTATCCCTGACCTGTCATGCTCTTTCCTCCTTGTGGTGCTGTTTGTTCACAAATGTTCTCCCAGCAAACCTTTGAGGCCTTCACAGATCAGCTGGATTTATACAGAGATTGAATTACACACAAGCGGACTCTATACTATACTTATTAGGTGACTTCTGAAGGCAACTGGTTACACTGGGTTTTATTTAGGGGCATCAAAGTAATGAGGCTGGATACAAATGGCAAATTTGATTTGCAAGACGAAATGTGAAAACGGTTTCCTTTTTTTTACACTTCGCTATTATATGGTATTTTATGTTTGTCAGTTACATAAAATCCTAATTAAGCACACGCCGCCCCTCTGTTCTTTGAGCTACCCACAGCCACCTGCATTAAATTGAGTTCATTGATACCATACCATATCTTCATTTATTAAGAGCTTAAAACCAGCCAACGACTGAAACAAAGGGCTGTGCATAGCAACAAACTAAAACACATCCATTAAAACACGAAAATAAAAAGATAATGCATAAAAACACTTAAAAGAAACAATAAAAGCTATTTAAAACAAAAACTAAAAGCCAAAATATTCTTTTGTAAAAGCCAAAGAATGTTCTGAAGTTGTGGAAAGAAGCCCATGTATATCAATGTTCTCGTAAAGGCTTATGCCACAACTGTCGCTCCAATCATCAAGGCATAACAGCATGGTGCTGGAGACTTCTAGGCTCTTTTCATGCGTCGATCCACGATGGTGGAATAACACAACGAGCGCTACCAGACAAAAACATTGACGTTTGTGGTTGTAACCTGGTCAAATTTAAAAATGAATGAATGAAAATGTTCAAGGGGTTGGAAAACCTGGTGTACTGTTTTTATTTTTCAAATACGCCTGTTGTGATTCTACTAAAAAAAAATATTTTTCGTGTCCTCTTCACAATGTGTCTCTTAGTTGCAACTGTCAAGACTCACTGGGAAGAGTGCAGGGGCAACATTCCCCGTGACGCTTCCGAGCAGTCAGAGAGTTCGTATTTCTCCATTGGTGGGGATACACCCAAAGTTCAAATTGCCTACCGCACCCTCCCTGGCCACGCTCCTCGCGAGTTAGTGATAGAGAGGTATGAGCTGCTGTGGTGGTACGGACTAGAAAGAAGGGTTTCGTAAATACTTTCATTCTCTTTCATCAAACTCCAGTTAAACCTAAAGACACTAAACTAACAATTCATTTTCTCTGTTAACAGAATTCGTAGACGATACTTGGTTCTAGACTTAGAGAAACTCTTGGCAGAAAAAGGCATCGAGACCAAGAGCTTGATGCCAAGACATGTGAACAGTACTGATCCTACGACTCCAGCGTCAGACAATGTGTCATCGCCCTTCCTTTCACTTGAGGTAAATCCACAGCGTTGCTGCTGCTGCGGTTTTCCGTCAACTATCTCATATATATGTGTTGCTGTATCTCCCCCGTTAATTTATTTTCATTTTATCTTTATGAGATATTTGACAATGAGGATTACGACTGCCGGACACCAGAAGACTGGCTTGCTCTGGGCGAAAATGAAGGATCACCCGGTCGAAAGCCTATTCCTGCAAAAGCCTTGCTGCTTAAAGGTGATCACATTTTGGCGGTAAAATGTTGCTTTCCTTCATTATAGATTTGGAGATGTTTTCTTTTTTACTGTTTCTATTCACAATTTGTCTCTTCTTTTTTTATTCCAAGAGGATCCAAGAAGTCAATTCCCTGAGTACAACTGGCATTTAGTTGGGGTCCTTGACTACTGTAAGGAAAAATGTCAGTACTTAGTGCAGAAGGTCCTCCCATACAGCAATAAGAACGACGGGGAAGGAAAACCTGATAAAAAAAGAGGACACAGGAAAAGTAAATTCTTTGTCTTGTTTGCTTTCTTGTGCAGCTTAATAGCTGGTTTCAACATCTTGTTGAAACCAGCTATTTACATAAAGTATTAAATAAAAAACGATCCTTTTCTCACAGTCTGACAAATCCGATTAAACTTTTCATATTTGTTTTTGCGCAAAGTGCTTAGAAATCCCAGGACAAAAGCAAACACATTGTGAATGCGTAGCCTGAAGCTGGGTGGGAGAAAGTCATTACCTACAGGGAGACGAGTGCTGTACTAACACCACTGAGAGATAGAGAAGCCAGTAGCCCCGAAAGCAATATTAATAACACGATTATGTACTGTGGTCTGATGAAACTACAAGTAAAAGGTTTGGCAATTATGGCCATCATTACATTTGGAAGAAAAAGCAGGAACCATTCCCACAGTGAAGTAAGGGGGTGGCAGCGTAATGATGTGTGGATGTTTTGCAGCTGAAGCGACTGGTTCACCTCCCAGAATAGATGGCATCGTTATGTCCGAATGGACAGTGACGATAAGCATAACGCCAGATTAGTAACAAAGTGGCGAAAGGACACCAAAGTCAGTGTTTTGGAGTGGCCATCATCACAAAGTGCTAAATTCAGCACCAAAGAACATCTGTGAGCATAGCTGACGGAGTTAAAACCAGGCTAAAAACAGGAGAAACAGGAACCATTTCGGCAAACTATTGTTTTAACTGAAAGTTAAAACGTGGTTAAAAAGGCAATCAGTCATCCAGGTCATGGTCATTCCAAAAAAAACAACTAAAAAACAAAGCAACTGGACTTGTTTTCCGTAGTTGAAGATGTTTCGCTTCCTCTCCAGGAAGCTTTCTCAATTCAAAAAGTCTGGAGTAATGTGAAGTAACAAGCTTTATACTCCTGCCAAACAAAGGCCTTGTAATGGCTTAGATAACATGCAAATTCAACAGAAACAGGTCCACTCCTTAGTAATGGGTGGTCGTTAAAGCCATTAAGCCAGCAGATTGAACCGAAACTGGTCCACTCCTCTGTAACGAGGAGTCGTTAGGGTCGTTATTGGCCTGGCTTGCAGGAACGATGTTTTGATCACCCATATGAAGGTGAGAATTGAGGTGATGATTGGCTGGAATTAATCCTATAGCTGGATTGTAAATTTTTGAGAGTTGGAACCTAAGGCCTCCTCCTCTGTTTAAGGTTGGTTTTTCTCTCTTAACGTAGATGGTTTCCTTCACACCCCTTTCAAACCGTCTGTCTTCTTTGTCCAAAATGTGGACATTTTGGTCCTCAAAAGAGTGTCCTTTGTCCTTAAGGTGTAGGTGGACAGCAGAGTCTTGACCTGAGGAGGTAGCTCTCCTGTGTTGAGCCCTGCGTCTGTGGAGAGGTTGTTTGGTTTCTCCAATATAAAGATCAGAGCATTCCTCACTGCACTGAACTGCATACACCACTCCGCTCATCTTAGGTTTGGGGGTTTTGTCCTTGGGATGCACCAGCCTCTGTCTGAGGGTCCTGTTTGGTTTGAAAAGTACTGGGATTTTGTGTTTGGAGAAAATCCGATTCATTTAGGAAATTTATCTAAACTACAATTCATCTGAAATTGTAAAAAGTAAAACAAAAACGTCGCTCAAAGACTCCCTTGTTTTTGATTCTGGCAGTGAGCAAACAGAAAATATTATGGTAATCCTAACTGGCCTAAAAGAGGAATAGTTTAGTTTGATTTAATGTCAGAGTGAGAACATTTTTTTTATATGTTTATGCACAGAATATGTAAACATCTGGTTTCAGCTGTACTTTTCAATGAATCAACACTTTCACAGCGGGAAACCTTTTACACGGAGGCTCTGAGCACTGGGTGCCGAGAATCAGGCTGTTGTTCAAAGCTGAGGATCCTCGAGTCTTCGCCGAGCGAATCGAGTTTGCTCTGAGTATGAGGAACAACGCAGAGGTTCAACTCCTGTACAGCACGTCCGTGGACTGCATGCCCATCTGGGAGGGAAATCCGTCCCTCAGCGATGACAGTCTGCAACGTATCAAGACGTTTGTCCAGTCAGCTTGTGGCTTTAAGCCGAAAATGTGAGTGTTCTCATTTCCAGTTCGTTTGTGCCTTGGTTTTGTGTAGTTATGTGGAAAGATCAGAAGCAGATTCTAGAATGGGGTAAAAGAAGGTGATGTTTTATGTGCAGATTTGAGAGATGTATAAAAGACTTGGAGAAGGAGGCCAAACTGGAATATGATCGGATTATGAACCGCATGGTATTTGACAAAATTGTGACGAAAAACTCTGTGGAGTTTTCAGAGATCTCTTTGCCACAAAGAGACGCTGAATTTGTACCACAAAATGGTAAGCTAGTTGTTGTTTTTTTATCCACATGTACCTTTTTTTGGTCGAGATTAAAGAAATGTAGCGCGAGCCAAGACTGACTTCTTTTACCCATACAGGATGTGTACCAGTTCCTCCCTTTAACTTTGAGAAGAAGCAAGCTGAATTTGCCCTGAACTCTTTGCTGAACCGACCAGAGGTGATCAGTGTGTTGCCTCGGATTTTGTCTGAGTGCCACAAAATAACAAACATGAGGCTGTTCAATGTGACGTTGCTCAAACCACTTCGACTTGACGAATTTGACCTGATCCAGTCTCAAGTTCAGCATGAGGTAATTAAGCACTGAGTCAGTACAGAGGCACTTTTTTCCCTGCTAATCGTCTATTAGTGCTTGGGTATTGAGAGATTTTACTTTTACTTTTGGAGTTATTTAAATCTAACCTCAACTGTCCAAAATCACACCTCAGAAATTCCACCCTAATTATGTGTCAAAAAAGACGAAAAGAGACAAAGCAAAAAAGTTTAGGTGAAATTGAACTCTAGCCAAAAAAAACCCCAGATACATGGATAAAGTCTGAAAATTGGCATCAGTGACAAAAAAAACAGAAGTTGATTTTTAGGAGAATGTGTTGTAAAAACAGATTTTTACAAAATGTAGAACTTTATAACATAATTAGAATTGTTATCAATAATATGATATTGATAACAATTCCCTCCCTCCGGGAGAGCTTTGAACACGTCCCAAGGGAGGCGGGGGGACGTTGAGTCTGAATGGACCATGTTCCGCGCCTCTGTTGTTGAGGCGGCTAGTCGGAGCTGTGGCCGCAAGGTTGCCGGTGCATGTCGCGGCAGCAACCCTCGAACACGCTGGTGGACACCAGCGGTGAGGAAAGCCGTCAAGCTGAAGAAGGAGTCCTACCGGTCTTTTTTGGCCTGTGGGACTCCGGAAGCAGCTGCTGTGTACCGGCAGTCGAAGCGGCAGGCGGCTCGGCTGGTCGGCGAGGCAAAAACTCGGGCGTGGGAAGAGTTCGGAGAGGCCATGGAGAAAGACTTCCGTACGGCTTCGAAGCGATTCTGGTCCACTATCCGGCGTATCAGGAGGGGGAAGCAGTGCAGTACCAACACTGTTTATAGTGGGGGTGGTGTGCTGCTGACCTCGACCCGGGACGTCGTGCTTCGGTGGGCGGAATACTTCGAAGACCTCCTTAATCCTACCAACACGTCTTCCATTGCGGAAGCAGAGCCTGAGGACTCTGGGTCGGGTTCTCCCATCTCTGGTGCTGAGGTTGCCGAGGTTGGTAAAAAGCTCCTCGGTGGCAAGGCCCCGGGGGTGGATGAGATTCGCCCTGAGTACCTTAAAGCTCTGGATGTTGTGGGGCTGTGTTGGTTAACGCGGCTCTGCAGCATTGCGTGGACATCGGGGGCAGTTCCCCTGGATTGGCAGACTGGGGTGGTGGTCCCCCTATTTAAAAAGGGGGACCGGAGGGTGTGTTCCAACTACAGAGGAATCACACTCAATCACATCGAGTACGTCAGCACCACCAAGACCATCATCACCCGAGCCAACCAACGACCATGGATTACTGTGGTCCGTCAAGCGCTAAAAGCACGGAACTCAGCCTTCAAGTCCGGTGACAAGGAGGCCCTGAGGAAGCGAGAGCCAACCAGAACCGTGCCATCAGGCTAGCGAAGTGGAACCACAATCAGAAAATCCAGGAGCTTTTTCACGACGCCGGCAACACCAGGAGCATGTGGAAAGGCATCCGGGCGATCACTGAATACAACACGCCCTCCCCCCCGGTGGGTGAGGTTGATGGTGACTTTCTCAATGGACTAAACAACTTCTTTGGGAGGTTTGAGGCACTAAACAGCACTCCAGCAGTGAAAGCTGTCCCGCAACAGGAAGAGGAGGTCCTCTGCCTTGACACCGCCGACGTGTGGAAGACTCTAAGGAGAGTCAACCCGCGGAAGGCCCCAGGTCCCGACAACATACCTGGGCGGGTGCTCAAGGAGTGTGCAGGTCAGCTGGCTGGTGTCCTCACAGACATTTTTAACACCTCGCTGGACCAAGCCACAGTGCCAGCATGCTTCAAGTCTGCCTCCATCATTCCGGTGCCGAAGAAACCTCAAGTCACCTGTTTCAACGACTACCGGCCTGTCGCACTGACTCCCATCATGATGAAGTGCTTTGAAAGGCTGGTAAAGGAACACATCGTCTCCAGTCTCCCATATTCACTCGACCCGTTCCAGTTTGCCTACCGACGGAACCGCTCTACTGAGGACGCCATCTCCTCTGCTCTTCACCTGAGCCTAGCACACCTTGAGGAGAAGAACACGCACGTGCGGATGCTGTTCCTGGACTTCAGTTCAGCGTTCAACACCATCATCCCACAGCATCTGGTTGGAAAACTGGAAGATCTGGGCTTAAACACACCTCTTCGCAACTGGCTGCTAGACTTTCTCACCAACAGACCTCAGTCAGTCCGGGTCGGACAGAACACCTCTGATGTCATCACCCTCAGCACGGGCTCCCCTCAGGGCTGCGTCCTGAGCCCCCTGCTGTTCACTCTGATGACTCATGACTGCGTCCCCAGGTTCACCACCAATCACATCGTGACGTTTGCAGACGACACAACGGTGGTGGGCCTGATCAGGGATGACAACGACCAGGACTACAGAGAGGAGGTGGAGCAGCTGGTGGGCTGGTGCAGAGAAAACAGCCTGATCCTGAACGTGGAGAAGACGAAGGAGATCATCGTCGATTTCAGGAAGAACCGGCCTCACCACGCTCCGCTGCTCATCAACAACTCAGCTGTGGAGGTGGTCAGCAGCACCAAGTTCCTGGGGGTGCACATCACG
The DNA here is from genome assembly GCA_037039145.1 of Fundulus diaphanus. NCBI lineage: Eukaryota > Metazoa > Chordata > Actinopteri > Cyprinodontiformes > Fundulidae > Fundulus > Fundulus diaphanus. The sequence continues at coordinate 40,012,670 of CM073126.1, forward strand.
GACAAGCTCACCTGGACTGTGAACACCATGTCACTGGTGAAGAGGGCACAGAAGCGACTGTACTTTCTGCGGAGGATGAGGAGAGCCCGCCTGCCCCCGCCCATCCTCACAACCTTCTACAGAAGCACCATAGAGAGCATTCTGACCAGCTGTCTCTCTGTGTGGTGTGGAGGCTGCAGTGCCTCTGACTGGAAGAACGTGAGGAGAGTGGTGAGGACAGCAGAATGGATCATCGGGGCCCCTCTCCCTTCCACAAAAGACATTTCATCTCAGCGCTGTGTGTCCCGAGCCCGTAACATCATCAGGGACCCCTCGCACCCCCACCATGGACTGTTCTCCCTGCTGCCCTCTGGGAAGAGGTTCCGCAGCATCCGCTGCAGGTCCACCAGGTTCTGCAAAAGCTTTTTCCCTGCTGCCATCAGACTGTTAAACTGTTAAAGTGCTGTTGAACTGCTAAACTACAACCCACAAACTCTGCACAACATTTGCATTTTTTCCACATTTTAGCAACATTGTAGCTCATATATTCAACACATTTGCATTTCTTTGCACATTTTTGCATCATTGCAGCTCATATAGCATTAAAAATGCTATTGGACTCCAAAATTCCAAAAACAAATGCATTCATGCACAAATGCCCTTGCACAATCCAATCTGTACATAAATGTCTCTTTTTTGTTACATTTCAACTGTTTGTATACTGTATATTTAAAATCTAATGTTTACTTCTAAATCTCTGCCGCACCTAAAACTGTAATTTAACTTCTACTGCGATTTACAAAAGCTGTACGAAACGAAATTTCGTTCTGTACGCACTTGTGCATACCGAATGACAAATAAAGAAGTCTAAGTCTAAGTCTAAGACTAAGTCTAAGTCTAAGCCTCCCTGGTAAGGTCTATTCAGGGGTTCTGGAAAGGAGGGTCTGTCGGATAGTCGAATCTCGGATTCAGGAAGAGCAGTGTGTTTTTCGTCCTGGCCGTGGAACACTGGACCAGCTCTACACCCTCAGCAGGATCCTGGAGGGGCCATGGGAGTTTGCCCAACCAGTCTACATGTGCTTTGTGGATCTGGAGAAGGCATTCGACCGTGTCCCCCGAGGGATCCTGTGGGGGGTACTCCGGGAGTATGGAGTACCGGGCCCTTTAATAAGGGCTGTCAGGTCTCTGTATGACCGGTGTCAGAGTCTGGTCCGCATTGCCGGCAGTAAGTCGGACTCGTTTCCGGTGAGAGTTGGACTCCGACAAGGTTGCCCTTTGTCACCGATTCTGTTCATAACTTTTATGGACAGAATTTCTAGGCGCAGCCAAGGTGTTGAGGGGATCCGTTTTGGTGGCCTTAGGATTGCGTCTCTGCTATTCGCGGATGACGTGGTCCTATTGGCTTCATCAGGGCGTGATCTACAGCTCTCACTGGAGCAGTTTGCAGCCGAGTGTGAAGCGGCCGGGATGAAAATCAGTGCCTCCAAATCCGAGACCATGGTCTTGAACCGGAAAAGGGTAGAGTGCCTCCTCCGGGTTGGGGAGGATGTACTGCCCCTAGTGGAGGAGTTCAAGTATCTTGGGGTCTTGTTCACGAATGAGGCGAAGATGGAGCGGGAGATCGACAGGTGGATTGGTGCGGCGTCCGCTGTGAAGCGGGCGCTGTACCGATCCGTTGTGGTGAAGAGAGAGCTGAGCCAAAAGGCGAAGCTCTCGATTTACCGGTCGATCTACGTTCCTACCCTCATCTATGGTCACGAGCTTTGGGTCGTGACCGAAAGAACGAGATCCCGGATACAAGCGGCCGAAATGAGTTTTCTCCGTAGTGTGTCTGGGCTCTCCCTTAGAGATAGGGTGAGGAGCTCAGTCATCCGGGGAGGACTCAGAGTAGAGTCGCTGCTCCTCCACGTCGAGAGGAGCCAGTTGAGGTGGCTCGGGCATCTGGTTAGGATGCCTCCTGGACGCCTCCCTGGTGAGGTGTTCTGGGCACGTCCCACCGGGAGGAGGCCCAGGGGAAGACCCAGGACACGCTGGAGGGACTATGTCTCTCGGCTGGCCTGGGAACACCTTGGGATTCCCCCGGAGGAGCTGGCCCAAGTGGCTGGGGAGAGGGACGTCTGGGGCTCCCTACTGAAGCTGCTACCCCCGCGACCCGACCCCGGATAAGCGGAAGAAAACGGACGGACGGATCGATATTATGTTATGTTCTCTACTGGAAAGAAATCGCTAAATTGAAGAATCTGTTAATGGATTAATAGGGGAAAAAAACGTAAGGAGCATCCCTACACTGTAGCTGTTAAAACCCGATGCCTTTTTCCCACTCCAGTTCTGCATCACACACAAAAAGAAGCAGCCAGACGCTTTTTCTTTCCTCAGATTGTCACGTACCTCCAGAAGAACTGGGTCATCTCATTGAGCAACCACATCCGCACCGCTAGTGATTCCCTAGCCAGCGGCTGCTCTCGGAATGAGTCTTACTTCACCGTATTCAGACTGATGAAAGTGGTGGTCTTCGGAATGAGGAACTCCCTGCGCAGCCTTGTGCTAGATTCACTGGGTACCCTGAGCGAGTTCCTTCTGGAGGCTTGTCACTGTGTGCTGCCACGTCCTCCAGACCTGGTCTGGGGAAGTGACCTGATCAGTAGCCCGTACAAGTAAGATGAACCACAGTAACCCGCATTTTCTTTTTAGAGGTGAAACGACTGCTTTAATGAAAAACTATTTTCTACATCTATCTTTACTAAGGCCGAAAAAAAAACCTCTGTTTTATGTGGATCTGGTTTTGGATGAAACTGGGGTTCATTACAGCCCTCCGCTAGAAGATTTTGAAACATTCATCACAAAATTGTTCAGGTGTGCCATTTTGGTCACGCACAAAGTTCCGCAGCTTTATAAGGTAATCATAAAACGAGCATTTCGTGTGCATTCACTGTGAAAATCAAACTATGCTCTTTCTCCACGTTGATGATTGGCTCTTGTTCTAACCAGTTTGTGATGAAGAAATTGGTCACCATGGGATGTTTGTTGCTTGAGCCAATGAGTTTCTACGAAGAAGAAGTAAGAGAGCTGGAGGAAAAAGTCAGGAACGCTCTGATAAAAGCAGCTATGGCTCTCAGAGCCTATGCTGCCGAGTATGAGAAACACTCGGACCTACACAATTTGGACTTGGAAGCTTTCAAGTAAGTTCATATCCCTTGGTGTTGGGCCTGTCTCCACGCTTTGCTGCCATTGATAGTTCAAATGCTTAGACCGTTGCATATTCTGTGATTTCAAGATGAGCTTTAGACTTGATTGTGAGGAGCCACCTATAATCTCTTATTTCCTGACTGAGTTGGCGCTAGGGGCTGTGCAATTTTGCCAAAAATCTAAATTGCGATTTATTTCAACCATAATTTCGATTGTGGTTTAATTTAGACTTTTCTCTACATTAACCACAAGCAACAAAAATGACCTGTAGATAAAGATGTTTGTAAACAATTTAAAACAAGAAACTGAAAATCTTTCTATTAATTAGAATATTATTATTTAAGAGAATAGCTTGTTGAGTTGGACATCAATCCTTGTTGAACATAAAGTCCAACCAACAAACAAGTCAATGTATTAAACAGTTTGACCATACTTAATGCTATGGTGAGATTCTTGAAAGTTTCTGGTAAAAGGTATTGGTTATATAAACTCTAAAACAAATAATAAAATTAGATCATCTCACTGCTGAAACTCTCTTTCAATTCAATTCAATTCAATTTTATTTATATAGCGCCTATTCATGAAACATGTCATCTCAAGGCACTTTACAAAGTCAAATTCAATCATATTATACAGATTGGTCAAAAATTTCCTATATAAGGGAACCCAGTTGATTGCATCAAAGTCCCGACAAGCAGCATTCACTCCTGGAGAAGCGTAGAGCCACAGGGAGAGTCGTCTGCATTGTCCATGGCTTTGAAACAATCCCTCATACTGAGCAAGCATGAAGCGACAGTGGAAAGAAAAACTCCCCTTTAAAGGGAAGAAAAACCTCCAGCAGACCCGGGCTCAGTATGAATGTTCATCTGCCTCAACCGACTGGGGTTACAGAAGACAGAGCAGAGACACAACAAGACAGACAAAAAAGCCCAGAAGCACACATTGATCCAGTAATCTGTTCTATATTAGATGGTAATAGTGGGTGATCTGTCTTCCCTGGATGATGTCACAGCTAACAGAACGCCAGACCAGATGTGCCTTCTATGAAGAAAAAAGAGAGAGAGAACAAAAAATTAAAAGCTGAAATGATGACAAGCAATGCAAAACTGGAGAACAGTAGAAATCAGTAGAGTGAGAAAAATAGGCCCTGATGTCCTCCAGTAGCATAAGCCTATAGCAGCAAAACTATAAAGGTAGCTCAGAGTAACATGAGCCACTCTAACTATAAGCTTTGTCAAAAAGGAAAGTTTTAAGATTAGTTTAAAAAGTAGACAGGGTGTCTGCCTCACAGACCAAAACTGGGAGTTGGTTCCACAGGAGAGGAGCCTGATAGCTAAAGGATCTGCCTCCCATTCTACTTTTAGAGACTCTAGGAACCACCAGCAGACCTGCAGTCTGAGAGCGAAGTGCTCTGTTAGGAACATACGGGGTAATCAGAGCTCTGATATATGATGGAGCTTGATTGTTAAGGGCTTCATACGTTAGAAGAAGAATTTTAAATTCTATTCTTGATTTAACAGGAAGCCAATGAAGGGAAGCTAAAATTGGAGAAATATGATCCCTCTTGTTTATTTTCATCAGAACTCTTGCTGCAGCATTTTGGATCAGCTGAAGACCTTGAACTGTATTTTGTGGACTTCCTGATAGTAAAGAATTACAATAGTCCAGTCTTGAAGTAACAAATGCATGGACTAGTTTTTCAGCATCGCTCCTGGACAGAATATTTCTAATTTTGGCGATATTCATGAGGTGAAAAAGGAAACTCTGGAAACCTGTTTAATATGGGATTTAAATGACATGTCTTGGTCAATAATAACACCAAAATTTAGTCTTTTAAAATTGTGATTATATTGAAAATGCAATTAATTGTCCAGCCCTAGTTAGCACCATCAGAAACGTAGAAACTTCTTTTTCAAGCTTGGTTGAAAAAGTAGAAAGCTTGGACAACCAGATGACAACCAGATGCTCTGTATGTACTCAGTGTGTGTGTCTCCCTTCACAGGAGGAGGTTTAAACTTGGACTTTCAAAGTAAAGCTCATAGCTACCATCCAGAATAAGAGTGGCTTTTTTCTAGAGGAGATTTTGACAAAAGAAGGATTCATATATTGTTAGAAGGCATTAAAAATTCATAAACTACATAGGTGCAAAAGTAGGTTTCAGAGTACTGAAAGATTTAATTCAATTACAAAAAAGAATCACTTTGTTGTATTCAAAATAAAGCTGTATAATAGTACTCATTTTAAAATCCTCAGTTTAAAGAATAGATTACTGAAAAGGGCGACATTATATTTTCTTCTGCTTGTTTCTAGTTGTCTCTTTTTATTTGACACATTTCAGGTCAGTTTTACCCAAAGTAAAGGCTCGCAGTATGGCTGTGTTTATTTCTGCTTTGGTATTCTTTCCTCCTACTTCCTTTGTGCCTCAGGTCTCAGAATGCAGAGCAAACCCCTGAAGAGGTGACGATACAGGTCAAACAGCATCTTGAAGAAATCAAGAAGCTTGAATGCTCCCTGCCATCTTCCATTGATATTGGCCCATTTTGTGTGCGTGTCGAGTCTGTACGACAGTCTCTCATTACAAAGCGAAAGGCTTTGGCCAACACACTCCTGGAAATTTTTGCTCTGACGCTACACAAGCAGACTGAAAGTGTAAGTGATTTGCTCGGATGCCAGAAACCTCATCTTCTTTTCCGTTTTTTTTTTTTTTTTTACTTTTTACATGTTGCTGTAGTGTGCAAGAGTGGATTTCACTGTTCTACCACACCACTAAATAACATATGTCACTCTCTCTGTGTAGGCAAGCGAAAAGTGTAACGTTATAAGCAGAATGCTGTGGGAGAAACCCAACAGCATTGAGGAACTGACTGAAAAGAGAGAATGGATGAAACAAATCCCTATGCAACTCAAGAGTTACAAAGTACAAAATGTTGCAATTAAGTGAATAATTAAACATCATTATATATAATGATAACCTAGGTTTTACTTAAATTATATTTGCAACCTGTCAATAACAGGAAGTTCTTGCCAAGATCTTGCTGGATTTTGAAATGCTGGAAGAATTTTGCTACAATATTTCAAATGAGGATCTTAACAAAAAGTAAGTGAACATTCGTTATGTTAAATTATTTGCACAGTGGTTTCATGTTGGCTTTTATACAACCAAAAAAAATCTATCCATCTATCTATCTATCCATCCATCCATCCATCCATCCAGGTTTTTGCAAGTTGCATATTCAAAGCCTCGCCACTGTATGTCCCCGTAGCTTTATAGTACGCTTCTGTGTTTTCATTATGAAAGTTGTTCAAAATTGACTATAAAATCTGTATGGCTCTAAGAATGTTTAGAAAACCAAACATTTGGTTAGCTTTGAAAATTTTGTGGCAGATTTCATTGTATCAGTCGGTTACAAGTCAAAACAAGTTAATGTAGTCTAGTTCTCTGGCTGAGGTTCTAAAACTGCTATTCTATACATTTTGGCACTAGGAGCTGATTAGAGAAAACACCATCGCCAGAGCAGTGAAGTTCGGCACAGATTAGCAGACAGGCAGACCTGTAATAATCAGGAATGTGCATCTATCAAAGTTTATTTTGTAGCACAGTTCAAAGCACTGTCTTTTTAAAAAAAAATGTTCTCCTTGGCTCACATCTTATATTTGTTACATAAACTCCTATATTGACTTTAATATAGGGTCGGCAATTTTTCCGGAAGTTTCCCCAAGTCCCTTTTTGAATAATCGCAAAGACCATCTTACCTGCTCTTCCACGCCTCAGGGGGATCGCATGAAAAAAATCTCCCAAATCCACTCGGGTCTTTCTAATGAGGCCTTCCTCTTCATCTCATAAACTTGTACATGGTTTTCTTCTTGTAACTCTCAGCCATGTTCAAAGTATACGGTGAGAGCAGCAGAGCTACAATGAACGGCTAACACCGAAGCTAACCGGATACATAAACACCAGAAGTGCGGCAGCACACACTGGCATTGCGTGAACGCGTCAGAATGATTGGCATATGGGACAACTAATAGATAAGGTGATACCCCTGGGACTTGAGGGACAGAGGGGGTTGACAGCAGGGCCAAAACTCTGACCAATCCCTGCCATTCGGACTAAATGGCAGGGATTAGTCTTGGTTTTTACAAGCCTGCAGCTCCCACAGAGATAGAATTTTTTTAACCTTCTTTTTCTGAATAAATAATGTATTGACTACTTTCAGGATGGAAGAATGCTTTTACCCAGTATAACAAAAAGTGTTTCTGAACAGGATTACCAACTATAGCTTTAAATGATAACTTCACTCTTTACTTTAACTGCATTCAAATGATTTTTTTCTATACTGTTTAGCATCAGACACCACACATGAGTGACCCATTAAAGCCTCACATATTGCCATATTACATGTGTCATACAGCTCTGCCAAGCCTTAGATCTAATTTTACCTCCAGTTCTCCCTCAGTTTGCAGCAAATTGTGTTTGTTTGTTCATTTAGCCTTCCAGATCCATTTACATAAATAGATGCTCTTTCTACTAGAGCTCTGTTCCTGCTGTTGTTGAAACACCCATAGAGACACAAAACCATTATCAATCTGCACTTTGGATTGATTTGTTGTTTTCAGTTTGTGGTCTGAGATGGAACTGTGGAGTTACAGGTGATGTTATGGTGGCCCCATTTTGTGCAGGTGGACAGCAATCTGGTGGCCACAAAGGATAATCCAACAGATGGAGGCAGTATATATCCAACATGAAGAGGATGAGAAGCGCTTCCACAAGATCCAACTAGCAGACCATAACAAATTTGAGGAGCAACTTGACTCTCTCCAGGTGTTTTCTCTTTTTATAAACCACAACAGGTTTTGAGTCCATATGATAGAACCATCGTCCCAACGAGGTCTGGATAATTTAAAGATGTTACGTGCAGGGCACGTTGGGAAGTGCTTTTCCACAATTTGTCACCTTCCAACCACAAACTTCGCTGTTGATGTTGCCACCACCATGTTTTACTCTGGGGATGGTGTGTTTAGTTTTAGCATGTTGTGTGTACATCAGAAAGTTTAGGTTTGGTCTTGTTATACCAGATTACATGTTTTCTGGCGTGCATGAATAACAAAAATGACACAATGATAATAAATGTTGGACAAGTCTCAAAGTCTGTGTTTAAACCAGCCAATATTCAGCTCCAGACTGCAGTTTGAAAGGTACACAAAAAACACCCGCATCACCACTCTTACGGCAGTGGTATGCTTGCACTTAAAGAATGTGTCACAGTGAGAAAAGAGCTTCTTTAGTTCAGTAGGGAGAAGGAGGAGAAAAAAAAACACTGACCATCGCTGTAGTGTATGGACATTATTTTATGTAACGTTAGGTGCCGTATGCGTAGTGATTGGTAATTTTTTTCATGTGCATACATGATTCTCCATGGGAACGATCACATGGACAGCAGTGGCAGCTCGCCAGCTAGAGAACAGACGTGGGTTTTTAGTTAATGGATTGGCGAACGGATGCCCGTATCGGCCAATGCCAATACAGGGAAAAAAACCGCCATTATCGGCCCAAAATATTGGTCGACCTCTGCTTCGAAATCTCCCCCATGAGCTATGGATCTCTGCAGCTTCTTTAAAGTTACCATAGGACTCTTCACTGCTTGTCTGAGTAATCCTATACTCGTCCAGTCCGCCAGTTTAGGTGGAGGGCCATGTCTTCATTTGCAGTTATGCTATAATCCTTCGGTTTTCAGATGATGGATTTAACTGTGTTCTGTGAGGTTGTTTAAAGGTTGGGATATTGTAATCTAACCCTGCTTTAACTATCTTTCTGACCCATCTGCTGTGTCTGGTCTTCATTGTGCCGTTTATTAGCTTATACTTCTAACAAAGCTCTGAGGCCTTCATAGAACTGTAATTATTTATAATTGCATGTAATTTTATATCTTCATCCTTGTGATTCACAATTATGCACTACTCTGTGTTGGTCAAACTATAAAGCACATGGAACTTAGTGGTTGTAACACTGCAAAATGTTTCAAAAAAGTTCAAGTGGTGTAAAAGACATGTCAGCTAATTATACTGACTTGGTTCTAATTTTATAAACACCTTTGTTAACAGAACATCATTGCTGATTTTGCTGGACATGCCGACGTGGATCTCGCCCACGAGATGGCCAACAAGGTGAAGCGTACAGGAACGCAACTCAAGCAGTGCCAAACGTTGGCACTAACCTACAACACCAGAGAGCATCTGCTCAATTTGCCAGTCTCGAATGTGGGTGCATGAGAACGGTTCAGCCGGAGCACGTTTTATATGAGTCACTCAATTGAAATACAGCAGGGTGTACATGTGGTTCTGTCGCTTTTTAACTACAAATTATTCATGTTTATTACAGTTTGACCGCCTGCCAAAACTGGTAAATGACTGCCAGCCTTTTATAGACCTCTGGACCACCATTTCTGACTGGCTACGTTGGAATGAAATCTGGTTCAATGCTCCACTGTCTTCAATCGAACCTGAGCAGCTTGATCATATTGTCACTACTGCCCAAAAAACCATGAGCAACTGTATTAAACAGTTCAGTGGAAATCCTGGTTGGTAGCTCATTTATTATGTTAGACAATCTTGCCAAAGGTAAAAAGTGATTTTTATCTTGTATCTTGACTGCCTCTTTGTTTGGTGTGCGTGTGTGTTGGGATGCAAAATTAGACATCCAAATAATGGCAAGTGAAATGCTTAACAAGATGGAGGGGTTCCAGCCGTTCTCCCTTCTGATTCAATACCTAAGGAACCCAGGAATGAAGAGTTACCACTGGGAGATGATTTCAGAACGCATTAACATCAAAGTGAGACCAAAAGCAAACATGAATCTCACTCGCTACATAGAGCTTGGCCTTCAGAACCACTTGGATGAAATAGCTTGCGTGGCTGAGACTGCTGCGAAAGAATACAGCATTGAACAGGTGAAAGATGATCCACAAGGTTTTTCTCTCCTGCTCCTTTAGTTTGCTCATTTTTATGCCAGCAAAACCTAACATGTTAAAATCAGCTTTTGTATTGAACAATACGAAAGCTACTCTTATCAAACAAAAGCAGCTACGTGTTAACTTCCAGTGTTTGTGCCTAACTTCACTAAAGTTACAGTTGCACCTCTTTCTGCACCTGCTCGCCTAGGCTCTGGAAAAGATGGAAGAAGAGTGGGCGACAGTTGTCTTTGACGTGCTTCCCTACAAGGACATAGAAACATGCATCCTGAAGTTTCCAGATGAAATATTCCAGATGCTGGACGACCATATTATCAAAACTCAGAACCTGTTGTTCTCCCCGGTCAAAAATGTATTTGAGGGTCGCCTCAACACCTGGGAGAGAAAGCTCATAATGACGCAAGTACGGAACAAAGCCAAAGGTCAGATTGATAAGAATGTTCCTGTGTCTCATTTCCTATTGCTGTCATCTTCTGTTCAATGCAGGAGGTTCTGGAAGAGTGGCTGTCATGCCAGCGTGCTTGGCTTACCATGGAGCCCATCTGTAGCTCTGAGGATGTCAAACAGCAGCTGAAGCAAGGAAGAACGTACAAGTATATGGGGCTACGTTGGAAAAACATCATGAGCGTTGACTTTCACAATCAAAACGTCCGAGCTTTTACGTTTTGCAATTTTGAATGCAAGGTTAAAGAATGTAGCCCAGCAGCGTTGCACCAATAATGAACAAGGGCATTTATGTGTGTATTCCTAGGTCATTGAGTTGTGCCAGAATGTTCAGCTGCTAAAAAACCTGAAGCGCTGCAACATCTTTTTGGAGAATGTTCAGAAAAGTCTTACTGGATACCTAGAGGAAAAAAGAAGCTCCTTTCCCAGGTAAGAGATGCTGGGGTGCAAACAGCCAAAGTAACATGCAATTATATGTAGATATTTTTAAATTTAATTTAACATTCAGCTGATAGCTGCCTTTCAGCTGGAGTGAACCAGAACACTTGTTCTTTCTTGGGCGTTCCTTGCTAAAGTTTTGATACTCCTTCATTTTTTTTTTTCTACATTTTGTCACATTACAACCACAAACTTCCCTGCATTTTAAGAAGCTTTGTGTAACATTGAAGCAGAAGGAAAATGATAAATGTTTTTCTCAAATTTTCCCCAAAAACAAAATCTAAAAAGTGCAACAGGAATTTGCATGCAGCCTACCTGAGTGTGAGAGTTTTTTTTTTTTTTTAGAACAACCTTTCAAATAAAAAAAGAAAAGGTTTTCTCAATAAATTGTAAAATATTGACTGCTAAACATACCATTGACATTGTGCATAACGTATGTACAGTGTTGGGAGTAACGCGTTACAAAAGTAATGCATTACAGTAATGTATTACTTTTTGATGTAACGCAGTAGTGTAAGGCATTACTAATAAATTTCCTGTAATATTTTACTCGGTACATGTTCAGCAAAGCTTGCATTACAACACTTATTTATTTAAAAAAAAAATTGAAAACTGCGAGACCGCGAGACATTTACGAAGAAGGCTTAGGGCGGGTTTTACAGGAGTGACGCGACGCGAGACATGATTTCTGCGTAGTGCTCATGACATTAGAGTTTACATACAGTTCTGTTGTGTCTAATATTAATATACCCAAGCTATTCATGGAATTACCAGATAATCACTTTACCTCTACCATACTTTTAATAGACTTAGATAATTTGTGATTTTGTATGTCATCCTTTCTTGTCTTGAGACTTCACTTTGCCAATTATATGTTATATTGTTAGTAGCCTGGATAGCCCACAGTCATTTTGGAATATCATATTGCTTTCTACTGGATGTAAAATGCTCTGTTAACATTTACTATGTTACTTACATGTAATTTATTTTTACATTTTGTCATTTTAGAAATGGCTACCTTGTAGCAACAAAATAACTACCTTGTAGTTATTTTGGTGAAAGTTTTGGTGAAAGTAACTCAAAAGTAATACAGGAGTAATGTGACGCATTACAATTCTGAGACAGTAATATTGTAATGTAAATAATTACTTCTAAATAACAGTAACAAGTAATCTATAATGTATTACAGTTTGGAAGTAACTTGCACATCACTGCGTATGTATGTAGGTTTTCCTTCCTGTCAGATGTTGAGCTTCTGGACATCTTGTCCCAGTTCGAGGATCCCACTGCTGTTCAACGACTACTTAACAAATGCTTTGAGAACATCTCACAGGTCAGCTTTGGCTTCTTGAAGTACTCCACATATAGCCTATAACAAAAAATGGCTTTTCAACTAAGTTCTCTATTGGTCTTCAGCTGCAGTTTCAGTCAGACCTGCAGATCACACATGTGTACTCCAAAGAAGGGGAACGGGTCAAACTGTCCCTTCCAGTAACACCAGTTGGGAATGTGGACGACTGGCTGAGTGACTTAGAAAAGTCTATCAAGACTACTTTGAGGGACAGCATTGCGAGTGCTCTCAAAGATTATTCTGTGGTAGGTTGAGTAGACCTTTTTGTTTCTTGTTTCATCTCACGAGATATTTTCTTAACCGCATAAAAGCGAAGGGCTTTCTCTAAAGCTTTGTACGTGCCTTTTCTCTGCCTCAGCGACCTCACGTTGAGTGGGTGTTATCATGGCCTGGCCAGGTGGTGATGGCTAGCTTTCAGGTTTTCTGGACTGCTGAGGTGTCTGGGGCTTTGGAGAAGGGAGTCTTGGCTAATCGTCTCCATCCGGTGCTACAGAATCAGGTTTGCTAGAGCTAAAACTACAAACCGGGTCGATTAGTAACAGTTTCCTGAACTAAGTTTGCATGCACTGCTCAACTGAACATTGTGCACACTTGATTAGACAGTTTCCTATATTCCTAACCTTGTCATTGTTTTTTTTTTTGTGAAGCTTGCTGATTTAGTGCAGCTAATGAGAGGAAATCTCACTAAGTTGCAGCAAGCTGTGTTGTCCTCCCTCATCGTGATAGAAGTCCATGCAAAGGATGTACTCTCCAAACTGATGGAGGAGCAAGTTACAACCATCGATGACTTTGAGTGGATCAGCCAGCTTAGGTTATCAGTTTGCTTTACTTTACAAACAATACATTTTCACCTCTTGACATTGTTGACAACTATGTATTTGACCATGATATTTATCACATATTTTTTGCAGATATTACTGGATAAAAGAGGACCTGTATATCCGAGACATGAATGCAGAATTCTTGTACGGATACGAATATCTTGGCAACTCTAGTCGCCTGGTCATTACCCCGCTCACTAAGAGGTCGTGCTTCAGTATGGTGGTTTGCAGATGCATTTTGCTCGTCACAGCAGACAACCACTGAATACAAACTTGTGACTCTTTTAGATGCCACCTCGCCCTTACAAGAGCGCTAAACCTAAAGCTTGGGGGCGGCATTGCTGGCCCAACAGGGGCGGGAAAGACAGAAACCATTAAAGATCTCGGAAAGGCTTTGGCCATCCACACTGTAGTTTTCAACTGTGCCGATCAGCTCCATACCTTTGCAGTGAGAACATTTCTTAAAGGGGTAGCCAGGTAAGAAAGAAATGAATATGAAATGATGCAACACATGCTGTCATTTATGTAAGATTTCTTATCTGTCGTTTATGCTACAGCTCAGGTGCTTGGGCTTGCTTCGATGACATCATTGGGGTTGATGTGGAGGTTCTCTCTGTTATGGCCCAACAGATCTCTACAATACAAAAGGCCCAGCAGCAACAGGCAAAACCTGGATTCACTGATACTTTCCTTTCTATAGATCCTTTTATAATCACATGTTGTTTGCTTAAAAAAGCTTTTATTTATATATACAGGGGTTGGACAATGAAACTGAAACACCTGGTTTTAGACCACAATAATTTATTAGTATGGTGTAGGGCCTCCTTTTGCGGCCAATACAGCGTCAATTCGTCTTGGGAATGACATATACAAGTCCTGCACAGTGGTCAGAGGGATTTTAAGCCATTCTTCTTGCAGGATAGTGGCCAGGTCACGACGTGATGCTGGTGGAGGAAAATGTTTCCTGACTCGCTCCTCCAAAACACCCCAAAGTGGCTCAATAATATTTAGATCTGGTGACTGCAGGCCATGGGAGATGTTCAACTTCACTTTCATGTTCATCAAACCAATCTTTCACCAGTCTTGCTGTTTGTATTGGTGCATTGTCATCCTGATACACGGCACCTCCTTCAGGATACAATGTTTGAACCATTGGATGCGCATGGTCCTCCAGAATGGTTCGGTAGTCCTTGGCAGTGACGCGCCCATCTAGCACAAGTATGGGGCCAAGGGAATGCCATGATATGGCAGCCCAAACCATCACTGATCCACCCCCATGCTTCACTCTGGGCATACAATAGTCTGGGTAGTACGCTTCTTTGGGGCTTCTCCACACCGTAACTCTCCCGGATGTGGGGAAAACAGTAAAGGTGGACTCATCAGAGAACAATACATGTTTCAAATTGTCCACAGCCCAAGATTTGCGCTCCTTGCACCATTGAAACCGACGTTTGGCATTGGCACGAGTGACCAAAGGTTTGTCTATAGCAGCCCGGCCGTGGATATTGACCCTGTGGAGCTCCCGACGGACAGTTTTGGTGGAAACAGGAGAGTTGAGGTGCACATTTAATTCTGCCGTGATTTGGGGAGCCGTGGTTTTATGTTTTTTGGATACAATCCGGGTTAGCACCTGAACATCCCTTTCAGACAGCTTCCTCTTGCGTCCACAGTTAATCCTGTTGGATGTGGTTGTCTTGGTCACAGATGCGCCAGCAAGTCGTGGAGTTGCTCTGCATACAAGGGATGCACCACTCATGCTTGCCCCGGCCAATAAAAGTTTCCTGTTTTTCTTTTAGATCTGACCTGCCGATACAGCTTTTTACCAATTCAGATCTCTATCTTAAGGACTAAGACATAAATGAGAAAATAGGCTGCAGGCTCTTTGAAAGAGGAATTTTTGAATTAAAATGAAAATTAAGGAATAACAAGACTATCCCCATTTGATATTAAACAAATATCCCTAAGCTTTATCTGATTTTTACTAAACTTTTAAAAAGTGCATCAAATGTGCAATTTGCTGGTTGATTCATTTGTAGAACAAAATGGTGGAAGTTCTTAGTTTTGGTTAATTTAATGAATTGAGATAAAACAAACAGGTTTGTCAGTAATTGACTTGCTGAAATGAATTCCCCACTTCTGACTTCGTTTGAGTGATTGGTTCATCTCTATTGTATAAGTTTTCTTTATAACTGATTAGTTTTTATCTGATTCCTGTCAAGACTGAACAAAGATAATATTATTCGTTATTGATTGTTTTGTTTTTTTGTAAGTCCAGCAAAAAGCAAACTTATTCAGAAGTGACTGTTTTCTCTAGGCTGACCAATTTGTATTTGAGGGAGTGGAGATCCCTTTAGTCCCTTCTTGTGCCATATTCTTCACCATGAACTCTGGTCACTCTACTTACACAGAAATGCCTGCCAATCTGAAGGTAAGAAGTACTGATTTAAATCCAAATATTTATGCAGCTCTGAGGAAAAGTAAGTGGGATCAAAAATGTGGCTCAATGTCTCATGCAGGCTCTGTTCCGCCCTGTCTCCATGATGATCCCTGATTATGCTGTGATCGCCGAGATCTCCTTGTACTCCTCAGGCTTCCTTAATGCCAAAGCCCTCTCCAAAAAGATTGATGCATTTTTCAGGTTCTCATTTGAACAACTAAGCTCTCAGGTATAAGTTTTGAAGAGACATCGATTAGATTTTGTATAGAAATAACGGGCCAATCTTTGGGGAAAATAAATAGATTCAATTTTGTTTCTATTTTAAGGATCATTATAACTTTGGCATGAGAGCCGTAAAGACTGTGATCTCTGTAGCTGGAAACCTGAGGAGGGACAACCCCAACATGAATGAGGTTAGATTTTTTTTTAAATTTAATTTATTTATTTGTGTGTAGATCTAATTTGCCATAAATAAAACCGGATAATTCCTCAATAATTCTGTTCCCAGGAGTTAATCTGTCTTCAGGCAATTCGAGATACAAGCCTGGCACAGTTTTCCCAGGACGACCTGGAACTTTCCAGTGCCATTCTCATGGATCTTTTCCATGAAGCAAAAACAGCCCCCATGAGTTATGGCATTCTGGAGCAGTCGCTGCGTAATGTCTGCATTGCAAAGAACCTCAAGGATGTGGACGGTTCGTGTCCTGTTTGGCAAAGAAATGTCAAGGATTGTCCTTGCTCTGTTGTGCAGGTCTATAACTGTATTGTTGTCATTTCAGAGTATATCAACAAGTGCATTCAGCTGTATCGCACCAGTGTGGTGAGACATGGTCTGATGCTGGTTGGACCTCCTGCATCTGGTAAAACCAAGGTACAGAACTTCCAAAAGTGTTCATATTAAAAGGCTCACAGGGACGAACTTTTCCACATTTGATGACCTTACAACCGCAAACATGTGTTTTACTGCAACTTTATGCGACTGACCGACACAAAGTAGTGCATAATTCTGAAATGGAAGAAAAATAAGAGTGCCTTCTTCGACATGTTTGCTGTGTTTGTAAATGGCTTGAGGGAAACTGCAAACTGAACACTTTGACTTTCTTTCTGTCTTTCCTCTTGCCACTCTTCGATAAAGGCCAGATTTCATTTAGAACCAGATAAATACCAGCACATTAAAGGGAAAACGACAGAATACTAATGCACATCACACTTTCACCTTTTTATTCATAAAACATAAAAAAAAAAGATATATCCTTTACCTTACACTTCGTATGTGCTGTTTTGTGTTGGTCTGAGACATAAAATCACAATAACATACAAGTATATTTCTGACAGTAACATGACAAAATGGGAAAAAGTTCAATAAGCCTGAACAGTTAAGCATTTAAGTCATTTAACATGTAACCCTTGTATTTACATTTGCATCTGACCCCAACTGCAAAGCAGATTCATTGATAAAATTAGAAATTTTTTAGGTGTTTCCAAAATACGAGCATTTTTTACAAGAAAAGTTTAAACAGAAAAATGGATCTAACATTACATGTATTTGATCTAAATTCAACACAAAATCCTACTTTCAGTTACAACTACCGTCTCAAAATTACCCTCTGAATATATTTCTCTAGAATAAGAGCACAAATTCACAATTTAAGGCTAGTCTCAAGCACTCCTCATGCAACGGGTCCAGGGTTTCAGTAGCTTCATCAGATGTGCTTCAGACAGAAGACCTCAAATACCTGGACTTATTATTAACCCTTGAATGTGGCTGGTAACATTTCACTGCATACTAGAAATATGACCAAGCCAAAAAAAACTTAATCACAAACAAGGAAAAAAAAATACGATAATAAATGAAAGGCCTAGACTGTTCCCATATATACAGTTGAATTTTTTTTTGTTGCAAGTTGAAAGTTAAAGGAACAGCGCCTACGCCGCCTGCTGGCAAAAAGAGGAAGAGGTAGCAGCAGCCACTGAGGTTTCAGTTTCCTCCATAAGGTGTATAGCAAACACCAAAGGGCTCCATGCCTGAACTTCAATAGATACTCCACTGTCCCTGCAGTGAAGCATGGTGGTGGCTCAGTGATGCTTTGGGGCTCTTCTGCCTCCTACTTCACTGGAAATCTGCAGCATGTGCAGGGCAAGATGGATTCATTCACATTTTAGGAAGGCCTTGAAGAACATGTCATACTATCTGAGGAAGCTCAAGGTTAGATTTCCTTGAATTTTCAAACAGCACAACGCTACCAAACATATGTCAGAATTCACAAAGGCTGGGTTTTACAAGAGGTTCTGGAAGACACTGGTGACAATCAGAGTTAAAGTATCCTGTGGGATTTGTGAAAAAAAAAGTGGTTTCAACATTCAATATAAACCAGAGGAGGAAGATTCTTCACCAATGCTTCCAGAAGCCGATGTTTGGCTATGGATCATGTTGGCAGCAAAGGACTGCTCTACTAATAACTAAAATTCTGGAAAGGAAGAGGTGCAATAATTGTGCGGGCTCAATAGTTATAATAGGTGGTACTTTATGTTGAATGTGGAGAAGTATTATAAGTTGTGAGTTATTTTAATTGTTTTTGATTGATTAGTTGATTGCGAAGAGCTTTTAGTTTGTACATTCTCACAATAAACCACCTTTGCTGTTGGAGTTGAATAATTTGGGAATGCAAGAGGACTCATGCACTAAAGCTGACCTGAATTCACTTTGTTTAGTGTTACGAGGTTCTAGGTGCTGCATTAACAGCTCTGGAGGACCAGCCTTCTACAGGGGGCGGTGTTTATCGGGCTGTCCAGATTTCTGTCATCAACCCAACATCCATCAGTGTGCAGCAGCTCTACGGAAACTACTCTACCAACTCTCACGACTATCACTGGTAACAAAAGTGTCCTTTAAACACAATCGGTACAGGAGGCCCACACTTTGACTTATCTCAAATCACGTAGGAAGGACGGTATCCTCCCAGCTCTTCTTCGCAAAGGAGCAGCTTCTGTTGACAAAAAGACACAATGGTACATATTGGATGGACCTCTGGATCCTGGGTGGATGGATGGCTTGAACTCTCTTCTGGATGACAACAAAAAGCTATGCCTTAGCTCTGGGGAATTTCTAAAACTCACTGATGTCAGGAGATTTTTATGTTTTACGCGCTCTAATTGTGGAGTTTATCTCACGTTGCTCTCTCTCCTCCCGTTTACATGAAGACGTGCTGTGTTTTTCCACTATAGGAAATGTCGGTGATGTTTGAGGTGCAGGACCTGGCAGGGGCATCTCCAGCTACAGTCTCTCGCTGTGGTTTGGTCTACTTGGAGCCCAGTATGTTGGGTCTCCTGTCTCTCACGGAGTGCTGGCTGAAGCAGGTCCCTGAGGCTTTGAGGCCATACACAGAGCAGATGAACTCACTGTTTTCTAGGTTCCTGCAGGTGAGAGAGGAGTCTGTATGTTTTGGACCAGGAGGTAGCGTTAACGCTCTTTCACTTCAGCACCTAATGATAGTCAAAGCAATGTCATGCACTTTTTTTTTTTTTTTTTGCTATATTCCGATACAGGACTCAGTTGCATTTGTGCGCTCATCAGTAAAGGAGGTCGTCCCATCTCTGGACAGCAACCTTGCCTGTAGTCTCCTTAAACTGATGGATTGCTTCTTTTGTCCCTACAACATCACAGAGGTTTGTGTAAAGCTCTTCAGCTGTTCGTGTTAAATCTTCGGCCATATTTAAAGACAGGCAAGCACAGAACATTGTTTTCCAATTCTGAGTGCTGTGTTTGATTTGTAGATGAAAACGGTGTCCGTTTCATCGTACAAGAACGATACAGAAGACACTCCGACATATACAGGACTGTCTCAGAAAATTAGAATATCGTGAAAAAGTATACAAGTAGGCTATTCAACTAATCACTTGAATCGTCTAATTAACTCGAAACACCTGCAAGGGTTTCCTGAGCCTTGAAAAACACTCAGCTTGGTTCAGTAAACTAAATCACAAGTATGGGGAAGACTGCTGATCTGACTGCTGTCCAGAAGACCATCATTGACACCCTCCATCAGGAGGGTAAGACACAAAAAGAAATTTCTCAAAGAGCAGGCTGTTCACAGAGTGCAGTTTCAAAGCACATTCACAAAAAGTGTGTTGGAAGGGGGAAATGTGGCAGGAAACGCTGCACAACCAAGATCTGGCACCTGCCCACAGTGCCAAAACCACCAGTAACTGGTGTCCTGACCATGGCATTACTGTCCTTGATTGGCCTGCCAATTCCCCTGACCTGAACCCCATCGAGAATTTGTGGGGTATTGTGAAGAAGAAGCTGAAAGACACCAGACCCAACAATGCAAATGAGCTAAAGGCCGCTATTGAAGCATCCTGGGCATCCATAACACCTCAGCAATGCCACAGGCTGATTGCCTCCATGCCACGCCGCATTGATGCAGTAATCTGTGCAAAAGGATTCCCAACCAAGTACTGAGTGCATTAATGGACATTTTCAAATGTTTGATTTTGTTTTGCTGTTATAATTTTTTTTTTACTTGGTCTGAGGAAATATTCTAATATTTTGAGATAGGATTTTTGAGTTTTCTTCAGCTGTACGCCATAATCAGCGATATTAAAACAATAAAAGGCTTGCGATATTTCAGTTGATTTGTAATGAATCCAGAATGTATGACATTTCATGTTTTATAATTGCATTACAGAAAATAAAGAACTTTATCACAATATTCTAATTTTCTGAGACAGTCCTGTATGTGTTTTTTGCATGTGCTTCATTAGAAAAGTATTCATACCCCATTTTGTCACGTGACGTTATGGCCATGAACTTTCATGTGTTTTGTAGCGATTTTATGTTTTCGTGCATTGTGAAGTAGAAGAAAAATGATACATGGCTTCCAAAATGATTTAAAAATGAAAATGGGGAAAGTGCATTTGTGTTCACCCTCTTTACACTTAGACCCCTAAATATAATCCAGCGCAACCACGTGTCTTCAGAAAATCTCTTCTAAATAGAGTCCACCTCTGTTTGATCTAATCTCAGCGTAAATCCAGCTGTTCTGTGAAGGCCTCAGGAGTTTGGTAGAGGACTTTAGAGAACAAGCAGCAGCAAGAAACATAGCAGGCAGGTCTGAAAGAAAGCTATGTAAAGTCTAGGGCAAGTTTAGGCCATTAAACTACATTCCAAGCTTTAAACATCTCCTTGAGCACTGTTCAATTAATTACCGGAAAAGCAAATACGTTTGTAATGACACACAAACCTGGGAAAGCACAGCCCATCAGCTAAACTAAGAGACTGCCAAGGAGAGCGTTAAATGGAGAAGCAGCGTAGAGGTCCATGGTAACTCTGGAGGAGCTGCAGAGATCCATAGGTTAGGAGGGAGAAATCTGTCAACAGGCTATAAGTTGGGCAATGTGTAAATCTGTTCATTAGTGGCACGATTAAAGACAAGAATTCGCAGTTACAAGCCTTGTAGGGGACACAGCCAATACAGATGAAGATGATCTGGTCAGAAAATAACTAATTTTAATTTTGGCCTACATGTAAAATCTCTGTGTGGCAGAAAATTTACACCGCACCTCAGCCTGTACAGAACATCCCCGCAGTGAAGCATGGGGATGGCTGGAGTTGATAGAAAGATGGGTTGAACATTTCTAAAAAAAAAAAAAAAATGTGATTTTCCTTCTTTTTAAGCCTCTAGTACAAAGCTGGTAGAGACAAACGCACCTAAAGACAGAATGCATTGAGAGCTGATTCAGCAGAGCATTCACACAGGGGCACAAACTCTGCTTTTTAGTTGTAGATATATTTTATTCCTCTTAACAATTATGCACTCCCTTGTGTTTGTCTCGTAAAATCCTTTAAAAAAAAAAACGTCAAATTTGTGGCTGTAATTTAAAAAAGTACCAAAAAAGGCAAATGCTGACCAATACGTCAGCTACGCACTGAACTAAGTTACTATTCTGACTTCAGCACTCAGAAGCAGTTTCCCTTAATATTTACGGGGAGCAGGAAATCGCAGCCTTTAAGCTCTACTAGTCGTTATGTACTTGTCCTGCATGTGTGTGAATATCGTTGATAATGGCTTTCTGTGTGATCTTTGTGCTATTTTAGGGCGAGAAGCCACCAGCTCAAGAGAAACTGGATCGCCTCACTGACCTGATAGAACCCTACTTCTTTTTTTCACTGGTGTGGAGCGTAGGGGCCACCGGGGATGCCGACAGCCGCCAACGCTTCAGTGCCTGGCTCAGGAACAAAATGGCAGAAGAACAGGTCAGACAGATGTAGTTGAACTTTTTATCTGCACAATCAAAACATCGTCAAATTACAACGGAGCTAGAAGAAAACTAACAGACCGTGTTAGTGAAATATAAAAACAAAACAAAAGGGAATTTGTTTTGATTTGTTACTCCGTTTAACTGTGTCAGGTTGTAGGGATGGAATTATGCTGAAGCAAAAATATGTATACTTGTTTTCTTCAGGTTAAATTACCTTTTCCTGAGGATGGTCTAGTTTATGACTACAAGCTTGATGATGATGACCATGAGGAAAGAAAAGTAACTATATATGTAAACCCTGAATTTAGATTGTTTATAAGCAGTCTTCGGGTAAAAAAAGTGCAGTTTTGCTCCAATCACCTGTTTCGCCTGTGCCTTAGATACAGTGGGTCAGCTGGATGAAATATCCCAAAAATGTTGTCATGACTGCAAAAGCAAATTATGCAGACATATTTGTTCCAACTGCTGACACAGAGAGAATGTCTTTCCTGATGGATTTGCTGTTGACCAACAGGAAATCTGTAAGTAACTGGACTCTAACTGCAGCAGATACTGCTTTTCTACAGATTGTTTTTTTTTTTTTAATTTTGGAGAGATCTTTTCTTTCTCAATGTTCACGTTGTCTGTGTGATCCAGTTGCTGTGCGTTGGGCCTGCTGGTGCTGGAAAGAGCCTGACCATGACGAACAAGCTGCTGGGGAACATGCCGGCAGAAATCGATACGCATGCTCTCGTGTTCTCTGCAAGCACATCAGCCAATCAGACTCAAGTTTACATTGAAAGCAAGCTAAACAAAAGGTACACTTTTGTAATAAACCTTTAGTACGTCTAGGCATATTTTTTTTAAACGATCTTTTTGAAAAATTTCTTTCATAATCAGAAGTTATTCTATAAAACCAAAGATGAAAGTCATGAATGTACGTTCCAATAAGGCTCGTTTGTCAGATGAAAACTACTGTTTAAAAATAACACCATGTACTAGGTGTTAATCATGTTTTTAATTATGCCCACATTTCTATATCATTTTTTTTTTTTTGGTCTGATGTAACATTTTAATCTTAAATTTTGTGTGTTCATCAGCTGTGAATAGAAAATGCTCATAACTGACAGAAATAAAGTCATCAGCCTATGTGTCATTTATATATATTATGGGTTTCACTTAGTGAATTGACTTACTGAAATAAATAAACATATCGATAATGATCTAATATTGAATATGTAAATGTCTTTCAGGCGGAAAGACGTCCTTGGACCTCCAGTGGGGAAGCACTTTATCATCTTCATTGATGACCTCAACATGCCCGTGTCAGAAATGTGTGGGACTCAGCCTCCTTTTGAACTTCTGAGGCAGTGGATGGACCAGGGGGGCTGGTACGACAGGACCCAGAGAGGTACCTTTTCTGTTCACTCAGTTTACTCTTTGACTGATTTAAAAACCTTTAGATTGTTGTGGAGCTGAAAACAACGACAATGAGAGAGAGTTGTGAAGCACTCGTGAGACTGAGTCATCTCTTGTGTGTTGTTGCTCCTTCTGTTCAGGAGCTTTCAATCACTTAGTGGACATGACTTTAGCTTGTGCCATGGGCAGCTCAGGAGGAGACCAAAATGCCATTAATCAACGCTTCACACGGCACTTCCACATCCTGTCCTTTAATGGCACGGAGGACTCCAGCAAAACTATTTTTTCAGGGATTCTTGGAAGCTGGATGGGTGAGTCAAGGCGTAGACGTCTAATAATATTCAAAGCTTTTGGTGGCGTGTACAGTGCCTTGTAAAGGTGTTCCTCAAACCTTTTCACATTTTATCACAATATTGTTCGCAGTGAATATATTTGGCCCTGCTAGATCATTCTGAATGCCTACTAGAGCTGGCCAGCTGGCAGACGGCATAAGCACAACTAGTCCTACAAAGCCAACGTAGACAAATAAATCTAACATTTGACATACATTCTTTGAATAAATATCTGACCAGCAACCTTGTCAGAATTTTTCCATTTATGTGTATTTAGGTCTATCTACCCAGTTCCACTCATAATACACATTCATACATCAATACACAGGTTAGTAAGCAACCTGGGGTTAATTGCCAAAGGGCATGTTCCTTGAGAATTACATTGGGCCTCTTAGTTGCTTCCCTTGTTAACGCTCTCTCTATCCGACCCTCGTTTAAATGCCTCTTATAAGCACTGTGTGAAGATTTTAAACTGTTTCCCTTTCTGTGTCTCTCTTTTTTTTTTTTTTTTTTTAAATCAGGACCTGCTCCAGAAATCCAGGCACTGCAGGAGTCTCTTGTTCACGCCACTATTCACATTTACACCGCCGTTACCTCCCACCTCCTCCCAACTCCAGCAAAGTGCCATTACACCTTTAACCTCCGAGACCTGTCTAAGGTCTTTCAGGGCATACTGATGGCTGAGGCACACACCATAAAGGTGGTTATTAAATCTTGTAGAGATGACGTCACATGTTAATAAAGAGATTAAGCCACAACTTCATTTGCTTCACTCCTAAAGGGACGCATTTCAAATTGGCTATAGTGCATTGGCAATGTCATAGCTTAGCTTTGCGAGACAAAAAGCATGTAGAAATAGAAGAAGGGAATAGAAATATACAGTATAAGTAGCATCACTGCGTTTTTGGTTGTAGGATAAACTACAGCTACTTCGCCTGTGGTACCACGAAAGCTGCCGGGTTTTCCAGGATCGTCTGGTTTGTGCTAGTGATAGAGACTGGCTCAACAGTCTGCTGAAGGACTGCATCCAAGGGTTCGACTGCCACTTTGAAGACGTTGTACCCCACCTTCCTGTTTTGTATGGAGACTTCGGGTGTCCTGAATCCGACCAGAATGTCTATACAGCTATAGAAGATAAGGAAGATGTGAGTCCGTTTTGGGTACACTTTTGCTATAATTCTGTATCCTTTTTATGTTGCAAACTAAGTGTTTTGCCACACCTAATGGATTTTTCCAGGGTGAGTTGTGTGTTTTTGTGACATCTTAAACAAACATTGTGTTTCCTCGTCTAGCTCGTAAAAGTGATGGAACTGTATGTTGAAGACTACAATCACAGCAGCACGACCACGACGCCTCTGGTGCTTTTTATGGATGCCATTGAGCACGTGTGTCGGATCAGCCGCATTCTACACCAGCCGCTCGGCCACGCCCTGTTGCTTGGAGTGCATGGCAGCGGCCGCCATTCACTCACTAAACTAGCCTCAGACATGTGAGAGTCAAGCAAGTCTTTGCACTTTTACGTAATCTTGTCTAGCAGGCCATACCGTTGAACATCATTTTTAAGAAAGTAGTTTTCAAATCTTTCAAAAGAATTTTCATATGGTTTTTATTGACTTCTTTTCAAATTTAAAGTACTATATTCAGAGTTGTAGATCACATATATTATATTCTGTTTAAACAGGAGTATACTGAATATAGTGTGTTTATAAGAGTTTCACAAATTGCACTGGGTGAAACCTAAACTGTCTATATGTATCTCTATCATTGAAAAGTTGATTTCTTTTAGTAATTCGGTTCAATCTGTAAAAAAAAATGTAGAGTAATTACAGAGTAATTTTTGTTTATTTTGATGATTATGGCTTTTAGCTAAAGAAAACCCAGAAATCCCTTTCAGACTGACAAAAATAACTGTTTATATTGCAGAAATGTGGACTTACTGAAAATTAAGTCAATGCCATCTACAGTATCTATACTGAATACTTGACTGGGCCTCCTTTTGCATGAATTACTGCAGCATTGTGGCATGGAGCCGATCAGCCTGAAAGTCCGGGTTGCTTTGATAGCAGCCTTCAACTGTCTGCATTGTTGGCTCTGCAGTCTCATCTTCCTCTTGAGAACAGTCCATAGGACTTTCCAACAGGAAAATCAAATCACCATCTTCATAAAGGTTGAAATCAGAGGGAAACATTGTGTGCTCTAAAGATTTCCTGCTAGATGACTTACGCTGGCTTTGGACTTGAGAAAACACAGTGGAGCAACACCAGCAGAACACATGGCTCCCCAAAATGATTACTGACTAGAAACTGTGCCTCTGTGCTCTTCCTCCAGTCTCTGAGACCATAATGTCAGTCCAAACCCCTCCTTTCATTTGAAAAGAGGACTTTGTATTTTTCCTCTTGCGCCAGGTGAGTCACTTATGACGTTTCTGGCCTAGCAGCAGCTTAACACAAGGAACTGGACAGTTGTGGCCCATGTACTGGATATATCTCTGTGGTGAATATTAAAGATCTGACTAGCTGCATCCCAAACATGTTGCCTGTGCACCTTTACCTCCCACACTTTTTCCTTCCACCTAACTTCCTGTTAATATGTTTGGATACAGCGCTCTGTGAACAGCCAGCTTCTTAAGCAATGCCTTTTTTTGGTTTAGCTCCCTTGATCCTGTCTATAATGACAATGTCTGTCAACTCAGCAGTCACCCTCATTATTATTTAAACCATAATATTTTTATTGGTCTGGTCAAAGGTTATATAATTATGTCATTTAAAGTATTAAACAATAAAAGTAACAGAAAAATTCTGGGAATGTATCACATACATCACTTTGTAATGAATCAATGTATGAGTTTAACTTGATTTGAATTTCTAAAAAAAACTCAACTTTTAAACAATGTTATATAATTTATGCAGATCCTTTATGTAATTTGGTGTTAATTTTATGAAACCTGTGCAAAGGCAAGATATATGATGTACTGGCCCAGGCTTAACAATGGATTTCTCCATGTTTAGATGTGGATATAGATCTTTCCAAATTGAAGTGTCTAAGAACTACGATCTAACCGAGTGGAGAAAGGATATTAAAAACCACATGCTCTCTGCTGGTCTTTCGGACCAGAAGATCACATTCATCCTTGATGAAACTCAGGTATACAATAGGATTTGGTTACCATCTGTTGCTGTATCTGTGAATTATGGTGATACTATAATTACTAAAACCACTTCCTCAACAAACAAGAGCAGGTTATAGTAAATAAATGATTTCTCATTCTTTGCCCGATTAAGTGTGAGTCCTTTCCGGAGGATATCTGCAACATTTTGAACAGTGGGGATGTTCCCAACCTGTACACACCAGAGGAACAAGAGCGTATCCTAAAAGCAATGAGGACGGTGGTGGAAGGCCAGGGCCAGCAGCCGACAGAAGCTAATCTTATGGCTGCCTACAAGAGGAAAGTTAACAGCAACTTTCACCTGGTTCTCTGCATGAGGTTAGTCTGAAAAGGCTCAAAAATCCTCCAGCTATTGTTTGTTTTATACTTTCTTTTCAATGTTAATATTTTCTTTTGCAAATAGTTATCTTCTTTTAAACCTCTTCAGTCCTATAGGTGAGGCATTTCGCACACGGTTGAGGCAGTTTCCTTCTCTGGTGAAATGCTGCACCATAGACTGGTTTGATGCCTGGCCAGAGGAAGCTCTGCAAGCTGTGGCTGAATCATTTTTAAATGGGCTACCTAAGCTGGAAGTCAGTCCCATGACTAAGAAAGCACTGGTAAGAATCTGATTTATGGGCGTATCAGTGGCTCAGTGATAGAGCGTGCAACCCATCCTCGGAGGCCTCAGCCTGTGGACCTTTGCTACATTGTCTTCTCCCTGTAAACCCCATTTTCTATTGCAATAACCTAATCTCTTACTGAAAACTTTAGAAAACGCAAACCTTTAATTTGAGTACATCTAATATATGGGGAGAAAAAGTCCTGTGTAAAAACCTGTTGTTTTTCACAAAACCATCCTCCGTGCTTATACCAATCCCATCAATGCATCCATTGCTTATTCTCACTTATCCTTGTGGGGTGGTGGGGGGCGATTTGGAGAGACCAGTTACCTAACAGCCATGTTTTTGGACCCAAAGAGATCCCACGCATGCACGGGGAGAACATGAAACCTCCACATAGAAAGATATCAGGTCGGGATTCAAACCCAAGACGTTCTTGATGCAAGGCAGCAATCCAAACAACTGCTGCACATGCAGTCCCCATAAAAATCTCCTCAAAACGAATCAAGTGAAATATTTATTAACATTTATACTTTAGTTCTTAGGGACCTATAAATAGATTTCCAGGATTTTTATTTTTCCTTCTGTTATAAATAGATTGTAACACTGAGGCTCTTGTCTTTTGGTTACTGACCACTAGGTCACTAGGTGAAGAATGATGCAAACTGGCTGAATGACAGCACCTTTTTTTAGTCTTATGGAAGAACATTTTTGAACTTCTCAGAAAGATGTCAACAGATCATCAC
The DNA here is from genome assembly GCA_037039145.1 of Fundulus diaphanus. Taxonomy (NCBI): domain Eukaryota; kingdom Metazoa; phylum Chordata; class Actinopteri; order Cyprinodontiformes; family Fundulidae; genus Fundulus; species Fundulus diaphanus. The sequence goes on from CM073126.1 coordinate 40,040,796, forward strand.
TGACTAGGCAGTCAATCATAATGGCAGAGGTTGTCACCTTTGTACCAACAGAAACCTGTTTTTTCCATGTCTTTCTCTCCTCAGTTAAATCTAGGACATAATGGCCTGAGTTGATTATAATGAATGTGGGAGGAGGTCAGCTGGATGCTGATATTTCTGTTAATTAGTAAATAGCGAATGTGATGGCGGCAAAGTTTAAGTTTTCTGCTAAAATAAAAATTGGCAGGCGTGGGGACGCGCTTGTGACGTAGCGGGTAGCGCGACCCATGTTTGGAGGCCTTTAGTCCTTGACGCGGTCGACCCGGGTTCGAATCCGACCCACGGTCCTTTGCCGTATGTCTCTCCCCTTTTTCCACCCCCTTCCTGTCAGTCTTCTGTGAATAAAAGCGAGCCACTAGAGCCGCAAAAAAATCTTTAAAAAAAAAAAGAAATATTAAATATACGGAGGCCTTAGTCCTTGACCCGGGTTCGACTCCGACCTGTGGTCCTTTGCCGCATGTCTCTCCACCTCTCTCGTACCCCCTTTCCTGTCAGCCCACTATATAAAAAATTAGACACTAGTTGGCTGCCCCTGGGTGGATCATTGCACATTAGAAGTGATGAATCTCATCCCCAACCTCCTTAAAAGACATATACTGACATTTGTTTCGTATTTAACTTTAAGAAGCCCACAATCTCCCTTACACAAGGTGATGATAGCCAAGTTACTGTCTCTGCAGATCCATTGATGACCTCCATTTACTATTGCTCTCCAATTGAGTTGTTACTACCTCAGAGATGCTTTATGTTGAGCTCTTGAACAAAATGAGTCCAGCTTTACTGCCCAAAGCGGACATAAAACCCTGAAACAATAAAGTATTGTCTAAAAATAGTGAAATAAAATTTTCTTGCTACATTTTAATGAATATAGTCTCTTTCATAATGACATTCTCTCCTCAGACATTGACATGTGTGAAGATCCACCAGCTGGTGGCCAGGAAGAGTGAGCAGTTCCAGGAAGAGCTATCTCGACACAATTACATCACACCTAAGAGCTACACAGAACTGCTCAAACTCTTCACAGATCTCACTGGATGCAAGAAACAAGAGCTAGGCAGAGCTCAACAGCGCATAAAAACCGGTCTCGACAAGGCAAGGCACTGGATAACTAGCAGAATGAATTATGTACCTTTAATCAACACTCAGTGAGCATTAGTTACTAAATTAATAATACATGGCGGGTCTGCAGGTTTGTAGCACAGCTGAGGAGGTGAGGAAGTTGCAAGAGGAGCAGGAGATGATGCCATCTCTTTTGGAGGAGGCTGCTAAAGATGTTGAAGTAACTATGGAGACCATTCGCGTAAGTAAATATCAACAGTAGTCAGCAATACTTACATTTATAACAACAAATAAAATACCAGACCCTGAGATGTTATCCATATACGGTCCATCCTTTATGCACTGGAACAAAATGCTATCAATAATGGTTTAACAAGGAGACAAAGGTTTTACATAAAGAGGTTCAGATGCGTTTTATGATAAATGTGTCATCATAATCTATATTACTAGAACACTTCAGCAGTCACAGAGAAGGTCCGTAAGTCAGTGCAAGAAGAAGAGGCTAACCTTTTAGAGAAAGAACGTTTTGCCAGGACAATCTCTGCCAATGCACAGGGAGACATGGATGAGGCTTTAAAAGTTGTGGATAAAGCTCTCGCTAGCCTGAAGTCCCTCGACACAAACAGCCTCGCTGAGGTAAGTGGCATTAAGACAAAGATTAATTATACCAAGAGTCCAGTCCTCAAGAGCTGGTGTGCTACATGCTTTAAATGTTCCCCATGTTCAGCAAATCTGAATGGTACATCACCAGGTTTGTACAGACCTGGGTGACCTGCTGAGGAGGTCATTTAGCCATTAGTTCAGTCGTGTTGAGCATCTATACGTGCAGAACAACAGCTCTAAGGGACTGGAGTTTGCTACCCTGTCCTGGGTTTTAAAGCTTTTATAACTATAACCTGAAGGATTTTTAAATCACAGGTCAAAATCAATGATCAACTTCCCCGGGGGGTAAAGCTTGTGCTTGAAGCAATTTGCATCATGAAAGGCATCGAACCTGTAAAGGTTCCTAAAGAGAAGCCTGGCACCAGCTTTGATGACTACTTGGGACCTGCTAAAAGTCTCCTACAAGAACCTGGCAATTTTTTGGAGAGCCTCTACAACTATGACAAGGTACACCACATTGATATTATACAGGTACATGAAAACGTTATCACACCAATTATAAAGCTTTACAAGCAGACATAGAAACGACATGGTCCTCAATAGGTCTTTTGTAGAATAAAGAAAGCCCTCAGATGTAGTTAAATACACATTTTTCCCTACAGCGATGTTTATTTGAAGAAAATACATCAAAATGCAAAAGCTGTTTGGAAAAACAGAGTAAACCCTAATAGCTTCCAGATTTAAAAAAAGCTAAGTAGAAGCCAGAGGCTGCTAATCTAATGCAACCTGCAATGCTTTGGAAAAGTATTCATACCTTTTAAACATTTGGATTTTTTGTCACATTTGAGCCAGATTGGTTTGGAATTTCAATAAGCAGACAAACCTGTAAACTTTATTTCTACAGCACCTTCTACAGATAAAAAACACAAAGTGCTCCTCAAACCAGAGAATGGCTTGGGGAAAAAAGGAATATAAAAAAGTTTCCTGGAACAAGTATGACCTAAACTATGTAGTAAATTCTTCAGATGGCTAAAAGAAACAGTTTACTATAATAAAAATGAGAAAAATACTGTCATGGACATTTTCAATGTGAATTCAGTCCAGAAAGCATTAAAAGGGAGGTCAGTAAGACTCTTACCAGTATTTTACTACACAATGTCAATAAACAACACACAGTCTACTCAACATATGATAGAAAAAGTGGGGGGGGGGGGGGGGGAACTTAAATACTGAGATATCCACTGAGGACTGGCAACGTATGTGAAAGAATTAACGAAATATGTACTTGGTCACAGAAGTGAAGGGAAATCTCATGGCCAAATTTTCATATTGGGAAAAAATGCAATACAATTTGCTTTTGAAAATCTTTGTTAAATATGTAGATGAGCAGATAAGTATCTACAGTGGTAAGACAAATGTATGGTTAAAATTGGTGGCTTACAAGATGGCAGTAAAACAAGTGAGTGGAATCAGGCAGCTCTGGGAACCTTTTAAACAATGGACTGAAATTATTTAAGAAATATACACAATAGAGAAACTGACAGAATAAGACTGTTGAGCTATCAAATGGAAGAAAATGTAAAAAAAGTGACAATTCACAAAGATGGGCAACACAGACACAATATTATATACTGAGACGTCTAGAATGTTCAGAAAACAATGATGTTCACGATGACAGTGCTTCTGTCCATTAAAAACAATTCAAATAAAGTTACAGAACAAAATACAATATTTTGTAAATTGTAAATGTGACTGTGACAAATGTGAAGACATTCGAGGGGTTTAAATCCTTCTTCATGAATCTGTATGTTGGAGCACCTTGGTAAACATATTTTTTGGCAGTTTAGTGCTCTGAAGCATTCAGGTGTTCTTTAAGAAGAGCTGCTAATCCTACATGGAGTTCAGTCTGAGGTAAAAATCTTTTTATTGTCAAATGCTCTCATGAGCTGGATGCCAGATACTAAAATTAGTAGGGTTAGGGTTAAACTTTAACATAGTGGACTAAAGACTATTTGCCTGCTTTAAGCTTCTCGGGAAGTGTTGTTGGTGCAAGTGAGAAAACATCATGTGTTGTTATGCCTGCGTGCTGTGTAGCTATGTACATTCTGAGTGGGAGTGTCACCAAAATGTCATTATAGTAGCACATCATGACAATAAAGATGGTTGAACCTCTGTCTGTCCCTTTTCCCTTTGACTTTAATCAATATAGTAGAAATATGTGATTTAGATGTGTTGGTTTTCTGTCGTCAGGACAACATTCCGGATGATGTGATCCGTTCGGTCCAGCCCTACATCGACGATGAAGAGTTTCAGCCTGACTCCATTGTCGAGGTTTCCAATGCCTGTAGCTCTATTTGCCAGTGGGTGCGAGCCATGTATGAATATCACTTTGTGGTCAAAGCTGTGGAACCAAAAAGGGTAAAACCTGAAAATACCGAACCGAAACATTGTCTTAATTAACTGCGGAAAATATTACATTCACAAACATGCGCCTGTTTTAAAAGAGAGAGACTAAACTGGTGGAAATGTGAACGCTGTTGCAGCAAGCTCTCCAGGAGGCTAAAGAGGACTTAACAGCCACGCAGCAGTTTCTTTACGATGTCAAGAAGAAACTGGCAACTCTGGAAGAAAGCAATCACTCTTTACAGGCCAAGTACCAAGAATGTCTGGCTAAGAAGGGAGATCTGGACAACAAATATCAACTGGCTGAAGCTCGACTCGTCAGAGCAAAAAAGGTCAGAATAAAGATGGCGGCTCATACAATGAGGAAAGTTTAACATCAAAAGCACTCAAACGGACCAAAGTCATAAACAACGTATAAACAAGTTGAAAAAAACAGTCAGGAGGCAGTGAAAATGTAAGTATCCTGAAAATATGAAGCTTTTGTCACATGTTGATTGTGTGTTCTCCAGTTGGTAGATGGGCTAGCAGAAGAAGAAGAGCTCTGGAAGGAGACAGTGAAAAATCTTGACCATTTGGTTTATAACCTAGCTGGAGACATGCTTCTGTGTGCAGGATACGTCACTTACCTGGGACCCTTCTCGGTAAGTTTGCAAACTGAGAAGCTAATTCAGCCTTTTGATTCAGGACCAGGGACACATCTATAAGTTCCAGGACACCGGACCCCGAGGACCTCTGCCCTAAATGCTTGCAGTTGTACCTCTAGGAAAATGTCACCCCACAAAGTATTGACTAAATACAAACATCCACCACACCTTTCACCTTCTTCTGTTAGTTGAGAACAAAATGAAAATGATCTATACTTTTCTTTCCACTTTAAAAGTCTGGACTAATTTACATTAATCCATTACGTCAAAACCTTAATTGTATATATTGAGTATTTGGTTGTATTGTGACAAAAGGTGAAACTGTTTGAAGAGTTTTGTATCTTTGTAGGCAGGTATCAGTGAAATAATTTTTTTACCCTGGTTTTATTTTTAGGGCGAGTACCGGGCGGCCATAGTAGCAGAATGGCTTCATTGTTTCAAAGAGCTGAGTCTTCCTCACACTGATGAAGCTAACCTGATCAACAGTTTAGGAGATCCTGTCAAGATCAACTCTTGGAAGGTCAGAGGTCATGATGGCATTCTCTAGGATCAAAAAGATTAGGAAAGATGTCTCTTTGGCTTATTTTTCTTATTTCTTTTTTCTGTTACTTTTTGTAGCCTAGGCTTTGCTCGTCCATACAAGCTTACATCCCCAAATGATCTGAATTTTTTATATTTTGAATTAGTTTTCATAAGTTTCTTTTGTTTTGTTCTTTTTTATCTCCATTTGCATAGATTTCAGGATTGCCCAAGGACACATTTTCATTGGAGAATAGTATAATTGCTCAGCATTCTCTCCGCTGGGCACTTTTTATAGATCCTCAGGGGCAAGCCAACAAATGGATCAAAACCATGGTGAAGTCTCTCAAATTATACTATAATTTCTTAGGGTTGCAGATTCATTGCATAAAAGTCAAAGTTAGTTACATAGCTCTTAATTGCTTCCTTTTTTTCACCCAGGAACGGGAGGGTGATCTGAGGGTTTTGAGGCTCAGTGACAGTAATTACCTCCAAGGTCTGAAGAATGCTTTAGTTGATGGTAAACCTTGCCTGCTGGAGAACGTAGGAGAGGAGCTTGATCCCGCTATAAAGCCGGTCTTGTTGCTTCAGGTGCTTACACAGTCGTCCCATATATCCATCGGCAGACGCTCAAACACGGGCCGACTAACTGAACTGTTGAATCTGTACTTCTTGCTCGTAGACCTTCGAGGAGGAAAGCAAAACAGTGCTGAAGCTGGGGGACTGGGTGGTTCCGTTCTCTGAGGGCTTCAAGTTGTACATTACCACCAAGCTGCCAAACCCACATTACTCTCCAGAGGTTTCTGCCAGCATCACCCTCATTAATTTTACTGTGTCACCCAGGTAATACACACTTTACGATGAAAGAGAAACAGCTCAAAGCTTCGTTTTTGTTGGTTATCTAAATCTATCCAAATATGGAGTGAAAAGATTTGAAATTTTGATGAAAATCTGTCAGTAATACTAAATCCTAAATGGCAGCTTTGGAAGTGTTGAGCAATCCCAAAAATGTTTAAAATATTGTGCTTGAACACATGTTTGGTGTCATGCCCTTCATGGTTTCACAACAATTTTACACCCATTATTGACCTGCTTAATGTGTGAATGCACGCAAAATGGTTTTTTTTTTGCAAATTGCATCGTGATAAATAACACTATTGTGTTATTTAAAAGCAATAATACTAAATAATCTTATTATATGTACATCTGAATATGATAAATCCAGCCTTTCGGTCTCACAAGTCTGCAATAATTCACCCAGAACATGTTAATTCAATTAAATGTCATCATAAAAAATGTATAAGATAAATTTGAAAACTACGTGTTTTGCCTCTGCATTATAAAGAGACAGATCCTGTGTCAGTGGGGATGCCTTTTTTGGAGTCCCTGTGTTTGACTGTCCATCTTGTGTGCATTCAGCGGCCTGGAGGAGCAGCTGCTCAGCCGGGTGGTAGCTGAGGAGCTTCCAGACGTGGAGGAGGCAAAGAACCGGCTAGTAATTAGCAATGCCAAAATGGCCCTGGAGCTCAAAGAAATCCAGGATGAGATCCTGTCCCATCTCGGCTCTGCAGAGGGGAACTGTGTGGCTGAAGATTTAAATCCAGAGTTGAAGGCTTCTAAGATCAAAGCTGGGGAGATCAAGGTCAGACCGTTTGAAAGAAGGATTTCCCGAATTCATCGCTGAATTCCTTTGAAAATGTTCATTACTTTGAGGTCTTACACATTGTGCCATGTTATGACTACAAACCTCCGTGTTTGAACGTGAGTTTATATGACAGAACAACACAAAGTATTTATTTAAATGCACAGTAAATCATGCACAGTTTTCACATTTCCTTTATAAATAAGAAATAACCTGCTGTGCATTTGTATTCTGCCCCTCTTAGTCAATACTTTGCAGAACAACCTTTACTGCAGTTCCAGCTGCTAGTCTTTTAGAGTATCTCTCTGCTAGCTTTGTACATCTAGAGACTGAAACCCAAGCTAATTCTTCTTTGCAAAATACCTCAAGGGCAGGCATATTGAAGGGAGAACATGCAAACGTTTCTTCTTTAAAGTGTAACTCTCTCCAAAGTCAATGTTGTTTCAGGAAAACTAAGTAAACTGTGCCATAAAGATGCTACTTTGTTGTTATAGTGAAGTTTTTTTTTTTTTTACATTTTCACATGAACTTGTTTAGTTCTGCAATAATTGTCTTAAAACCATCTTAGTGTTGCCCTCTTAGGGCTGAACGGTGGTTAGATGTTGTCGTCATCATAGCCCCGCCTCCTGGTATAAAAGCATCTCGGTCAGACACACGCCAGTGTTGCCAAGTCCACTTACGAGAAGCCACTATGGGCTTGTTTTTCTCTAAAGTCGCTGGCAAATATGAGTTGCGGGTCGTGTTTTTTTGTTTCTTTTTTTTTTTTGGTCTTGTTTTTGAAAGTGAAGCCACTTATTTGGGCTTGTTATTTTTCCCCCCCCATTGAAACCCTGCGATAAACTTCTCCACAACCCCATCCCTGATCCGCCTGCTGTGGTCATTGATCTTCTGATGCTGTTTGTTCATCAATTTTCTCTAACAAACCTCCAAGGCTTTCACAGAACAGCTGCATTTATCCTGAGATTACGTGAAACCCAGGTGGACTCCAACCATCAGCGACTTCTGAAGGCTGTTGGTTGCGATGGATTCTATTTAGGGGTGGTTGGAGTAAAGGAGGAGAAATAAAAATGCACTTGACAATCACGCACTGCCCTGTAGGTCTGCCACTATGGAAATCTCAATAAAATATATCGCAGTTTTTTTATTAATGAAGCAAAACGAGTAAAAGTTCAACGGGTATGAATATTTTTGCAAGTTACTGTATTAAATTGTAAGCCACTATTTGCTGTCCTTTGGTTGTGATTTAACGGCAGGCTAAAATGCTGGCGGCAAAGAAGACGGAGCAGGATATTGACGCCACCCGTCTCAGGTTCTCACCAGTGGCCGTGCGAGCCCAGATTCTGTTCTTTTGTGTGTCAGAGCTGTCCAATCTTGACCCAACGTACCAGTACACTCTCGAATGGTTCCTTGGTATATTCATGGCTGCTGTTGGCGACAGTGACCCAGCAGGTACCAAGCAAATCTAACAGCCAAATTCTGTGGAGAATTGCTTGTGTCGTACAAAAAACAAGACCTCTTTTATGGCCTATTCAGTATAATCAGCTTAGGCATAAAACACTTTTGTGACTTTAATGTCTGCATTGTCATTCTCACAGACACGGTGGAGAAGAGAATCAGCAACATTAAAGACGGTTTTACCTTCAGCCTGTACAGGAATGTGTGCCGCAGCCTGTTTGAGAAACACAAAGTAGTGTTTGCTCTTTATCTGTGTGCTCGCATCACGATGAACGAGAAGAGGATTAAAACCGTAAGTATCACAGTCAGCGGGATTCTTCCTCCACAGGTGCAGTCTCAAACTGATCTAGCCATGCTCACTTGCTGAATCTCCTTTTTCTTTTGCTGCGGCAGATTGAGTGGAGGTTCCTCCTCTCTGGAGGCAAGCCTGTCCGCGAGCTGCCCTGCTCAGGGGCCGCCTGGGTGTCGGATCGGGCCTGGCAGAACATTTTAGAGCTCAGCGCCCTGGATGACTTTGGGGGACTGGCAGAAAGCTTCACAAAGCATCTGCAGGGCTTCAGGAGAATTGTCGACAGCAAGCACCCCCACAGGCATGAAAAGATGACCGCTATAAACACACGCACTGTTTGTTTATTATAATCTGATGGAAATATCAGAGTCTTATAAGGTGGCTTTCTGCGTCTCTGTTGGTCTAAAGAGAGCCGCTCCCAGGAGAATGGGATACCAGACTGAACTCCTTCCAGAAGTTGCTGGTCCTGCGCTGTCTGCGGCCTGACTGCCTGATTTACGGCGTGCAGGACTTTGTGTCTGCTCAGCTGGGGCAGCGCTACATAGAGCCTCAGGTAGAGACCCTCTCCTCCCTGGGGATTTATTTTCTTCTCCAGTCAAATATTTCTGAAGTTATTCCGATCTCTCTGGGAGCATCATGGAGCTTTGCAGTTCTTTAATTGTGAAAGATCTGTCTCCCTCTGCTGGCTGCAGAAGTAGATTGCATTTATTATACAAACCAATAGTAATCCATATTTGTCCTTGTGCTGCTTTGTTAGACTGATATTCTTTCTCCAAGGTCAAACATTTCCAATAGCTAAAATGTGCTTTTTGCATCACTGGGAAGGAATTTCAGTCTGCTCTTCTTTGCAGAACTGCTTCTTTTGGAGGGGGGGGGGGGGGGGGGGGGAGTGTTGTTGTTTATTTAGCATGAATAACCTGCTTAATAAACAACTAACCTGCGCATGTGAACTGGAATTAAATAATTAAATCTATGCTCAGACTAGGCCACTCCAAAACCTCCTTTTCCGTGCTGTCTTTGTCATGTAAAGTCACTGATGTGCTTCAAAGGTCACAAACCGCAGAATTCGTGGTTCCATCACGTACAGTCAGCCGTCCAGGTCCTAAAGCCAAAAGCTGATCCAGACCATGACGTTATTGACTGTCACTATCATGTGAAATGCTGCTAGTTTTACTCCAGGTGTAACAGGACATGTACCATTCAGAAAGTTGTTTTTTCCTGATCAGTCCACAGAATATTTTCCCCAAAGTTCTGGAGATCATCTAGATGGTTTTGGTAAGTGTTGTTTTTGTTCAGAGGTGGTTTTGGCCTAGTGATCCTCCCATGGATGCCATTGTTGCCCAGTCTCGCTCTCTCTCCTAAGGATCGATCATAAACACTGAGCCTAACTGAGGACGGTAAAGCCTGCAGTGCTTAAACATGTTGAGCAGTTCTCTCCTGTTCACAGTTCACTGTTCACTGTTTTTATTTTATAATGGCTTTTGTTGTGGGTCACCAGAGTCCCAAACTCCTAGAAATGGCTTTGAATCTCTTTCCATGTTGTCAGGCAGGTTATATACAACAGTTTTTTTTTTATGCTACATATCATATAGTACTCAGGCCTAGGACTGGTAAGTGTAATTAATTTGTTTTTATTCTCATACAACCAGTTTGGCTTGCATATCTTCTTTTCCTTAATAAATTAAACCGTAAAAGTTCTGCTGTATTTGATCAGGTTATCTTGGTCTGAAGTCAACTTTATTTGATGATCTGAAACAGTTACATGAGACAAGAAATATCTGTAAGGGGCCAAACACAGTGGACGATTTTTTTCCGGGAAAATGTAGGTACGAAATGCCCAAGTCACTTTTAGTATAACTGCGCACGCACAAGACCATCCTACCTGCTCTTCCTCTCCTCAGATCCTATTATCTCGCCTTTGGGAGATAATAGAATCTCCCAAATCCACTCTGGTCTCGTTTCTGTTGTCTGAGGTCTTCCCCTTCTTCTCATGAACTAGACAGTTTGCTTCTTGTGACTGTCAGCCATTTTCAAAGTATACGGTGAGAGCAGCGGAGCTACAATAAACGGCTGAAACTGAAGCTCCCAGGACACATAAACTGTAGAAGTGCGCATGTGCATGCGCAGCAAGAGGAAACTAACAAGGAACGAGCACGCACACTGGTGTTACGTGAGCGCATCACAATGATTGACATGTGGGACAACCAATAGAAAAGATGATCCCCCGGCAACTCAAAGCCGACAGAAGATCGTCCACCGTACTTTGAAGCAAAAATTTACAATAATTAATTATTAATAAATAGCAGTAGTTTTTAAGTAGTCAGCTTCAGAATATGTTGCCTTATTGAGGGTGATGGTTGTTACTGCTTTAGTACAGTGACTGTCCTTTTTCAGCACCTGAAATATTTCCAGCTAAATTTGTCTTTCTTGTAAACAAAAAAAAACAAGTATGGGAACCTTCTTTCAGCAGATTAAATATTTTTTCTATAATCATGCCGGTTTGGGTCACTTTGATGCCTTGTAAACATTGTCTAATAAGCAACTTAAGATAAATAACTATTTGTCTTTCCATCTCTCTGCAGATGTCAGACCTATCTTTAGTCTTCAAAGAGTCATCCCCCACCAACCCCATCATCTTAATCCTGTCTACTGGCACTGACCCTGCTGCTGACATCTACAAGTTTGCTGACGCTGTGCAGTTCACTAAGAAAGTTATTGCCGTGTCTCTGGGTCAAGGCCAGGTCTCCCCGACTTTCTATTTATATCATTTTTCTTTTCTTTTTTCTAGGAATGAACTTCTTGGTTCTTTCTTATTTTTTTATTGTTTCTGGATGAATACAGACAATGAATCAAACTACAAACTATCAAACTACCACATGCAGCATTGAGAGAATCAAGCATTAAAATAATATGTCTGCAGGTTATGAAATGAATGTACCCCAAATAAAAAAAATAAAAAAAACATCTGCTGGAAATATTTTCCAAACTGCACACTCCAAATGTGTCTGTTGTGTAGATTTCAGAATGCACTTTGTTGAACACATCCTGTTTAGGCTATATAAACCCCCTCTGAGGCAAGCTTTTACAGCAAAGTGGGGATAGTTAACCCTTCTTAAATCAGGTTTAAGAGTATTCTCTTAGCTACCTATTCTCCAGGATTAAAATCTTGAAATCCTTGTTGTGACTTTACTCCAGTCATTTTTCCCACTTGCTTATCTTCTGCTGTCGTTCCCGTCAGGTTCCCTTAGCTGACGCCATGATGCGTACTGCTATGAAGACTGGTCAGTGGATCATATTCCAAAATTGTCACATGGCCCCCGACTGGCTGCCGACTCTAGAACAACTCACTGAACTCATCAGTGCTGTAAACGTACGGACCTGCATTTGCACACAGTACACCTACAAAAACAAAGCTGAACAATACTTGAGATTTTTAAAAGCCTTCCAAACACAGAGCTCATGTTTTTTTTAATGTCATTTTGGACTATTTAGACAAATAGCTCTAAGGCCTTTTCAAAATGCCTCTCATACTGGTTCACCTTTTAAGCACAGGTGGACAAGGATTTCCGTCTGTGGCTAACAAGTATCCCCTTTAAGAAGATACCAGTGTCCATTCTTCAAAACGGTGCCAAAATTGTCATTGAGCCTCCAAGAGGCATCAGGGCACGCTTAGAGAGAGCCTACCTGAGCTTCACCGATGAGTTGATGTCTTCTTCATCAAAGGTCTGTGTCTCCCTCCTTATATTTACCTTCATTCATTTCCTTGCTATCATTTTAAAACGACCCCTTTGGATTTGTTTTGTCTGTTCAGAGAGTTTCATTCAGATGTGTTGGTGTAGTTCAGCGTACTTACAATGACTTTCTGTTTTCTGTAGGAATCCCAGTTCAAGCCATTGCTCCTCTCCCTCTGCCTGTTTCATGGGGTTGCTCTGGAGCGAAGACGGTTTGGCCCTCTGGGGTTTAATATTCCCTATGATTTCACCGAAGAAGATCTGCACATCTGCGTAAGCCAGCTGAAGATGTTCGTGGACGAGTACCAGGACATCCCCTACAAGGTGGTTGGACCCAAGATGTCTGTCCTTTATCTCTCAAAACTACAAAAAGCCTGTCCTGTATGGTGCATTCTTACAGGGCCCTGTATAGTCCCTTGTAAAACCACTCATAACTTCATGTGTGAAGTGAAAGGAACATTTTTGTAACATTTTGACAAAAAAAAACAGTGTGGTGTGCATTTATTTAGATTTTTGCTGAGTCAATAATTAGCTGCGATTACAGCTGCAAGTCTTTTGGGTTAAGTGGCTCAGCCAGGTTAGTTCTGGATTAACGCGCCATTCTCTAGACTAATTTTGACCAGTTTGTCAACCTTGCCTGCAAGCTGAATTCTCGCGGTATTTGTGCGTTCACAAACACGAGAATCCATCTTGTCCCGTTCCCGCCTCAATCGTTCGAGACGACCCAAAACGAGTCCGTTCAATGACGTTGCAGTATTATGGTTTAAGGCAGGAATGTGGAAAAAAGAGCTGCTGACCCCACAGCTGAACCAAAGTAAACATGGCGGCGCAGGAGGATGCACGCCTAGCTGCTGCTATCACACCTGTTTAGTCACAATCCATGAGTGTCACTATCCAAATAGGCGTATCTTGACCAGCCTCACATTGTGTGCTTTCTCATGGCACCTGCTGCTTACATTTCCATCTGATACCGTGATTGGCTAAAACCAACCTTTGGCAGGCGGGCACTAGGTGTGGCTTCGCCTAATGAGCTCTAAAGTTCTGCTGAGTGTTCCTCCTTTCCCCAAACGGGTTTGATGGGAGCAGACCCAGATTGATTGATGTGCAGAACGGAGAGTGCTGCACATAATCAATCCGGCTTGCCAAGTTACCAGCTTGTGCTCGTAATATGTCCAAATGTGATCACGGTTCAAAGGCTATAAAGGCGCTCTATATTGCTCTCATGTGATGCTCAATTGAAGTAGAAAGTGCGACCAGGCAGCTAATTTTACTCTGAGAATAAAAGTGTGTGACTATGAGCGTGATAATTTCTCTGACTGACCTCCCCTTTGTCCTCCACACCACCAGGTTCTTAAACACACTGCTGGGGAGGTTAATTATGGCGGCCACGTGACGGATAACTGGGACAGACGATGTCTCCTCGCTCTGCTGGAAGACTTCTACTGTCCCGCCGTTCTTGGCGCTGATCACGTCTACTCTGGTGTCTACCGGCAAGTAGACTCGAATCTGGACATCAAGGTTAGTTCAACACAGAGTCATTGAATTGATAGCGTGCATTCAAAATTAGAATGTGAGGGCACCAGGTCGCATGCAAAACTACAAATGTTGCCCAGAGCTGGAAGGAGATGAGCCTGTAATAATGACAGTGAGAACAGCCACCTGAGCTCTAACACAGTATCCTAGTAAATTAAAGCAACAGTTCTGGTCATTCATTGCTTCAATTAAAAACGATCCTTCAAGACAAAGCAGCTCTGAAAGGTGCACTCTCATTTACATATCAAACAGTCACGGAGGGGAAGATCTGCCAGAAAAAGATCTCATCGTAAATTTCTAATGCTATGAGACACTCCACTTTGTGTGACCCTCTGATCCGTTCACACTAATAAATGATGTTTTCTCCTTTTTATCCACAAATCACAAACAAAGAGATATAAGAGGTGAGCCTGTCAGTAATGTTCTGTTTGCAATAACAACCTGACTGAGATCCTCTCATGTTACTTCTGACCCCAGGGCTATTTAGCATACATCCGAGGACTGCCTATCAATGATACACCTGAGATCTTCGGTCTCCATGACAATGCTAATATCCGGTCCGCCCAGAATGAGACCTTTGCCCTTTTGGACGCTCTAGTTTGTCTTGAGCCTCAAGTTGCTGCTAGATCTGCTGGAGACAAAACATTTCATGAGGTTCTGGCACAAACTGTCATCTATTCTTCTACCATTACTTGCAGTATTGTTGTGACAAATACGTAATATTTTACCTGTGTCCCCTTGGAGTTCAGACGGTGGAGGAGGTTGCGGTGGGCATTGTTGAGAAGCTCCCTCAGCCTTTCTGTCTTCAAGAGGTGACGGAAAAGTACCCCGTTCTGTATGAGCAGCCCTTACACGCAGTGCTAAGCCACGAGGTCATCAGGTGAGATCAGGCTGCACTACAGTGCTTTACAAAAACATTGAAAGCCCATGAACCTTTTCACTTTTTTGTCAAGGTACGACTACGATCGTGATTTTATGCGAGAGACCAAATTAAAGTAGTGTACAGTTATTAAGTGGCAGGAAAATGATACATGATTCTTGAAAGGTTCTTACAAATGGACATCTGAAAGGTGTCCTTTGTAAAACTCTTTCACTGCAATTACAGTCGCAGTTGTTGTCCATGTCAGCAAAACTGGACATTTTTGTCCATTTCTGCTGGCAAAATAGCTCCAACTCAGTAAGATTTGTCGTTCTTTTTATCTAAGCTGCTCCAGTGTAGTTTTGGCTGAATGACTATGGTTGTTGTTCAGAAGGGGAAACTCTGCCTCAGTCTCCAGTCTTGTTCAGCCCCTAACCTGTTTCCTCCAGGTTTGCTCTGTATTTAGCTCCGTCCATCTTCCCACCAAGTCGCAGAGCTTCCCTGTTCCTGCTGATGGAAATGATCCCCAACGCACCATTATTACCCCACAAGGATTGTGTATTCAGAGTGATCTGCAGTGTTGGTTTTCCAGCGCGCATAGTCTGTTGCACTTAGGCCGAAGAGCTTTAGTTCTGCCCACAGCCCCTTCCTCTCCACATTGCGGTGCCCACGACTTCGGTGGTTCTTAACCTTTGTCCTGTCTGTCTTCTTGCCACTGTTTCATAAGAGCCACGTTTGTGGAAGACACTCCAAAACTACCATGGGCCTCCTGGTAGCTTTTCTGTTTATTTCCCTCCTTCTCTGGCCTGTCAGTCGGTTTGAAAGTTGGTAGGCGTTTTTTAGAAGACGGATTGTACTGTGTTTTGTGAGATGTTCAAAGCTTGAGATGTTGTTTTGTGATTCTCATCCCTGCTTTAAACATCCATGCACTTTTCTCCGTGACCTGTCTGCCGTGCTCTTTGGTCTTCGTGGTCCTGTTTGTTCTCTAATGTTCTGTAACAAACCTCTGAAACCTTCACAGAAGCGCAGGATTTCTGTGAACAGATGGACTCTAAGGGCAGTTGGTTGTACTATATTTTATTTAGGGATAATAGGTTAATGGGGCCTAACTAAAAAATATTTGTTTAGTAAATGTTTTTCAATGCCATTTATCATTTTCCTTTTACTTCATAATTTTGCACCACTTTCTGTTGATTTCTAATAAAATTCATGAGAAAAAATGTGAAAAACTTCAAAGGTTGTAAATACTTTTGCAAATTGCTTTATAAGACACCATGCGCTACATTTCTCGGTCCAACCTCCAAAGCGGTACTTCACTTTGCTCTGCTGCTTTGAAGAAGAAAAAAACAGTGATCAAAACTTAATGTAACTCTTGTGCCCTTTTCCGTAAAATGTCCCTTATTTTAATCAGGATTACCAGCCTTACTGTGATTAGTTGAAATGAATTTGGACCACCATTGTTCTTTGTGCTGTGAAAGCCAAACTGAAACCGGTGAAAACTAGTAATAGCTCAATTTAAGACTACTTTAAAATTTTTAGCATTTACCAAATGGTTTATGCTCAGTTTAGCTTCCTTCTGTTGCCTCGGTGTGTTCAGAAAAGGTGGGATAGTGCGATGATCACACTAACTGTGTTTTATTCTTACCTGTGTTGTCTGTTAGATACAACAAATTGTTGGGGCTCATCTCTCAGAGTCTTGGTGAACTGATGAAGGCTCTGAAAGGTTCAGTTGTTATGTCATCAAAGATGGAGATAATGGCCCTCAGCTTGTTCAACAACACTGTGCCTGATACGTGGAAGGCCAAGGCAAGACAGAGAAGTGGAAATAACTGTTGGATTCCTTGATAATGTTTAATCTCTGTAAAGCCTTACTCTTCTGTCTATTATATGACTTTATCGATAGATCCATAGAAAATAATACCAGAGATTCAGAGACATACTATAGCCATCAATTTATGAATGAGTTGTCTTTAAAATTGGATTTCCAGATTTGTAAATTATTTCCTATTCTTTGTACAGCTGTAGAATTGTGAAATGCTGAATTGCTGACCTGTACATTTGAAAATGTTATTTAGATTCTCACAACACCAGATGACCTTTGGTGCTAAATCTGTCTTTTAATGAAAAGCCTCAGCGTTCCAGGAACACAGAGGACTACCCATTGATGGTATAACTTTTGACTCTCTGCAGGCCTACCTGTCTCTGAAGCCTCTGGCTTCTTGGGTGTCAGACCTTCTTCTGAGGGTCAGTTTCCTCCAAGGATGGATCTCCAAAGGCATTCCACCTGTTTTCTGGATTAGCGGGTTCTTTTTCCCACAGGCCTTTCTCACTGGAACCCTGCAGAATTATGCTCGTCGCCTCGGCACAGCCATCGAAACAGTGGGATTCGACTTGGAGGTCTTTAAGGCTGTTTTAACCATACTAGCTCAGTATATCCATCTAAAATTCCCATGACTGAAGTTTTAAGATGTAATTCTGTCCACTGCTCCCTTTGGAGCTACACTGAAATATTAGCTTGGAAAAATCTGGAATCTGATTTCAGGACTTTCTGGGTCTGGATAAGTATGGAAAGTTGAAAGAAAAGTTCTTTCTTTATTTATTTATTTATTTCCTTGTAGCTTTCTTTCTTTCCTTGTTTCTTTCTGTCTTTCTTTTTGTCAATCCATTCTTGTGGCAAATGGGCTTTCTTTATGCCACTCTTTTTGTCCTATTTCTTTTGTACTTTTTTCCTTGCATCCTTATTTCCTCCTTCCTTCCTTCCTTCCTTCCTTCCTTTCTTCATACCTTCTTTCCTTGTGTCCCACTGCTGACATTTTTGCCATATAATAATGTTTGGTGTTGTAAATCTTTCAATGAATTTAAATGACTGACAAATCCAGAAAGTCAAGCAAAGTGTGGAAGTTTTACGTGTAATAATGTGAAGGATTTTGTACTGTTCCATGATCCAGTTTCTTTCCCGTATCTTTTGTAACGCCTCCTCCCCCAGATGCTGGTAAAGCCTGTTTCAGAGATAACAGAAATACCTAACATAGGCTGCTACATCCACGGTCTATTCCTGGAAGGGGCTTGCTGGAATAACGAGACGGGTCGGCTCACAGAATCCAAGCCTATGGAGCTCCACACACAAATGCCCGTCATCTGGCTGATCCCCAAAGCCAACCGTAGACCTCCAACTTCTGTGGTCTACCTCTGTCCTGTTTACAAGACCC
The DNA here is from genome assembly GCA_037039145.1 of Fundulus diaphanus. NCBI lineage: Eukaryota > Metazoa > Chordata > Actinopteri > Cyprinodontiformes > Fundulidae > Fundulus > Fundulus diaphanus. Next base: position 40,058,781 of record CM073126.1, read on the forward strand.
TGCGTCGAGCTGGTCAGTACAGTGTAAAATGTTACACCCAGGTTTTAAACACTGTCACTTAATGTTGTGCCTGGCAGCTGAAGGTCTTACTCAATGGTTTGTATGCACCTCCTTCTAGTGCTTTTATTACTCATCCAAAATAGACTCAAGTTAGTGTCGAGTTTCATGAAGGCACTGAAAGTGCAGCTCTGCATTTTCCACCTAGAGCACGGAGCCCACACCTTCTGCTGTCTTGTTACTTTGCTCAGAGGCTAAATTAATATTTATACATTTACTGTACTACAGATCTTATAGACTGTGGAGAAAAAAGTATTTCATAGCATTTGACGTACCACGGACATTTGGCCAAAAGAAACATGAATTTAGATCTCCTAACACAGAGAGAATGGAAAATGTGAAATAATTTCAGTCTTCCTAGACTGGAATAAACTGCCTCTGTACAGACAGGCTCCAGCTGTCCATGTTTTTAAGTCTCGTTTAAAACCACATCAGTACCCATTGACTTTGAGACAGCATGACAGACACAGGGGGTGGGGGTAGGGGAATCCTTGTTTATCTTGTTCTTTTGTGCGTTGCCTTCACTTTTGTCCTTTCTGGGCAGCACTTTGGTCAACGTTGCATTTTTTTTTTTTAAATGTGCTATAGAAAAAAACTTGAACTTGTCCTGCAGAGCACTGGAATGCTTTAAAGTTGTGTCACACTGTAACCCCAAACTTCAGCATATTTTTGGCACGCAACTGTGAAGTGGGCAAGAAAAAAAAATGGCCTTAAAGTTTTTTTATTAAAGAAAAATCTGAAAATTGCATTTGTATTCAGCAGCCCTGCCTGTTTTTGGCTGTTTTGCTAAAGCCAAAAACAGCTCATTACATTACTGTGCTGAAAAGAAGGATAATCACAGTATAATACTGCCACCGCCATGTTTCTTTACTAAATAAGTCAATTCTGAATGTTTAAATTGATTGCACTGGAATTTATGCTTGAATGATAAAGGGCCTCAGTACAAATGCATGCCACACTTTTGCGATTTATATTTTTTAATTTCTAGAAAATTGGACAACATACACCATCTTCCTTCTACGACGCATGCATGTGTTATAGCTTATGGTGTTCCGTTTAAGAAATACAAATAAAATATACTGAAATTGGTGGTTGTGAAATCCTTTTGCAAGGCGCTGTGTGGGTAGCTGAACTGCTGTTTGTTCTTCCTTAGGGACCCAGTCTACCAGTGGCCTTTCCAACAATTATGTGACTGCCCTGGAGCTGCCCACAGACCAGTGTCCAAGACACTGGATCAAACGAGGGGTCGCCCTAATCTGTGCGCTGGATCACTGAACCCATGGGATGTTTTCTTCTTTGCCTTCATCACCAGGAAACAGCCCACAGCCATGATAGCTGCAGACTGCAGAATACACCTCATCTCAGCCAGATTCTTCTATAAAACTCAGCTTGTGTGATAAATTGTTCTTGTCCTGTAACTTGAATTGTTAACGTAGATCTTTTGAATGGCAATAAATAAATAAATAAATATCATCTTTACTGTTTGTGTTTTCTGTCTGGACTTTGAATCCCCGCCCCTTTCCGTCGGCACATGACGCAGAAAGCGCTTGATCGTGGATTTCCGTCCTGCGACTTTAAGACTGACTCGCAGGTCAGCGGAGAAACGCGACTTGGCGGAGGGGAGGGTGGCGCTTAAACAAACAGCGACAGCGGCTGGCTGGCCATGTGAACGTAAACTAGACCGGGAAAACGGAGATCACCGAGGGTCAACAGATGATCGTTTTCATGCAGATCCGATAGGATTTTAATGTTCGGGTTTACGTGGGAAGTGTTCGCTTAAGCCGCGAGGAGAGCGTCCCGGTCGGCAAAGCCTGTAGAAGAATTTTAAAAACAGGCGCGCAGTTGAAGGGAAACTATTAAAGACCGCTTTAATTACGACTCAATCACACATGAGCTCCGTCTCATGAGAGAAGACAGCGCGGATCTCTGAGCTGCCTTCCTGGAGGATCTGTCGTCCAGGTTAAGCAAATGTACGGTTAGAGTTGCTGGTTCGGAACCTCGCAGCTTTACGCGGTACGCGGTGTGGTGTCATCTGGTAACTTTGGTGATATCGCCTACCCAGAGTCGCTCCGAGTCGGTGTGATCATGCTTCAGAATGGTAACGGGAAGGAAGAACCGCAGCAGCCAGCGAAGACCGATGGATCCGAACCAGAGCCCCCGGCTGTCAGCCCAGAGGAGCCGCAGCCTGCGCCCCCAGCCGATGACAGGAAGGGCACGGACACCGGCTCCACACACTTCCTCATGCCCGTCTATCCCAAACTGGAGATAAAGCGCAACGCAGTGACTGATGAGTACAAGATTTCCAGTCAGGTTCTGGGCTTGGGGATCAACGGCAAGGTTCTGGAGTGCTTTAACAAGAAGACTGGAGAGAAGTGCGCTCTGAAGGTACCGAAGTCATCAGACACTTATCATGTGGTTTATTATAGAAACTAGATAAGACAGCTTGTTAAAACTGATTAAACGGGTTATTGTGCGATAAGGGCATTTTGGAAATTTGGTTGAGCAGATCTGAACCTTAATTTTGAACCAAAAGCAACTTACTAAAACAAATCTAACTTGCAATTGTTTGGAAAAAATATATATATTTTAACTATATTTGCTGTTCAGATGACAGTCCTGATCTGAAAGGCTCTGCTTAATTAAGGCTCTATTACATCTAAAAGTAGGCCTATCACAACACGATTTCGTAAAGTGTCACACAAGTCTTTCAAATACTTATAGGTCTATCTGAGATATTTTACATTTGTATACCTTTCACATCTTCACACAAACAGTTACAGAAAGGCTTGTCCTGTGTCTCTCTACTACTCTATGTCTAAGGAATGAGAAACCTGTTGAAGGATCAAGAACTTCACACAGTCAGACATACTCAAAGGAAAACGAGTAGCCCAGAACAACAATAAGCTATAAGTTACATTTGTTCACATTACAACCAAATAGCTTTACACAAAATATCTGAAAAGTGTGGTGTGCTTTTGTAATTGTGACCCCAGAATAAATTACAGCGCAACTGCCTGCCTTTAAAAAGTTTAAGAAATGAGACACCAATGGACTTTGCTAACTGGGTGCAGTTAGCAAAGTCCATTGGTGTCTCATTTCTTAAACTCTTCTTATAAAAACAACTGTTAGGAGACCACAGAGGTCTGTGAAAGAACATAACGGATACCTGAGAAGTTTAAAGCAGGGTGAGGTTGGGAAACTCCACCCCAGGCTTGGAATGTCTCACAGATCCTTGTCCAGTCAATCATCTGAACATGGAAAGCGTATGGCACAACTGTAAACCAAGCTGAGCCGACTCATTTTGGTTCCTTGGACAAGACATTGGTTTGACCAGCATCCCCCATCAACTGAGATGTTAATGCACAACAGGTGTATGTATTAAAGGTATAATATTCTGGCAAGTTATTTCAACTTAAACACTGTATGTCCTAGAGAAAACTTAAGTATCGATGGTTATACTCTGTATTCCTTGTATGAACTGCATCAAATATATCATACGGTACAACTTTTACAACAATAATAGACATGCGTAAGATAGCTTTTTATAAAATATAATGTTGCTATTCTTAAATAAAGTACATTTAAAAGGGTCAAATATGTGGCAAAACTAATTAGCTGTTTGGAAGATAGTTTAGGTTGTTTTCTGTTGGTATTGCAAGTTTAAAGGTTTAGCTATTTTAATGGCACACTAAAAATAGACTTTCACATCCTCGGTGTGGAAAAATGTGGTAAATATTTCCTGAGTGCATCTATCTAGGAGAGATGTAGATTAGATCTACTTGCTGAACAGTACAAGCAAAACATGCAGCTGCAGCAGACGAGACTGCTCGATGTGTTCAACTTAGGAATGTATCTAGTTCAGGTGATGGATTTATAATATACACAAGGTTGCACAGCACTTCTATAGTTGCACAGTAGCCACAGTAGCATTATTGGGCAACTTTCCTTTATTTTAAGTAAACTAGCCTAAGAAAATCCGACCCTCAGCTTACATTAACAGCAGCTCTACAACAAAGAGGGAGATGTTCCTACCCAACAACGTTTAGATCAGATCCTCACCAGCAGTAAAGGTATGGTCCAATATTTTAATCTGCAGCTATTTTCTGGAGAGCGTTTAAATGTGGGCAAAAAATAGTGTTCTAAACTAGTTCATTCAAAGTTCTGTTAACCTAATAACACTTCGATTGTGATAAATAAGTAAAGATCACAGATAAGCTGGAAGGTGAGAACCACAGAAAATGCTACCGCAATGTAGTGAAAGGGCTCTTTCTGAAGCTACGGATCAAATGCTAACTTCAGTTTGTAAAAACACCAGCTAACGCTTTTTAACCAAGGAAATGTTCGGAAGGGTAGTGTTCACTGTCGGACACGCTCCAATATATAATTAAGATAGTCTGAAGAGAAAACCTAATATTGAATTCATTTAAACATTTCCTTTTGTTTCATTGGCCGATTGTGACACATCGGTAGGAAGGTTCAGTTTTCAGCACGTGGACAGCAGTGGGAGTACCATCAATAAACGACAAACAGGTTGGGCGAAGAGGGCTTTAATTATTTTTTGTATCAAATCTTTTTTTTTTTTAAGATTTCCAACTGCATGATGCTAATGTTGATGCTATGAAACACTTGCTGTCATTCCCTACTGCTGGTCATATTTTATGTTAACTCACAGCAGTGAGAGATAACACCATTTCAACCTAGGAATCTCGAAGTTGGCTTAGCTTTGCAGGTTTCTGACAGGAATGTTTGTGAAAGCTGCTAGAGAAACAGTCTAGGGGCCCATGGAAACTATTAGTCTCCCAAAAAAAAAGCCCTTTACGAAAGAGTGAAAGCAAGAAGTAAGACTCTGTTAAGAGAAAGCCAGAAGTCATGTTTGCACTTTACCAGAAACCATGTACAGTTTGGGACACAGTAAACATGTGGTTGAAGGTGCTCCTCAGATAAGACCTAACTGGAACTATGTGGCCTACATGCAAGAAGATCAACGCTGCGCATCACCATGAGGAAACTGGTCAGAGGTCATGTGAAGATGGATGAAGCTAAATATACCTGTTAGAGGCTGCGGAAGACTCAAGACTGGGGAGGAGATGCATCTTCCTGCAGGACAGAAACCCTAAACATGCAGTCTGAGCTACATGATTTAGAGCCAAGCATATCCATATGTTAGAGTGGCACAGACATAAATACAATTGATCATCTGTGGCAAGATGTCAGAAATGCTCTCCGTCCAATCAGGCTAGGATCAGGCTATGCTGTAAAGAGGCATGGGCAAAAAAACTCAGATGTGCAAAGGTAACACCCCAAAGACACAGAGAGAGGAGTTTATGCAAAGTATTGACTCAAATGCATGCCAAATCTTTGTGATCTTCATTTGGAAAATATTGAGAAGTGCGTAACATTTTTCTTCCAATTGACAGCCATCCACAACCTGATGTTCGTTGTTGTAACGTCACTGAATATAAACAGTTCAAGACGTTTGACGAACTTTGCAAGGTGCTGCGGGTCGCTCGTGTTCACCGCTCACTTACCTCTCACCTGTCGCCACAGCGTCGCAGGCTCAGAGATGTGCAGGCTCATGGTCACCCTGTCTGCATCTGAGTGACCAACACCAGGCAGCAGGAACGTGACGCTACCAGAGTTGGGTAATCCAAACGCTTAGAAATTCAGAAAAAGATGACATCAAATATAGCAGAGATTAATACACAACCAAAAGATGACAAACAAAAGGAATGGTAGAGTTAATATTGTGTTCAAGTGTCAGAAAAAATTTACCCCCCATTGGAACGGCCGTGGAGGGAAAGATGAAATGCACGTTGCCTAAGACCTCGATGCTACAAGGTGAGGGATCTCCCACTGATACAGTGAGCGCTTCACCAGAGACGTTATCAAGGTTAAACGGTGATGTGTAATTCTTTGAATTCTTGTCTCATGGTGTAACAGCCGCATGATTCACAGATTTGAGCTTTCGCCACTTAACCCCACGCAGGGTCATTGTGACACAAAGGGTGGGAAAACACCACAAAACCGTCCAGTTCTCACAACTCGCACACCCACAGAAAACGAGGAGGAGAAAAACACTCCTCTAATGCACATCTCCCTCTGCCCTGTGTGGTTTGGCTTTGTCTGGGAGCCAGACGGTCCTCATATTTCATTGGCTCTGATGGATCGCATAGGCCCCCTTTCTGGTCAGACCTATATTCAACCAGATCTCAGCCCCCCTAGCAAACACACACACTCACTCTTTTACCAGCTGTAATATTGAGGCAAGTCACTCAGAGCTGTGTCACATGTTTCATCGCGCTCATTGGTCAAATCTCCATCCTAGTACGCTCATATGTAGGGCTGGACGATAATACAATAACATTATATATCAATCAATAGACGTATATCGATAATAGAAAAACAATTGTCCTTCCTTTTGCATTCTAGTCATGTAGGGTAATACTACAGTCGCTACGTCCTCCCAGCCAATCACAAACGCAGACCCAGAAACACTGTCACTAAGCTCCGCCCCTTCGAAGAGTTCAGAGAGTACACGTTCTTTTTTTCTTTTTTAAAAACTTGCCTTTTTGGTTAAAGTTGGTTGAATAAAGGGTTGAGTTTGAACTCAGTGTTTGTGGGTTGCTTCTCTAAAAATAGGTAATGAAGCAACAGCATAAAATGGCCAGGGCTGCACTTAAAATATCTGTTTTGAATTTGTTGACAATTATCGATATCCATTTGATTTCGATTTTATCAATATGATTTTTTTCTATATCGTCCAGCCCTACTCATATGCACATTGGTCTGCACCCACCAACACCTAATGGAAGTGTTAAAAAATACAAATAAAAAAAACGTACACATGCAAGATATTTTCAAGCTATGGCAATGCAATAACTTCACTTTTCCAAGAAAACCTGTCTTAAATGTTATTTTTACCTTCAAGCAAATTGAATTGGGGTAGTAATGATCGACGGTTGAATGTGGAGGGGATTTGAAGGAGCTGTCCTTCTGGGTTTTAAATTAAGAGTTGCTTTGAGCCCTAAATGTTATAGATGGATATGGGTTTAATCTACTTTTCAGCGGAGCTGGCCAGGAGCCAGCCCTTTTCATGTAATTCAGTTACCATCATCTTTTAACTCAGATTTGTCTCACTTAGAGACAAGACAAAGGGTTCCTTGAGCTGCTTGGATGGCTTTTATGCACCACCATTACCGCCACATCGGTAGAAGCACAAATAGCCTTAAATTATTTGAGTTTTCAGCTTTCGATCATTAGTGAAAACATTCATATAATGTATTTGGGTGTGTTTATGGCTGTGGTACAAATGATATACAAAATACCTAGGATTTTATGTCTTGTATCCTCTCCATTAACTGGTCCTGTCTAACAAGTTAACCAGTCTCCCAGGTTTAGGGATAAGGGTCATCATGGCTGAATGCATCAGTTAACCGTGACGGCTTACAGTGTTGATAGTATCTGTTGTTTAAGGTGAATTATTCCTGCCTTTAGCTGAGGGAAAACACAGAGATGGATGTTATTCACTAATGGCGCTGTTTAAACCGACTTTGGGAATTTTACGTCTTCCTTGAACTTTTTTCAGAACCCAAAACTTCAATGTAATTCCCTGTGATTTTATCTGATAGGCCAGCACAGAGTACTGCATGGATGTGAAAGAGAAAGGAAATGCACATACAGTGCATGGTGGTCAAAATGTTTAGCAAGTAAAAATCTAACAAAAAAGGTGTATAGTTTTATTCAGCCCACTTTACTCCCATATCCCCAAATAAAACACCTTTTACTACATTTTCAACTGAAAGTACCTTCAGGGATTGTCTCTACAAACTTTGCACATCTACGGACTGAACTGTTTGCCCTTTCTTCTTTGCAAAACTATCTCAACCTCAGTCGGACTGGATGGAAAGTGTCTTGTAAAGATCAATTTTCAAGTCTTTTTTCCGGATTCCCAACTAGATTAAGAGCTGGACTTTGACTAGGCCATTCTAAGACACGAGTGTGCTTTGATCAATACCATTTCATGTTAGGTGTTGTTGTCTTTTGGAAGGTGAACCTCCAACACATACAGGGATAATCTACAGCCTCTGACGGGTTTTCTTCCAGCATTGATGCATCTGGGCATGGCTTGAGGCAAACAGTAAGCAGGACTTGTTCGCCTTCTTTCTACTATCTGTGGCTTTTGTGGCTCTTCCTTAAAGGCCAGATTAGCAGATTGTGAAACGAAAAGTTGTCTTTTTGACCGATTCTTCCACCTGATATGTGGATTCCAGAGTTATCACAGGCCCCTTGGCGCTTTCTCTGATCGATGCTCCCCTTGTCCGATCTGTCAGTCAAGACTGACAGCCATGCTTAGTTAGGTTTGCCGTTTTAAATAATGGCTCGACCAGTGCTCCACACGATGTTCAGAGTGTTTACAACCTAACTCTGGTTTTAACATCTCCACAACTTTCTCCCTGAGCTGTCCGCTGTGTTCCTTTGTTGTCATGATGCTGTTTTCTTTGACCAATTGTCTCCCACAAGAGATTAAAGCACTCTTGTTTACTAATTATGTGATTTCTGAAGGCTTTATTTAGGGGGTTTAGAGTAAAAAGGGGGGTGAATACAGACACACTTCAGATCTGAGAATTCGAGACAGGAATTTTGCAAACCATGTATCATTTTCTTTCCACTCCACAATTACACACGTGTTTGTGTTGGTCCATCGCACACATCACAAGAAGCTACCTGGAAGTTCTTGGCTGGTTGGGGAATGAAAACCTTTGGATATGGGCTGTACAAAACTTTGTCAATGGTTCGACTTTTTTGTTTTTGCTAAATCAACCCTAGATTGGATGTTTTTAACCCGCGCTGGGTCACTTTGTTGTTCATTTTATGAGTGCTGCTTTATTGGTAAAAGGCTGTAAAGATAAACCATAGCTTTATGACGCCGTACACCACAGGCTCTTTGAAACGCAGAGCAAACATCTGAGTGGAAGTGTGTGTATGCCTGTAATTAAGGTTCTGTGAGACGTGCTGTGCGATTAGAATAAGGGAGTGATCAGTGTGAGTTAGGCCTCTCCCGACACCAACGGATGGCTTTAAGTGCCGGGGCATTTATAATTGGTTTACGTGTCCACCTGCTCACTTAAGACCAAAGTCCATCACAAGACCAGCTGCCTCATTCTCAGTGTTTCCCCCCCCGCCCACCCCGCATCAACCCCCTTTAGTGGTGTGTTTAATTCAGTTTTATCTTCCCTCCCACCATTCTCTTTTTATATCCAGGAAATTAAGGTAACCCTGATTGCAAATTGCCTGCTTAGATAGAGGTCATAAAGGCATAAAAAGCACAGTTAAAAACAAACCTGCCCACGGGTTAAATAAAACCTTGAGTGGGTGAAGCTAAAAAAAAAAAGGAGAAATTTAGAGTGTTAGGTCGGACATTAGGTAAGTGGAAATCTTCAACTTCTTCTTTCAAGACTCTGCCCTGCCCCGCTCTGAACTCTTCACTTCCTCTTCAGTGTTAGCCAGCTGAAACATAGCGTTACACGAGCAGGCTGGTGTTTGTGACATTTTGGAGTTTCCAGGAAGCCTCGTTTTACAGTTGCCTGCTGAATGTGAAAGTCCTAAAACTGTCGTTTCAGATGCAGAGTTTTTTTTTGATTCTTTAGGGGAGAGGCATTTTGCTGTTTTCATAGCGATAGAGAAGTGAAGACACGACAGAGAATACAGAACAAAGAACCCTCCGGAGACATGCAGTAACGAGATAACTGAGGCAGGGACTCACTGCTGGCAGGGTCCGCGCTCATGCGCTCCGGGGTCACCTCAACATTTTGACGCTCTCTAAGTCAGCTGTAACGCAGCACAGATTTATGGTGTGTGTCTGCCATGTGCGACTGAGTCAAGCTGTTGAGTGTGTTATGAACTCCAGTTTCCTTGGCCCTGTGCATCCCTCCGTCACTGCTGCGTCCAAAAATACACTCTGACCGTATGCAAGTGTCAAAGTCAAACACCTGCTGCGTGCATCTATATGTGTGCTTAACTGAGAGCGACCATGTCCTGCATCAGCATGTGGCCAACACGTCCCACCATCTGAGCAGCTACCCTCAGCTCACAGGAAGTACAGGTGTGTGCAGCGTTCAAAAATAAGAAAAAAAAAAAAACAATAGTTGCCAAAGCCCTTATTTCTAGGCTGCCTTCTTATGTGTTTCTTTTGCAGCTGACATTAGGAAATATATTGAGACATTTGATTGCACTACCACTCCCCTTCACCCCCCGCCCACACACACACACACACACACACACACACACTTTAATAAAAAAAATTTTGTTAGCTGCATGCATGTTAGCAAAAACAGTAGATTAACATTAATCTAAAAGAAAATATAAAGGTGAGATGAAACACACACACAGCAAGCCAACCTCACGCTAGCAGCGAGTGTTCACTGTTCACCTGTGTCACTATTTTAGGAAGTCCCGGTTTGAAACCACAAACGGTCTTGGACCTTTTCTGTGTTTTAGTTGGGTCTTTAGGACCTTGTGTTTTTATATGTACAATCTTGGAAACTTTTTATTCAGCCATTTTGTCTTGAGTTAGGCTGTAGTAACAGATAGGAAATGTAAAGTTTAATTCACTAAGTGATAGGTCAACCACAGTAAGGAGTTTGTCTATCTGTGCATTGATTAGCATTATTACCTCTCGTTCTTGTGACGTTATAGGTCTCGATTACAAACTCTTGCAACTGTAACTTCAATTTAAAGCAGAACTAAATAACTTTCCACGTCTGATTTGCTTCCTATGCAGTGAAATTTGTAATCCTCTTTACACCTTTTCTTTTTCAGTTGTGTTTTGAATGTGAATTTATAAGGAAAATATTTATTTTATGAAGGTAGAGTCAGCGATTTTTCCTGAAGTTTCCTCTAATCCCTTTTTGAATACTGCGCATGCGCAAGACCGTCTTACCTGCTCTTCTGCTCCTCAGGGGGATCACATGAAACGAAAATCTCTGGTCTTATTTCTTTCTATTAAGGCCTTCCTGTTTTTCTCATAAAAACGTTTTTCTCATAATGCGTGGCTTGCTCTTTGCGACTCTCAGCCATATTCAAAGTATATGGTGAGAGCAGTGGAGCTACAATGAATGGCTAATATCGTAGCTAACCGCTAAGCTAACCGGATACATAAACCCAAGGAGTGAGCATGCACAGCCAGCAAGCGGAAACTAATGAGGAACGAGCATGCACACTTTCACTACGTGATCGCGTCAGAATGATTGGCATGTGGGACAACCAGTAGATAAGGTGATACCCCCAGAACTTAAGGGACAGAGGGGGATGAGAGCAGGACCAAAACTGACCAATCCCTGCCATTCGGACCGAACGGCAGGGATTGGTCAGGGTTTTTACAGGTCTTCAGCTTTCATAGAGATCAAATTTTTTAACCTCCTTTTTCTGAATACATAATGTATTTACTACTGTCAGGATGGAAGGACGATTTACCTAGTATAACAAAAAAGTATTTCTATAGCTTTAAGGAAGAGAAATTCATAGGAAATGTCTGAGAGCAGTAGCTCGGAGACCTAGCAAACCAGAATCCTGGCAATACATTTAAAAGCACTATAGGGTGAGCCAGTAATTCACCAGAAATAGTGACAGCTCATTTTGACAAAAAAAGCTAAATATAAAGAACTACTACATTCTTGGCAGCTTTTAAATAATTAGAATTAGGGGTTGTAATTTCTGCTCTGATTCATAAAAGCAATGTTACTCTGATCTGTCTACAGAGCTCTCCTTTCTCACAACCTGTGATACAGAGTAGTTTTTAATTGGGGAGCCACATAGCAGCTTAGAGATTAACTACACTAGTCACTAGTCAAAATTGCAATGACGCCATCTGTCACGCCAATAAAATTTAATCCATTCAGTCCACAGTTAAGTCACATCCTTTGGCCCTAAAATGTCACAGCAAGCTAATCCTTGCCTATAATAATATACAATCCTTGGGAACATGGAGTGGTGAAGTTAAACCAAATCCATTTTGACATCTGGACCCACGGAAATAAGCAATCAAACAGATAAAAAAATATCTTTTTCAGTTTTTTGACAGAACTAAACCATTTTCTATTCCGTGTCTGTTGACCTTACAGATTCTCTACGACAGTCCCAAGGCAAGACGAGAGGTGGAGTTACACTGGCGAGTCTCAGGAGGGCCGTACATCGTTCGCATCCTGAGCCTGTATGAGAACATGCACCACGGGAAGAAGTGCCTGCTCATCATCATGGAGTGGTAGGACGACTAGATAGTTTACTAGAAAGTTAGGTCATGTTTGAACTCACACAGCAACAGCTCTAATATTTGTAAAAGATAAATAAATAAATAAAGATTCAATAGTTAGTTTTTTTTTAAAATGCTACAACTTTTTGAAAAGGTATTTCCCCCATTATAGACTCTGCGTTTGCAGTTTTGTCACACTTTGTTTCAGATAAACTAAATTTTTGTCAGACAAAACTAACCTGGAGAAACACAAAATCCACTTTTCAAATGATGATTTCATTTATAAAGGTCAAAAACCTGTCAAAACTGTCCTGGCTCTTTGTGAGAAATAAAAAGTGGAGATAATGTTATATCAGAATGGTACTATCTACTGAAAGGTCTGTTTGTCAGTGCGCTGAGGATAAGGATTTTATAATAATGTTTTGGATTTATACAAAGATAGAAAGATGGGATTAGTTTTGTAATCTCAGCAAACCTTGGGTGGAACACATTGTAACTAATTTAAGCGTTAAAACGGGAACAGAGTTCACAACACGTCATGTTCATGTTTCTGACAGTAGTAGAGTCCCAGGCTGCTGCTCTTATATTTTTACACTGAGTTTATGTACAGGTCCTGTTTTAACAGCAAGGCAAAAGTTCAAGTGATTATCTTTCCAGATGTGAGGACTATTACCTTTGATTCAGTCAGGACATTTACTCAGAGATAAGACTTCATTTAGTGCTTCAGGCATGCTCTTATATCGTCACATAGATGACATAAGGAGAGTTTTGTGTGTGGAAGCTGTGAGAAAGGATGCGCTCTTTATCTATGTGTTTGGTACTCATCCCAGCTAAAGGCACAGGGAAAGTGAAGAAGTTGGCTGATGGTGAGACTTGGAAGGGATTCCAGCTGGGGTTTGATTCATATCAAAATTAATGTAACAATGACCCCAAAGAAATTACTGTACGGCATTTTTTGTTTCTGCTTTCACACACACGTCACCTTAAACTCTGGACTATTCGTTGATTGTAAGCGGAAAACCAATATTACACAGAAAAGAGGCGAGACCACAGCCATTTCCCCTTCACTCTAAGGAAATGACAGTTTCTGTTCTAGGGAATTTTACACAGTGACTGATTATTATCATCACATTTATTTACACTGCAGATCAAAATAGTGGAGTCACTGGCTTTTTGTGAAACAGTTGAAGAGTCTGCTTAATGCTGTTACAGGATTGATTTAAATGTGCATGGGTGAATGCTTATCAGTGCAAATACTATTTACACTGTCATTTCTTGACCTTTAACCCCTGACTAACACCCTCTGGCTCTAACAGGATCATCTCTGTTTAGATATGGTCTCTAGTCAAAAATACAGGTTTACCTGTATGTTCAAGAGCAAACTAAGTCATTAGGAAAACGTTTAACATGCTTATTAAATTACTATTTATGTTAGCCATAAAGCAGTGTGGAAAACTGTTAAGAAAAGGGACCTCTGCATGGTAAAAAGTATGGAAGAAATCCAAACTTCATAATCTAGTAAATCCATTTGTGTGTATGGATACAAGCTTCTGATTCTTGGGTATTTTATCCATGAGCTTAGGGGTGGACAAAATTCAACATCAATATACATCGCAATATAATTTTATTCAATAACAGAAATATGACATTTCTGATATTTCAGTATACATTACAGTCTATGATTACAGCATTTGTCAGACTGATGGCCTGGTTATATTTTTTAAAGCAAAAATTTCAAAAATGTTATATTAGAGGAGTTTTATAAACATGGTAAAATAATTGTCATAAGTTTGTACAGGCATCTGTTGTGGGCATTCTTGGCAGTCTTTCTGAGGCTTTTATTTTGTTTATATCAATATCGTAACTATATCATATCGACCAAAATTAAGAAATATTGTGATGTAAGTTTTAGCCGTATCGTGCTGTATATTCAGGACATCAATTTGTCTTTAGCGGATTAGTCTCCAGTTTCTTTAAAGCTTTGGCCAGCAAATTTTAGCTGATTCAGATTAGCTATTAGCTTTCCTGTTGAGCGCAGTCAATAATTGTTTATATTAGAAGGAGAGACAATGCTCACTGTTAAACAAGGTTTTACTAATCTTTAAACAAAGAGACAAAATGATCACAGAGTTGGCATTTTAAACAGTTTTTAGCATCTTATTTTTTTGAATAGTGCAAGCTAGCATTGTAGGTCCTTACCTTAACTTCATGACATATAGACGTGGAAAGCGGCAAACTTCGCTGTTCTTTTTTTCCGCCTTCCTGTTATCACTGTTATGTCTTGCTCTCTCTATGCCTAGATGAACAGCAGACACGTCTTTACATGCTGAATAAAACATAGCTTTACAGTTTCCAAAGACTAATATTTCTGTGCCTCCTCTGAGTTTAATTTCAACTCCTCACTGATACTGAAAATAGCAAACTTGAAGTCTTTTTCCTCAGTAACAGCCCTCACATCAAAGAGAGTTATTGATATAAGATTGTCGTTGTGCCTAAGTCTGGTGCATTCCCTGAATAGAACAAAATATATATTTTGGTGTTTCTGGTCACCTGTCAGCAGTCAAGCTAAAAATGGTCTGATTCCTGTCAAACTTCCAATTTGTCTACAGCCATTCTGTCTCTGAGCCGCCGCCATTTCAGTAAAAACATCAGCATTTAAAGAGGCAGTGTGTAAGATTTACTCCCATGTAGTGGTGCACTAAATAATTTACAAACGACCAAGAAGCACTTCTCTTTTGCCTCGGTGTTAATAACTACTACCGAAGCTGCGGCGTGTCATAATTGTGACAATGTACGGTCAAAATATGGCTGAAAGAAGTGTACGGTCTCCTGCTGGTATGACTTCTGTGAAGAATAACAGCTCATCCAGTGTTGGTAGTACTAGTTACTGGACCTCATGGCAAAATAAACTTCACTGTTATATTGAATTAACTTACCTGTCCAGCAGAGAGCCTGCAACCTCCGCATCCATTTTGAAGCCCCGCTCCCTCATGAATTGTTTACACTCCACTTGGTAAAAGCTATCCTGATATAGACTCTCGTTTTCTCCCGGTTATTACTTTTTTTTCCCTTTCTTGGTTACTTTTCTTGATTATTTACTCTGTCATCTTTCCTTGTTTTATACTCCTCTACTGACAACACGTGTTCGTACACAAGTAAAACACGTGAGGCTAACAAGTTTGTCCCCTTTCGGCTACTATAATCAAAAATGGCGACGCAACATGGAGTCTTTCACTGGGTGCACCGCCACCTACGTATTCATAAACTACTCATTCTAAGCCATGAGAATGTTTTCATTTTTGATGTGATTGTTATTAGACTTTGGCAGAATATACATTTATGAAAGCAATACTTGATTTTTGCTCATTAAAAGCCAAAATAGTTACACGCTGTCCCTTTAAACAGCAACAGCTTTACCATTAGATTGTGTCCTTCCCAATTGATCTTTTTGCTCACTGTGATAGACTGGTTACTCGTTTCGATAGCCGCTGAGTAGCGAGGCAGTTATATTTGACAGAATACGTTGCTTGCTGATGGCGATTTGATGTAAACATTTCAAAGCAGGTGGAGTGACAGCAATGTAGCGTATCACCACTGGGTTTTGGAACATCAACTACTCTAAACTATAAACCGGGTTTCATAGCAGCAGCTAACGGCAGAGTCCCTGCTGCTTCCTCATATGAACTGGGGTTCAAGGGAGGACGGCCGTGCGGTCTACTGCAGATAGTGGACCAAACACATTCACAGTCACATTTCTCCTTCACCTATCTGCTCATCTGTGAACCACAAAAAGTACACTCTTACTTAATGCATGCGCATCCATTTGAGCGATGAGAACTGATGTGTTTTGCTCAAAACAGAAGAGAGTTTCAGGTATCAGTCACTGGGTACGAACCTCGAACTGAACTTGAATAATTTTTATTGTTTCCAAATGTTGTTTTGAATCTGACAAATTTGCCCTGGATGAATTAATACTTTGTAATGTCAGCTTTCACTGCAATTACAGCTGCTAGCCCTAGCGAACACATACCCCATGTGTTCGCTAGACTTTTTTTGCCTTATTTTTCTAAACTAGAAAACTAAACTAAACTGTTCAAGTTCAGTCATATTGGAGAGAATGTATCTGGGAATAATAATTTTTAAAGTATTTCACAGATTATTGATTTGATTTAGGTCTGGCCTTAACTCGGCCATTCTAACACATGGATATGCTTTAATCTAAATCATTTTAATGTAGCTCTGGCTGTATGTTTAGTTTCAAACCCTTTGGAGCCTCTAACAGGTTTTCTTTCTGGATTGCCCTGAAGCTCATTCCATCTTCCCATCAATTCTAGCAGGAACAGGCAAGCTGCTCAAAGTCCTGCATTCTCATCCCTGCAGCATAATGCTGCTACCACCATGTTAAACAGTTCAGATTTAATACTGTACATCCCAAAGATGTACTACTTTGTGACGGTCGGCCACTTGAAATCCCAGTAAAATACTAATATAATTTTAGAGAACACCCATTGTTGCTTTGTTGATACCTGACACAGCAAAACAACTGCTGCTAATATATTTGAGAAATGTGAAGGCCACGGACATCACCCTATCACAGAGTAATGCTCTTTATCCCAGAGTATGAGAGCAAATAAACATTTTTTACCATTCTCTTGGAAGTCCAGAGGACACCAGACCCTGCTTGAATGGTTTTCGAAATATGGCGAGAGCTCAAATATGTATACAGTGCAACAGCGTTTTCTGACATGTGTTTTAACTCCAACACCAAAGTCCTACTTTTCCTTAAGAAAGCAGAGGTGGCTTCCTTCAAACACTGACTGGAGAGATATAGCTTCATACTGAAGACTTTCACAAAACATGGCTTTCTGGGCAGAGATACCAACTGAGACCAAAGGAGGAATGCATTCCTGAAGAGGAACGAAGGGCTCAGGAAAAGGATAACTAAAAGGGGAGGGTAGTGTGTACCAAGTCTTATGTGTCCTCCTCGGACCTGAACTTTCACCACAGTTTCCAGTCGTATGCAGCATCTGAGAGTTTTTCTTTCAGGATTGCCCTGAGTTTAGCTCCATCCATCCTGATCAGCTACCCTGTCGCTGCTGGTGCTTCCGCCACCGCCATGTTTCACTCTGGGGATGTTGTGCTCAAGGTGACCTCCAGTGTTAGTTAGTAAACAAACACTGTATTGAGCTTATTTGGGGTATTTTTCCTTTCTGTCAAAAACACAAATCATCCATCACAAGTACACATAAGAACAATCAATAAAGATGATTAAAGCAGGAAGAGCATGAAGCTTATATGCTCAACACAACGTTTGCAGTATTTAACTAGGTACCTTTAATATTAAAGAAATTACAACATAAAACGAATAAAAAGAAGAAGCGAAAGAAACATTTTTTGACCTTCGTTTATCGTTTTATTCGTTTATTTAACCATGTAACTTGTTAAAATACTATATTTTGTGACATTTGCTTTTGAAGAAGAAATGGTAAATTACATGTTTTCATCTCTATGCTAACATTATTCCACAACTGAGCTCCAAAAACAGACAAGCATCTCCTTTTTAACACTTTCAATTCAATTCAATTCAGTTTTATTTATATAGCGCCAATTCATGAAACATGTCATCTCACGGCACTTTACAAAGTCAAATTCAATCATATTATACAGATTGGGTCAGATTATACAGATTGGTCAAAAATTTCCTATATAAGGGAACCAGTTGATTGCATCAAAGTCCCGACAAGCAGCATTCACTCCTGGAGAAGCGTAGAGCCACATGGAGAGTCGTCTGCATTGTCCATGGCTTTGGAGCAATCCCTCATACTGAGCAAGCATGAAGCGACAGCGGAAAGAAAAACTCCCCATTAACGGGAAGGAAAACCTCCGGCAGAACCGGGCTCAGTATGAACGGTCATCTGCCTCGACCGACTGGGGGTTACAGAAGACAGAGCAGATACACAACAAGACAGACAAAAAGCACAGAAGCACACACTGATCCAGTAATCTGTTCTACATTAGATGGTAATAGTCGGTGATCTGTCTTCCCTGGATGATTTCACAGCTAACAGAACGCCAGACCAGGTGTACCTACTATGAAGAAGACAGAGAGAGAACAAAAAGTTAAAAGCTGAAATGGCAACAGTCATTTCAATGTAATGCAATGCAAAACTGGAGAACAGTAGACTGGAGAACAGTAGAAATCAGTAGAGTGAGAAAAATAGGCCCTGATGTCCTCCAGTAGCCTAAGCCTATAGCAGCATAACTATAGAGGTAGCTCAGGGTAACATGAGCCACTCTAACTATAAGCTTTGTCAAAAAGGAAAGTTTTAAGATTAGTCTTAAAAGTAGACAGGGTGTCTGCCTCACGGACCAAAACTGGGAGTTGGTTCCACAGGAGAGGAGCCTGATAGCTAAAGGATCTGCCTCCCATTCTACTTTTAGAGATTCTAGGAACCACCAGCAGACCTGCAGTCTGAGAGCGAAGTGCTCTGTTAGGAACATACGGGGTAATCAGAGCTCTGATATATGATGGAGCTTGATTATTAAGGGCTTTATACGTTAGAAGAAGAATTTTAAATTCTATTCTTGATTTAACAGGAAGCCAATGAAGGGAAGCTAAAATTGGAGAAATATGATCCCTCTTGTTGATTTTCATCAGAACTCTTGCTGCAGCATTTTGGATCAGCTGAAGACTTTGAACTGCATTTTGTGGACTTCCTGATAGTAAAGAATTACAATAGTCCAGCCTTGAAGTAACAAATGCATGGACTAGTTTTTCAGCATCACCTCTGGACAGAATGTTTCTAAGTTTGGCGATATTCCTGAGGTGAAAAAAGGAAACTCTGGCAACCTGTTTAATATGGGATTTAAATTACATGTCTTGGTTGAAAATAACACCAAGATGTTTTACATTATTACCAGAGGCCAAATTACTGCCATCCAGATTAAGTGATTGATTAAGAAGTTTATTTTTTGAGGACTCTGGTCCAAAGATTACAACTTCTGTCTTGTCAGAATTTAAGTGCAGGAAATTTAAAGTCAGCCAGCTTTTGATGTCATCAAGACATGACTGCAGTCAAAGTAATTGATTGGATTCATCAGGATTTATTGATAAATATAGCTGAGTGTCATCAGCATAACAGTGGAAATTAATCCCATGCTGTCTGATAATTTTGCCAATCGGAAGCATATATATATAGTAAAGAGAATTGGTCCAAGGACTGAACCCTGTGGTACTCCACAAGTGACCCTAGAGTTTGAAGAAGATTATTAACATGAACAAACTGGAATCTGTCCGACAGATAAGATTTAAACCAGTTTAATGCTTTCCCCTTAATCCCTACAGTATTCTTAAGATTTTGTAGGAGAATATTGTGATCAACTGTATCAAATGCAGCACTGAGATCTAACAGGACAAGTATAGACACAAGTCCATTATCTGAGGCCATGAGAATATCATTGGTGACCTTCACCAGAGCCGTTTCAGTGCTATGATGAGCTCTGAAGCCTGACTGAAACTCCTCAAGTAGGTCATTACTTTGTAAATGTTCACAACATTGATTAACAACTACTTTCTCAAGCATTTTAGATAAGAAAAGAAGATTAGATATAGGTCTGTAGTTTACTAGCTCATCTTGATCAAGAGATGGTTTCTTAAGTAAAGGTTTAATAACAGCTACTTTAAAAGCCTGTGGTACATATCCATTTACTAAGGATAGATTAATCATGTCTAAAATAGTGCCACTGATCAAAGTGAATATCTCTTTAAACAACTTGGTTGGGATTGGGTCTAACATACAGATAGAAGGTTTAGATGAAGCTAGAATTTTAGATAGCTCAGAAAGCTCTACTGCTTCTAAACAGTTCAAACACTGCGCAGGTTCTAAAGATTCCTCCAACGCTGCCTAACTTATTAAGGACGAGGTAATCATGTTTGGGAGGATGCCAATTATTTTATTTTTAATGGAATCAATTTTATTTATGAAGAATCCCATAAAATCATTACTGCTAAGAGCTAAGGGAATGGATGTGTAAATTTGGCAACTGCACTGAAGAGAAATCTAGGATTATTTTTGTTCTCCTCAATTAATGATGAAAGATATGCTGCTCTAACTCTGCGAAGGGTCTCGTTATACAACAATAGACTGTCCCTCCAGATTAGGTAGGATTCCTCTTGGTGTGTAGAGCGCCATTTTCTCTCCAATTTCCTAACATTGTGCTTCAAGGAATGCAGCTCTGAATTAAACCAGGGAGCCACCTTCTTTTTCAAGGGAGCTACATTGTCTAATGCAGAACGCAATGAAGAAGTCATACCGTTAACAAAGACATCTATTTGTGAATGGGAAGAAACAACATTGCTGCTATCTGCAGGGTATTTCTGAAATACTGACGATATTAAGAGGGAGTCTTTAAAGTTTGATGCAGCATTGTCCGATAAAGATCTACTATAATGGAACCCTCTTTCGGGGGTGGAGAACTCAGTTAGATTAAACTCAAATGTTAATAAAAATTGATCAGATAGGACAGGGTTGTGAGGAAATACTGTTAATTCTTCCCAATCAATGCCATATGTCAGCACAAGGTCTAAAGTATGGAGCCAAGAGTGTGTCGGTTTATGCACATTTTGAGCAAAACTAATTGAATCTAGGATAGTTTTAAAGCAGGGGTGTCAAACTCATTTTGGACTAGGGGCTGCATTCAGCTTAATCTGATCTCAAGGGGGGCACACAAGTAAACTCATTGCAAGATTAAATAGAACTAATGAAAGTGGGCTTGCTGTTTTTTATACTAAACAAATTTCCCTTTTACAAAACATAAAGAATAACCTCAGATTTTAAGAAAAGTATTTGCAATTTCAACAATACTTTTACTCAGTTAAACATTTATTTAAGTGCATTATGCATAGGAACTGGTCACAGTGATTGTAAGATGTTGAAAAACATTTATGCACAGTTTTTGGGACTTAAAAACACCGTCCTGCATGACAAAATACATCAAACAGATAAGAAATTAAGAAAGTATTTAAAATCAATGTTCCACATCTGAAGCTCAGTGCTGCTGTTAGTTCCGATTGTAACGCTTATTAAAGCTTGGCGCCTGACTACGGCCATATATGGTAAGAGGCAGTCAGAAAGGTTCGGCTGAGGAGCCTGTGTGTAAATAACAGACAAGTACTTATTGTATTCAAACTTATATTTTTTACATACATTTAGGGAGGTATTCAATAATAGTATTAATATTTTCCTATGAATATAAACAAACACAACAGGAAAACAGCAAAAAATAACCCTAATAACACCCAAGAGTTTCTTTCTCTTATTTAAGTCTGTCCTTTTGTTTGCAGGATGATTAATGGTCCAATCAATGATCCGTTTTTTTTTAGTCTATGATCCACGGCAATAGGTCCGGGAAAATGAAATAGCCCGGTTCAGTTAAATCCTACCGCACAGCTGCGGTCATCAGGTAGCTCCCATCCTGGGTCGGAACAGGGGGAAAAAACCCTGACCTAAACAAGGTTATAAATAAAAACCAAAATTAGCAGTTAAACAGGGTTAACCTGCCATCCATCCAGATTTCCATAGGCCATTGACAAATTTAATGAAAAGTAACTTAAAATTATCCTTAAAAGACAAAATTTAGAAAAATCAAAGGGTTTATTTAATGCTTTGAGAACATCTCTTCTATTCGTTTCTTTTGTTTTTCTTACACCTTTGACATATTATTTAGAAATTGTTCAATGTGTGATCCAGGGGTTCTATAAATACAACATGGACATACAAAAATAGATTATTTTTGTCAGTGTGTATCTGAATGGTCAAGCTCTCCATTACATCGTCTATGATTAAACCATTGATAACCGTACAAAAATAGTTTGAACATTGATTTCATCAGTTAACCGTGTCTCTGGTATTGCAATAATTTGTAATACAGATGGTAGAGAATTTAAATATGCCTTGATTTGCTCAAAGTTTGTTCTGAGACTGTGACTTTATTGTAAAAAAAAATTTGTGCCCGTCTGCCCTCGCACCATTTTTAATCCACCTTTTGCAGCAATAACAGCTTCAACTGTTCTAGGGCAGCTTTACTCAATGTTTAGTACTCTGTTTATGGGAACCTTTGAGCATTTTTCCAGAAGAGCATCTGTGACGTCGACCTAATCCATCTAAAAGGTGTTTGATCGGGTTGTGGTCAGGACTCTGTGGAGGCAGTCAAGTTCTTTCACACCAAACTCACTTTTCCACTCATTTAGGCGCCTTGCTTTATCCGCTGATGCTCCGTTATGGTTGAACAGGAAGGGGCCATTCCAAAATTGACCCCACAAATTTGGGAGCATGAAATTGTCGAAAATATCTTGATACTCTGGAACATAAGAGTTCATTTCACCTTACCTAATAACACACACATGATCCTCTCTGCACCAAAATTTACACCTGACACACAGCAGCCAAACTGAAACTTTATCTGTTTGCATCTTATTCCAGTTTCTCTCAGATTTACTAAAAACAAATAGAGGACTAGGATTGATAAAACCAATTAAAGAACTTCGTGAGTTGTCAGGTTTAAAAAAAGATCATGTCGGTGTCTCAATAAATGAGATTTATTTCGTTTCTTTAATGAAAGCTGTCTTTCTTTCTACCGTGCGAATCTAATACACCTCATGTGTTGGTCTCTGTTTTTTCCAGTATGGAAGGAGGAGAGCTGTTCAGCAGAATCCAGGCCAGAGGAGACCAGGCCTTTACTGAAAAAGGTGAGAATGGACCCTGAGATAAACAACCGCATAAGACCCTCATCTTGGTCAGCATTACACAGGAAAGGACAGAGTAAACAGGTCTGAATCGTGCAGCCAGATGCTCTTCAGCCGAAAGCACAGAGAGCAGCTGGATTTTAGTGAACTCTTGGAAGGACTCGGCTCTTTAAATCTGCCTGAATCCTGACAATTCTGCCGTGACTCTTCAGTCGACTTTTAATAAACTCATCTGTGAACATTAGATTACTTTCAAATTATTAGTGTGAGAAAGGAGACCACTGTACCAGTAAGAATAGGAAATGAAACTTCTACCAAACAGCCAGACTAAATCTAAACTAGACTCGTGCATGATTTCTTTCCCACAGTGGCGCCTCCAGAAATGTTTCATAGGGGAGGCCAGATGGAGCCACTTAAACTCTTGAGGTGGCACTGAAACTAAAAGCCATAATTTCAGGATTTTATTCTACTGTTGTAGTAAAGCTATCAGACTTAAGTAAATGCCTACTAATATCTTTTGGTTTTTAATGTTTTTTTGGGGGGATTTTAATGTTCCTAATGATCTAATGTGCATAGACCAATAACAGTTCAGTTAACATTTTGAGTTGAACAACAAGTCCTTTTTATTGTGTAATTAAATTTCGAATAAGGTGTACATTTATTCATTTACTGGAAAACAAAACAATTACTAGGGAAAAGGCAGATAGAAATAAAAGTGTGATAGAAGCTCAGGAAGAGCAGCTGCCTACCATTTACACTGGCCAGTGGGGTGGCCAAGATATGGCACCGGGGGGGCCTGGTGGCGCCTCTGCTTTCCCACTGTATCCCGCTGTATCAGATTTGCTTCTTGTTTGAGAGAGTCTGTTTCTCTGTTTTCTCCCAGAGGCGTCTGAGATCATGAGAGACATTGGCACAGCCATCGCGTTTCTGCACAACATCGACATCGCCCACAGAGACATCAAGGTACGCAGAGATCAAAACGAGAAGCTCCAGTTCCTAAAGCGGGCTGCGCCTTCTGCTTTTCGGAGAAACACACCTTCTATTTCTCTGCTTGTGTCTTTAGCCGGAGAACCTGCTTTATACCACTAAAGCTAGAAACGCAGTCCTTAAGCTGACAGACTTTGGCTTTGCAAAAGAGACAACGCTACATAACCCCCTGCAGACCCCCTGCTACACACCCTACTATGTGGGTAAGACGTTTTAGGACTTCTTTGAAGTGTGTAAAACCTGGACAGATTTCAGGGTTTCAGTTGTTGCTTCAAAATAAAAACAATGAGGTTTCTGAGCTCTTTTTCTGACTGCTAATATTAACCACTACATGTTCTGTTTTGGGTGTATTCCCACTGATAAGCTCCTGAGGTTCTGGGTCCGGAGAAGTATGACAAGTCATGTGACATGTGGTCTCTGGGCGTCATCATGTACATCCTGTAAGTACTGGTGGTAAATTCAGGGGGTTTAATTGGACGAGGGTTATGATGTTTTATGCAGTGCTTTCCAAATATATTTACGCCTGTTGAAGCTTTTAAAAAAACATGTTTCTAACAAACTTTAATGTGTTGATTTGGGAGGTTTACATAGTTATGAAGAGAAATGGAAAATGACCTGGTTTTCAAATAATTTCACAGATAAAAATCTTCTTAAAAAGTGTGTCGTGTATTTGCATTCAACCTCCGGTGCTTTTTGCTGTGTGTCTCTTCGGTTACGTTTCCACCAGCTTTAGAGTCAAATTCTTTTGGCTATCCTTCTTCCCAGAATAGCTCGACGTCAGTCCGCTTAGATAAAATACTGTCTGTTGTCATCAGTTTTTAAGTCTCATTTCGATTTAGGTCAGGTCTTGACTTTGACTAGGCCATTCTAACACATTTGATCCAAATCATTCCATTGTAGCGGACACCTTTTGCGGCCTCTGAAAGGTTTTCTTCCAGGATCGCCCTGTATTTAGTTCCATTTATCTTCTCATCAGCTCTGGTTACAGTTGTTTACAACCGTGTTTTCACTGTGGGGTTGGTGTATGCTGGGTGATCTGTGGCATTAATTTTCCACCACACATAGCATTTCTGCATGTAGGCCAAAATGTTCCACTTTGGTCTCATCCAATCAGAGCACTTACTTCTACTTTGTAGTTGCGTCTGCTGTGGCTTGATGAAAATCTCTTCTTTCTGTCTCTTGTCACGTCCAGCTTCATAGCAAGGCTGCCGTGGTTATGCCAAACACATTTGCTTTACCAGGGGAGGCTTTATACCTATAAATCCTCCCTTGACGCCCAACCCATGATGATTTATTTTATTGCTGTGAAGGAATTATATGCAGACTGATACCAAACATGACACAGGAAGAAGGATAACAGAGAAGTAACAAAGAAAACATATAGATACAAATTACAAAACCAGACAACCAGCTGCTATAAAAATAAAAAAAACTCCTATGGCCACCATGGGGGAACCAGGGAAAGACAACCACGCACACCTGCAAACAGAAAAAACTAACAAAAATAAAAAGGTGCCGACAGCAACGACGCTGGCAGAAAATAATATGGAACAAAACTATTGATACCAATGGAGAGAACCGCCTCAGACAGGAACAGCATGTGCAGGCCAGAGAGCATCACGCTCCAGCGGTCATTTGGCATTACGTGCAATCTATCACACGTAATGCCCAATAAAAATACATAGGTTTTGCGTATGTAATGCGACAAAATGTAAAAAGGTTCTAGGGGATAAATACTTTTGGAAAGTACTGCGGATAAGTCCGGCAGAAGCACACCAGGGGCCCGTTAAAAACACTCGTATCAGTCCTCCTCACTGTGTTTGTCTCCCCAGGTTGTGTGGCTACCCTCCCTTCTACTCCAACACCGGTCAGGCTATTTCTCCAGGAATGAAGAGAAGGATCAGAATGGGCCAGTATGAGTTCCCTACTCCAGAGTGGTCTGAGGTTTCAAAGGAAGGTAGGGGTCCAAAAATATATTTAAAAACTGGTGACTGTGAGGGGGGCATGCAGGTCGAACTATCCTGTAGGATAAAACACAAACTTAGAGTTCAGGCTCCTCCAGGACAACAGCGACGACGTCTGAGTCAAACAGGAAGTAGTTTGGAATACCGGTTGGGGGGAGTCACTCTGAGGCTCACAGGGTTTGGGAGAACTTCAGGCACCCATATGGGATCAATCACTTTAGCATGCCCAACGCATGTGTGTGTTTAGTTGGACACGTTTAACTCTGTTTGGGGGGGGGGGGGGGGGGGGGTGAGACATCTTTTTTTAGAGGCCACTGTGGACCCAATTTTAACTATAAGTGAGCTCAGTGCACATGGATGACACAAACGACCTTACACTGAGCTCAGCCTTGCAGACCATAAACATATCATGGTCTGAAAGCACAGCACCCAACGCATCCTAGGTAGAAGTCTCTTATTTATGTTATGAGAAAAGATCTTTTTCTATCAGCTTTGCCTAAAACCCAAATGGTTTTGCCAACTTCTTCTGCACTTAATAACTATAGTGAATTCTACAATGGTGTCTGCTAAGGTGTGGTGAATTATTCATTTCATTTCACAGTTTTTTTTCTTTTTTTCTAGTGACAATACAGTCTGCAAAAAAAACTACCAATAAACGGAGCAAGCTGCTTTCGGAGGTTGCTGCTGGTCTTTATTTCATAGCTACCTGACAGGCGTCACGTCAATGTGGAAACATTGAGAAAAATGATGGAGGGAAGGAAAAACTGTCTCTAAAACAGTAATGAAGTTCTAGTTTCTGTTGATGTAAAGGTTTTTCCATATTAAAAAGCATACTTATCTTTAGCCCTGCTTTATTAAAGCTAAATGTCGTCTAATTTGGCTTTTTAAAATGAAAGTGAGCAAAGGATGTTTTAAAGAAGCCTATGGAAGGCCTTATAGTGAACATTATGCTCACCATTGTGTGAAGTTGACCTTCTTCTGAAGCTTGCAGCACCAGAAACAGGAAACCATGGGGCTGCACAGGATGACTCGGCAGCTTTAATGGGTTGCCTACTAATTTACAGAGAACCTTACTGAGTGGTTAGCCGTACATGTGATCGTGCATCCGAAAGCGTCTCACCTTTGACAAACTCTGACTAGTTTCCATCCTGCATTAGGCTTCTGAATAAAAACAGGCTTATTTTTGCCCGGTTGGGGTCAGATCTGCTGTCTAGTTTACTTAAATCTACTTTAGTTTAGGGTCTTGTGGTTCTGAAACCTCATCTCTTACCTCATGTAGGAGATCAGGTTCTTTCACCTTACCTCAAGCAGCTGATGTTTTTACCCAACAATGACAGCGGATGACTCGATTCCTTTGTTCTTCTTTTTTCTTTCTCTGAAATCCCTCTTGAGTTGATTTTTTTTTTTTACACTCCCCAAACTATAGTGATATTGCAGTGTAAATATTGTTAAAATATCTACTATTAACAAGAAACCATTTTTTTAAAACCTTTAAACCTTTTTCATTTAGTAGAAATATACCGAAATATGTCTTTTGACTTATTCCTCCCTTCTACAATCTAAAGTGGCATGTAAAAGTATTTTGACCCTGGTAACTTTTCGAATTTTATTGCATGAGAACCACAGCCCTCCAAATATTATATTTTGCTTTAGTGTCCTAGACCAATATATACTAAAGTATAATTGTGAAGTAAAAGGAAAAGAATACATGATTTTCAATGCATTTTTACAGATAAGAACAAGAGAGTTTGGGGTGCATTTTAATTCATCCCCTTTCACCATGATAACCTTAAATCAGATCCATCTAACTCTTTTAAGAAGTCACCAAATAGACTCCAGCTACGTGAATTCAATCTCAGCATGAATCCAGCTGTTCTGTGAAGCCCTCAGAGGTTTGGTAGAGCGCATCAGTGAACAAAGAGCATCATGACCACCGAGGAGCACATCAGACGGGTCGGGGAGAAAGTTGTGGCGAACTTTAAACCAGGATTAAGTTCTAAAACATATTTCTAAGATTTAATTGTCACACAGACTAGTTAATCCATCACCTGAAAAGGGACAGGGTGTTTGGCACCATATGAGACACGGCCGTCTACCTAAACTGACAGAGAACCAGTCAGGAGGTCCATCAAAGCTCTAAGTTAGTTGCAGAGGACCACAGGTTCCAAATCTGGACTTTATAAAAGAGTGGCAATAGAAAGGCTTAAGAAATCCTTTTTTAAGTTTACCAAAATGAAATTGTTGTCCCTATAATTGGATATGTGGTGTAAAACTAAATCTGAGCTCCAAGAGTTTCTGACACAGACTCCAAAGAGTGTGTGGAGAGGGTCAAAGATGTGGTGAAGTGAAGTTTTGCTTCGTTTCGTTTACAGTAAACGGGCCAGAATCACCTTGTATTTGAGTCTGAACAAGATTTGTAGCTGCAGTAACGGGAAACGACTTTATTTGCTGACCAGCACGTTTCAGCTTGTGGCCAAGTAGATGGCAAAAGACGTCAGTCAGCAAATAGAGTCGTTTCCCAGTAGTTCAAGCGTGGTTGGAGTCAACTCTTCACCGGAAAACTAAATCTGCACATCATCCCGGACACGCCACCTCCAGAGTAAAGCACGGTGGAGGCATTATCTCTGCTTTTCACTAGCGAGGACGGGGAACCTGGTCAGAGTCGATGGGAAGATGGAGGGAGCTAAATACAGGCCAGTCCTGCAAAAGGCTCGATAGTCAGACCCAGCTTCCCCTTCCAACAGGAAAACAACTTTAAACACACAGAGGAATGGTCCAGTCAAAGCCCAGACCTAAATCAAATTTGAGACTCTGCAGCTAAACTTGTAAATCATGGATAGCTCCTCTCCGTCCGACCTGACTAAGCTTCAAAGAATGGGCAAACATGTGTCTGGATGTGCAGAGCTGGTAGAGACATGCCCTGGAAGAGTTGCAACTGTGCCTGCAGCCAGAAGGCGGTTTCACAAAGAGTTAACTCAGGGGAGGCGGAGTACAAATGCATGTCACACTTTACAGATATAAGTCTGGACATTATTAACGAACACGTGGGCATCATTTTCCTTCCAGTAGAAAATAATACGCCGTTGTGTGACCGTCAAATAAAATCCCATTAAAATGCACATGATCCTGTGGCTGCGATGTAAACAAATGGGAAGGAGCTCAAAGCGCATGAATGCTTTCACAAAGGACTGCTGGAGCTCCAGTTACATCCCCAGCCTTATCTGGTGGTTGCTTTGGTTTGAATCACTGGTCCTGATGATGCAGCCTCAACAGATGGCTTCAAACAAAGCTGCCCCGGATGCAGCTGATCTGCAAGATGTTTGCAGCATTGTGCCAAAAGCCCTAAGCTTTTTTTTTTTTTTTTCTTATCTCGTGTCCTTCTTGTAACCAAGCCTGGGGTTACGTTGTCAGCCAAGGTTTTGTAGTTTCCAACCACTGACATCTATTCTTTTTAAATCTTTGATGTGCATGCCTTGATTTTTAATAAGACAAGACGGCTGTGCTCCCACTGTGGCATGCACTCACAAGCCTGTCCATGACGGGGATAGGAAGGATCAATAGGGGGTGTCAGTTTGTCCCGAAATGGACCCGGATATTGGCAGAGTTGTGTTCTTACCACTTACCGTAAGTCGTAGAAGTAGGCCAGGCTGCCCCCAGAGATGCAATAATTCTCCTGTTTGCAGCGGCTAATCTTACCTTCGCACTGTGTTCGCTCCTCAGCTAAAGCTCTGATCCAACAGCTACTGAAGACAGACCCGAACGAGAGAATGACCATCACTCAGTTTATGAACCACCCCTGGATCAACGTAAGTCCCCCACCCACACTCTGCCTCCTGTTGTCACCCGCCTGTCTCAGTCTTGACCTGGACGTGTGTGTTTGTGTCTTCCCCCGCCCCGCAGCAGTCCATGATGGTTCCCTCCACGCCGCTGCACACCACCCGTGTCCTGAATGAAGACAAGGAGCTGTGGGAGGATGTGAAAGTAAGCTGAAGAACTGACAACACTGACTCCTTCTGGTCATACTCTGCCATTACTGTTACTGACACAATCCCTTGACCTTAATTGTGTCCTTATTGTGTCCTTAATTGTGTAAAAAGAAAGAAAAAAAAACAAAACATGGAGGACTCAGTCATGGGTGCAAAGTTTACCTCTCCATTCAGCTTGCAGTGTTACTCTTCAAATTTCAAAATGCAAGTTAAATGCCTACAATTGCTGTCATCTCACCCTCAGTGGATATAAAAAACATTTTGAGTCAGTTAATGGCCCTTATTTAGCTTCCAGCTAAATTATATGTACAGAACAGCTGCAGTGAACCTTTAATAAATGTCTGAACTTGACTCCTGGTAAACTTTTTGTCTCACTCTGAGGATTCCTCATCTACCACTAGGTGGAGGAATTGGTCTCAGGCTGCAACATGAGCCAGTCAAAACATTAACAGTGACACTGAACATGCTCCTCCTTTCAGCTATTTCTGTTGCTTATAAACAAAGAAATAAGACGCTCCATGCTTTCATGGAGTCACGCAGGGCTGGTTCTACACGTACTGAGCAAAATGTTCAAATGGATATTTGCACATTCCTCCACAACAACCAAATGTGCATGGCTGCAGTGATAAAGGGTGAAAAGACCTTTCCTTGAAACGAGACGCTCACAATGGGCCGTCGTCCCGTGTTGCAACCAACCACTGCTGTGTTGCGTAAAAAATTTGACAAACTGCGCAAAAAGGCGCAAAGCTAGAAGAATACAATCTTTTTTAAACAGGTGGAGGGGATCATGGCTGACAAATGGGCTCCAGTTTCTCTGGACCTCAGCTTGGACGCCTTTGACCTTTGACCTATGTTATAAAAATATTATATAATGCAATATATATTCACCTTTGCTTATTTTGCTCTGCACAAACTATTTGGTGATGTTTATGTTTTATTTTTTATGAGGGGTTTTTGTAGCAAGTAGTGCCTTGCAAAGAATTCACACCCGTTGGACATTTCTACATTTTGTTACGTTACAACCGAACACCTTTGTGTATTTTTGCGGGGATTTCACGTTAGAGACCAACTCAAAAGTGCTGCATAATTATGAACTGGATGGGAAAAAAAAAAAAACATGCAGGGTTTTCAGAACGTTTTATATCTAAATGTGAAAGGCGTGCCATGCATTGGCATCCAGTCCAACTGACTGAACCGTTGATTGACGCGAGTCGCATTTTTGTCCCATTCTTTCTCGCAAATCTCACGTTCTTAGCCAGATTGGATGAAGAGTATGGAGGCCATGAAGATCAGTTTTCAAGCTTGCCTGGGACTCTCACTCGGATTTAGATCTGGGCTTTGACTAGGCCATTGTAACACATGAATATTGCTTTCACTTGTTGCTCTGGCTGTGTGTTTAGTATTGTTCTGCTGGAAAGTGAACCCGTGCTTCGGTCTCAGGTCTTTTGCAGACTCTAACAGGTTTTCTCCCAGGACTGCCCTGCATTTAACCCCATTCTGACCGGCTTCCCTGTCGCTGCTGAAGGAAAGAGTCCCACAGCATCATTGGTGTATCCAGGGCGATGTGCAGCGTTAGTTTTCTAAAATACATAGGGGACGTCTGCAAGCTAGTTCAGGCATGCAACCCAAGCTTTGCTCATGCTTCTCGTGCGATCCTTCTCACTCTTTGTAGATTTTGTTGAGCATACCCTACCAATTTAGGCGGTCTATTTAGGCTGCAAGGCAACCTGTTGCATTCGACATTTCATACTCCGCTGCCTGCCTGCATACATGCTCCTACTGTTTTTTTCTGCCCCTTAACCCCCGTTGGGCTCCGAGGTCAGAGACCTTCTCCTCTCTTCCTGACATGCAGAGGCACCTTCAGGGGCTAGAGATGAGCTTATCACTCCATGACATGTGGAGCAGCAAGGCTATGGACTCATAAAGATTTCTGTAAGCAGTCAGAAGTCAGCTGCTTCCCCTGCATGGTTTATGCCAAACACAAAGGCTAGATTTGTGGATCGCACCACTGATAGCTGTTTAGCACTTTGTAGGATGCTCAAAGCTGAGAATATTGTTTTATAACGTAAGCCTGCTTTAAACTTCTCCAAAGCTTTCTCTCGGGCCCGGCTATTGTGCTCCTTGGTCTTCGTGAGGCTGCTCGATCCCCGATGCACTGCAAAAAGGGAACTAAAAGTAAGTGAAATTTTCTTGAAATTAGTATATTTTACTTTGATTTGAGCAGCTGAATAAGACCATTTGCCAATGGAATGAATATTTTTTACCCCTAAAATAAGGTAATTAGATACCCTGCCCTTGAAATAAGATGATGGAGATGAATTGTTCTTATTGTAAGTGCAAAAATCTCATTTCATTGGCAAATAGTCTTATTCAGCTGCTCAAATCCAGGAAAAATACGCTCATTTCAAGAAGATTTTACTTACTTTTAGTTCCCTTTTTGCAGTGTGTTCTCTAACAAACCTCTGAGGCCTGCAGAGGACGGCTAGATTTATGCTGACATTAAACTGCAATGGATCAACGGTGTTGTACTTTACGTTGGTCTGTCGCAACATCCAAAACAAAATACGCAGATGTTTATGGCTGTATAGACGAAACGTGACAAAAGGTGAAGGCGTGTGAATACTTTTGCAAGGCACTGTATTAAAGGGATTGTTTTTTTAGGGTGGGGAATATTTTGTAACTTGTTCAACTGTTTATGGTTTCATAAAATGACTAAAGTCCTCAAATACACTGGCTTAACGTTTCCTAGGAGTGTCTCTTTTCACTCTGAAGGAAAGATTTGGAAAACATGAGAGAGTGCCAAAATAATTTCCTAAAGAACTGCAGCTAAAATCCTCCTTCACCCCGCCTTGTCTCTCACAGGAGGAGATGACCAGCGCCTTAGCGACCATGCGCGTGGACTACGACCAGGTGAAGATCAAGGACCTCGACACATCCAGCAACCCTCTTCTCAACAAGAGGCGCAAGAAGGCGGCCGCGGGGGCCAAGGGCGGCTCCACAGTCTGCCAGAGTCAGTGAGACGAGGAAGAACCTCTGTGGAAAGTCCTGACCAAACAGCGTCAGCGATGAAGAGAGGCCGCTCTAGTAAAGGAAGAGGAAGCGTTGGATGAAATTACTCAGAAAGGCTGGTCAAAAGTCTCGACAGACTGGAAGTTAAAATCCAGGGAGGGGGAGGGGAGGGCAGAAAAGGAGAATTATAGCTGGACGTTTGTTCCTGTCAGTGCCAGAAATCAACAGCTCTGCTTTTTGTGCGTCTATTTGTGTTAATTATTATTATTTTTATCCGTGCAGTTCTTTTTTTTTTAGAGCTAGATTGTTTATAAGAGTGTCTGTGTGCAGACATGAGGCATCTGCGGTGATATGTTTGTGCATTCCTATGCTGGATTGCTTAAAGTCTCCGTTGGAGCTATTGTAGAGATCACAAAGAAACAAACTGCAGAGAGAGAGAGAGAGAGAGAGACTGTGAAGCGCTCCCTATCGCCTGTGATGTCATGATATTGTCTATTTGCTGTTTTCCCTTTTAATTAAAGCACAATCTCACACCAACTGCCTAATTATTGAATTGTTGCCTCCGTACGGATCTACAGCTCCATCTGAAGGAATATTTTCCCCTGAGGCAGCAATAAACATGGCCTCCCATTATGAGTATGTTTTTTACTTTGTGGTCTTTCTGCAGAACCCTGCTAGTTCCTGTAAATGGAGCAACAAAGTCTGTCTTTCTGCTGAGCTTTACGTAACAATCGCTGGGTTGCTAATTGTTGTGTGACATGGATTTACGACATTTCACTTAAGAAACTCTGAATCTTTTGGTTGTTTGGCTGCTAGGTGAAGCGCTTCTCGTAAATGGCGCCTATATTTTGCTCTCGGACCCTATGTCTGGTGCATGCAGTCCGGGTAGAGTTTGAATCCGCGTAGCTTCAAAGTAAAAGTCTCGGGATTCATGTTGCAAGAAATCCCCCAGAAAGTCTGGCTGGGAAGGTCAACGCTCTCTTGGTGGACTGGTCTCAGAAGTTGAGGCTGGGATCTAAAATGGAGGAACATCTGAGTTCAGTATGATACAGCCTTTCACAAGCGCTAATAAATAGCTGACACCTGCAAGTTTCAAGATATTCGTTATGTGCAGCGGTCATTTTTAATCTGAACTCAGGTTAGGCGCGGATCTCTGACTTTCAGCGAACAGGCTTAAATTGGAGGCAAGCGGACTGTAGTTCAGTTCTTTCTGAAGACGTTTTTACACCTATCCAGGAGTCTTTGTAAATTCTGGTGGCTCACACTTGAGCAATCTGTAGTTGGAGCACTGCTGTTTTTAAAGGACATGGGGGCCCATCCTCCTGGGATCCTCCCAGGAGGATGCAAACCACTGTCCTGGGTCATTAGAAGCTATTGCTTGGTGTGAGTGGAGTACTTGGTCACCTGAATCATGATGAGATGCTGATGTAATCTCACTGGAAAGTGTTGGAGGACCGAGCTGTAAACACTGGGGAGTTGGAAGCACAATCCTCCCCCTCTGTTTAGTGATGGCTTTTCTCTTTTGACCAAGATGGCTTCTTTCACCCCTCCTTCAAACCATCTGTTCTCCCCGTCCAAGAACATCATTGTCTTCAAAAGAGTGCCATTTGTTCTTGAGGTGCAAGCGGACTGCTGAATCTTGCCCCGACCTGCTGGTCCTCCTGTGCTGTGCCATGCGTTTATGTCACTGTTGTTCAGTTTCCCCGATGTAGGAGTCTGAGCGGTCTGAGCCGCTTTGGACCGCATACACAACGCCGCTGAGCTGTGGTTTGGGTGTTCTGTCTTTGGGATGAACCAAAGACAGATGCACAGGCATCTCTGACTTTCCCTGATGGGAATCCTGACTACAGGAGGCATTTTATTTGTTTTTTTAAATAAAATAATTTTTTTCAAAACTCACAGCGTTCCCCGGTCCAAGCAGAACGCGCCGTTTTGTGCAGGACTTTTGAATCTTTGTGACTCGTGACTTTCAGGATTTGTTAGGTGTGTATAAATAGCAGCACTGAAGCCCCTTTTTGGGACTCGGCCATCTGACGTGCCACTGGACTCCAAAAGGTCAACCTTATTATGTTTAGAAGAAAAGAACCTCTCCCCCACTTCGATCACATGGTTGTCCAGTATTTGGGGTATAGGTTAGGACTCCATAAACTACCCAGGCTCCCCAGATGGACATGTGGGATGTTGACTATGATTACAAGTTCTCTATGCTCTTTAGAGCTTGGTTTAATAAAGAAAACTGTTTAAAATGTATTAGGAGGAAATTATAAATGGCACAAGTGTTGCTGGCTTTTTTTCTTTTTTTCTTTTTTTTTTACACTCGTAGGGTTTTCTCTCGATGGAAGTTGACAAAATTATTTCCAGTCATGGATTTCGTCATGAAGAGCTGGCAGTAAGATGTTTTTGTCTGTGGTGGTGAGTCACTTTCTGAAGACAAGGCTGGCCGTGATAACGCCATTTACTACATCACTGTTGCATAGTTAACTCAGTGTAACAGTGCGTCGTGAACGTCGTTCTCGCTAAATTCCACAAAAGCTGCCCACCCCCCTGCGGTTAAAGGTTAATATGAAAGCTAGCCTGAGGGCCGGGCCTGTGTGTCCAAGGAGAGAAAAAGGACACACCATCATGTGATGTTGAAACTCCTGACATTCCCTGATGTTACCGGTGATCTGGCCTGATCCGTACAGTCACTCTCCATGGGAACGTTTGAATGCTTTGATCTCAAGCTGACGGACCTGTCGGACTGGTATGTTCTGCTCTGTGCAGAGTTGAGATGACGTCGGGAGTTTCTCGTCGGTGAAGCAGGGACACTGATCAGTTTGGCCTTTAGGAAAGAATGTGTTTGGGGGGGGGGGGGGGGGGGGCTCTGTGACCTACAACTGTGGCCTGCCCTCCCTGTCATCCCGAGTCCGTGCTGTCTGAACTTTCCCTGACGCCTTCAGGCTGTGTTTTTTTTTTGTTTTGTTGTTCAGGCTAAAGCATGTGATAAGTTTCCTTTAGTCTTGTTTACCTGCTGTGACCGCCTCATTAAATTTCAGCTGTGCAGCCACTCGCTTTGCTTGACAGGGCTCCTGCAACGTTTCCCTGTAAACGTTTCGCGCATTTCCACACCCAACTTTCTAGAGTTCTTTCATGTTCAATTTAATATTTACAAACCAAAAGTTTCACATGAAACTGTGAGCAGCCTTTGAGAAGGGAACCTGAAAGAAAGGCGAGAGGAGGAATGACACAAGGGAGGGAAGGGAAGGGAGCAAGGAAGGGGATGAAAGAAGATGGGGAAGAAAGACAGACACAGACATGTAGAAGGAAAAACGGATGGGCGAAGATGGACAGAGCAGATGGAAGGGGAAAAAATGGATGGACACAAGGAAGGAAGGTACAGAGGCAGGACACTACAAATTAAGCAGAGAGACAAAGGGAAGAAAGACGAAAAGAAAGGAAGCAAACAATGACATAAGACAAAGACATAAAGGAAGGAAGAAAGAGAGGAAGGAGAAGAGGATGAAAGAAATGGGATGCTGCGAGGCTCAGTGGTAGAGCAGCCCCACCGTATACTTTACAGAGGCTACCGTCCATGCCGCAGCTGCCCCTGGTTTAATTCCTGACCCCGGGCCATTTACCACATTTCTTCCTGCAGGAGAAGAGAAAAAAGGAAGCACAGAAAGAAAGTAAGACCTGAGGAAGGAAAGGACAAAAGGAGAGAAGGTCACAAGGACCAAAGGAAGGAGAACGATAGGACATAAATTAGGGTGGAAGGAATGGAGAAAAGGAGGACACACGTAGATTATTTAAAGAAAGAAGGAATGACGCAAGGAAGAAAGGGAGGACTCAAAGAAGAATGAAGGGAGAAATCATTTAGACTAGGCTCAAATGCACAAAGCCCAGATATCCTGATGTTATTCAATCCTTTCATTTTTATTTTCCATACCCCTTCCCTCCCAGACCGCATAGGCACCCTGGCTCTGCAGTCAGTGCCATGGTTTCTCATGCGCCACTGCTAACGGAAATAGCTTCAAGTCCTCACAGACAGCTCACGTGATGCTTTATTATCTTTAGAGCCATGGCGCTGGGACCTCGGCGCATGTGTTTCTGCCTGTCCTGGCCTCTTAGATGTGTTTGCTATTGTGTTATATCTGCTCTTTCAGCATTCGATTACCGTAACAAGCTGGCACAGGCTAAGCCTGAGCTCACTGATGCATCGGGAAAAGCCTTTATTTGTCGGCTTCGAGCTTACGTTTTCTTGGAAACTTCCAAAACACCTTTTCATGAATTTGTGCATCCCCATGTGCGTCCTCCTCTTTCGTCCATAATGTTCTCACCAGGCCCTGAAACTACCTCAATTTAAGCTCATATGAACAAAAAACAAAAAAATATTTATTGAGATGGGTCTTTATACAAGCTTGATCTCAGATGTTCAGATGGGTTAGAATGATGCACGTGAGGAAAAGTTGACGCTGAGGTCAGGCCTCACAGTGCCAATAAATAAAATGTTATTGCTCAATGCTAGAAAAAGAAAAAGAGTCAGTAGAGACTTCTTCTGTCTCTAAAATGAACCATAATGCACCGTGCCAGATTAGTCAGGACGGAGCTGGTGGGTGGGTGATAAGATAAATCTACTGACTTTTTACCAGTACACCTTTTAATTTTGCTTTAGAATTTGCTGCCTAACTTGAAGTTCCTACAAACTTAAAACCACCTGGACTTCTGAAAAACGTTTGTGACCCAGCTTCACTTACAGTGAATCACACGCATCGTCCGCCATGTTTGTTTTGCAACTCCAGCTCAGACGGAGCCGACCAATGACTGAATGGCACACAGACCTGTCGCTCAGGCACATGATTTCCACTAAATTTGCAGTACAGAGAAAAGTGTCGCTGATTCTGCTCGCCTCACAGGCGAGGCCAGCTATGCGGCGGCTGAGAGTGACTAATGCATTGTGACAATGATCCTGGGTTCAGCAGTAAATCTACATCCAAATGGCTGAATGAGACAGAATGGGGCGGTGCAGTGGTCTCGCCAAAATTCAAACCTTGGCCTGATTAAAATACTGGCTGAGGGACTTCAATTACACAAGCAAACCTTTCGCAAACTTAAAGCACTCATCCAACGCTGTAAGGAAGAGTGGGTCAAGACTTGGGTGGATCAGTGCTCCATCAGTGCGTAGCTCTGAGCTTGGCAAAAAAAAATCGACTCTTCCACCTGGAACATAGCTCTCCGATTTGGGAGTTCAATTTGTTGACAAAAGGATCGGGAGGGAAAACGTCTGGAGGCACTTGTCCTGGTTTTCGGTGAAAGCCCTTCTGGTGTTGTACGGTACTGATAGACTTTCAGAGTGTTTAGTGGATTGCGTTATTACTGTTTTTATGTTGTTGACGTATGTCATAGGTCTGTCTTGGAAATGAGACGGTTTTCCTGTTTATATAAAGGATTGTTAATCATTTTTAAAATCTCAAAAGGCCACTTCTTGCTTGTGTAAATATAGAACAGTTAAAAAAAAAATCATTGTTGGCGAAGATAATTGTCCCCCTGCTGCTGATTCGGCCATGATCAGTATCCTGCTCAAAGATCCAGTGATGACCCATTCCTAGCAATGGCAATCGGAATTTTATTTAAAATCTCCTGGTTTCATTGACTTCCTGATAGGAGATACTCTAAAAAGGTCTCCGGTATCGCTGGAAGAGGAACCAGCCCCTCAGCACCATGCATGCCCCACCATGCTTAAAAGTACCCAGGAGGTGCTTTTCCACATGGTTCACTGACCTTTATGTCATTAAAACCCCTTGGCTTTGTTCATTTTCAACACGGAATACCTGAAATAGACATACTGTTAAAAAAAACTATTTAATGATTTTAATGAATTCAGTATGTTGACTCTATGAAGCTGCTGCTTGTGTGTTTTGTTTCCTGTTTCAGCCTGTGGATGCCGTACAGGCGATTGTTTTTGCCAAGTGACAAAAGCAACGCTCCATCTCAAAAAGTGATGAAAGTTATCTCAGCTCATCTTTCCCACCAATTCTACATGGAGTGTGTGTTTTTTTTTTGTTTTGTTTTATACTCAAAAGCTCAATCCTAAATTAATCTGACCAAAGCACACAGTCTCAGTAAAAGTCCAACCTAATGTTTAGTGAACTCATCATCTTTATGTTTGCAATGGTAGGACAGAGAAGGCTTTTTCCCCCTCCTGGCATCACTCCCAAACAGCCAGTTGGTGCAGCAGCCTACAAGGAGCGTAACATGGCTGTCATGGAGACTCTGTGACCTTGTGAGGACACTTTCTGCTGCAGTTGTCTAACACTGTGTGTGGAGGCCAGACATGGCTGTTTGACCTGCGCAGGTACCACGGCTCTCTGTGTCACATCATATTTCTACCCCAGGAGAACAGAAAATCGTTCTTGGATAGTTCCCAGAAACGTTGTCCGTCACTGAAGAGTTGAGTATTAGATAAACTTACGATAAAAAGCTCCAGGTACATTTAGTTTAAGGGATTGCTTAAAATGAAGAAGAAAAAAAGATCTCCTAGCAGTGACCAGGCCTCACTTGTCATCATGGAAAGAAAGAAAATATATAATGATGGTAACATAATATAAATTGTGATTCACTCAGTCATTCGTAATAAGTTATTTTTTTATCTAATTTCCTCATCTTTGATTATATTCTCTTTAAAATCGCAGACTTTTCGCTATTTTTCATGTAAATCCTTGGTGCCGCTTGATAGCGAAGCCGGTGAGGCCGCAGCGAGGAATGCATCTTCCTGTCTCTAGATCATAAATTCAATTGTTCAAACAGTTATGAACTGATTTTCCACAATTTAATGTATGTGGATTACGAATTGTGTTTTGGTCATCAAACTGTGTGCAGGTAACATGTTTTCGTGCTGCTGGCCGATCATAAACAGCAAAGAACTGGTTGTAGGTGAGGCCGGCAGTTCCTTGGCCTCTAGGCAGGGGGCGCTCAAGGGGCACCGCTCCTGATCCCCAAATAGTAGAGTGACAGCAAGTTATGGATGTAGTATTAGCGAGTTATGCTAATCCAGTAAAGCACTAAAAAGACTCAAAACGTACAGCTGGAACAGGACTGATCAATGAAGGCTTTCCTCCCTGGCAGTGAGCTCCATTGAGACTGAGAGACTTTTAAAGCTGAGGAAGATAAAGAGAACTTTTACCGGAAAATGACGATATTTTTGTGCAGAAAGAGCGCCGCGTGGACTTAATTTATAAGTAGAGGTAAGACAGCGATAATTGTCTGGATCCTCGGCAGATGCTGAGTTTCCCTCCCCGTGTCGCCTGAGAAGTCCAGCCCCACCGAGTGGTGGGGACAGCCCCCACCCCCCGCTGCCAGCTGGTGGGTGGGGTGAAGGAGGCTGCGGAGGACAGACAGGTAGAGGCAACTCCTTCACCACGTCCACTTTCTGCAGACGTCTCCTCCAGACCCGCGGCTCCCTCACACTCTCTCACGTACGCAGAGGAGGGAGTGTGCGCGGCGAGCATCACCGGAGAGGTCTGCGTACTGCTGCTGGAGGCACGTACACACCGCCACGCCGCTGCGCTCCATCAGACGCTCTCCCACGAACCATGAGAGGCTGCTCCAGCCGACCCAAGTCCACGCAGAACCAGGGCAAGGCGGGTAAGAGTCGTCGCCTTTTAACAGTAGATCCGCGCGTTCGGCGGCGTCCTTTTGACGGGATTACAGGAAGCGGATGGGGTGGCGGGGCTGCACGTCGAGCCGCTCTTAAAGACGTAAACAAGAGCGCTGCTGCTGCTGCTGCTTCACCTTTCCCCTACATTCAGCATCAGACAATATCTTTGCTGTTTATAGTAAGCAGCCTGGTTGTAACAGCGGTTTGGATCAAAACAGAGGATGGAGAGGCAGGCGGATTGCTCTGGGCTTCAAACTAACCCTTTGCATTTAGAATAATAATAGAAAACACACACAGAACCAGATGTCTATTTCAGGCTGATCTTTCTGTCTTTAAGGCTATTATTATTATTATTATTATTATCACACTGATCTATGCAGTGATCGTGATGGATCTGGGTTGAGCGTTTCCAGCTGTTTGTTGTGATTGTGAAGCTCTTTGTGTTGGACTGGATGCAACACGTCCGGGGATGTCGATGCGGGGTCCAGATCGGCGCTGAATCCCCTCACTGAAGGGTGCTGTGGTCCCAGGCGTCTATATTGGGAAGTGACTTGTCCAGGCTAAGAGGCAGCTAGCTGCAATCAGAGAGCCTGGCAGCTGCTTAGAGGAGGAGGAGGTGGAGCTCTGTGCTGTTTCCTGTTCAGGCTCTGGTGTAAACTATGCGAGACACCTCACTGAAGAATCTGGTCCGTTTCTAACACCAGCAGCTGTCCAAAAGTGCCTTAAAATACTAAACAGAGGCCAACACACACACTTCAGTGTGTTTTAGGGCTCCTGTGTGCTTTTCCAAAATGCAGTGCAGAACTGTGACGTGTACTTTTTTTTTTTTTTTTTGGTTTGTTTCCAGTACAAAGACTGTGGAGTGCATTTGTATTTAGATGGCCGTGTACCCAACTGTAGGGCATAATTATGAAGAGGAGGGAAAATTGCATGCTTTGCATAGGTTGTTTTAGAGACATAAATCTTAAAAGTGTGTCGTGCATCTGTGTCAGCCCCCTGTGGAAATGTTCTCTCGCACCACTTTATGCTGCGTGTCTCCAAACGCTTTGCACATCTACAGAACGTAAACTCAGATTGAATGGATAGCATTTGTGAACATCAGGGCACGTGCAAGGATGTAGGATTTCTACTTTAACCGGCCTGACTTAAAATCATGAACATGCTTGGATCTAAACCATGCTACTGTACCTCTGGCTGGACGTGAACCTGTATATCAGCAGGTTTTCTTTCTGGAAGGTTCTGTTTTCTTTTTGTTCGTTTTTTTTAGTTCCATTTATCCTCCCATCAACTCAGATTAATTTCCACATCCCCGGTAAAAAAAAAGC
This sequence comes from Fundulus diaphanus, assembly GCA_037039145.1. Classification (NCBI taxonomy): domain Eukaryota; kingdom Metazoa; phylum Chordata; class Actinopteri; order Cyprinodontiformes; family Fundulidae; genus Fundulus; species Fundulus diaphanus. The sequence continues at coordinate 40,100,733 of CM073126.1, forward strand.
ATCCCAACAGCATGATGCTGCCACCATGAAGATGAAGTGTTCAGAGTGATGTGCTGCATTTATTTTGTTCAGAAATAATTTAGCGTTGCATGTAGCCCAAAAAGCAATTAATTTTTGTCTCATGTGACCAGATCCCCCTTTTTTTTTTTTAAAGCGGATCCACGTTTTTCAGTTTGCCTTGTCTCAAACTGCAAACAGTTTTTTTTCTTGCCTCTCTTCCATAAAGGATAGACTGAAATTGTCATGTCGACAGATTCTCCTGCCTCAGCTAATCAAGTGACTTTTCAAGGCAATCAAGGTTGCACAGGATTTTTATTTTTGTAGGGATATTACATCAAAAGGGGGCTAAACACAGATGCAGACCGTATATATTATTTTCCTTTCAGTTCACCATCACGCGCTACATTGTGTTGGTCTGTCACATAAAATACAGAAAGCCTCACAAGCCACCCCATTCAGTAGAGGTTAAGCCCATCAAATAAAAAATATGAACCACCTGATCAGCCCATGCCGATATCTCAGTGTCTCAGTTTGTACAGCATCATAAAAGCTCTGCAGCATGTTTGCTTTGCCCGGCTGAAATTCTAAAAATACTTTGTGAATTACAAGAGCAACTTTTCTTTGTGGACCCAACGAACCTGACATAAATTACGATCTGCCAGCAGTGAGGGACTATAGAAGTCATTTAATTAGAAACACCTCCAGCTCACCACATTTAGGTCACAGGCCCTGTTGCTCCATCTGCGAGACGGACTTAGGGCTTAATATAATCAGCAGCACATAAGAAAAAGCATAAAACAGATAGGCCTACTAACCTGGAAACGTGACTTTTCACATACTTTTGATACACCTGCGCAAATCTGGTCATGCTCGGTTTCTGTTCACCCAGGATGGACAGAGTTTCTGAAAAATTTCTCAAAATAAAACAAAGACTTAATATGAAGATAAAATGAAATTGTATGTGTTGCACTTATTAGAGATATGGACTTTGTTTCAACTTTGTTCAGACATATTTGTGCCAATGGTTTAGTGAAACTTAGCAGACTTAGGTCACCTCTTCCAGTCTAAGGGAGTGCAATAGTGCCATCTCGTGGCCAATGTCTGCATGTACAAGAAAAGTGGAGCTTTGTAACTCTATAGACTTTATGCCAACAAAGTTGTCAGGAGAAAGGAAAGAATGGACAAGACCTTCAGTGTCTTGCAGCTGTAATCATAATAAGAGGATATTTTACAAAGTATTGATTCAGGGAGGATGAATACAAATACATGCCACACGTTTCATATTTTAATTGTAAGGAAAGTTGGGGACCACATCTTATTTTCCTTCCACCTCACAATTTGGTGCCACTTTGTGTTGGTGCAACACATGCAACACGCGGTAGGAATGCTTTGCAAGGTACTCCACTTTTTTTTATTGCTTTTGCAGCTGACAAAAAGTTTAGCTGCTAAAAACTCACACTGAAGCAACACACACACACACGGGTAAAAGACCTTAAAACTATCCACCTTCTTTCTTTTCATGTCTCACAGAGATCTTTCAACCTGAATCCCACTTATAGGCCGGATGCACCGAGTTTGTTCTTGATTGGCTCTGACAATATTAGCAGTGCTGTGAGATTAGCTCAGATTTTAAAGGTTAGCATTCCATTCTGCAAAGATATTTCTGTTGTAGCAGGCAAGCGTGGTCTGGCGTCACGTCTGATGTAATAACACTGTGCTCGGAAAAGCAAATCTGAAACACAACACATGGTGTAGCAACACAGCAAAACAGGTTTTCTCTCTCTCTCTCTCTCGCTCTCTCTGTCACACACACACCCACACACACATACTTCTTACACTTTGGCTCTACTCCTGACTCCTAAATTACAAATGGTGAGAGGGATCTGACAATCTTTTACAAAGCTACTCCAATCTTCTACAAAGTGCTTCCATCTTAGCATGCTGCTTACTCACACTTTCACAAAGTTCACAGGAACTTAGGTCCGTGTGGGTGCATCAGAGATCTTGCAGCAGATTTTCCCTTGTCAGTTTTCTTAAAGATGTCTAAAGAAATGAAGAAGTCACTTCTACTTTCCACTTTCCCTTTTAATGTAAGGGAGGCTGTACCTAGCTGGGTCCAGCTTGCACATGGTTGCAGGTCTCTCTAGTGTAGACGAGCTATTCACGAGGGCCCACGGAAAAAGAGAAAGAGAGCTCTTTTCTATTTGATGCTACTGACTAACAGCGGGCAAAAGAGGGCGATTGTTCCGGGCAGCTAGGCTTTACCCAGTGGGTACCCTGCTGTGATGGAGCAGTTCCTTAGAGAGTGAGCTTCCTATAGCATTAGAAACGGTCTGATTTTATTCCACTTGGCTGAAAGCACAACAAATGCTTTAGTGTTTACTTAGGCTCCCTCCAGAAATGTCTAATTATAGCTCTTGCTCCTAGCTCCTGTTCCTTGACCTTTCATAGGGTCAACAGTAAGAACGCTATCATGGGTAGGAATGGAGCCTCGGACTGCTGTGCCGATTTCGGACAACCTTTAACTCGTACGTCATTACGCAACGGAAACGTAAATGGATGATGCGAGTGAAGAAGATGTGAGTCCGGGCCTTCAACCTTCCAAAAATGAACTACAAAGTGCACATTCTCTTCTCTCTGGACATTTTAGTTAATATACGTCAAGTGGGCTGTGCTTAAACGTCATGCAATGCAAAGGATTGTGGGATTCCTTACAGCTCCTTAGCGGCGGTAGGGGACATCACGAGGTTCCTTTGGTAAAGGAGCTGTGAGAGGAAGCATACAGGCTCCTTTTCCTACCTCCTTCCTTACTGACTGCACTATTCGGACAGCACTTATCATGGCGACCGCTGACTCACTTCTGCTTTGGCTGAAGAGTCCTCACCCAAAAGAGGTATTCGGGTGCAGCCTTAGTTATTTTTGAGCATGGAAATAATTTTCGCACCGGGTGCAATCAGCAGACATAAACATTGTTGTGCCATCTGCCGGCAGTACCCCAGAACTATCAGAAAGCAAGATGACGACAATTGACGCAGCAACTGTGAGAGCCAGTAGACCGCCCTGCAATGCTTCGTATTAAAGTGACAGCTCGCCGTGGTTGAAGATCAACCTGATCACACTTGATCTTGGACCTTTCCTCTTTCCTTTCACACCTCAGCTGGGAATTGTTGACTAACTTGGCTTCATCGCTTCTTCTTGTTTACTCGTTGCACGCATGCGCAATGTCGTACCTCTGGCCACGTGGTCTTGCTATAAGAAATATACACAAAAGGGTATTAACAAATAGAGCAAAAACAAAGTTTGCTACACAGAAATTAAATATAATAAGCCAACAGGCTGTGATAATTTATTCAGAAATTCTTTGTATGCAACCATATTGAACTTCCAGCATAGAAATTTATAAAAAAAAAAAGTAATTGTATGTCACTTGGCCCAGTAGAAAAAGGGAATGTCTATAATTAGCATCAAGGAAAAAAATCTAAGGTTAGAACCACTGTAGCCCGAAAAGCACACTTTGTGGGATGTGTCTTAAAACATCTTATATTTACTTTTGGGGAAATATTCTGTGGACTGTGAGTCAAAAGCGGAACTATTTGGATCGGGATGTAGGGCATACACACACGAAGTACCAAAGACAGATCAGGGAAAGAATGAGAAAAGGATAGTTGCTTGTTTAGGTAATGTGTTATAATTATATAACAGCTTTATGGAGATTTGTTCACAAGCATGTACCTTTATAAATAAATAAAAAAATATGAAAAGTGTGGCATAAAAAGTATTAGACCTAGCTGAGTCAACAAGCATTGCTGCACTTGGAAAGGCAAGTCATTTGAGCTAACGTATTTTTCGGACTATAAGGCACACTTAAAATGCTTAAATCTTCTCAAAAGTTGATGGTGCGCCTTATATATGATTAACGCTGTGCTTACTGACCAATTTTATGTGGTAAAATGTGCTCAAAAATTTGTTAAAATGTATAAGTACGACTTTGGTTAGCAACAAAGCTGCTCCGCTCAATGGATATTTGGAGCATTACGGTACACTGTGTCACTACCTGATCAGACCCCTGCGCTGTCTACAAGACTGCCTGACTGTAATGTGGAAACTAGAAGTGCATTCATGTAAAGGCCCCCACATACTCGGGTGTAGTTCACTCCTCAGAGGTCCGCGCGTACTTAAGGCAGACTCTGAGCGTACAGGTACGTGTCACACTATAAACTCTAAAGTCTTTACATCAAACTGTTTTATATGTGACACCCAGCTTGATACACTGAGCTGCTCCAAGCAGGCGTTTGCAGCTTCACAGTCTCTCTCTGTTCTCACTGACAGGTGTGCGATGGGAGCCTGCTGGAAAAGAAACGGCTCTAGGTGCTCAGCTAGCCAATCACACATTTTACCATCCGTTCTGCCGCTTCATCCCACTGACAGAAAGCGTGGGAATAGCGTACCGCGAGCGAGCTATTTTTAGAAACGTAACGTCACGATGACGTCACATCACGTGGTACGCAGTAGGACAAGCTTGCATAGTCCACCGCTGTTTCGCTGTAAAAGAGACGTGCGTTAGCCTTGGTTTTACTTGTTTAAACGACTGCTTTTTCCAAAATCTAAGACCATGGTTATTAAACATTGTTGCTATGGAACGTGCAACAGCGACTCGAGGTATGCTGATCGGCCGCATATGAAGGATGTTTTCTTCATTACTTTCCCGAAATTCAAGAGTGCCAAGGAGAAATCTGTGCGCTGGGTACACCGGTGCGGTCGGCCTACATATGTAGCAAGCATTTTGTCGGAGGAAAGGGCACAACCGAAGAACATCCTGACCCAATTCCAGCGACATCAAGTAGTGAACAGGTAAGATTATTTTGGTGGCCGACATGTTAATAATGAAGCGCCTGCTACCATGATAGCATATAGGCTATCATGGTAAAAAAAACAAAGCTTACCGTTCGATCAACTCGGCCCGTTTTCCGGTCTTTTTAAGCCCTCGACACTCAAGCCATCGTTTGAGCTGAAGGTTGGTGTGTTCTTGGACAGTGCGACCAGTAAACCGTGCGCCTGGGACATCGTCTTGGGAAAGTTTAATGGCTGCAAAGTCGGTCATATCGCTGGTTCTGTTGCTGGTTGCTACGTGCGTTCTCTATCGGTTTGTCCTACCTAAGCGGCAAAAGGGGCGTTGCTCTTGAGACGGTGACGTCACGTGCGCGGTACGCTATTGTAGGAATTTGCCACAAGAAATGTAGGCAACAGTACGCTCTACTATGAAGGGTAAAATGTAGGCGCGGAGTCCGCCAAGCTCACAGTAGATGCACAGTATGCCTGAGTATGTGGGAGCCTTTAGGCAGCCCATACCCGTAGTACGCGCTAGCAACAATAGACCTAGTAAGTTAATTCAATATATTTAATTTTGGCCTTATGTTAAAAACAGGGCAGTGTAGTCCAACTACTCTGTCCTCCCAACACAGACGCATAGCTCTCTATCTCAGGAGAGAGCTGTGTACATGAAGGGGTGCAGTGATATTACACTCTTGGGAAGAATATTTAGTGCGCCTGATAATCCGGTGCGCTTTACATGTGGACAAAGACGCACAAAGATGCGTTAATTCACTATGCGCCTTATAATCCGGTGGTCCGAAAAATACGGTAAGTAAAACATTAGTCAGACTGGTTGGAGACTGTTTTATTGCAAACAAATATGATGTAAAGTCACGTGATTAAGGCAATGAGACAAAACCAAAATAATGTAAATTATTTATACAAATCTAAACTCAGCTAGAAAATACTTCATGGCAATAACTGATTGGTCCATTGCAAATCATCTGTGTTGGGATCTAAACCATTCCACTGTTGCGCTGGCTGTATGTTTAGGGTTTCTGTCGAGCTGTCTTTCCGCCTTACAACTGTGCGTTACTTTGTGTAGGTCTATTGCAAAAAAAAAGAATAACATCTATTAAACTTTGCAGCTTTAATGTGACAACGTGTAAAAACGTTACCTTGGTATAATACTTTTGCTATAGGCAGTGCACAAGTGCATTTGACCTAACATCACCTTTCTGCTCACCTTACTGCTTTAATAGTTGTATCTGTGCTTATCGTGCTGTTATAATCGTTTATGACTGAATGAGTCTCTGATTTATATGATACAACAACTATTCAAGGTAATTGCTGCGCCTCGCCCAACTACAGGACAGTTCTTTTCATACTTTACTTACGGTTGACCAGGAAGCTACTTCCGCGTTATGGCCAGTATGGCAAATCATACTACAGTACATTTCATAATCTCAGAATTGGAATCACATAGAAACATTTACTTTGTTCTGGTAATGCTGTTGTAAAAGTGTTTATTTTGACTTTAAGAATGCAATTTTGACTGAGGGAAATGATTGCTGTATTTTACAAAAAAAAAATCCCACCAATATTATGTGTACATCACTTGAAATGTCTGTACATTCAGAACAAAGTAGAACCATAGTCAACTTCTGATGCTGAGAAAGTCAATGAGGGACATCTGATTAAATATCAATGGTATTGCCATACACTCGACCGTTGGGTTTCATTGAAGTGAAACTGAGAGCACGTGACAGGGGCACGCACAAGCACCGGGGGGGGAGAGAGAGAGAGCGAGAGAGAGCGCGCGCGAGAGCAGCAGCTGCGAGGTCGTCCCAGCCGCGCCGATGAAGCACCGGTCACCTTCGGAGCAGCATCACGGGAAGCAGCCCCGGGTCAGTGTCCCTGCTGCGGCCGCCTCAGCCTCGCCGCAGGGCGACATGGAGGACAACCCTACGTTCAGTCCGCGGGAACTAACCCAAAACCCCTTGAAGAAGATATGGATGCCGAATAAGCATGGCCTTCCCGAAAAGCACATTTCTCATCGAAAGGGTGCGTAAGGGTTGACGTGGCGACCGTTGCCATGTTAGCTCGAGCTCAGCAGCTCTTCACCGAGTTACTCGTGCTGGTGAAGTCGCTCTTTAACCCGGTGAATTAGCTCTGCGTCAGCCCGTCTGCTGTGATGTGGAGCTAACGCTGAGGCGCAGGGTTCAGACGCGGTGCTGTGCGGCTCCAGCCGTCTGGTTCACACGGTTATGTAAGGGTTGACATAATGTACCCTGAGGAGAAAAGACTCGCACTGTTCATGTCCGTCTCCTTTCCGCTGTTGTGCCAAAACGATGCGCCGGTTGCTGATAAACGGGAACTGTATCTTCGCAGTCACGCGAAAGCCTTCTCCCGCGGATGTTATCACTCGTTCAATCTGCATACAAGCACCTCATTGTGGCGAGAGAGGGGGGTTAAGGCTACAACCTAACGAGCCGGAAGTTGGCGTCCGGTTCGGCATCCACAGGCTTCACCGATGTGTTTAAATAGCAGGCACTTGGACGTTGTTTTCACCTACTTTAAGTGCTAAATCTTTTTGGTTGAACAAACAGAGCTCTTTAAACGATAACAAAATATATCTCTTGTTAAAATCGGGCAAGTATTGGCATAGTTATGACTGATAATAGGTCAAGATAATCCCAATTATGGACAATAGAACGGAAATAGCTGAAAATGATTTACAAATTAAAGGACACATGGGGTATAGCCAGCCCAAGGCAGAAGCGAACCTTGGTGTCTGTTTAGGGTCCTTAGGCTAGCAGGCCATCTGTGCAGGTGGGGTACACCAAGGAGTTCTAAATTTAGTTGTATTTAATTATTATCATAGAAGAAAATCTTTTTTTCTTTTCTTTTTTCTTCAGGATTTGATTGGTCAATCGCCCAACAAGAACCGATTGAGTGGTAAATTGCCGATTGATTGTTGTAACTCTCACCGAACGAGTTATTTTCTTCACAAATCAGAACCTTTTCTAGCCAATGTGTAAATAGCGCGTATAAGTCAATCCGGATCTAAACGTTCTAAGTGTTTCAGATCTTGTCCGGAGTCTTTGAAAGCGGCGAAATAGCCCTTTAATTAAGCGGTGTGACTGAGACGCCGGCTTTTGGAGCCATCACAGCTTAGCGGGGTAGGATGTTGAGGTGGAGTGATGTTACCGGAGACCAGCAGAGCGAGGAGTCTGTGTGACACGGCCTTTCGCAGCCAGGATTCAGAGTGACCTCTGCTCCATATTCTGCTCTGATAAAAGCAATGCAGTGCAAACATGAGATATTTCCTGTTTAATTATGTACAGTGAAAGGCAATAATTAGGCACGCTGTCCTTTTTACAGCCGCAAAGATAATGCTGAGCTGGAGTGATTACACTGGTGTTTGATCGGGTGTAAAGCCCAAATCGTTTTTTTTGTATGTCTTCCATGCTGATAAAAAAAAAAAAACGGATCCTGATGACAGAGGCGTCCTTGTTTCCCTTGTTTTTGTTTTTTTCCAGTATGTATGACCAACTGTCCCACCCTGATCGTGACCGTGGGCCTTCCCGCGAGAGGGAAGACTTACATCTCCAAGAAACTGACCCGCTACCTGAACTGGATCGGTGTGCCGACCAGAGGTACGACATCCCGGCATTTTGAGTAGCGGGGTGAACGGAGGCCGACGGGCACCGGAGACGTCAGAGAAACGAGGCCGGGAGTATCCTCACCTCTCCGCTCTTTTTCTGCAGAGTTCAACGTTGGGCAGTACCGAAGGGAGTTCCTGAAGATCTACAAGTCCTTTGAGTTTTTCCGTCCCGACAACGAGGAAGGCTTAAAGATCAGAAGGTACGAGGAGCGTTTGTCTCTAATTATCCTTTTTTTTTTTTTTTTTTAAAGCTGCAGTGACATGATATTTAGAGCGGGCATATTTCTGTGCAGGCAGTGTGCTTCGGCAGCCCTGAACGATGTGCGACAGTATTTAACAGAGGAAGGAGGCCAAGTTGCTGTAAGTTAATGTTCTGGTTTTCTGTAGTTAAATGATGTTATTTGATGCTAAAGGGCACCACTGTGTTGGGCTTTCATAGGTGTTTGATGCAACAAACACCACCAGAGAAAGAAGGGAAACCATCCTGGAGTTTGCGGAACAGAACGGCTTTAAGGTAAACCTGCCGTCTCAAAGCCTGAGGCTGTTAATGACCGCGGCTGTACTGAGTCTGAGTCGGCTCCCTCTGCTTTCAGGCTTTTTTTGTGGAGTCGGTGTGTGAAGACCCCGACGTCATACAGGAAAACATAGTTGTAAGTAGCTGCATTCACGCAAGTATCCCTTCCTTTCGTGTTTTTTAGCTCCCGGCGTGTTCCCACCAGCTCTGACCAGCTTCCCTGTCCCTGCTGAAGAACAGCATCCCCGCAGCATGATGCCGCCACTACCAGGGTGACCCTCAGTGGTGTCGGCATCATGACGTTAGGAGTCATTATTTATTATTGATATGTTGCATACAATCCTGATTAAATGCATTGATGTTTGTGGTTAAAAGAGAATCAAATGTGAAAAAAAGATGGAAGAGATATGACTACTTTAGCAAGGCACAATGTCAGATCATTTTGCCTTGGGGAAAATTAACTTTTGTACACGTTGTACTCTCCCTGTCTTTTTTTTCTATGATTAGCAAGTGAAGTTGGGAAGCCCTGACTACACAAACTGTGACACAGAAGAAGCTGTGGAGGACTTCATGAAGAGGATCAAGTGTTATGAAAACTCTTATGAGACGCTGGATGAGGTTTTAGACAGGTGAGGGTGGAATATGAGCGAATATGGAGGCGAACAAAAGGCCCAAAATGAATGTTTATATCCAGCTAGCGTCTGCTTGTCTTCTGCTCATTGTCTGAGTCGAATTTATAAAAGTGGAACGAAGGTCTTAGTTGATTTCTAATCTCCTTTCAGGGATCTTTCCTTCATCAAAATTATGGATGTAGGCCAGCGCTACCTGGTTAACAGGGTGCTGGACCACATCCAGAGCCGGATTGTTTACTACCTCATGAACATCCACATCACACCGCGATCGATCTACCTGTGTCGCCACGGGGAAAGCGAGCTTAACGTCAAGGGTCGCATTGGAGGAGACTCCGGTCTCACGCAAAGGGGCAAAGAGGTAGAAGAGACTTTAAAATAAAAGAGATCTGTCTCTGGAAATGTTGTCGTCCTCTTTTCTTTTCCTAGTAGAGTAAAGCGAACCTTTCTCTTCTCCGTCCAGTTTGGTAAGAAGCTGAACCAGTTCATCCAGACACAGAACATAAGTGAACTGAAGGTGTGGACCAGCCAGATGAAGAGAACCATCCAGACAGCTGAGGCCCTCAATGCTCCCTATGAGCAGTGGAAGGTCCTCAATGAGATCGACGCGGTAAGCGTAAACGGCGCCCGGGGCGAGCTTCAGCTTAATCGCTTCCCTTTCATGACCCCAATCCTCGGTTCTTTTTGTTTTCACAAAGAAACACCAGGTCTAAATGCGTATGAAGGGATCCTTTCAAGTTGGACCAGTCAGGGTGGTACATGGCATAGCCCATTTACCGAGGCCTTAAAGCAGGGGTGTCAAACTCATTTTGGTCTAGGGGCCGCATTCAGCTTAATCTGATCTCAAAGGGGCCACACAAGTAAACTCATTGCAAGATTAAATAGAACTAATAAAAGTGGACTTGCTGTTGATTTTTATACTAAACGAATTTCCCTTTTACAAAACATATTAAGAATAACCTCAGAGTTTAAGAAAAGTATTTGCAATTTCAACAATACTTTTACTCAGTTAAACATTTATTTAAGTGCATTATGCAAAGGAACTGGTCACAGTGATTGTAAGATGTTGAAAAACATTTCTTCACAGTTTTTGGGACTTAAAAACACCGTCCTGCATGACAAAATACATCAAACAGATAAGAAATTAAGAAATTATTTAAAATCAATGTTCCACATCTGAAGCTCAGTGCTGCTGTTAGTTCTGATTGTAACGCTTATTAAAGCTTGGCGCCTGACTACAGCCATATATGGTAAGAGGCAGTCAGAAAGGTTCGGCTGAGGAGGCTGTGTGTGAATAACAGACAAGTACTTATTGTATTCTAACTTAAATTTTTACATACATTTAGGGAGGTATTCAATAATAGTATTATGATTTTCCTATGAATATAAACAAACACAACAGGAAAACAACAAAAAATAACCCTAATAACACCCAAGAGTTTCTTTCTCTTATTTAAGTCTGTCCTTTTGTTTGCAGGATGATTAATGGTCCATCAATAAATGATTCTTTTTTTTTTAGTCTATGATCCACGGCAATAGGTCCGGGAAAATGAAATAGCCCGGTTCAATTAAATCCTACCGCACAGCTGCGGTCATCAGGTAGCTCCCATCCTGGGTCGGAACAGGGGGAAAAAACCCTGACCTAAACAAGGTCATAAATAAAAATAAAAATTAGCACTTAAAGACGGTTAAATTGCCATCCATCCAGAGTTCCATAGGCAAATGACAAATTTAATGAAAAGTAACTTAAAATTATCCTTAAAAGACAAAATTTAGAAAAATCAAAGAGTTTATTTAACGCTTTGAGAACATCTCTCCTATTCGGCCACAAAATGAACAAAAATAGAACGATCTTTTAAGCGATAAGACCATTTTTAAGATGCCAATACATACATTTTAAGCGGGTGTGTAGCCAACCGCATTTATACTATAATATAAAAGCGACATTAAAATAAACGACTCACCGTCGAGTGGTTACCAGAAAACACCCAATGGAATCCTTCGTCTGGGTTAATTGGACTTGATTCAACAATATCCTTCAGTAATTTAGGAAAAACGGCAGCGCTAGCATTAGCAGCAACAACACGGAGGAGTTCACCTCTGACCCGGAACTCAAAGAGTACTGCTTGTTGTCTGCTCTGAATAATACAGCGCCACTCGTGGACAATATAGGAACTGCAGGTTTTCAATGAAACGTTTTTTTTCGGCAATCATTGTTGAATAATGATAATGCATTTGGCCGCCGGGCCTGACTAAATGGTTCCACGGGCCGGTTCCGGCCCGCGGGCCGTACGTTTGACACCCCTGCCTTAAAGCTTTGGTGCAGCCATCCATGGTTCGATTCCCAAACCTGGGGCATGTCTTCCCCACTCGTCTCTTTCCCCATTTCTGTCTGATTACTGTGAAGAAAGGCCAGTAGTGCCACAAAACTTTTGAAACTGTCCGATGTCGTCCTAAGGCCAAAAAAGCATAGCATAAGCATTAGAGCTAGGTTAGAAACCTTCCAAACGGGACAGCCACTCAGTGAACTGCAAACGCTAATAAGCAAGCTAATATTTGGTGGCGTTGACCAAAGGGACCAAGTGCCGTCGTCATCCCTTGGTGGTGCCCCGCCCTGGGCGGAGAGGCATATCGGCCGTGTCAAAATCTGCCCCTTACTAAGACACTCAGCTTTTACACCTCTGATGCATTATTGATGTTGTGTAACTGGTCTGCGTTGTCATTTTTAGGGTGTGTGTGAGGAGTTGATGTATGAGGAGATCCAGGAAAACTATCCTCTGGAGTTCGCCCTGAGGGACCAGGACAAGTACCGCTATCGCTACCCAAAAGGAGAGGTCAGAGGCAGAGCTTGTTGTTGTTTGGTCACGCTTTCTCTGATTGAAGCTTTGCCTTCGAACGTTTGACGTGTACGGCCAAGGGAGGCCACGCACAGTTTGTCTAAAAACTCTGAATGCAAAGTGCTACTTTATAGAGTTTTACAGCTGACTGGTTGAAACTTGAACACGACAATGTTCTCACTCATCTCGTTTATTTTTGGATGTTCGTTGTGGTTTTCTGTTCCCCTTTCAGAGCCAATTTGAACCACATGTGGAACATTTGTTTGTCTGCAAATGGTTCCAGATGTTTACGGGTTGAAATGCTAGGAAGGCTACTTTAGAAACAAGCCTGATTTAGCAAAATCTACACGTACCACAGACATCAGGTAGAGCTGAGGGCAGCTCAGTCTGAGGCAGCCGTGGCAGATTACTCAGTTATCTCTGACTATTACCGTACCGAACGTGTTACGATAAAGGCCCTGCCGAGAAATGGACCCAAGGGTTCTGTAGGTAACTGCATGGTCTGATGCATAGGTGCATATCGGTAAATATGTTCAAGACGTTAATTTATCTGAGCAGTTCGATTCTAAACCCCAAACTCATATTGGGTTCATTACACACATAATGATTTGTTTTAAATGTTGATTTATGATAATTGTGATGAATATGGTGTACCGCTAGCTAAAAATCTAAATGTAGTTTTTCCAGAATATTAGGATATAAACCATGAGAACAATGGGGAAATAATTTTAGTAGAGAAATTTTAGCCTAGACATGTTGTCTTGAGTAGGTCTGCTAGCTTGACGTTTCCCTGCAGGCGAAACCCCAAAAGGTCTTTGCTAAAGCAGCTGCGGCTTCAGACTGCCGTATCTGAACTTAATAATGGAAAGTTGAGCGAAGGGAAAAAAGTCTGGTACAAAAAGTTGTACGAGCAACAACATTATCCACAGCCATTAACGTTTGTTGTCACACATCTGCGCAGTGGAAACCAATAAAAACATGCCCAGATTTGAATTATTAGAAATACTTTGTAAAAACTGAAGGAGCTTGTCTCTGTGAAATAAACCGGAGCGAGATCATTTTTTATCCCCTGGCTGCACACTCATCTGTAAAGGTGTTTTTATTTGCTGTTGTTAACTGTTGCTATATGTCCAAAGTCAATTGCTTTCAAGGACAATGCGACTCAGTTTTCCATCCTGTCACGTCTTTTCTCCTTTGTTAATATATGAACGACTAACACATTATTCAAATAGCTGCTTACCGCTTACTCCTCACTAATGAGACTCGGCCTGGGCGATCAGCCTTTCAGGCGGCCTTTGCTACTCACTAAATCACAGTAACCACATTTCTCATTAGTTGCTCCTACTGTGGCTGAATGCCCGATGGTCAGCTCTCACCTTTTATTCACCCCATTAACCCTCCATTAAGCTCACAGACCAAGACGGATTTAGTCGTGAGTGTCCATTTTCCCCCTGATTAAATGTTCGTCTGTTTACACGCATAGATAACGTCTACCTTAGCAGATTGACTCTGACCTTTAGTCGACGTTCTGATTAGCCTCTTTAACGTGATGTCATGCTCAGTCCTATGAGGACCTGGTGCAGCGCCTGGAGCCAGTCATCATGGAGCTGGAGAGGCAGGAGAACGTGCTGGTCATCTGTCACCAGGCGGTCATGCGTTGTCTGTTGGCCTACTTTTTGGACAAGACAGCAGGTAGGTGCTTTAAGTGGACGACAAAGACAAACAATACATACAAAATAAAATCTATAAAGCATTGTGTGAAATACCCAGAACTAAATAGTCATGTGTAAGTGGTTTACATCTGCTTGATTTTGTGTGAAAACTATAACATGTTAGATCGCTGGCCGTAATATTCAATAAACTTAAATCTGCCACACATATTAATATATTAATAATCAGGCTTTGAACTCTCGCGTTGGCCCCTTTCTTGCAGTCTCTAACTACATGGGTAACATTCCTTCAAGGCAAAATAATTGGAGCATCTAAATTTTAAGCCATTCTTAGCATCTCATTTTAATGACTAGGATGCTCATCACGGCTAGCGTTAATTCAATTCAGTTTTATTTATATAGCAGCGACAACACGCATCATCCCAATGGACTTTACAAAGTCAGTTCACTCCAGTCATCCAGACTAATGTCTAGTTTAAAAGTTTTCTGTCGAAAGGAAATGGGCTCCACACGCGGGGAGCGATTTCGCTCCCTCTCCATTCACTACTCATGAAATTGATACGATGAAGCGACAATCAGTTTCCTCCCTCCAGCCAAGTGACCGGCGAAATTCGTGAAATTTTCAAGCTCGTACACGTGAACGTGCACACACGGGCATCTTTAGTTCAACTTTCGTCGCTTGGCACTACAGCCATTTATCTGGACCAGCTGTGAGGTGCGCCATAAATGATGATATTCTTCACGCTGGATGAACCTGGTTGTATTTTTCTTTTGTAGAGCAGACATAAATGCAAGATTTCAGTCAATTCTGGAAATATCTTGACTCTTCGTCTTTGTTGCTCATGGACTGCTTTGGAAATATCAAAAGCCCTCCAATTTAATAACAATAAAATTTCTGGGAAACAAGCGATCCAACAGCGTGATTTGAAACGCTGCCGTCGCGTCCCGTGTGTTGGGTCTTCACCGCGGTGGCGATGAAAGCCATTAGTTGCTGTCGTTGGTCGCTCCCAGTGTGTGGAGCCCAAAACCCAGCAGGTGGCATCGAGTCTTGACGAGCAGCATTCACTCCTCCTGAAAGAGCATGTGGCCACGGTGGACAGATGTCTGCATTGTCAATGGCTTTGCAGCGATCTCTCACTTCGAGCATGCATGGAGCGACAGTGGAGAGGAAAACTCCTCTTTAACAGGAAGAAACCTCCATCAGAACCAGGCTCAGTGTGTTGAGCGTGGCAGTGACCCATGTGTGGAGGCCTCGGTCCTCAATGGGTCCATCTCTGGTTTCAGTTCCGGCTTGTGGAGCTTTGTGGCATGTCTTCTTCCGCTCTCTCTCTGTCCCATTTTCTTGTCAGCCTACTTTTAAATAAAGACCACTAGTTCCACACACAAAAAATGGACCGTCTCGGTGTGAATGGCCCTCTACCACAACCGCCTGGTTCTTTGAGAAGACTGGATATACAAAAGAGCACAGAAGCCCTGATCGAGGTAGCGGATAAGCTGGAATGGATAAGTTTGTGAGTCAGTTTTCAAATCTAGAGGATGAAAAAGAGCACATTCAGTTAGTTGCAGTAAAGGATCAGCAGCAAAACTGCAGAGATGGCTCGGGGTAACATAAGCCACTCTAACTACAAGTTTGATCAAACAGGAAAATTTTAATCCTAGTCTTAAAAGTAGACAGGGTGTCTGCCTCATGGACCAAAACTGGGACTAAAGGATCTTACCTCCCATTCTACTTTTAGAGACTTTAGGCACCACCAGTAGACCTGCAGTCTGAGAGCGAAGTGCTCTGTTAGGAAGATACAGAGTAATCAGAGCTCTGATATATGATGGAGCTTGATTATTAAGGGCTTTATACGTGAGAAGGAGAAATTTTAAATTCTATTCTAGATTTAACAGGAAGCCAATGAAGGGAGGCTAACAGTAGAGAGATATGATCTCTTTTTAATTTCTTACCAGAACTCTTGCTGCAGCGTTTTGGATCAGCTGACCATTAGTCTCCATGTAGACCCTTGCCTTAAATCCAATTCTAGTGGCCAGCTGACATCTCTGCACACGTCTGTTCACGAATCATGACGGAGAAATGACGCCACCTCCTTCCTCACGGCCGTGTTCATGCTAGGTTCTTAACAAGTGACAGGAACAAAGCATTTCTGCCTTATCTTAAACAAGGCTGGCGATGAAGTATTCTGATAACATATCCCGTGTATAAATAAACGAGTCGAAGTGAAATTGTCTTTCATGGGGTTTTTTCTAAGATTGTAAATGAAATGTTCAGAGCTCCCTTTCCTGCAGTGTGGTCTTTTCATTGATCCGGTTTCTCTGTCGCTCTAGAGGAGCTGCCGTACCTGAAGTGCCCCCTACACACTGTGCTGAAGCTGACGCCTGTGGCCTACGGTACGACTGCTTTCTCCTGTTTGATAGGCCTCACAAGTGGATATGCACTGGAAGAAAAATCACTTTACCAACAACTGTATCAATCATTGTCTCTCAATGCGCAGGCTGTAAAGTGGAGTCGATCAGCCTAAATGTGGAGGCGGTCAACACACACAGAGAAAAACCAGAGGTGGGTTACATCACGAAAACAGACCTTTTTTTTTTTTTTTTAAGCCAAAAGGGTTTAATAATAGGTTGCTATTCATGGTATCAGTTGCAGAGAACAGTTTCTCTGCAGGGTGCAAACTGCAAATACATAGAACAATGAGCTCAAAGTAACATTTACACCATGTTTTTTTTTTTTTGGTACAACAAGAAAACATGTTGTACCATTTTAAACCTAATTTCTTTTTCCCCACTCCTACAGTTCATGCAGGTTATTTAAAATGATTTTATTCTGAACAGCAGCAGATGCTGAATAAATGTATTTGTTTATTACTTGTTTATTACTAATAAAGCCTCTGAATGAGGTTTTTTGGAGTTCACAAATAAATTGCAGTATCCACGAGGCGCTAGCTTCCTGACTAGCATTGTCAACTCACAGCTGAAGGAGATGATTCCTCGTCCTATGAAAAAAAACTTCTTTAAAACCGAACTGGGAAGGTTTGCCTGGTTTCAGATTGTTTGTGTCAGTGGATGTCATGTTTCCCTTGTGTTTGATTCCTCCACCTCTTTCTGTTTTTCATCAAACAGAACGTAGAAGTGAGTCGGATGTCAGAGGAGGCTTTGATTACTGTGCCAGCTCACCAGTGAGGCAGTTAGCCCTCCTCAACACCCTCAACCCTTCCCTCCTTTAGCCATGATTACGCACAATGAACCCTTAAAACGCACAAAACTTGATTGAACTTCCTTCCTCTGGTCTTGGCTTCTGTTTTTTCTTCCTCTTTCATTTAAAGACCTAATGATGGTGGTAATTACCTGGATTCCAGACTCAAAGAAAAACTTTTTTTTTTTGAAGGGAGGAGGGACGTTTTATTTATTTCTTTTAACCCTATCACGAATCCCGTCGCGCTCGCTCTCCCATTTTTGGAGAACGGACGAAAAGCAAGCGAGGGTCTTTTCAAATGACACTGCACTCCAAACTATGAAGCAATGAAGCTCCAGCACCTTGTCTGAGGAAGCACCTTTATGTGTAGCTAATTTATTCATTGATCTTGTCTGTAGATCTGGGTTAAGAATGTCAGTTTCCTTTTTTACTAGTGCCTCATAGTTTTTAAGAAAACTCTAATCTGTCTACACAACGTTGCAAAATTGTGCCTAACAATCATTTTCATTCTGTGAAACAGTGTTAAATTAAAGATTCTGGATATACAAGTATGTTGTTGTTTTTGATAAATAATGTGAAAGATCTTAGAGTATATCCATATTAATGATCAGACTGTAGAGAAAGTTGTTTCTGTGTGCTGTTTCTAAATAAACTTGACCCAAGCATCATCTGATCCAAACCAAACTCTCCTTGTGCTTCATTTAAACAAAAAAAAAACTCTCCATTGACAGCTGCTCTGATAGAGACAGAAGAAAACAGCAAAACAAATCATACAATCACTAAACAAGCAGCACCATTATTCCTTTCCTCTAAAGCATTTGTTTATAGTATTTTTCTGTTTTATAGACTTGCTGTTATATTATTTTGTCTAGAGGTTAAAACCTAAATTATAAATAAAATCGGGACCACTTAAAGATAAGGCTCCCCTTATAGAGGCCTAATAAATAGCTGCTACAGATGTTATTCATTTTTTCTGTAAACACTTTATAAGTGATAAGTGCTTTTTCTGCATTAAGGGTAAGCCAGAGATAAAACTGACCGGTTTCTTACTAGATAGTTAGCCTGATCTGTTCAACTATATATTTCAGCTAGAGTTGCTCATATTAAACATTTCAGGCTAAATTACTACCTTGTAATCAGAAACCAGTCGGTTTAGGCTCTTGCTCGCCATTAATTGGACAATAAACACTTGTGAATGAGTTAGTGTTTACAGATTTGTTAACAACATATCTATTAAGGTATTTATTAACCATCTATAAGGGGAGCCTTACTGTAAAGTACCAAATTATCAGCTAGACCTCAGTGTGTTACTGTGGAAAGCAATATTTAGCTACGCAAGGGTGTTCCCCAGGGCTCTAATTTAGCCCCCCTTTCCTTTCTATTTTAATTTAGCCTTTTATTATATGAGCCGGTGTGTGTGTGTGAAATAGATGTAAAAAATAAAATAAAATAAAGGAGTTGGGACATTTACCAACTGGAACCAAAATACATGTATATCCTAATAGAACTGTCTTTTATACAATAGTACCCTCCTTATATAAAGCTAAGGAATGTGTGTGTAATGACTTTATTCCAGCCTTCTTCTTTCGACCTTTCTGACAACAAACATGTTTTAGTTTATGTTCATGCATGTATCCATATAGGGCCTTACTGACTTAATGAAGGCGTTGTTACCATTTACAAAATTAGGTCTCTAAGTGAGATTACTTTGAGGTGGGGGATTGGGAGGGGTGGAGGAGAGCAATATACTTGATACCTTCCACTGTCCAAATACTGCTTTCCTGTGCTTCGCTCACTGAGGACTCGGCTACTTCCCGTTCATTCATACACAAAGGTTCCTCTGGGGTTGAATAACAGCGCTGTCATTCAGCCTGAACAGAACGCTGACTGTGCCTAGAACAGACTCCTGTCTGCTCAGAGCTGGGCTGCTGAATTATGCTCGGCTTAGTCTTGACATTTAGTTTTGACTTGTAAATAATGTGACTGGAGTCATGATTATTTTAACGGCAACAAAGATGAAGGCAGAGAACCACGGCTCCAATGGTGTGTTGGTGTTCTGAAGCTAAATATCCCCATAGAGGAGATCCTCTGTTGCAAACAGACTAAAGTGTCTCAAAGAAAAACCAAACCATTGTGAATTATCTGGATTAAGCTAAACCCATTGCCTTTATGCTAATCTTTCCTAAAACTTTCTCATCAAACACAAGATGTTGTGCAATGAGTGAACCCCCTGGCCAAAACAGTGTTGGATAGTAAATGCACGTTGGCTACAAAGCGCTGATGACTGTTGGTACACAGTTGTGCATGAAAAGTCCTCTGACCCAGATACGTTCCTCCTTCCAGAACGTTGACATCCATCGCACCACTAAAGACGCCCTGCAGACGGTCCCTGCTCACCTCTGATGCCTGCGTGTCGGTATCCGGTGATTACTGAAGTTGAGGCCTCCTGCTCGTAATGGACGTGCGGGTTTCTCACCCTTCCAGTCACCCCAGCCTCCTCTGACCGATGGGGAGGACGACGCGCCGCCGCCCGCCATGTATAACTCCTGTGCCCCGTGTTTGTCCTGTTCGAGGGGTTAAAAGGAGCTTAACCGGAACACTTCGATCGGTCGTGACCCAAATGTTCATATCTGAAATTTGCAGAGTGCGACGGCAGACCTTCGTACTCGAGGCCGCTCTGATGGTTATTAAATTCAACGCGTTTTCAGTGTGTTGGTGTCGTGCAGCGGCAGTTGTTAACACTGGCAAGTTACTGTGACGTTTTCGAATATTAACCATGTGGTTTTTCCTCCAATAATCATGTGATTTTGTTTTTTTTTTTTGGTCTGCTGCATGTTTGACTTTGTGCAATCATAATTTCACACGAAGGTGGCTTCAGTGATATTGTGCAATTTTGTAGGTTTTTAACCTCCTTTAAAAAAAAAAAAACAGCCTCGCTCCGCTATGACAGCGTGCTGATAGGAGAGAACGGAGCAGAGCAGCGCTACTGTAGCTTGGATTGGGTGAAAATAAAGGCCGGCTGTGAAATGTCATTGTGAGGCAACACATTTAAGCAATAGAAATGCAAAGAGGATCATTAGCCAAATAACTGGTTGTGCTGATCTTGACTTGAAAATGTAAGTTCCGACTCTACTGCAATAAAGATGTTATTTTTTTAAACCACTCTGTTTTATTTTATTAATGAGTCACTCACTGTGTTTTCTGAAGGCTCTTTTTTCCAAAAAACAAAAAAAAACAACCTGCCCTTCTGCTGAACAAAAGGTAATACCTGTCAAATATTGTTTAATTAGGCTTATCACCGAATATTGTTCTGCACAAGTACATGAAAGATTTATGATTTCTAGTGACCCCAATTTGGATGAACTACGAGTCTTAAAAGGATTGGTTAATAACTTGGCCTTACCTCCAACAGGAAGTTAAGCGTATGTTCCTCATACGCTTTTAGAGCAGATCTCCAAAACACGTTAAAAAAGTATGACCTAAAGGATCTGCCGCAGAAGACGAGCGATTCATCTCCACAGACGTTGGCGATGTTTAGAATATATGCAATATTACCGCTAATATTTTTTTTAACTTCAGTTTTAAATACTTTAAAACCAGGATGACATTCTCACCCATGAGTCAAACTATTTCAAAAGGGAATTTTGAAACAGCTAACTAACCTAAAATAGCTAACTTAAAACCTTTCATCTAGTTTAAACCTTACTGCTAAAAAAAAAAATTAAACAGCATTTAATCAGAGTATAATATCACAGATAAGCTTGTGGAGTATTTGATCTGATCAGTTCCGTAGTAGAGCGGGTTCGACTGATCTGGTGCTAAGGAAACTAACAACAGTAGCACTAAAGGGGCAACAATGAGACGACCCATAAAAAAGGAATAGTTTCAAAGGTGGAAGCTTCATTTTTCATTTTCTTTGACTGCCCTTCAGTAGTTTTGCATTAACCAGGGTCAGTGTCACTACTGGTACCACGAGGCGATACCTGGACCCTACAGAGGATGCACAGGCAGTCCGACTCCACCAGGAAGGACATCAATGCGTCTCATTGCCAGAAGGTTTGCTGTGTCTCCCAGCACCGTCTCAACAGCATGGAGGAGATTCCAGGAGACAGGCAGGTTGCTCTAGTAGAACTGGAACAAGGACCGATCTCCTCCAGGCCCATCAGCACAACCACTCCTCCTCTTTGAAAGGAGGAACAGGATGAGTACTGCCAGAACCCTACAAAGGGACCCCCAGCGGACCACTGGAGTGAACGTCTCTGACCAAGATACTAGAAACAGACTTTATGAGGGTGACCTGAGGGCCCGATGTTCTCTAGCAGGTCCTGGGCTCACTATGCAGCCCCATGGAGCTCAGCTGGTATATGCCAGAGAACACCAGAACTGGATGGTTCGTCACCGACACCCTGTTCCTTTCACAGGTGAGAGCAGGTTCCCTCTGAGCTCATGGGATAGATGTGAAAGGGTCTGAAGAAGCAGCGGTGAACGTTATGCTGCCTGCAACATTGTTTAGCGTAATCTGTTAGGTGGTGGGTCAGTGTTGGTCTGGGGAGGCACATCTGTGGAGGCACACAGACCTGTACAGGATAAACAATGGCACCCTGACTGCCATTAGGGAGCAGAATGAAATCCTTAGACCCGTTGTCAGGCGGATAATGACTGACCTCATGTGGCAAGAGTAGACAGGCAGTTCCTGGAGGATGAAGGAACTTACACCATTGACCGTTCTCAACACTTAAATCCAACAGAACATCATCTTAGGTCCATCTGACACCACCAGGATGAACCTCAGGAGCTCAGTGATGTCCTGGTCAGGATCTGGGAGGAAATACTCCAGGCCACCATCTGTCATCTCATAGGACTCACAGTGTCAAGCATGCATTTAAGCAGATGAGGGCTCATTCTGAGTTGCTGCCATTACATTTCAGCAAATTGGGCCAGCCCGTCACATCAGTTTTTCAGTTTCACTTTCTCTGTGACTTAGGATGAACCCGTCTGTGGGTCGATCGTTTTCATCAAATGATGCGGCGTCCCTTTGCGCCGGACACATTACCCACTCCACATCAGTACGACATCCAGCTGGATTCCTTTTACAACCGAGATCTGATGCGTTTTCACAAAGTGGTCCTTTAACTGCTTTGAGCCCTGTACTCTTACAAACCAATTTCCTTGTACGAGTAAATCATGTCCGGGATGACATCAGGGATGTTTGCGTGTATGGGTTGGTACCGAAAGGTTTGTACAGGTCTACTTCAATCATTTTAATGCTGGTAAAGTAACTCTTATAGGTCTTTAGAAATTCCTGGTTTGGCGAGGTCTTATTAAAAATGAAATAGTCTTTGTCTCCACGTCCCCCACTGTTTGACCAGAGGACTGCAGCAAACGGGCCAAAATAAAAAATTCAAAAGTGTATCGTTAATGTTTTAGATTATTACTCGATTTTGCTACCAGGAATTAGTTGCTTTAGGACAAAACCGGGGGGAAGTGCACCTTGAATTCTGGCAGGAGGCTACATCATGGAGCTGCAACAGAAGCAATTAGATGCAGCTTCAGATGCCGTCCTATTGAGCTTAACTAGCTCACTGCCTCAACCCGTCGACCCCACTTAAAAAAAAAAATAGAGCTTACATGTTCACACGCTGTCTGCAGCACTTCCCCTTCCTCACATCGACGGCGCATGATGCGAGATGTGACCTCACTGTCTTCTATAAACGACTTCCTCAAAAGCCCGAGTGAAACCGTTTATAGGTGCAGCAGCAGCAGCAGCAGCAGCGCGGGCCATGTATGGCCTTATCTGAATTCCAGCACACACACACATATAAACAAGTGACTTTATTTCTCTCTCATTATTTTCTTACACTGGTTAGCGTGGCAACTTTACAGAGACGCTTCACACGGCACGGTTTAATGCCGCACAGGTCGCACCCTTGAAACGTTCCTGTTCAAAACTTTGGAGGCAAATTTGAAGCAACAGCGACGAAACATACAGACTCTGTCAGACGATACAAAAACCTGGTCGTGTTATCCGCGACGGCAAAACCCTCGGTGGCCCCTGTGTTCATGGCTATCAACTGGATTAATACTTTAAGGACCCGCCTTTGTTTGGGGATTTGTTCAGAGAGGCTGAAAATGAAACTGGTAGATATTTCATTATATACAGGAACTCATATCCATGAACACAGGGAAATATATAAGATGGACACAAAGAGTGTCGGATTGGTCACAACTATCTCATCTCCTTGCTGATTGGCCGTTTGCTCCTGACGTTCTCCGCTCGTGCTTTGATTGGCCCCCGGAGAGTCCAAAAGACGACGGCATCATCAGAACTGTGGAAGGGACGGGGGGGGAAAATTAGTCTCGGCAGCTCCGTCCGCCCATCTCCAGGCGCCGTGAGAAGCCCCACTTACGTTCTTGAGGAACTCCTCGGCAACGATACGGGCCCTGGCGTTCACGGACAGTTTCATCTCGCTGATCTCCTTGTCGATCTCCTCCATGAAGTGGATGACAAAGTCCACCAGCTTGTGTTTGTACATCTGCTCCGTGTGGAAGTTGGTGATCAGGAAGCTAATGTCGTATCCCTGCGAAGAGATGAGAGACGCGATAGGCAGTCGGCACATCGACAAAGGTCATTCAAATTCGGCTGCTTATCCGTAACCAACGCGTCTCCCTCCTCAGCAACACGCCAGTGGGGATGGGATTCATTTCAATTCAAACAAGCTGACAAAGCCACCTATTACCTTCGGCATGCATATGGTTCAGGTCCATCTAGAAACAAAACAAAAACAAACAGGATTTCCCCTCTTGGCTTTAATCGCTCACCTCCACTGGTTTCCTCCTCAGGATGAAGAAGTTCTCGGCTCTCATCATCATGAAGCGCATGAACTTGTGGCAAAGAATCTTCTCGATCTCGTCGGCCTGCAATCGATTAGAAGTGCCTTTTAGATTTTAAAGCGACAGGGGGGGGGGGGGGGTAAAAAAAAAAAAAAAAGAAAAAGACAAAGGAGGAGGAGAGTGCTAAACGACCTGTTTGACAGCAATGCTGACTCTCACGGAGTTGATGGAGCCCTCGATGAGAACCTTCTCCTTGTCGTTACGGCTGATCACCACTGGCTGGAGAAGCAGCTCCTTGCTGCTCCTGTGACCACATCAGTAAAAAAAACAACAAAAAACAACAACATTCTCAGCGTTCAGATAATTCATCCCTTACAGATGCCTCCAACACCTGCAAACAGGCTGCGGCAAGCCCCTTCCAGGCAAAAACCAGGAGCCTTGCTCACGCCCGTGCTACGTCTCCTGCCTCCCCATACTTTCTTGTGCAAGTCAGATCAAGCCCATACATGCGGGAGAGCTGCAGATTATCCACAGGAGGGAGCAAAAAAAATAAAAATAAATAAGAACAAACTAACTGGGTCTCCCCACATAAACCGGTGCCAGTGAACATACCTGACCTCCACCTCGGGCTTGTTGTGACGCTCCACCACCTGAGAGGAGAAGTTCTCCAGGCAGAGGGCTGCC
This sequence comes from Fundulus diaphanus, assembly GCA_037039145.1. NCBI lineage: Eukaryota > Metazoa > Chordata > Actinopteri > Cyprinodontiformes > Fundulidae > Fundulus > Fundulus diaphanus. The sequence continues at coordinate 40,125,573 of CM073126.1, forward strand.
TGCAGGGTGGCCCTCACAGCGTTCAGGTAGGGGCGCAGAGTCGCCGTCTGGGGAGAAAGAGGGGGAGATGATCAGAGGCTGCAGAGGGGGGAGGGATCCTGCTAAGTTATGTTATGTAGATCAGGGTAGGAACCAAGTGAACCTGTCAGCTCAGAGAGTGACCTCTGAGGTCAGGTTTGACTGGTATGAGATATAGGGACACAATTTACACCTAAATGGCCGGATTTTATCTACGCTCCACAATTAGCTTTCATTTAACCATGCGAATATTAGAAAACCAAAAAAAGCCAATTACTAAGATATAATTAGGCTACGTGTGGATTTAAGGAAGTAGTTGGTTTTATTTGCAGCGGTGGACGTGATGCCTTCAGGTGACGGTAGCTCGTCGTTATTCTTCAAGCGGAGCCCCGACAGTATGTAAAGATCGCGCATTTTCACCGTCGGATGGGCAAATTGTGAGAAAAGAAGCGCGCAACAGAAACGAGAGGAATGAGGTTCCGCGAAGAAAAGACAGCTCAGCTAAATCCCCTTTAGTTTTCTGCATATCGGCTCATCAAGGATGTCCATGCTTTGATTTTACTCCAGCCGACCGCCAACACTCGCAGAAGCTAGCTAGCTAGCTAACGTCGCGCTGATCGAAACCGCCATTTGCTGAATTAAACAGCTAAATATTGAAACATAAAGGTACGTGTGGTGCAGGAGACTTACCATTTTTGATCTGTACAAGAAGGAAGTTCCTCAGCCACGCCTGGGACGACTCTTCCGTAAATCCTACATAGTAGAGTACAGCTAAGTCGCGCTTGTTTTCTACAAATTCTTTGTCAGGAGGGGCGGGTATCCTCGGGCAACCTAAAAAGACGCTACGGTTTATAGTTCCACCCAGGCGACACGTGTCTTTTAATAAAACGAGCACATACCGGGACGAGTCCATTCCTCCGCGTAAAGGGAGAAGACGTTGCCTTTTGGCGGTTCGATTTAGGATCTTTTCGACGTTTTAAGGGAGTTTTTCACGCGAAGTTCTCATGTTGCAAAATACCGAGGCGTTAGAAAAGTTGCGGTTAAAGGTTTAGTGGTGAGATACCGACGGAGTTACACCTCGGAGGGAAAATGGTTTTCGCTGAATATACCACTTTAGCCTCGCGAGTCGTTTAGGTCCTAACTTCCTAAGTTAGCTCACTAGTTTCACACTATATTGCATATTCGAACTATTTAACACGTATTAAGTTATATCTTGTTTTACTTTTAAATACTTTTTTATATCCGCGCAAGGCCATGACGTCGCGCGGATACGTTTCAGACACCCCTCTCGGTGCAATGGTTTTTCCCATCATGGACTCTTTTCACTGACGGTAAATATTGCTCCTTCTTCAACGTCTAACTGGGCGTCTGTCCGCTCCGGACGTGTGAGAATAACGTTCTTGAAACATTCGCGTGTTTGCTGGCCGGGTGCGTCGCAGGAACCGTGGACTGGCCTTCGGGAGAATGGAACCGTAATCAAGGGGCCGTGTGAAGCAGGCAGCGCCGCTTGTACGTGCTTCGGGTTCCCAATGAGAAGCGCACAGCCGCGCTGAGCTCTGTGTGTGTGTGTGTGTGTCCGTGGGACTGATGGTGTGTAATTAACCACGCTGCCCGTGTGATCAGACGGCCGCCGCCGCCGGCACACAGCACCATGAGCGAGCTGAAGGACTGTCCCCCGCTGAAATACTACGACTTCAAACCGGTGGAGCATGTGAAGCTGTGCCCCCGCTACACCGCCGTGCTGGGCCGCTCTGAGGACGATGGCATCGGCATCGAGGAGCTGGACACCCTGCAGCTGGAGCTGGAGACCCTGCTGTCGTCAGCCAGCCGCCGCCTCCGGGCCCTGGAGGAGCAGAGACAGGTGGGAGGTGGACGCTTTATCCACGCTGATCCTTAATCTCACCCATTTTATGAAGGCTTTATATTTGCCCTCCATTCCATAGAGACCTTTTTATTTTGTTCAATTACTAACCACAACCTTTAATGCGTTTTTACCTGGATTTATTGTCAAAGATCAACATCGAGTAGCTTTTTAATCACAATTCTCTCTAAAATAGCTCGGGCTTTTGTCAAGTCAGATCTATGGAAACCCGTTTTCAAGTGTTTCACGTCTGAACTTGGACTGGGCCCTTCTAACGAGTCAACACGCTCTGATCCAAAGCCGTCCATCGTTGTGCTGGCTGGATGTTTAGGGTAGTGTTCCTGCTGAAGGGTGAATCTTCACCCCAGCCTTGCCTTTTTTTTTTATTATTATTATTACAGCCAGTTTAGTGCCATGCATCGTCCACATGGCATCGTTTTCCTTCCTCTGCTGAAGAAAAGCTTCTCCACAGCATGATGCTGCCACTGCCGTAGGCAGAAATCACTGAGGAAAAGGGGTGTTCTGGACCTCCCAATCTGGGGGGAAATGTTTATTCTCCCCCTCATAAATCGTTAGAAAAAACTAAATGCAACGAAAGAAGTCTGCCATACGCATCATTTTTGGTGCAGTGGTTTGGTCCAGTGTCAAGATTTCCACCACACATGTTGAGTTAACTCATTAGGGGACTTCTTAGGGCAATTGCTTGCAGTGGATCATGCTAGGAGCATCTGTTAGTACAAGTGCATGCCAATCTTTCCTGATAAAACATTTGGGGGTAAAAAAAACTAAATAAATAAACCCATGTATCCAGTTCCCACTGTCTGATTTATGCACTATTTCTCGCCTTCATCGCCCAGATCCTCACGGACTGGCAGGACAAGAAGGGAGACAAGCGTTTTCTGAAGCTGAGCAAGGACCCAGACCCCGCCGCCCCGGTGCGCCACAAACCCAAGAAGCAGAAACTGGATGGCAAGGGCGGCCACGGAGCGGGCCCCGGGCCCGGCAGGCCCAAATCCAAAAACCTGCAGCCAAAGGTTCAAGAATATGAGTTCACAGATGATCCGCAAGATATCCCCCGCACTCCAAAAAACGACGCTCCCAACAGGTAATCAGCACCGCCTTGGCCTAGAAGAAAGGGCTTTTCCTCAGCTATATTCGAGCTGTTTGACGTTTTCTCTCAGCTTACAAGCACGGCACGTTTGCGGTCATAACTGAACGAAGTGCTTCCGCTGCCTTTCTGCTACTTTATTATTGAACCAGCTCCTGTTTTTTTTTTTTTTTCAGGTTCTGGGCATCAGTTGAACCTTACTGTGCCGACATAACAAATGAAGAGATCCGACTGCTGGAGGAGCTTCTGAAACCTCCGGAGGACGAGGCCGAGTATTTTAAAGTGCGACGCCAAACGAAACGGCGCTCCTTCAGTCGAGGCGACGGCCGATTAGCCGGCGTGGACTGAGCGTCTGCCCTGATTGTGTTTGCTGCAGATTCCAGCGTTGGGGAAACACTACTCGCAGCGGTGGGCTCAAGAGGACCTGCTGGAGGAGCAGAGGGAAGGGGCCCGAGCCAACGACAAGAAGAAGAGCCTCATGGGAGGGCCGCTGTCCGAGCTGGACGCAAAAGGTGAGACGGCGGCACGGTCTGCAGCTGAACACGAGCGTTGCCTTTGTTTTTTTTCCATTTCAGTCGTCCTCCTTGTGCTCAATATAGACGTAGACTCGCTGCTGAAGAAATCCGAATCCCAGCACGACTCGCCGGAAGATGGTTGTCCCTTTGGTCCTCTCACCCAGCGGTTGCTTCAGGCCCTTGTAGAGGTCAGATTCACGTTTGTTACGCTCATAAACCATGTAATCGTCGGTATCTAAAGAATTTTTTTTCTTCTTTGAATGTAAAAGAACAGGAGATCAGATCTACACACGTCATCTCAACGTTTGCAGCGAGTTTTCATTCATTTCTCCCCCCCCCCCCCCCCCGTTATGTTTCAGGAGAACATTATATCCCCCATGGAGGATTCTCCCATACCGGACATTTCAGGGAAGGATGCCAACGATGGAGCTGGGACTTCTCCTCGAAGTCAGGGGAAAGCTTTTAGGTATTTGCATCATCAGATGAAAGTATGAGAACATAATCGGCCCAACATCAGCAGATACTGGCAGCTGTGAAACGCCCCTTTCCACCATTTTTTTTTAACCCAGTCTCTTGTTTCCCTTGAACTGTGATAATAACTAGATCGCTTAGTGTCTTTTTTTTAATTATGGGTGGATTTCCTGGTGCAGCAAAAAATCTTAGAAAAAAAAGGTTTGGCTCGTACAGCGTGTGGTGTCCGGTCAGACGGCGAGCACAACACACCAACAGATTTCACTCAGGATCATTCAGATGTCAGACGGGAATCCTGTGAATCCTGTCAAGATCAAACGTGAGTTCAGAGTAAATAAACTCGGACGATGAGGAAGAATAAAGGTGATAGTTTGTGGGCTATTTATAACAGAGAAAAAGCATAACAGAAAGAAAAGCTGTTGGTTAAAGGAGTGGAGACGATGCGACCGGGGGGTTCTACGTTTGCTGCACTATGATTATAAGCCGTTTTTATTTCTCAGGGTTTCCTTCACCGTGCTTTCTGATTGGCTACACGTCACATTCAACAGCTCGTGTGTCCTCAGGGGACACCATACATGCTAGGATATCAGGGCAAGACAATCCAACATGCTGAATATCCCCGATTTGAGCTCAGAGCGGTCCCGACGTTCTATCGAGCGGATCCGATCGCTCTTCACACACAGCAGGAATATCTTTTAATATTATCTTAAGAGACAACCCGATAGTCGCCGCCTGTCCGAAGGCTAACATCGGGGCAAAATCCGGCTAATTATCCTGCCCTGTGAACCACCCTTAAGACAACGTAACGGCTTGCATGGAAACATACAAGCTGGAATTATTTGTGGATTTTCTCTTGTACACACAGGATCAAAATTACACGTACAGGTTTAAATCTAAACATTCACCCTGAAGGGATCACCCACCTGTTGGTTAGCTGTCCCGTAGCAAATAGCATTTCAGCCACACGCTTTAGCTCCTTTTCCACCAGCCCCGCTCTACTCAAACATCCTATTCAGCTCTTTTCATCTCAGCCTGACAGCTTAGGTCAGGTGTCTAAAATCAACCAATTTATTTGGACGCTTTACAAATTCTGCCAAGAAGAGTGGTTGGATGTGGGGCCAGAAGCTTGTTGGTGGCTGTAAAAAGTGTTTTTCCTCTGAGGGACATTCATCTGAACGTCACAAAGGACGCATCTCTGTAGTAAAGCATATCTGCATAATTTTCCCCCTGTGTGGATCCAAAAAAAATCCACATTAAATTCCAGCTGCCGCACCCGATTCTTGTATCGTTTTTGAAATGCGTTAAACTTATGAAATGACAATTTTACTCCAGAGAGAGAATCTTTCTAATTGTTCATCGATTTGAAAGATCGATGACTGGATGGCATCAATGTAATTGTGCTGGTGGCGCATTGTTAGTTTCCATCCAGCTGCGTTATGCTTCTTTCCTCCCAGCGTTCCTCACACGCGGTCCCTGGAGGCGCGGATCAAGGAGGAGCTGATAGCTCAGGGGCTGCTGGACTCCGAGGAGCGACCTGGACAAGGAGGAGACTCGGAGGACGAGGTCCTCGCCGAGCTGCAGAAGAGACAGGCGGAGCTCAAAGCCCTGATCGCCCACAACAGAGCCAGGAAGCAGGAGCTGCTCCGGTGAGGACCGTACTTGTCGTCGTTGTCCTCAGTGAAATGTCGATGTGACCGTGCGGTGTGCCGCTGTCTCCCAGGCTGGCAAAGGAAGAGATGCGCAAGCAGGAGCTGAGGCAGAGAGTGAGGGTGGCGGACAACGAGGTGATGGAGGGATTCCGGCGGATCATGGCAGCCAGGCAGAAGAAGCGCACGCCGACCAAGAAGGAGAAAGATCAGGCGTGGAAGGCTCTGAAGGAGAGGGAAAGCATTCTCAAGTTGTTAGATGGATAAAAGAAGCGGTGTCCTGTTTTGCTTTTCTTCTTCTCTTTAACCCACAGCTCGGCCCGTCCTCACAGACGCAGACAACAGAAACTTTCCCGTAGAGTATAGTTTTTATGTGGAGTAGTTCTAATAGCATGGAAGTCCATTTTGATACTCAGCCTTGAGTAAATGTTTTTTTTTTTTTTGTACAGTATTTGTTGGAATTTGTTTTCTGTGTTGCCCCTTTTTTTTTTTTTTATGATCGTCATGGTAAAAATACACCACTATTGGGTATGAAACAGAACAGCTTAATGTTTTTTTTTTTTTAATAACAACTGTACAGACAAGTCTGAGGAAAAGTGCATGTTCTGCAGTCTCTTCCTCAGGACACACAACATGAGGCTGGTAACAAACTGTCCCACCTTCTCCAGTAATAAAGATCAAACGTGTTGTGGCTTTTTTTTTGTTTGACTGGTGTCTGTTTTCACATCGGCGTCTGTTAATTAATCAGATTTACCGTCAACGTTCAGCAGAAACGCTCTGGTTTGAAGCAATGCTAACGTATAACTGCTGTGATAGAAGTATAACCGTGGCGTTACACAACACTAAATGCACGACGAAGCCTTACAGGAGGTATTATGGCTGATGCCAGACTTGTATCAGAGTAGTTTAATAGCATGAATTGTGCAAAGAAAGCATTTTTAGCCTTATTTGTTAAAATGATGTCATTTAACTATGTTGTTTAAAACGACCAATTTGCCCAAATAAAGATCAGGAAAAGCTGAAATGTGATGAGCTGAACTGAATTATGCATTTGTGATAAAAGGGGAACTCAAGATTAATCAGGCAACACAATCATGGGAAATACTAAGCATTCCCTTGTTTCCATTGCATTTAATAGAAATAAACGCAGCAAAGGGACTCGGTAAAAGGTTCATCTGCAAACTGGACCACCTCTGTAATAAGCAGGAGTTTCAGCGGCCTGCGGAAAAGACTGACTCTTTTCTCTAAAAAGATGAACCGGACTTCTGGACAGATGAGACCAGAGTTTGAATACTTTGGCCGTAATTCTTGATGCCGTGTTTGGACAAAACCAGGCACGTTTCAGCACAAACCCGTGAAGCCGCATGTCCAGCACGGTGGTGGCGGGATGATGATTTGGGCTCGATTTGTTGCGACTAGACTTGGACACCTTGCAGTTAATGTGTAGACCGTGCCTGTCTTCATACAGGCCACCAAAGCGTTCCAGAGTTTTACTTGAGGCCTTCGGTCTGACTGCTGAAAGTTGGTTGAAACCGGGTCATAAAAGAGGGAGAAAGACACAGCAGCAAGTCCATCCATCCTACGTTGCATGTTCGCCCCGGTCAGCCTCCGTATTACCCATGTTTCTTTCGCTACGCAAAAAGAAGAAGAAAGGAAACAAAGTCTTGTTTTGTCCCACTAAAGTCCACACAACCTGATTCAAACCCTGTGGTGGGACTTTTTGAGAGTTGCGCACCAACAACTGCCTGCAAGCCTTAATGAACTAAAAATAGATTTTGTGCTGTGTGTCAGCATCTCAGACTTTTTGTTTGCACAGAATGATTCGTGCACAGCCGAATTTCAATTCCCATTTCTTCAGTTTATGCTCGGATTTGAAATGACGGGTCTTAAATTGTTAGTGGACGCTTTAAAAAAAAAGTTATTACTAGTTGTAGCTTAATTATTTAGAAATGAATAATTATTTCCCCTTTTAGAAAGCAATGTTTCGGTTTTGGAACCAAGAGCCCTCCTCCACCACTAGATGGCAGCAACAGCTTTGCGACCGAGCCGAGCCATGCAGTCTGCACAGCTCTAGATGGCCTAAGGTTGACATTACTCCCTGCCTGGCACCACGTGTCTTATCGTGGTGTGTGCGTCCAGGCTTCAGCTGAACATATCCTCGCTGATGCTGAGCCCAGGACCAAGCCGGAGCCTGCCTGTCTCACTCTGAGCAGCTGTGTGTCAGGGGTCACACGGGTCACCCTGACCTGACAGCAGTCAGAGGATAGATCTGCTTCCTGACCAAATTGTCACATGATCACAGGAACAGCAACTACCCCCACAACACTTGACTGGATTATAGAGAGAAAAAGCTCGGCGTGCAGCAGAAAAAGGAGGAGAGCATGCCCACCGTTGATAGTCAAGTTTCAGACCACCTCATGGGAGTCCCGCTTCTCTTTCATTTCCTGCTTTCTGCTTCTTGGAAGTCACCTTTGTTGGGCTAGGATATAGAAAAAACAACAAAAAAAACTCCATGTTAATGTTATTGTTCAGCTTACAACGCAACATCTCGCCCACAGGTAACCTCTTCCAAAGAATCCCCCACATCATTATTTTGTTGATGGAAAACACTATCGACACTCAAGTCTTTGTGCCTTAGGGCCAAAACGATGCAAACAAGCACACAAAACGATGTGTGCTTGTTTGCATTTTAAACAGAGGGAGAGCGCACAGAGCCGACAGGTTTGTCTGGGGCATGTTGGTGTTCGCCGTTAAATGTTCAGCAGGGCCTGGAGTATTCTCAGGCATTCATCAGACCATCAGATGGGCCGGTATGAGACCCTGACAGTATGAAAACCTGCCCTAAAAGTTTCACAGTGTTACAACTTCATGATACTAGAATAAAGATTCAATGTAGATCCCTTGACATGATCTAAGTGCTTTTATCTAGATTTAAAATGGTGTCACCTTAATTAAAGTGATGGGCGGCGCACATTTTTTCCCTAACAAGTCCAGTTTGTCTTTCGTATAGAAAAAGCAAAGTTCCTACGTGTATTGTCTACATTTTCTACATACGTGTAGAACAACGTACAAGCTCCACGTTGGAAAATTACTAGTTCTGCTAAATGATGGTATCACATTAAATTAGCCCATATATAAAAAAAAAAGCAACAACAGATGTTTGCAGCCAGGCTGGATGCTTCGACAAAAGCTCGATCATCATGTGACACCAGCCGTGGTTTGAGCGGGTGTCCTCTACGCAAATCATAATGCTATCAGCCCACATGCATGAAAGCTTTTAATAACACGAGGCCCCATTGAGCCCTTCTCACAGGTGAATGAGAGGCTGAATAGACGGCTACGCCGGCCCCCTCGAGGCTGGGAGTATCACCCAAGGCTTTTGTTGCGTTTGTTGTCATTAGACCTTAGCTGAAGGGCAGGTGGGTTTTGTGTTAATGCACTGCTCATACATGCTTAATGATGCTCAGCATATGTTTGCACATCTCATATTGAGCTGTCGCTTAAAAAAAAAAAAGAAGGCCGGCCCTGCTCCCTATTGATGACCCAGGTGGTACGTCCCTTATGCTCTGGGGATGCACTTTCAGCCTCCAGCTGCACGTTTACCACCTTCCTGGCACTAGAGATGAAAATGTTGTCCCAGCCCTCGTTGTAAAGCAGCTCAAGCCCAGTCAGATTGGAGGGAGAGCAAACATTGATGTTCTAGTCTCGCCACAGGTTCTCAGTTAGATTCAGGTCTTGGTCTTGACTGGGTCATTCTAAGGCAGGAACGTGTTCTGATCTGACTCCCCACCGTAGCTCTGACTGCATGTTAAGGATTATTGACATCCTGGAAGGTCAACCTCTTCCCCAGTTTTAGGTCTTTTGCCTACTGTTGTGTGAATTTCTGTGTTGTGTCGAAAATGGCGCAAATGTAAAGCACTTTGAGTGGCGGTTCAGCTAAAAAAGCCCCATATAAATCCAGTCCCTATAAAGGCAGCCCTGTAGCGTTTAGGGTCAACGACCCTCCACCACAGTCTCAAGTCTTGGGAAGCCTCCGACAGGCCTTCTTGTGAGACTGACCTGTATTTAACTCCCTCCCTCTTCCAGCCAGCTTCCCTGTCCCTGTCAAAAAAGAAGAAAAAATGGCGCTACAGCAGCATGATGCTGCCACCAGTGTGCTTCCACCCAGGCAGGCCCCCTGACACTCTGGGGATTTCAGCTCCAATCCCTCACACAAAACTCGTTCCTCTCCTAACGTGAAATTCAGCTCTGCAGTGAGTTTCTTCACTCCTCCGTGCCACGGCCTGCAAACCGTTATGGCCTTCTGCCACAAGATGGGTGAGTTGCTCAGTGTCACACAAACAGAGAGTAAACAGTGTCCTGCGAGGAGCCTGCGTGCGGCAAGTTCGCGGACACACGCTCTCACGTTTATCTCAGCCAGCATCGGGAGGGCGAGGGTTTCTGTCCATTGCTCCTTTGTTTTGCTCGTGTTCATGAGCTGCGTTTCTTCCTCCGGGGCTCTCCTACTCCACCTCCGTCCCCGCGTTCCTGAGAGCCCGGAGAGAACGGCTGGTGTTCTCGCAGACACGCTCACGCACCAACACACAATGGCCCGGACACACACACACGCGCCGCGCGGAGAGAAACTTGAGCACAGGGGGGATTAAACATGGATCCTTTCAGCTTTCATGCTGAATTGAAATCTTGTGTGCATATCGGAGATCCAGAGGCTGAGACAGCTGCTGGGGCCGGTCCCTTGAGAGGAGCCTCTGTCCACCAAGGCCACGCCTTGGCCCTCATCCTGCACAGTAAACTATTGTCTTTGGGAGTTGCTTCCCTCCATTCTGACGTCACAGTTCGTCCTTCCCCAGAGGGCCGCTGTGGCAAAGCTGGTCTGGCCTTTTAGCCAAAAGTCAACTGCACAGTCAACAAAACTGACGTAAGGTGCTGCGCTCTCCAGCCCTAAACCATATATATATATAAAACACTGGCACGGTGTCACCTGTTTGCCTCATCCTTTTTTACATCGGCCTGATTTGAATACTATTTGCCTCCCATTTGCATGGCAGTTGAGGCTTTTCTTGTGTGGGTCCTGAAATTGACAGCTCACATGCAAAACAGGCACTTCTCTGTCACTAGGCTCCACCTGCCTGAGCGTTGTCCATCGCTGAGGTGCACACAGTCGCAAAGGCTGCCTGCTGTTTCACTGAACCCAGGCGCAGTCGACCACAGACAGGCTACTCGCCTACTGTAGGGGGTGAGAAGCTGGGAGCAGACCACGCAGCCCGTTTAGTGAACACCGCCGGTCAGAACAATGAGAGAGGAGGAAACGAGGCCCGTCCCTGGAGTGGACTCACAGACACAGATACGTCCTCCGCTCCTCCAATCTGGAGAGTGAAAGCGAGCAGAAAAGTAAATAAATTAAATGGAGACAAACAACTGCTGAATGGAATTGGAAAGGTCGTCTGTGACAAATGTCAAAGGCTCGAGCACAAGTGAGAGCGCTTTGCCTCGAAAGCAGAAAATCTGCAAGAAGAGAGTTAAACATGGCCAGACGCAGGGACGAGTGATGAGATTGAGATGTTATGAAGCCCAGTCAGCCATTGGTCTATCCAGGTACGATGCGAAGGGGTGGTAATTGTTATAAATTATTCAATGTACTTTCTAGTGCAGTGGGATAACCCCATCCCACATAAAAAGGAAACTACCAAGTCATCATTTGAGTACAGTTGTGTATGTGTTTACTTGAGTTGGGAGCTCCCCATATTATATATTATAAAATAATAATATATAATATTATTTTTGATTTTCAATTAAGTGAACAGAGTACAGGATGGAACAGCAGTTAGTCATCCCCCATAATATTTTTTTTTAATTGGAGCATGTTTGAACGACCTCTCTGGTCCTCTCTTGTGCTCTTGTCTCTCCAGCCCGCCCCACAGGGTTTCTGCAGGATTTAGGTCTGAGGACGGAGTTGCTCATGGAAGAGGGTTTAGTTTGTGTCTGGTTAAACAGTCCTGTGTCAATTCAGCCACATGTTTTGGAATTGCTGTTGGGATTGCTGCAGACTTACCTTTGACTTGACTTTGCATCTCTTGTTATTTTACTAGGCTTCAACTGGAAAGTATGAAACTGAATTTTAACCTAATTGTATCATTGGGCTTAATTTGACTGATTCAATTATGCCTTGGATAATGGACTTGTTTGTCCTGTGAAGTATCTAGAGATGACTTTTGGTGTGAACTGGCATGTCATTAAAGTAATTTGAATTAGTGTAATCCAATTTGAATGGAAATGAATTTCATGAAATTAAGTTGAAGGGAGATCGACAGGCGGATTGGTGCGGCGTCTGCTGTGAAGAGAGAGCTGAGCCAAAAGGCGAAGCTCTCGATTTACCGGTCGATCTACGTTCCTACCCTCATCTATGGTCACGAGCTTTGGGTCGTGACCGAAAGAACGAGATCCCGGATACAAACGGCTGAAATGAGTTTTCTCCGTAGTGTGTCTGGGCTCTCCCTTAGAGATAGGGTGAGGAGCTCAGTCATCCGGGGAGGACTCAGAGTAGAGCCGCTGCTCCTCCACGTCGAGAGGAGCCAGTTGAGGTGGCTCGGGCATCTGGTTAGGATGCCTCCTGGACGCCTCCCTGGTGAGGTGTTCTGGGCACGTCCCACCGGGAGGAGGCTCAGAGGGAGACCCAGGACACGCTGGAGGGACTATGTCTCTCGGCTGGCCTGGCAACGCCTTGGGATTCCTCCTGAGGAGCTGGCCCAAGTGGCCGGGGAGAAGGACGTCTGGGCCTCCCTACTGAAGCTGCTACCCCCGCGACCCGACCCCGGATAAGCGGAAGACGACGGATGGATGGATGGATTAAGTTGAAATTAAATGAATAAAGCTTTAGTCTCCCAGCTTTGCCAGGTCCTGGGTTTCTAAATGGAGTTAGCAGTTTCTCCTTGTGCATGTTTAGGCTCTCTGTGGGTACTCTGGCTTCCTCCCTGGTCCAAAAACATGACTGTGTGCCTGCACGGTTCTTTATCCTTTGTGTTTCTGTCTTGCGCCGTGGACCACTCCAGAATGTACTCTGCCTCTCGAGCGAAGACCACCGACGATATCACCGCCCACTGTCCCTGACGAGGAAACAGCCGGTATAGACAATGGATGGATCAACTGACATGAAAGAAATCGTTATCCTTTTAAAAGACCCAGTCAAAACTAATGTTCAGTGCACTGTATAGTATTATATATTTTATTATGCGTCTCCAAGACGCATCTTATTAAAGTACCCAGAAGCCAAACTGTCGGCCCATATTTGTGTTGGCATGGCTTTAAAGAGGCCTGCTGACCACCAGACCTCTGATAGGAAGAAATGGTCAGATGTGCTAGTTTGACACGGGATGTGAACGTTGTTGCATTGCCAATGAGGCCAGAAAGGCAAGCTGTATAGTCAGAACCCACTTAGAAACATGTTTACTCATTCCTCCACACAGATCTTATGGTTTCCGCTTGTCAAACTTCTCCGAGGCTTTTTGTAGACCTACAGGATCAAAAGAATCCAGCATAAACCTCTCTTTGACCACCCCCCCCCCCCACCCCCCACTGTCATTCTTCCAACCTCTCTCTCCTGTTTCCTCTCCTGCGTTATTATCTCTGAGATCATTATCAGGCTCACTCTCGCTGCTTGATGGGGTGGAGGGCGCCCTCCCACATGGCTCTGGTGAAAGATTGGCAACAGCAGCACACAGGAGGAGAGAACAGTCAAGCAAAGACAAGAGGCCCAATAAAGTCCATCTAAATATAGAGGCACCAGAGCCTTGTCCTTATAAAGAGCTGCTGGTGAATCCGGGTGGACTTTCCTCCTTGCTGTGTTGAGAGCTGATAACTCCCTCCAGGATTGGGAACACAACTGTTACCGCATGGAGACGCACAGGGCTGCGTCTTTTTACGAGTAGGCAGGGGACTCAGTCAGGTTTTTCCTCCCTTTTGCTCTCGCCGCACAAGAGGGTAAATCATGCCTGGTGGAACATACTAAAATAGGAGAGGTCTGAGGAGATCTTCAGAGAGAAACGACTGGGAGAAACGAGCGACTGGGGGGATGTTCCCGTGCAGAACATTAGAAGAGTGGGTGCAGAAAAAAATAAATAAAAATACTGCGGCCAAAAATATCTCCGAGGATGGATTTTATATTGCTGTTTAGATCAACACAATCCCAGTGCATCATCCAACTAATGCCCCAATTTGGCTCGGACTCACGGCCATGCTTTGTGCTACTGCTCCCAGGACCCGGATCAGAATATAGGGGGAGAATGTGACTGCGTGTTACAAGTCGGCTGGTACTCAGCCCATGTCTGCAGGCAGACAGGAGCAGGGGGCTGTCAATAGGAGGCTTTAGTGAGAATGAAAGAAGTCTGTCTCAGGGAGACAAAATCTAAGTCATCAGATTTGTGTTTTTTATGGTATTATTTGTTGCTGCTCAGTGTGGCATAAAAAAAGTAGACTCTCAACAATCCAACATGTGACGGTGAGACCGTTCGTCATTTACCATAACAGTGAGGATGAGGGAAACAAATAGATGTTCTTAAATGAGTAAAAAGCTGAAAAGTGTGCTGTGTGTTTGTAATCAGCCCATCCGGGTCAATGCTTCGTAGAACCACCTTTTACTGTGATTACAGCTGCAATCTTTTGAGCTATGTCTCTGCTACTTTGAACATCTAGAGACTGAAGTGTGTTTTTTTTCTTTCTTTTTTGTAATGAGCATCCGTGAACCACAGACTTCTATTTGATTTAGGCCTGGACTCCTAGTGGGCCTTTCTAACACATGACTATGCTTTGGTCTAAACTATTGCAGTTCTGGTGGGGTGTTTCGGGTCTCGGTCCTGCTGGAAGTTTTGCCTTAACTCTTTTGCAGCTTCTTCCAGCAATGTACTGCATTTAGCTCCATCCATCTTTTCTGACTGCCTTTCCTGTCCCTGATGAAGAAAAACATGTCCACCTCATGATGCTCTCATCTCCATGTTCCAATGTGTCCGACGGTACTTTCAGGGTGAAGTGCAATATCGTTTTCTGCCACACGATGCATTTTGCATGTCTGCCACTTTTGATCGGCTGAATAAAGCGCCTTTGTCCACGTGTTTGATGTGTTCCCAATACCTTTCTCCTTGCCCCTCCTCCACAAAGGCCGAATTTGGAAGCGTGTTACCAATAGTTGTCCCATTGACAGATTCTCCCACCACAGCTGTAGATCTTGGCAGGTCCTCCTGAGCTGCCGTCTTTCGGAGCAAGATTATAAAAGTCCTGACATTTCACCCATCTGTTGGCTGTCACGGGGGAGCCTATCTCCCTTGACACCCATGACAGGTTGGTAGTCTTATCACAGGCCAATACAGAGACAGGATAAACAACCATGCATTCAGGATGTCGCTACCAGGGGGGGATTTAGAGAAACTGAGGACTGTAGGAGGAAGTCGGAGTGCCCAGAGAGAACCCAGAAATGCACAGGGAGAACATTCAAATTCAGCGGAAAAAGGCACCTTGCTGAGATTCAACCCGTTGACCTTATTCTGTGAGACAACAGTGCTAACAACTGTGCCGCCATGCAGCCCAAAATGTGTAATCAGTATCAAGTGTGGGTTCTAACCGGGCTATCAGTCAGCTTCGACCACTCTTTGTTTTTGTTTTTCTTTCTTTCTTCCCGGCGTGTCAAACGTTCATAAACCAGTGCACACGCGAACACACTCAAGACGACAAACACAGAGAACCTGACAGTGATAACATGCAACAGGCGATGCAAGGTTTTCCTTGCTGCAGGTTGAAGAACCACTTCTCATGCAAATGATCAGGAATCACAAATGAACCAACTATGTCCTCAAAGAGAAGATGGAGGCCTTTTGGAGCTGATGGTTATTGACAACCAGTCAGGTCAGCAGCAGAGGATCATGGGTAGCCAACGTTTTGCAGACCCCTGGAGATGTTCTGCTCAAACCTTTACCTTCAGGCAGGCAGGGTAGGCGGATCACATTTTACCACGCGTTGCCACCTGTCGCTGTGGTGGCCTTCAAGGCTGTCATCCAGGCTGTCATCCTGAAAAACACGATGAACGCTTCTCAGCCTGTGCCCTCAGCAACCCAACCGGGTAACAATAACCCGCATGGATACCTATCAGTATTCCTTCCTCTTTCTGACACAAGCGGCAGCTTTCCACCTTCTCTCTTAGGTTAGACAATGGTTACATGCTTTCGGTGCCCTTCTAAATGGTGCACAGTCCTGCACCTTGAGAAACAGCTCGGTAATTGTGCACATGTTTGCCACGGCTGTGATGCTTGCCGGCACATGTGTGTATCAGGGAGGAGGTCATTTTCACAGCTGTCCTCGTGTATATCAGCGGTGACAGCAAAAGGTTCAGAAGTCAAAGAAGGAGACAAAAGCCTTCACTCTGTTCTCCCAAATCCCCTCTTTACACCTGTTGCTTGTGCTTCCCTCCCTGCTGCGTTTGACCACACACCAGGACACATGTGCCGAACGTGCAAACATCCCAACGTGAAAGTAGGTTTTGGTGTTTTGAGCGGAGACTGCTCCCCGAAGAATATGATCGTAGCCATTATGGGCAAATAGGTTACATAAGTGCGTCTCTACGTCCTGCGGTCTGACAAGGGTCTGTCAGACTAATTATGTGGACGGATTTGTGCCACCGTGTTATAAAAACAGGCAGCATGGAATGAGGCGTGTGTTTGCGAGGGACCGTGTCAGTTTGTGGTCATGAAACCCCCGCAGAGAGAGGAAGCTCAGCTGTCAGTGGTCGTCAGGAGCTGGGCCTCCCTGTCTCGCTTTTGTGTGCTGCTCCTTCTGCAGTTAACCTCAAACCACTCCCCCCCCCCCACCCTCTCTCTCTCTCTCTCTTTCCTTTCTACCCTTCCTCCGGTTCTCGGCCCTCTAGCATGAGCCTGGGGTGGAGGCGCTCCTCATCGCAACAGGCGTGTTGGCCGGAGATAAGGAAACAGGCCGCCGCACCGGTACCCTTTCAGAGCTGGGAACACGGCGAACAAGTGTCAGACACTCGGACGCTAAAGGTCAGCCGGTTTTCTTCTGTGCGGCCATGTGTTGTGTGGCTCATACGCTGACTGACACGGAGGAAACAAGCTCTCAGCATGTTTTGTGG
Organism: Fundulus diaphanus; assembly: GCA_037039145.1. Lineage (NCBI taxonomy): Eukaryota > Metazoa > Chordata > Actinopteri > Cyprinodontiformes > Fundulidae > Fundulus > Fundulus diaphanus. The sequence goes on from CM073126.1 coordinate 40,142,320, forward strand.
GGTGTACACACGATGCCGGCGCTGCCAGACTGGTGTGCTGCAGGCAGACGTGTGGGAGGATGTGAGGCTGGAAGCGGCTGTGACTCCATGCAGCTCGGGGATGTGGGGGTGTGACGTGGATGCTGGCTTGTCTGGTTCCCTGACGCCGCTTGAGAGAGATGCTCCGGATCACATTATTGGCCCTTTTCGTTTGTTATTGTATTTTTCTTTTTTTCTGTACCAAATCAAGACATAAATATGTGCCGATAGCATCATGGAAAAGTACCCCAAGTACCCCCAATGAACTTTTTTCACACCTTGTTCAAGATTAAAGAGTTTCCCTTGGGAGAAATTATTTCTGGACAGGGCAAGGAAAACTGCTCATCACAACAAACAGTTCACAAAAAAACCCCGTTAAAATAGGGCTGGATGATATAGAAAAAAAGCATATCAATAAATAAAAATCATATTGATCGATATCGATAATTATCAACAAATTCAAAACATATATTTTAAGTGCAGCCCTGCCCATTTTATACTGTTGTTTAGCGACTTATTTTTAGATACAGAACACACACTGAATTCAAACTCAACCCTTTTTTCAACCAACTTTTAACAAAATTGCAAGTTTTAAAAAAAAAAAAAAAAGAACGTGTGCTGTCTGAACTCTTTGAAGGGGGCGGAGCTTGGTGAGGGAGCATTCCTGAGTCTGTGTTTGTGATTGGTTGGGAGGACGTAATGATGTAATATTAACCTACAGTGCTAGAAAGAAGAAGGAAGGAAAACTATTATTCTATTGAACTTTTTATGGACCCTTTTTTTCTATCATCGATATACGTCTATCAATTGATATATATTGTTATTGAATTATTTTCCAGTCCTACGTTAAAATGTCCAAATAAGTATAGAATGGAAGAACAAACATTTAATAAAAATTCATAAAACACCCATCACAACATCAACATCCAGTAACCTTGAAACACATTGTACTGCATCACAACCATTCTTATCTAAAGCTATCAACATGCCCTCTGAGGCCTCCTGTACTTGAGGTCCTTCATTTAATCTTTAACTAGGCTGACAGACAGGAGGGGGTGAGTGAATTTTTACATGTGTTGTGTTTACAGAGAGGAACCCTGTGAGCGTATTGCTGATTTCAGTTACATTCAACATCATGTTAGTTGATAGTTCCTCGAAAGAAACTTTCCCGAGGCGACCGGAGGGCCAGTGAATTTACCTGTGGTCTTAACCAGAGAGTTGGTCTGAGGTTTGGATTTAACTGTTAAAGGTACGATCCCTGATCACGAACAAGCTCCAACCATGAGTGAGGAGAAAAGTTTGTCCCGCCCCCAGCTGTTTTTTCCCCATGAGAAACCCTTCTGGTTGACATAAATGGTATTTTCTTATGTGAACGCCCCTCGTTCTGCCATTGGCAGAGAAAAGTTGTCCCGGGTTGACCCCAGTTCACTGCTTATTCCTACTAAAGGGTGCCTGGACTCACTCGAGTGTGCAATCAATTTGTCAATTGTTATCAAAGGGTTAGGGTTAGGGTTAGCCAAAGAATTAATTCTGGTATAGCTTCTTTATGAGATAACTGTAATTGTGTGCGGCTGCATTCAGACCCATGAGTGATTACTTCGTAGAAGCACCTGTGGCTGAATTTAAAAACTCCAGACGTTTGAACTGTGGATCTATTCACTCGTTACGAGCGACTCGGTTGCATGCGTTTGATTTTGGGGTTTCAGAATAACTTGTTTGTGGCTGTAACACAACACATTTGGAACACTTTAAGGGGAACTTGAGCACATTTGCAGGGCAGTGGGCTAAGCACGACCCGCCATCAAATCCTGACCAATGTCCACAAGGTGCAGTGATCTCCTTAAAAGTCCTCCGTCGCGTTCTCTCGGAGAAACCTCGTCTCCTCTGGCTCATCTCATTATCACTTGGAGGTGCTGGAGCGGCAAGCAAAGGTTGTCGAACGGTGGCTGAGAGGCTCCAGGCCTGCTGTCGGTTTAATGTCTGCCACAGCCTTTAAGACTCACTCTGATCCAGAGATACCTCAGGCGTCATCCTACCCACACCGCTGGTTTAACTGCTAACTTACACTGACTCTCATTCCTCCGAAACACCACACTATCTGTACATCAGCCCAATCAGTTGGTTTGGATTGCCTTTGTCGCATTATAACAGAAAAGATCATTTGAGACGTTACTTTTATTGGATTTTAAAATCAAATACCTGAAATAGAAAATAGAACTGAATAAAAATGGAGATAAAAATGGAGATACAAGGTTTTTGCCTGACAGAGGTGATGATTTGAGACCTCTGTCTCTGTCTCAAATCATGTTTTACTGTGGGGTCGATGTTCTTAGGCTAATGGGATGTGTTAGGTTTGTGCAAGACATTGTGTTTTCCTTGGTGCCGAGTAGTTTAATTTTAGTCTCATCTGACCAGAGCACCTTCCTCTATACATTTAGAGATGTATAGAGGAAGGTGCTTTTTGGCACATTCAAAATGCTTATTGTGGTCCAGTGTTTGTGTCCTGTGTTGGTCCCTCTTAGGCTCCTTTTCTCTGGGGGTCCTTTCGGGCGTCAGGGGTTCTGGTTTCCCCGGTGTCTGTCTCGGCACTCTGGGGTCTGGTCTTTGGCTCCTCACAACCACTTTTGAGCATTTTTCTTATGGATAAACCTTACAGATACAAGCACTCTTTCAGAAATACCTACAGGTGTTCTAATCCAGGTGTTTACAGATTCACTTTTATACAGATAAACCCTATGATTAGCTTTGGCTGTCACTTTATACATCTTGTATTAAACAATACTGCGTATTCTTCAGTGATGTTATCAAGGTGTTTGTACCTGTGATTTTTTTGGTTGGTTTTGCTGTTCTTTTTATATCTCTTTCGGCAGGTGTAGAAGCAGACTCCGAGGATGTTATCTTGTACTCTCTTTTTCCTCTGATCTATTTTTGTCACCTTTTCTCCCTTTTAACGTTTAGCCTCATCTTTTTCTTATCCTTTCTTTCTTCTTTTACCTTTCTGTTTCTATGTCTGTTGAATTTGAAATAATCCCAAAATAATGTCTAATAAAGTTTTTTGCATACATATCCAGCGGAACACTATGGCGAATGCAGTAATGCTCCACTTGTGAAAGTAAATCTGTTGGGCTCTCTTTGTCATTAAGACAGCAATTCCTAGTGTAACACAGCCAGACAGGACATGTAAAAACCAAAAATATAATTGTGGTCCTATGGACAGACCCTCCGGTCTCTGCTGTGGAGCTCTGCAGCTCCTCCAGGGTTAGCTTTGGTCTCTGCGCTGCCTCTCTGGTTAATGCCCTCCTGGCCCGGTCTG